>LR990081.1:1705499-2357582 GCA_905147235.1 Erynnis tages
TAAATTATGTTAGTCTGTTACGGCTTCCAAACAAGTATACCAAATTTCATGACGTATGTAGGTTGTATGTATGTACAGTATCACCGTTTCCCACTGGGCTATCACCGCTTCATTAAGTGATATATTCAAAAAAATATACAGGGTTAATCGTAAACCACCAGCAACCTCGCAACACTAGGTAGTTAACACCATAAGCAACACCTTTAATTGTTCTACGCCTTTTGGTATTTGTTAATTTTTAATTTCATACAAAAATATTTATTAATGTTCGAACTCATAGAACAAAAGTTGTTGCTTATGGTGTTAGCTACCTAGTGCTGCGAGGTTGCTGGTGTTTTACGATTAACCCTGTATAATAATATAATCTCTTTTCATCTCCTCAGTTCTACATCTCCCTCGGCCTTACCGTAGGGGGGGTGAACGAGTTCCCTGACTCGGAAGCGAAGCCGTGGTCCAATGGGGCCACTAAGGCCACGCTGCACTTCTGGGACGCCCGCCAGCAGTGGTACACGACGTGGCTCGACGACAATGCGCTCGGCGTTGACTATGTTAGGGTGTACGCGTTATAGGTCGGTTTAGTAATAAATGAATGATTTAGTTGTAAAATATTGTTTTATTTTTCCATCTCCAAATTCTTAGTAAAAAATTTGTTCATTAATCTTCCGCAACATGACGAGGAGCGCATAGATCGGTGCCGTGAGCGGTCAAAGTATATTTAGTGGGAACACTTCTGACATAATATACAGCAGGTATACAGGGTATACAGGGTACCTACATACATTTTTCAAGCGTGTTTGTATGACCAAATCCGAAACAATGAGGAATGGCCAAAAAATATTGAAAGGAGTCGGGGCCCAATTTTATGTTTTTTTTTCCAAAATCAACAGTTTCGGTTCTGGCTAGAAATATTGATGGTTCAACAATCCAATAATCCAGTTAACGTTTTCATCAAAATCGGGCTCATTGTTTGGGATTTCGCCATCCACGTACACTTGAAAATACCTGTAGACCTTGAAATGACCAACACTTTGAAGTTTCAGTAAAATCTTTAATAGTATATGGCACGTAGATCACAGGGCGCGTACCCTGACGTAGTCGACGAAGAGCGCTGGCCGCACCCAGGTGGGAAGCCAGGAATCCTTGTCTCCTATGAACTTCACCTTGGCCTTCCCCTGGCCGTCGCTCCACGGCTTCGGCACCAGGTTCTGGGAGAGGCTCTGGTCCGGGAACTCGCTTATCCCTCCGACAGACACGCCCAGAGTTATGCGGAACTAGGGAGAAATGAGTTTTAATTAGTAATCTTATGTGAGTGCTATAAATGCTAGTTTATGAGGATAGATGGCTGTTTGTCGTCCCTTCACGCAAAAACGGCTGTACAAATTAATATGAAATTCGATATGTAAGGAGTTAATAACCTGGATTAAGATTTGTGATACTCTTTATCTCTCTCTCGACTAAATTCCAAAATCCAGGCGGACGAAGCCAGAATGTAGTTGATGATAAACGTCTATGTTTTTTAAATTTACGAAAATGGAAGTTTTCTGAAATGTTTTCCTTCACTAACAGCAGCAATAAAAGCAAGTGACGTGTAACTTTACAAATCGCACATGACAAAAGTCTTGTGCACATGCCCCTGGGATTTGAACCCAAATTTATCGAATGAGTAACCACCACTGGACTGTCACAGTAGAATGTAGCAAGAGGCTGAAGTCCTTACAAAGTCATCGAATGGAGCCATAGGAGTCTTCAGCATAGCCCGAGGAGGGTTACAGTTTTTGGGCAGCCGCGCGTGGAGCCCGCTGGCTGCTGGCTCGATCCTTCCCCATTCTTCTCCATCCACCATTAGGGTTATTTTGTCTACAAATAAATGGGAAATCTCAGCCAAGTTTCTTTGAACAAAGTGGGATATAAAGTCTTTTCCAACATACCTGGCGCCCACCGCATTGAGTAAACGTGAAAATCATCGCTCCACGGGGCATCAGACGTCTTCCTTACTAGAAGATTTCTTCGGCATTTCATATCCATGATCGGTCCACCGTAGAGAACCTGGGATAGGGAAGTACAAAAATCTGAAGTATCTTTACTGAAATCCTACTACTTCCTACACCTTCCTACTTACTATCCTATTATATTGTCCTAACACTAATTTCTAATACTGTAAATGCGAAATTTCTAAGAATGTATGGATCTTTGTGCCTCTTACGTGCAAAAATGGCTGAGCAGATAGTTTACAACCCGGACAGAGAGGCGTACTAAAAGTATCTATGTATATGTTAATCCAGATTGTCTACAGATTATCCCGGGATAGTCCCGGGGTTGTGGATAGGTAATTAAAAGTCAGAGAATAATTGTCAAAAATCAGCTTCATCAGTTAGAAAGTAAAAAATTAGAGTTCAACAAAATCCGCTTAAACCTTTTCTTTAAATAAACAAAAAACGTAAAATTTTGTCCCGAAATTTTCGGGACTGAAATGTATTGGGGATTCTGGGATTCGAGATCCCGGGATCAAATTCTCTCTCTAGCCATTGCCCATACCTTGTTACCATAATCTTCTGGTCCTTTGGTGAGCTCAATATTACCTAAAGCACCGGCTATCCTCATGACTCCAGACATATATTGAGGCCCATACATTCTCCAAACTGATTCTAGAAGTAGGTCTGAAACAAAATAGCAACTTCCGTGTTACTGAAGCAATGAGGCACCTACACTCATAAGCTGTCTGTAACTCATTAATGATGCACTAAAAGGTCGGGGATTCTGTCAAAATGAGAAGGATGAAGGCCTTAGACCGCCACGCTGGCCTAAAGCGGGTTGGTGGACTTCACATGTCATTGAGAACATTACGCAGAACTCTCAGGGTGCCGGTTTCTTCACAATGTAATACCAGTTGGATTCGGACCTGGACCAATCGAGTAAAAGGCATGTGAAGTCCACCAACCCGCACTAGGCCAGCGTTGTGGACTAAATCCTTCTGATTGTGAGAAGAGACCCGACCCTGCAGCGGGTCATTATTGAGTGACAGACACATATAAGGCCTGTATATTAGATTGTTGTGTATTTGTGTTATATTTTCATACCTGGGTAGACCCAATCGCCTATTGGAAATTTGGCTTTAATTTCTATGACGCCGTATTTAAACACGAAGGCATTTGTGGTGATCTGACCGCTGACTATTGGCGGGATTATTTTGTTGGTGACATCGCAGAAATTTGGGGCGCGAGTGCATCTGGAAAATAAAATTATGCAATGATAAAAAAACGTGAACGGGTTTTCGTACGAATTTAACTCGTGCGTAGGTATACGTATCAACGCACACGCACGAACAATCCCGTCCAACGTCCATATCCAAGTACTATGAAACGTATATCAGATAAAAAGAAAATTATGTTAATTTTAAAATGTCAAATATCGTAAAAAAGGTATTAGTCTGATTTCAATCAAAAAGTTAGTTCTTTTTTTCAGTTGTCTCGAAACTGAAATAACTCGAAAACTAGCTCGTAAACGCACATATTTTTTACAGGTACCATAAAAAGGACAATGGCTGTCACGAGGATGACAGCTACAAAAAAAGGCAAATAGCATTAGCATTAGCTTAGTTGCATAATTTATAATTTATTGGTTTTTTGATATGAGCCTATCATAAGCACAATCAGTACAATAGTCTATCATCAGAGCATAAACGGCCAGTAAAGCATTTATTTCATCCGCCACTAACGATCACCCATCCCATACTGACCCCACCCGACGTTGCTTAACTTTTTGATCGCTTGCGATCTACTCAAGCAGCGGGACTATGCGCGCTTCATTCTTCACCTCGGTAATGACTAAAACTAGAAATTTACCCTGATGATATATCCGCCTTGACGGTAAATATGTCTTCGTCATCAGACGTTTGTAACTTTGGCTCAATGCGGAGACCACCGTTCACCACTGACACCGTCTGCGCGTTAGGTGGCCGCAGATAGTACAGGAACGGGTAATCCTGGAATTTAAATATTCAAGTCAGTATACCGAGTCGCTACTTCTACACTCCACTTACTCTGGTCTGCGAAGTGCGCATAACCCCGCTGTTTGAGTAAATCGCAAGCAACCGAAAAAAAAACATTGGGCAGTACCTAGATGGGTTATCGATAGTTACGAATTAAAAGCGCGCTTCCGTGCGGAGGGCACGGTAAGCTGCCGGTCCCGGGTATCATCGATAAGATAGCTTCTATCTTTAAACCTTCTCGGAAACACTATGGATAGTTTGAAAAGTCCGACACAAGTTGACACAACACACACTGAACCGATCCCGGACCGACCCCGCAGTAACTTATTTGTGGCAGATACTTGAAAACGTTAAGATACGACATTTCCACTAACCTTATCTCTCTCTCTCTCTTTTCAGCCGGCACTGGTCCACTGCTGGAAATAAGCCTCTCCCAAGGCGCGCCACTGAGCCCTTTCTCTAGCAATCCGAATTGACGAAGCGTGGTGGAGCGTCCGGGGTTTCCTCTGATGTGGGGAGAGACCCGTGCCCAGCAGTGGGACTTTATAAAATATTCACACAACAAGGTATTTAAAGGAGTACAGGAACTCTTACGGGTTCTCCAGGTATATACTGCTCGATCGTCCACCGGTTTTCGTCGAGAGTGTCGAAGTTGTCTTCGAAGATGATCTGACCAGCGCAAACGGTTCCGTTTCGAACCGCGGTCAACGTTGGCCGACAGCCTGGTGATGGTGCTGGGGCAGCAGTCACTGGAGAACTAGTGGCAGGAGTACCAGGTACTGGGGCAGAAGTCGCGGGAGGCGTAGAACCAGATGACGTTGCAGGATTAGGATCAACCAGTTCTGAAAATAGGACAGTCAAGTAAGGACAGTCAGTAGGTAAAGCTAAATTTTTTACGAAAACAAATTATTTCCTCATTTTTGTATTATATTAACATTACAATACTTTAGGTCTATTTAATTTTAGGCCTTCTTAAAAAAGGTTTCATGCAAATCCCGTTCAAAATAACCGGGTTCGGAGGTTTCCAGCGGCACTCCACTATTCATATTAGTTTTTGTGTTTTTGCATGTGCATTAAAGTGTGCATTAAAGAATATCTATCTATCTTGCGTTCATTCCACGAAACGAGCTCCCAAAAAAAACGATCTGTGTGCGCCCATTGGTTAATACGCGTGACCTTTGTTAACCACTAGACTGTGGCCGCGGCTTCGTCCGCGTGGATTTTAGAGCTTGGTGCAGGAAGGATAAAAAGTATCCTATATGTCCTATATCCAGGTTATGATCTATCTGTGTACCAAATTTCATCCAAATCTGTACAGCCGTTTTTTGCGTGAAATAGTGACAAACATCCATCCATACTCTCAGCCGTGCCGCATTGACCAACGAGCTGCAAGTATTTTTTTGTTCCTTGGGAGGTTGACTCGTGAAATGGAATTTACGTACTAAAGTGCTAGTGATATTGAAGCCCAGTGGCTTAGAATCCGTCCTCGAATCGAGGGTTCCGGCTTCGAATCCCAGTGGCACGCACCAATGACTTTGTAAAGAGTTATGTGCGCTTTATAAAATTAAATATCACCTGCTGGAAGGAAAACATCGACTGGAAACCTGCATGCCTGAGAGTTCACAAAAAAAAGTTCTCGAAGGTATGTTCGTCCACCAACCCGCAGTGACCAGCGTGGTAGACGGCGGCCTACATCCCTCTCATTGTGAGAGGAGACCCGACCCTGTCGTGGGTCATTAATGGGTTACTGACAAAGTGTACTAACACAACCCTACTAACTAACACATACTAACACAAACCTGTAACAGTATACGAGAGCTTATCCTTATGGTACCCCTTCTTGTTTCTGACGACGTGGACGTAGTAATTGATGACGTCTCCAGGCTCCAGCACCGCCTCGTCATCCTGGATTGTCCAGAAACCATTCTTTGGTCTACTCGCCTCCCCTCCGAGGGTGCCGACATCTTGGTCGTTTATCGGTCTATTCACGTTACCTTGGAAGGCAAATAATCCCATGCGAGGATTGTCTATGAAAGAAGAAACAATCAATTTATTATTATCACTATTTTTTAATAGGTCCTGTGTTCGATTCCCAGCGGAGCCGCGGTTTGAATGTGTTTGAATTTCTGTCTTTGGTTGGGGTGTGTGTGTTTTTGTTTTGTGTGTTTCTATCATCTATGGCACCCACGAAACAGGGAATTCAAATCCTATGAGTATGAACCGTTATTTATTTATTTACTTTCAAATAGGTACGAGGACTAAGCGAACGTACAGTCTCTGTAGAGCCATCATGGCTGGTCAAACTCAACCATAAACAATTTTTTTATTACAACACTTCTACTACTGAACGTTATTATTAATATCAATTTAATTATTAATTCTAGTATTTTTAGCTATAAGAACACGATTTTGAGAAGAATATCATAAAATCTTACGTTCGGCCGGAATTCCCCTACGCAGTTGCACTTTTCCTTAACGATAACATTAACATTATTATAAGTCTAGTAATGCCTATTGACATCATACTAAGATACGTAATGTGAATATAGGAAAGATCTGTCTTTAATATGTTTATTTATTCATACTTGTTTCATTCATATTATTTATTTCAATTTATGCTTCCCGAAAGATTGTAATCATTAGTGCGTTCAGATTTACACGCCTTAACTTCCATTGAATGACATCTTCCAAATTCTTATTTTGAACTGCAAGAATCAAGGATTTAACAATAGTTCCATATTCAAATATTCAAGCTATCTCCGGTATAGTGACCATGCACGAGGGGTCAAAGTACGATAAAACGGTTATTTATCTCTGGATGTTCTTTTTATGAAATAAGAATTTTTTATTCCTTTCTAAACCTACCTATATTTGATTGTCACTTGTTATTCCTTAATTTGATGAACATTTATTATGACAATTAAGTAGCAAAAGGGTATTATTCAATCTTACAATTTATTTGTTCCGTAAAAAAGCATCCTAATACTTTCAAGATTTTAAGATAACCTCTTAACGTGCAAAATCGAAAAGACAAAAAACTTCAAATACAACATTACCGGCTTAGTTAATCTTCTGAGAACTAGTTATTCTTGTATGTAAGTAATTAAAAGATGAGCGAACGCTAATTTTATTCTGATATGTTTTATCGTAAAGGTCAAGAAACAGGCTCAATAGCTTGAAGTGTTGTAGTACAAAAGTGATGTTTATTTATTTTATTATGTTTAATCATAACTATGCAATGACATGACAGCTACAAACATTTAATTTTACAGTCCTTGTTTGACTTTTGTCCTATTTGGTAAACAATCTTGGTACTACTTTTTATTCAAAAAAAATTAAAATTGCTTTAAAAATATAAATAACAGTTACTAGAAATTTGTTTTGCAACATTAATGTTGGCAATAATGGCAATTCTTTTTTAAATTTTTTATATCGCAAATTAAAATAAAAAGACACGCCAAGATTGTTTACCAATTACGCCAAATGTAAAAAATGGACTATAGGTACTCTCAGGTACAGTCAGTTACACTTTTTGCTATAGGTAGGTATGTATATGAGTAGCAAAAGCTAATGTAAAAAGTTTGAAAAACATATCTGTCGGTTTTCATGCTACTCGTGAGAACTGAGATGTTCGCCTCAAAAAAGTTTTCCCGGCAACCATACCGAAAGACAAGACATGAAGAATTTCTTGCTTTACGACGGGTTAAGAGGCTGGCGGTAAGGTACCAGCCCAGACGAGCTACTACGGCTCTAGTGCTCTACCACTTAAAAAAATTACCAGCCACGCCTCCCCACCAAGAACAAAATCCTGATTGCTTGACGGTTGGCATAATTCCTGGGAGGGCCCCAACCCGTGCTGACTTCAATGACTCTGTCACTTAGGGGTCATCCATAAATTTTTAGGACTTTTTAACCCCTCCCCCCCCGTCCTTGTCACAGATTGTCATATTTTCAGAACCCCTTCCCCCTGATGTGACGTCACACATTTTTTTAATTTATGCATGTATTTAAAAAAAATAAAAAAAATAGTCAGGTAAGGGACGGGGGGGTCCCGTTCCTTGTCACACTATGTCACAAAAGCTTTGTGAATAAAAAACTTTAAAAAGTTACAAACTTGATCTAAAGCAACAACAATTACCTAACTTCTAGAGTAGCGTTGTAATGCAAGTGAGACTCTAAAATACACGAGAGCACTGAAACCCCCTATGTTGATCTTATTGAAGATTATAAATTACCTGACTATTTTTTTTATTTTTTTTAAATACATGCATAAATTAAAAAAATGTGTGACGTCACATCAGGGGGAAGGGGTTCTGAAAATATGACAATCTGTGACAAGGACGGGGGGGGAGGGGTTAAAAAGTCCTAAAAATTTATGGATGGCCCTTAAGTATCTCCTTTATGGTGATCACTATACTCACTTTGTGTTGTTTCCTTACACCTATAAAACTAAAATGTCTATTGTTTTCCTACACGTTTAGAACTAAAAACACTTAAAGATTCAGAAATCAAACGCACCAGGTATCGATATTCTGACGCCTCTCGGCTTCAAGGCCTGTATCGTAACTTCTGGTATTTCGTATTCTTGCGCGAATACCGCCGGGAGAAGACACAGAATGAAGGTCACGACACGTCTGCACTTGGTCGCGGCCATCTTTGTACTGTCTTAGTAGATAACAAATTAACAAAACGACTTAAAAGCCGCGGACGTACATATTGGTCAGTTATAGGGTGAATGCACGTTAGCAAGTTAGCGCGGTAAAGAACACGTTAAACAATGCGTAAATTAAATCCTTTGTTATTTCGAACCTTGTCCACTATAAGATAAACGTGTACAGTAATCGTCATGAGTCGCGAGCACAGATTATCAGTGGTAGGGATATTGTATATTTTCGGCCAATGTACAGCAGCCGAAAAAACACGCTGGACCAATAGACGACGCACATAGACGAACTGACGTTTGTCGAACCAATCGTGTGACCGCAGCGCAGTAATGTCAAACCGACCAATGAAAGTTCGGCTCACCACTTGTGACGGCAACTATAGCTTAGGCTCTCTGTCCACGGAAGTATAGCTTCATAGACGCTTCAAAATCGTAGAGGTATTATACGAGTACCTACATAGAGCAGGGAAGCCAGGCTTCCAACTGTCTTTCGGTTAAAAGAGAGAGGAGAAGATTGCGGCACCTTCTCTATCTTTCTCTTCTCGCGCACATCATTTCTCACTGTTTTGTACATGGGAACCCCGTCCAAAACCTTAAAATTATGCTCAGGTGTCTGTTCACAAAATGGCCATGGTACGATATCTATAGGTAGTGTTTCGATGTCCACCTTGTTTTTGATCTAATTCGACTTGGCTAATATACTAAAACCGGGATTAGCAGCATGAGTGATGTTAAAAAAGTCAAAAGTCAAAAGCTTTTATTCATTATCAGGTATCAACAATTTGTACACACTTTATGAACATAGAGCTGACGGAATGCATCTTGCATTGTCAGTACCCATTAACGACCCACTACAGGGTCGGGTCTCCTCTCACAATGAGAAGGATGTAGGCCTTAGTCCACCACGCTGGCCTACTGCGGGTTGGTGGACTTCACATGCCTTTGAGAACATTTTTTTTATGAATTCTCAGGCATGCAGGTTTCCTCACGATGTTTTCCTTCACCGTAACAGCAGGTGATATTTAATTTTATAAATCGCACATAACTTTTATTACAAAGTCATTGGTGCGTGCCACTGGGATTCGAACCGGACCCCTCGATTCGAGGTCGAATTCTAAGCCACTGGGCTATCACCGCATCTTGCATTATATGTACTTAATACAATCGTCAGCTTTGATCGCCCTCAGGCAAAACGTAGGCCGGAAGAAAAACTCCCAGCACTCTTTTAAAAGTAAGTATGAATTGCTAGTATGAAGACCATAAACAACCCGGACTAGTTGCGTAAAAAAATTTCATGATCATTTCTTTATTTGGAGTTCACAGCAGGAGGCGGGCGGCCTGTACTTTTGAAAAAAAAAATACCAGAAATACATTTTCCAATTTGTTTTAATACAGAATGTTTCACAGGGCACGAACTCTGACATAATCGATCAGTAGGACCGGCTGCTTCCACGTAGGAAGCCAAGAGTTGACGTCCTTTATGAAGGTCACTCTAGCCTTCGTAGCGCTGTTCTTCCAGGGTTTGGGCTTCCAGTCCTGTGTGGTAGTATGGTCTGGGAACTCACTGATTCCACCCGCTGATATTCCCAAGGTTATGTGGAACTGAAAATGAGAAAAGAAAAGAAAAGAATGCGTTTATTGTTGACTGTTACACCAGTAAGATGTTGCAAAAATTATAATAAGTTTAGAACAGTCTACCCCATGCGGGCATACCACTATTATGTCTTACATAACTAAAAGTTAAATTTACATGATAATTAATATGAAATAAAGATTTCAATGCACCATATAGGTACAGTGCGGCGAGCATTGAACACTATCGTAAGTATTCGTATAGTTACGTGTGTCATTAGTATTGGAAAGATATAGCATAAACTTTCCCATACTAATGAATGACACACATATTGGGAGTCACGTAATGAGTACACAGTGTTATTGATTTCTATTCCTTTCGGGGAGTAAAAGTAACTTTATTTTCGTTTGATGTTGTTATGTATGTTGTATGTAACACTCTATCCATAAATTGCTAGTTTCTAAGATCATTAAGTTTATAAATATTTATGCAATTATAAATTAATTTGAATTTTTATTTATTATTATAAAATTTAAATTTAATAAATGCTCAATCAAATTTTGTTGATTTTAAAAGTTAATAACTATGGCTGAATAAAAGAGCACGCATTCGAAATCAAATTAAATATTTTAAAAAAAAGACAGAAAGCGCGCGACGCCGCGATCCCGCACAAAAGAAGATTGTTTGAAGTTTTATAACGAGTCCTCGCGCTTTTTAACACGCTTTTTTTGATCTTCCAATTTTCAATTTCATTCAATATTTGCATAGCAGTGCGTTTGCCAAAATTATAAGGCAGATATTTGAGTACATCTTTACGTACAAATTCATCGAATGGTGCCATATTAGTGGTGAGGAGTTCACGAGGAGGGTCACAGGTTTCCTTCGGCAGTCGCGTGTGAAGGCCACTGGCGGCTGGCTCCACCCTTCCCCATTCTTCTCCGTCCACGGATACTGTTATCCTATCTTTAAATATAAAACAGTTATAGACACCACTTTACTACAGCCGCGGCGGCAGACATAGAGGTATTATAGTAGAGTAGGGTAGGGGAGACATACGGCTGCCTGTAAGTGGAAAGGAAAATTAAACACTTTCAATACCTAAAATTCATTTTAAACATCAAGAGTGGCACAGGAATTCAATTCTAATTGAAGAGATGAAAAAATATTTCAAATGAGGTTAGTTTGGTTCGCAAAGATAGTATTGAGGCATCTATATTAGTCCTCATTATATGCCTTAGATAGGAATTCAATCCTATTTTAAGGATTTTACAAACCTTAAAGGAGGTTTAAAAAAAACCGGACCAGGACATATACAATTTTGAAAAACGCTATTTTAGATAGATATTAATATATGCTAGATAGATTTTGGTAAAAAATCCGAATTACGTACCAGGCGCCCATCGTAATGAATAGTTATGGAAAGTATTCCCCCATCCAGTTGTTGATACCTTTCTTGCTAAAAGATTATTACGACATTTGTAATTCATGATGGGTCCACCGTACAGGACCTGAAAGAAAACGACAAAAACGCGTTAGGGTGGATGCTCGTTAGTAGATAATATTTATTTTATATCTTCTAGTAAACAGGCAAAGTATTTTGGCTTTATTTTATTGACGACCTGAGTGGCGCAGTGGAAGACTCCAGTGCGCTGGGCGGAGGGTCCTGTGTTCGATTTCCAGCAGAGCAGAGATTTGAATAATAAATTTGAATTTTTTTTCTGGTCCGGGTGTGTTGTATTCTTGTCTTGTGTGTGTCAACCAAGACACAGAGAATCCTAGTGTGGGGCTATGAGTGTGAAGCGTTATTTATTTATTTATTGGCCGATTTTCTTTGAAACCTCCTTGTCGATATCAAGTTTTGCAAAGTTCTGCTTCGGTTCTGCTATGTGAAAATCTTCAACCAACGCCAACTCACCAGAGCATGCCTGGGGGACGGTCGTGCTCCAATAACGTCAAGTCAGAGTTTTGTATACAGGATGTCCCAGAAAGAGTGGTTATAATCCTGAACCCTCTTATAGTAGGCCTCTTGAGGACCCAGAATATGGAATATGAAAAATATTTTTCAGGTAGTAGGTACCAAAGTAACGTAACATTTAAAAAAAGTTCGATATTTTTCATACTATTCTTTCTGTATGTTGCCAGAGATGATGAAAACTTCGATAGCGTGATTCAGGATACCCGTGGCGCCATCTCTGGACGAGTGAGGGGAGTCACCACACTGCTATTGTTTTAAATCTTAGTTACGGTAATATCCTTACCTTATTTCCATATTCTTCAGAACCTTTGGTCAGCTCAATGTTACCGAGTGCACCAGCTAGCCTCAACACTCCAGAAGCGTAGTTGTCCAAACCATATTTATTGAAAACTGATTCAAGGAGAATATCTGCAACGTTTAAATAACGTTAAGATAACAGCTATTAATAATACAGGGTTATAGGTAATTGAATTCACTAAAAGATCTTATGTGTTATTAATTATTATTGAGATTTATTTTAGAGATTAGCCAGGACAAACAGGCAGACAGACAGACAGACAAAAATTGTGATTCTGGTAATGACATACATAAATTATTAATAGATATGCATTTAGTAAAAAGCGGTTATTTTTATATTACAAACAGACACTCCAATTTTATTCATTTGTATTGATTAAAAAATATTCAAATCTCACCGGGATATAACCAGTCTCCTTGTGGTAATTTGGCCCTCACTTCTATCAAGCCATACTTGAAGGAGAATCTGCTGGTGATACGCCCACTGGCTATAGGTGGCATGATTTGAGGCCCTTGGTTGACGAACACACAGGAGCCCGGACGAGTGCATCAGTAAATAGGAGAAGAACACACACAAACTTTAATCATAAATAAATATTTTAATTTTATTTATTAAATACAAGGTGTAAATAAAAGCTTAAACAAACTCCAAGGGGTTTTACCGTACACCCTGTCATCGTCAAATAACTTAGTACATATCAAGTTTATATAATACTTTGTTTTATAAATATACATGTAACAAGTAGTACACACAATAAAAATAAGATACTTAAATAACGGAGACCGTCTCAATAATAAATATTGAGGGACAACTCACACATGGCTTTCTGATCCCAAAGTAGGCAGTGAGCCTGTGTTATGGTAACCAGATAGCTGATAAACATACATATATATTTTTAATACACACTTATATAGATAATTTACACCCAGACACAGAACAAGCACTAGTGCTCATCACACATATACTTTGGGTGGGAATCGAACCCACGACCTCCGGTGTAGAAGTTAGGGTCGCTAACCAACAGGACAGTCAAGTCAGTCAAGACAGGACTTTGTCTAATAAGCGGACAATAGAAGACAGATTATTACTGGTGGGATCCGTGTTCGAATGCCAGTGGCACGCACCTATTACTTTGGAAAAAAGTTGTGTGATTCACAAAATTAAATATACAGCAGGTGGTTGTTATGGCGAATGATAAAATCGTGAGGAAACCTGCATGCCTGAGAGTTCACAAAAAAATTCTCAAAGGGATATGAACGTTTATTTGCACAAATATAGGTATTTAAATTGTATTTATATTTGTTTGCAACAATCCGCACACGTGGAACTTGTTTTGGTATGGACCCACCACCCTCCCTTATCTCTCTGAGTAGGTACGTATATACCATAACAACTTATTCCAATAGTACACGACACGTGTTTCGCCCCAAAAACGGAGCATCATCAGGTGATGTGGACTCTACAACGGTTGGTTGCTCAGCAACAAACGTGTGCGGATTGTTGCAAATTAATATAAATGCAACTTAAATAACAATGGATTTCCGTAAAGTATAACGCCGCATACAATATATTATACAAATATAGGTATTGGTATATCCCTGGGAAAAACCTCGAATGGGATAGAAATCCTATCTGATGTCCTATGTCCGGGAGCCTGGCTACTCATCAGGACTAGTTGGTTGCTAGTCCTGATGCACCTTGTGCGAAAGTTTTACTTACCCCGCTGTGAGATCCAATTTTTCGCCACTGATCAAGGTGCCTTCCTCATCAAAGTTGTCCAGGTTTCCTTGAAATTTAGCCACTAACCGCAAAATTCCCTTCTCAACTGCCACGGTTGGCGCTCGCGGTGGTCGTTGATAGGATACGAAGGGATAATCCTGGAAGGAACGCTTACTTTACATAACATGATTATGATGACTATGACCTTATCAGTAACCAATGCCACTTACAAAGTTGTGAAAGCCCATTGGCTAATGTCGGCTCCACACGACACTAAATTAATCGTATCACACAGAAGAAATCGTCGAAGAGCCTAGATGCGTGCGATCACTCTCGAGGCTCGTAGCAAAACAAAAGATTGGCCAACGTGTGGATGCTCCGGCCATAAATCGGCCACCAAACCCTTTGATCTTTTGCGAAAACCGACAACACATGAATATTGCGCCAAGTTGTGGACCATCATGCCAATACCAACGTAGGCATTAACTCCCGTTCCGAACGTTGGCCAACGTTGTGGGCCACGACGTGGGCCACAATGTTGTCCAACGTGTGGAGCTGACATAAGAAGTCGGCTTCCTACTCGAGGGGTCCGGAATCGAATCCCAGTGGCATGCACTAATGATTCGAGTATCTTAAAAGCCATGTGGCTATAAAAAAAAAAATATCACCTGCTGCAACGGTGAAGGGAAACATCATGAGGAAACCTGCATAGGGTTGTTCATAATGATCTCAATGGCATGTGAAATTTATCACACAGCACTAGGCTAGCGTGATTGACTAGGGCCTACGTCCATCCTTCTCTTTATGTGAGAAGACCCGACCGGGCAGTGGGTCACTAATGGGTTATAGACAGTACTTTGCCTTCGTTATAGTCGTTTATATGCGACTGTTAGTGAGGATGGAAGGATAGATGGATGTTTATAACTATTCCACGAAGGAATTTGGTGTACAGTTATCGTTGGTATAACCTGGATTTGACATATCGTATAGGATACTTTGTTTCTCTCTGGGTCAAATTCTTAGGTCCACTATGCTAGTAAGGTATAATTTCCTCACATCATTACACATCAGTCACATCTTAACAATGCTGGATTTTCATACAAAATTTCATCCATATTTCGTCCATTTCACACAGTAACTGTTTAAGCGAATAGCCAAAAGACACAAGCACTGAAAGCCCTTTACCGGCCATGTAGGAAAGTATTGCTCGATGCTCCACTCCTCTTCTCGTAGCGAGTCGAATTTGTCTTCGAATATTATGTGTCCCGAACATACGTCACCGCCTCGGATCTCAGTATCAGAAGGGCGGCAGTACGCTGGTGATACGGAGTTGGGCGTGGCAACGGGTTCCGGTATGGGCGTTTCAGGAGGTACCAACTCTGAAAATTGTAATGTTCGTCATTAAGCTCGCCCGGGGAGGCCCTAGCCTCTTCTTAAGCTATAAAGCAGCATGTTCTTCATGTCTTGTGTTTCAGTTGGGCAGGTTGGTTGCCGGAGATACAGTCAGATACAAACAGCTCACGACCTTTTAGTCCTGATGAGTTGTAAAGCACTCCTGATGAGTTGTGAAGCACAACCTTCAGATAGGATTTCTTCTCTATTTGAGGTTGGATGTGAGTGATGGGTTGCAGTGAGCACTTAACATCCGGTGGTCTGCATGCCCGTTTGCATTGTTCTTCCAGTGGCGTCCAGTGGCCAAGAATTCGGAACCTTATTCGAATTCTCGTGCGCACCAATGACTGTGTGGTGGGGAAGTTCTCCATAATGCTCTTAGTGTCTTGTGAAGTCTTGTCTCATCCAGCTCGCACGAAACCGGCGTGACTCAGGCAATAACCAACCCTGCAGGTCATTTCTCTAGTCTCCAACATTTGCAGTATCCGAATTAGCAATGATGAAAAAATCATTGGTGGATACCAATGCATGGCAAAATGAGGGAAAAATTTTAAGAAAATAAACACAAAACAAACAAAAAAAATAATAAAACACTAACCTGTTACGTTATATGAGCGATTACATTCAACGTGCGTCTTTCCTTTGAGGATGGTAATGACCATGTAATGGATGACGTCACCGACCCTCAGTTCCACGTTATCATACTGGTAAATCCAGTGGTCATCAAGGGGTCGCTTCACTAAACCAGCATCCAATCTAAGCAGCTCATTGCCTCTACTAACTGCTCCAGTGAAAACTAACCGCTTTGTGCCTAGATATTCTGTAAAATAAAAGTCAGTGTCAGTACCCATTAATGACCCACTACAGGATCGGGTCTCCTCTCACAATGAGAAGGATGTAGGCCTTAGTCCACCACGCTGGCCTACTGCGGGTTGGTGGACTTCACATGCCTTTGAGAATTTTTGAGAAAAGGCATGCAGGTTTCCTCACGATGTTTTCCTTCACCGTAACAGCAGGTGATATTTAATTTCATAAATCGTACCTAACTTTTATTACAAAGTCATTGGTGCGTACCACTGGGATTCGAACCCGGACCCCTCGAGTCGAGGTCGAATTCTAAGCCTATCGAGGCTATCACCGCTATCACCGCAAAATAAAAGTAACAGTTATAATAATTATTAATGTTAATGTGGCGACGCAAGGATCTCGTCAAGAGACCACGAGTCTCCTGACTCACGCTATCAAAGTTTTGTACGTCGCTGGCATACATAACTGACCATTTTTTTCAAACCCTAAAACGGGACACATTGAAACGTCAAAAATCTTAAATGTATGTATCGGGTTATTGGTGAACAGATTTCGCCATTAGACTTTGGTTTACCTAATGAAAGAAAAGTCTCTTAGCACTTGAGACTTCGCTTAGACTTTTAAGATCAAATTTGTCTATTAGGTATCACTTTATGCAGGCAATTTTTGATAAAATCTGGTCACGTTCGGGTTACTGTACGCTCATTTATAGCAAAGCGCAAGCGAGGCGCAACTATCATAGCCAGATTTTTGTAGTGATCAACTGCTTATTTTAATTTTTTTTCTAAAACGGGACATTTTTGTATCCCCAGAATATTTTTGGGGACACCGAGACAGAGTAGGTCGAAACGGGACTGTCCCGTTCAAAACGGGATGTATGGTCACGTCCATACATCGCGTAACCACTCTAAACCTAGCCTGTTGAAAGGCCCTTTGCTAAATACAGGGAAACCTTGATTCATTTACGCATTTGATAAATATTCGAGAGGTTCGGATTCAAATCCAAACGCATCAACGACTTTCCTGATTTGCCTTACAAAAATAAATTTCACTTATAATAATTATAATGATTGATCAGTCACCAGAAGCCGTCTACTGTACCCTTAGTCCGAGTTTCAGCGATACAGAAACGAAACGTTTGTGCGATTCGTTTCGGATAGATACGTAAATCATACACAGCTTACTACACAGGAGTCCACAGTGTACTAACAAATAGAGGTAAAAGATTTTTAGAGGAGTTAAAAAATTTGTGTGGAGTGAAAGATATGAATAGTTGAATACTTATCGTTAGACATTATAATACTAACAAATATTTAACGGGATAATATTAGTTCGAAATTTTACAGTGCATTACGGCCAATTTTTCACGGTTATTATGTTTCATTCATATTATTAAACATTTAAGGTGTTTTTAATAAAAAATAAAGCAATTTTTTTGTTGATTTATCTAATGCTTTATTATTTTTTTAACTCTTCTAAAATCTTTTTCCTCTGTTGGTTATTACACTGTGCATTTTCGTCTGGTAAGCTGTGTATGTGTGCGTTTCGTTTCGGAACTGCCAAAACTCAGACTAAGGGTACTGAAATCCTGTGAATGTTTGTTTAAAAAATCGGAAAAATATCAACGATAAACTCCTTCATTTCTCATCACCCAGATAGGTAAACATTATAATGTAATTCTCGAGAATATTACGTATTAGGGAAAACATTCATAATATAATTATTATGAATGTTTTAAATTTACTTCGTAAATATGTAATATGGAAACTACGAACGTTATCTTTAAAACACAATAAAGTTATATACATAAATGTAAGCAATAACACGATAAGGGGAACCAAAAACTTATTAGATCGGTACAGATGACTGAGAGGAGCTCAATCATCTGACCCCAAGGTGTCAATGGTGAACTGCTCTGCAAATGCTGCCGACAGCAAATATTCGTATGTTGACATTGGGGTACGGTATAATACCTTTGCAGCGGTGATAGCCCAGTGGCTTAGAATTCGACCTCGAATCGAGGGATCCGGGTTCGAATCCCAGTGGCACGCACCAATGACTTTGTAATAAAAGTTATGTGCGATTTATGAAATTAAATATCACCTGCTGTTACGGTGAAGGAAAACATCGTGAGGAAACCTGCATGCCTGAGAGTTCACAAAAAAAATGTTCTCAAAGGCATGCGAAGTCCACCAACCCGCACTAGGCCAGCGTGGTGGACTAAGGCCTACATCCTTCTCATTGTGAGAGGAGACCCGACCCTGTAGTGGGTCATTAATGGGTACTGACATAATACCTTTTATTAAACGTTTTCCTGTCCGTATATTTGATATTGAAGAAATTAGGATGAAACCTAACGCAATGATAGCTGGAATCCCGCAGGCAGGATATAGTTTATTTTTAATCCCGAGAGTCATTAATTCAGAAACTACAGGAGGGATACTTTCTATCCCACTAATCCCGGGTATTCCGGTAATCCCGTGATAATTTAAGAACTTTATTTGAAAGCGACAAACTTTGAAACTCCACAAGCAATACTTTTATCCCGGAATGAATCCCGGTTATCCCTGGAAAAAACCGAAACCGAGGATAGGGCAACATCGAGTCGATTAATTTGAAATATTATCAAAGTAGGTATCTACAGAATCAATTCCATTCAACATTTCAAACTTTTATTACTTAAGCAAAAACATTGAAGAGTATTGTCCTTCTACCTGGCATTGAAATCTTCAGACCTATTGGGTCTAGGGCTTGGATGGAGAGCTCTGGTATTTGATATTTCACAGCAGTTCCTTGGTGAACACAACACCAGACAATTAACACTACACGGTACATCCTTGGATCAGCAACGTCAGTACCACAGACTATTTAGCGATGCTACTGTCACACTACTGAGATATGGGTGCTGACATAGAAAAAGGAAGTAAAGAGAACGGCAATTATAATATATTTGTTCCGAATCCACTGTTGTTACTCGTAGCTTAGTGGCAAAGCGGCAAAAACTCAATTGTGACAAAATTATATCACTCCCTTTCAGTCCCGATAAGTGGAATAATGAGGTACGCCCTCCCTCCCACATAGCCGTTCTATCTACTTCCTATTTCTATGACTGCTGATAAGAGTGACGCGCAGAGATAGATAAAGAAAGTTAAAAAGTTAATTTTAAGTTTAATTTTTATAAAATAAACACGTGTGGGCGGCAGAGTAATTAATATCAATTTTATATTCTTCTATTGAAATTATAATATCCTTAATTCCCAAAGGAATCAAAGCTCGAATAGGTAACTAAACACCAATCTATACTAATATTATAAAGAGGAAACATTTGTATTTTTGTATGTTTGTAACGAATAAACTCAAAAACTACTGGGCCGATTTCAAAAATTCTTTCACCATTGGAAAGCTACATTCAGCCTGAGTAACATAGGCTATTAAATAAAAATAAAAAAATTCATTGGCAGAGCGAAGCCTGCTGGGTCAGCTAGTAGTTTATAAAACAGTCTAAAACAATAATTACGACCAGCGCAATCAGTTTCATACAAAAGACCAGCTCAATGTTAAAATAATGTCAGTATCATATTCCGTAACTTACATAGCAAACATAAGATAAGGCATAAAAATATGTACTTCTTTTTCATAGTTCAGAAGAATTTTTTCACAGGATTTAACAAACGAAAGGTAAAGTAAAACACAAAAGTACGAAATAAAATAATATTCCGTTTATTGCACGATAACATAAGAGTCGCATAATTATTTATAGATTTTAGTCTTTTAGCTACATGCAAAGACTTTTATATTACTAGATGGAGTAATAAAATACAAGAGTAAAAGAAAAACTGGGCTCATTTTTTTTAATTTTTTGAAAACAAATTTAATATTATAACTAAAACCACCCACATTGAAAATATGCATTGAAAATATTTTTAAATTTATGTTAAGAGGATAGCCGCGGTCATATCCCACTATCGCTAACAAAATAAAACATTCTAACATTATTGAATACAAACGGATGGTAGGATTTATATTCTATTTGAGGCACAACCTCAAACTACTTAATATTATATCCGTATGTCCCTTTTTTGAATGAATGTACATACCTATAAAGTAACAGATCGTAAACCTAGCTAACCTAAAATTTACGAGCGCTACCTTTCCAAACACTCGATCACAAGGCACGGACTGTGACGTAGTCGACCAGCAGACCAGGCTGGATCCAGGTAGGCCACCAGGACCTAAGGTCATCTAAGAACGTCAGTCTGGCCTTCACAGCATTATTCCGCCAGGGTTTCCGTGTCCCGTTCTGTGATACACTCCCGTCTGGGAACTCGCTGATTCCTCCCACTAACACGCCCAATGAAATGTAGAACTGAAAAACAGAATGGTCTTGTTTTAAAAGAGACCGTTTAAGAAGACTGCATTTTAATATAAGTTATACTAACAAAATCATCGAATGGCGCCATAGGAGTTGACAGGAAGTCTCTAGGGGGGTCACATGTATCTTCTAGCCATCCTTGCAGACCATTGGCCGCTGGAGTAAGTCTTCCCCATTCTTCTCCATCGACGAATAACGTTATCCCGTCTGGAAATTGCAAACATATTTTAAAAAATCCATGAGTGGTGGACCTGTGGCAACTTCCGTCGTTCCGCAAGAGGTGGCGCCGCGTGACTCTGAAGCTATCTGAAGCTATCGAAGTTTTCTACAATTTAAGGAACTTTACGTCGTCTTGGCTGAATTCTACCGTACTCAGAGACGTTCATTAATGGTTCCTTATGAAAATAAACATGGCACTTATGTAAATACGAATAAAGACGATTGAATTTTACGTTAAGTGGCGTCTCTGAGTGCGGCCGTTAGTCTCACTAGCAAGGGCCTTTCTCTACGAAATCAATAAAGCTTTAACGTCTGCATCATACCTGGTGCCCATCGCAAGCCATAAATATGGTATCTATCTCCCCATGCAGTCGCTGACATTTTTCTTGATAAAAGATGTGAACGACATTTGAAATCCATTATTGGCCCTCCGTATAAAACCTGAAAAAAACATGGTGTTTTGCAGCAGAGAAGAGTTATTGAATAAATCTTAGCTTTAGTTTTGACAACACGATATTAGCAATGTGTGTGAGTATGTGTATTCTACGATGCATATTCGGCTTCGTAGAGGTGTTTATCATATCTATGGATACTACTGTGCTCCGAAGACCTACAAGCTAATACCTACTTCACCTTTTCACCATTACCACAGTCCGTTTTAGACGCGCTTTCTTCCCTCGTACCAGCAAGCTTTAAAATAGTTTTCCGGCTGATATATTATCGAAGGACTATCACGGCTGATATATTATCGAAGGACTATCACAAATCACAGTAATTCTTCAAGAAGAGTGTAAAAAGAGCCCTACATCAATGCCATCAACCACTCATCTGGTATACGAGTACATCATGGTGACAGTGACTACTTACGAATATTGTGAAGTGACTCTTCTGTCTGTTTACTTGAGCGCCATAGAAATGGGAAGTAGATAGAACCAATTACTGCTTAACTGAGCATAATAGTTTATTCTATCACTGTCATCGCGAATTTGAGTAAGAATAATAGAATGAGTTTGAGGCTCGAATGCGGTGGCTGAGCGAGCTACAGTGGATTCAGAACAAATATGTTGTTGTTGCCGTTCTATTTTCTTCCTTCCTCTTTGGTTGGCGCTTTGTTTGACCAGTATCTACATGAAGTACTTAGTACCTTGTTTCCATAATCTACAGAGTCTTTAGTCAATTGCAGATTCCCGAGTGCAGAAGCTATCCTGATGATCCCAGAAGCGTAATCGTCAACACCAAATCTACATATAAATGGTTCAAGGTTGATATCTGAAAAATGTTTTTGGGATTATATCGTAGATAGTCAAAAATCCACATAGAGAGTGGTGATAAATGACGTGAAGACGATTTCTGTTGTACCTAGTGTATAAATTTAAAAAAATGTAGGTCATGAAGCGATATCATATTTTAAATTAAATTATATTTAGGATTTGGACTGACAACCGATGGGAAAAAAAGGTCCTCGAATGGCGACCACGTTTAGGTGAAAGGAGCACAGGCCGCCCTCCCACCAGATGGACTGATGACCTGGAGAAGGCAGCGAGAAACCGTTAGATTCAGAGCGCCCAAGAGCGGGCGGAGTAGCGTCGATTAGGGGAGGCCCGTGTCCAGCAGTGGACTGCCAAGGGCTGAAAGGAAGGATATCGGATATCAAAAAAATTACTACTTTTAATCCTTCCTCCCTTCCATTCAGCCTTTTACTACTTCTGGACATGGGCCTCCCTAATCGGCGCCACTCCACTGCAGAGTCGGGTCTCCTCTCTCAACGAGACGGATGAAGGCCGTAGTCCACCACGCTGTCCAATGCGTGACTTCACATACCTTTGACATGAGAACATGAGAGCTGAGACCAATGACTTTTATGAAAGTCCACCAACCCGCAGCAGGCCAGTGTGGTGGAAGGCGGCCTACACCCCTCTCATTGTGAGAGGAGACCCGACCCGCCAGTGGGTCATTAATGGGTTACTGACATTGGTGTATGCTATTGGAATTCGAACCAGGATTTCCAATTAGAGACCGAATTTTTAACCAGTGAGCTATCACCGCTTAAAATTTGGGTCCTTACCTGGGTATAACCAATCGCCCTGGGGTAGTTTTGCTCTGATTTCTATAAAGCCATATTTAAACACAAAAGCCTTGCTGGTGATTCGACCGCTGACTACAGGGGGCATTATCTGAGACCCAGCGTTTATGAAAAAGCAGGAACCTGACCTGGTACATCTGTAAAGAAGAGTTTTTTTACTATGTTTTGAGGTTGGTGTTTTTGTATTGTCTGTTTAATTTTTTAGTTCTTAGTCGATATCACGAGAACTACTGAACCGATTTAGATGAAACTTTTGCCATTCCCTAAGTTGAAAAAATGATATGCGAAGACCAACATTTCTACATACATATATACATACGTACACACATACATAATACTATGAAATGTAAATATTATGCAGTTCCGTTAATATTACATACATACGTGTCGAATTGATAACCTCCTTTTTTGAAGTCTGTTAAAAAGGTGAAAAGTTAAATACCTCTTCGTAAGATCCAATTTATAGTCGTTCGCAGTAATGATAGAGCTGTTGAACCCCGGCAGGGTTTGTTGCAGTGTTGGCAGGATCCGTAAACTGCCATCCTCGACCACCACAGTTTGCGTGGTGGGTGGTCGTTGATAGGACACGAAAGGATGCTCCTAAAAAAACTGCTTATTAAATTGTAGTTAGAAGTCAATTTGGTGTACGTTAACAGACTGTAAAATACATGCCCCCCCCAGTGGGGTTAAATAGCGTCTACCCGGTGATGTTTTAAATTACCATCGATATCTGTAAAGTTATTTCATGCACAGACGTTTTGAATTTCAGAATGTAAATAAAGTTCCACTGTTTAACATCTCCAAATATCGTCATTGTAGAAAAAATGCTCCTACAATGAGGTCTCAAAAATAAATGAAAAAAAGCTATGACGGACTTCCCCATATTGACTTTACTAGTTTTAGGCTGACCGTAACACTCCTGGCGGGGCGCGTCCTCATAATTAGCCTAGGGTGGTCAGAGCTCTAAATCAGCCCCTGATAACAGGGATTAAACCTTACTTACTGGTCCTTTAGGCAAGTAATGTTCAATGCTCCACAGGTCTTCACGCAAGGTATCAAAGCGGTCTTCAAAGATGGTCTGCCCAACGCAGACTTTACCAGTTCGAATCTCACTTACAGACATTTGACATAATGGCGTATCTGGATCGACCAGCTCTATAAAATTGAAATCCAGGGTAAGTGAACATGAACGTCATTTCGTCCGCGTAAAGTAGAAAATTTGACCCAGAGATGAGACAAAGTGTCATAGGAGACAGAAAGTATACTACAAGTTATGGCCAATGATCTTCAGGTGTAGATCTTCTAACTGAGAAGGTACAAATATTTAATTCAGCCGTTTTGCGTGAAAGTGTAACAGACATCCATCGAAACCACTGCTAAGTCAAAATTTAGAGCCACCAGAAATAGCACTCAACTCCTTCAAATACTCTATTTAAGAGTATCGAAAACAAGGTGGAATAAATGCATCAAAAATTTATGCGAGCACCTTAAAAACTATATCAATCTCCATAAAGAATACATAAAAATATAATAAAACTCACAAAAGCTCTCTATAATTTCATTTCTTCCCTATATGCAAAACTTTAAATACGATCCAGGTATTGTTTATGACACCCAGAACACAGGGAATCCTAGTGTGGGGCTCTATGCTATTATAAAGGGCTTATTATATAGTTTATTATACAAAAAACAACCTGTAATACGAGTACTGATGAACCTCTTCGTAACTGTACGAATTGTATTGAATACGTCATTTTCTTTTATAGTCAACTCATAACTAAATAGAACCACGTCGCCTACTTTCATTTGTGTGTCCTTATATACCGTCCAGAGTCCATTTTGAGGCTGGGTTATATGTCCCTCAATAACACGAAGATCGTTTCTTGTAATCATACCATAGAAAGTAAATGATGTAAGGCGTGGATGATCTGTGGGACAAAAATTAAATGATATGAGTGGTCCATTCGTTTTTTGAAGTGAATTACCTACCCAGTTAAATTGTTAGGCGCGCCATGATAAGGTTCTACGCGATAAATCTCAAGGAAAAAAGTGCAAAAACATATTTTGTAGATATACTCGTAGGTACAATATATTATGTCATACTTAATTGCATGATCCACAATTTCTGTCTCAGCAATTTTTTTTTTTTTGCTTTTGACCTTTTTTGGAACAGGGCATAGATGGGGACTTTTCAAAATTTCATCATAACATCAATTTTCCGGTTCTTTGGAATTATAATTATGTATACACATAAGAACACTCACCCGGTATAGAAGCTCGGAAGCCTTTTGGATTCAGCGCTTGTATGGTAACATCCGGTATAGGATATTCTTGTGCGCATAATCCGGGAAAAGTGAACAGTGAGATGATCACGATACACCAGCTCCATGCCGCGGCCATCGCGGAATTGAGTGACCTTATGCGAACTTATGCGAAAACTGAACTGAATATATTTAAACAGTTACCCGTCTTAGCGTTATCTACCCTATACCTACTTGTAAACGAGCAATATTTGTACATGTGTATAAATGTGCGTTAGTGAGGAAATCTGAAACTATGAGGAATAGCGAAAAATACTGAAAGGAAGGGTCCCATTTTCATTAAAAGTAAAACTGCATCATTGATTTTTTGAAAAATTTACACGCCAGGAAGCGAACCCGTTGATTTTGAGAAAAGAAATCACATTCTGTATTATTGCACCATTAGATAGTGTCACTTATAAGGAACGAATTCTGGGAAGTTATGACAATTTTGTAAAACTAAAGGAAAAAACCCAATTTTTACAATATGCTCTTTTCGGATTTTGTTATTTGAATATGGGTGTCGTTTTTGGGATATTATTGGGAAATGAAAAATACATTACTTAGTTACCTTTTAAATGCGAAATGGCGGACAAGTATTTTTCAAAAATTCAAGATAACCGCCACGTATTTTTTAGTTTCTGGTCAAGGGTGTCGTTTTTGGGGTGGCCATCATTAAAAATTAAAACTGTGGATTTCGTTGATCGTCTTCAGCCTACCGACGTTTTTGAAGGGTTTTTAAGACTACTTTAGACGTTTACTGTATATTTATGCGAGTAAAGTCGTCGCCCAGGTACCTACTATGAATTTATAGGTTGATAGGCATCGTATATTTTGTGTATTATCTTTCAGGAACGTGACCGTACCCGACAGAGGTCAATTTATTCACGTTCACAATTTTTTCCCAAGACTATCAAATACCAGATGTTACGATACAAGCTCTAAAACCAAGAGGAATCCGAGTTTTTAGTCCTCGTAAGCTTCTTACAAATATTTTTAAATAACGAGACTTATCATTCCTAGACCAAAAGTAGGCACAACTTTATTAATATTTTACAAGTAATAAGTATTAGGAACATGGTAACAAAATGACTTGGGAACCAACACTTGGGAAAAATATGTTGGTACACCATTGTAAGAAAATCGTTCCAGGAAATACGGAAAAACATGTTTATCGGTAGAGGTTATGTACTCATCACTAAACGTAACTAAGCATCAGGTTTTGTTACAATCACAGATTTATGTTACAATAAAAGCGACAAAAAATAAGAATAAAAGTTCTTAACTCGTAACTCTCTAATCGTCCCATTTTCGATATCTTTTCGATATCGCGCGCTCACTACATACCGTTGGGACAGGCACGAACATTTTTATACCATACACGTATACATATAAAACACACACAATCAAGGACCGAACGCAAAAGTCCGGCGTAAGAACTATACCTACTATAAATACTAAAGAAAAAGTATCCGTATAGGTATTAGAGAAAATGTAACCGTAGTAGTTGGGCGAACTAAACATTATTTTTCCGAAACTTGGGATAAATATGTTTATAGAGGTAATCAACCACATATAAAATACAAATATAAAGGGGCAGGAAAGCCTTCATCAGCATTCATCTTGTCTAAGTGAGTACGTAGGGCGTGGAAGAATAAATTACACGTTTAGATCGTGTAATGTCACGGGTTCATGCGCTGACTTTTTCATCTAAACGTCAACCTGTTTCATGCCAGTAGCAGCTGCGCCGTCAAATAAATAACATTTCCCACCAAAACAAACAGAACCTGACTATACTTAAAAGGGCACTAATTCTAGATGACCCATTTTTTATATTTTGACTCTCCATCTTGACGTATAAAATTCTTTGCATCGAAAAATACCTCCGTAAGTGTTTAATTCGTAAAAATATTATTTCAGAAACTGTGAGAGTAACTTTCGTGGTGATGGAGCATTTCGAGGTAAGGTACATGACGAGGAAAAATCGGGGGTTCAAGAAGTTCTCCACTTCTCTGTCCACGCGGTCAATGAACTCTTCCACGACCTCCACGGAAATCACAAGGCCAGGCTATTCTTAATCAAAAATATTTATCACACATTTTGTATATGGAAGTTGAACACACACGTATTGACACAGCAGGCATACAGTATTAATACTCGTACGTATTCAGATTTGTCTCAACCACGTCATCTCTCATAGCGGTCGGGCAGCGTGACCTATACATATACGTAGGTTCCGGCTCATGCCCAAGAGAGAAAACAAAAGACGGCTGATTTTTCTGTGACAAAAAATGTAATTTACTATAGGGCACGATAAGTCGTCGGTCCCGGTTGTTATCAACACGATGGCAGTCGTTGAACCTTGAGCAGTTGAGGCCTTGGGCAGTTTGATAACATCCGACACGGACTCGCCACTAGCCCGTTACTCCACCATTTTCACCAACCCGCATTGGCGCAGTATAAGTGTATGCTCCAGCCCTCCCCTCGTTGTGGGGAGAGACCAGTGCCCAACAGTGGGCTAAAATAGTGTTGCCGCCAAAGTACCAATGTGCTATGACATATTCAATCATTTCTCTCCCCGGGTAACCCACGGATGTCTCGCATGAACTTAGTCATGTTCCAAGGCAACATCAATAGGGCCATCAACAACGACGTTTTCGGTAGGTACTATAAGGGCCGCGGAGCTGATGCGGCCCAAGGGCGGTCGCTGGATGTTTCAAAACGATAAAGTGGAACTAAAAGTCGGAGACGTCATCAACTACTACATACACGTGGTGATGGATAATCGGACGTATACGAAAGATAGATAAAGTGGAACTAAAAGTCGGAGACGTCATCAACTACTACATACACGTGGTGATGGATAATCGGACATATACGAAAGATAACCTTACGTACCGACTTCAAGGTAGGATTCACAGACATAGGAAGAAGGTAGAACTAGAAGTGGAAGCGGCTATGTTGGTGGGGCAGAACGTTCCTCAACAAA
Organism: Erynnis tages; assembly: GCA_905147235.1. Classification (NCBI taxonomy): domain Eukaryota; kingdom Metazoa; phylum Arthropoda; class Insecta; order Lepidoptera; family Hesperiidae; genus Erynnis; species Erynnis tages. Next base: position 1,733,878 of record LR990081.1, read on the forward strand.
TTGGCCGCGTGGCTGCCCTCCTGGACCCAGCCCGCGCTGCAAGTAGACTAAGTCACTGTTCGGGCCTTGTGATGGAAACACAGAAACAATAAAACGTAATTCCACTGGATTCCACCTTTCTACCACCTAATAACATGGGTCTTTCTTTAAAGCAAGGGGAGACCTGGAGCATAATATACCATGCGGCTATAATTCCATTAAGTTGAGGTCATTGGTGAATCCACAGAAAAAGAAGTTGGTTATAGAACGGCAATAATAATGATATAATTGAGCTGAATCCGGTGTAGATACTCGTAGCATTCACGCTCCAGACTCATTTTATCACACTCACACAGATGCGATGAGAGAAAACTACCATTATTATTTGCCAAACTTTTATTCATCACACCTTCGGTTGGGGCGAAACCTAATACAAGAATATGCTAGTCTAGCTCACCTAAAATACTCTCTTTGCCAAACCTTACTCTGTATGATCAGTTCCGCATCACACCAGGCCCAGTCAACAATCGGAACAGGGCTCGCAAGAAAATAAAGAAAGAAAGCCACAAACCAAAACAAAAATATTTTTTGGCACAGGTAGATCTCCAGTATTCTCCAGGCGAGGTGATCATGCTTGGGGAGCGGCCGTGCTCCGATTTCATCATGTCGGAGTATTGTATATGCCAGCGATGTAGAAAACTTCTATAGCGTGATTCAGGATCGTGTGGCGCCATCTCTGGACGAGTGGCGGAAGTCTACACTGTGATACAATAAACCTACATAAAACTGACCACTATCATTTTTTATGCCACTGTCTTGCTTTTTTATTTGGCCTTATTCAATAGCAGATGTATACTAGAACAATAAAAAAATACATCAATAATATAATCTGTTCCATATTCATTTTTGATTTAGCCAGATTTAGTTTTCGGTGATAAGTTTCAACCTCAGGTAACTTAACCTTAAACAAAAACGACCTCAAATAGGAATTATAGTTTATACGCTAATTGAATTTGGACCTGTGAAGTCCATGGGCTTCAGTGACTATTAACATCAGGTGGGCTGTACGCCTGTTTGCTACTCATATACAATTAAAAACGAATAGCTTCTGCGACTTTGTAATGTTATGTTAAGAGGTAATTAAGTACAATAAAAATAAAACACTTGAAATTTTTAACATGTCTGTTTATTTTTCACATTGATTTACATAACTCATGTTTAAATAACATCACGATCATTGAAAAAAGCAAGAAAATATTTAGCATTGCAAGGTTAGCCGTTATCCTTAACGACACACAATGTTAACAGCACTCTGGTATACGAAATGAGAGAATCATAGCTCACGTCACGCTTACCGACAAGGATATCCGACCGACCGACCAACACGCAATACCTTATTGTATATCTAGATGATTGTGATGTGGATACCATTCACAATTAATTTCAAAATGTAATTCCCATAAGTGCTTTCAGAAACGTCGGAAAAGCGGGAAGTCAGCTCAACTGCCAATATATTAAAAAAATGATTTTTATTCATAGAGATATTATAGTAGAGCAGGGACGCCAGACTTCCAACTGTCCTTCGGTTAAAAAGAGAGAGAAGATTGCCGTACTTTCTCTTCACACGCATGTGCAATTAGCGAGAAACAATTTTAGGTACCTATTGAAAGAGTTTAATGCGCATGCGTGAAGCGCTCGAATGCACTAAGTTCTTTAATGCGCACGCGTTAGTAGAGACAGATAGGGTACTTAATCTTATATGTCTGACATCTCCACTTACAGGCAGCCGTATGTCTCCCCTGCTCTACTATAAAATCTCTATGTTTTTATTGCGCGCGAAAGCAATAATAATTGAGTCAATTGACAAGGAATATTGATGACGTCATAAGTCGGGTCCTTTAGACAAGACATAGATTTTGTATGAAGAATCCGGCTTACGACGTCATTTTTCCTTTTTGACAGTTCAATAAAAGTGTCTCGGTTAACTCCGAGTCCACGTTCCAATTGAACAGTATCGTTATGATGACATAGCATAGCTTATTCTTTATGCGATTTGAGTTTACAATACGTTTCTTTATGCGATTTGAGTTTACAATAAGTTTCTTTATGCGATTTGAGTTTACAATACGTTTCTTTATGCGATTTCAGTTTACAATACGTGCATGCATGCATCGGTCTGTGCGTGCAAGCAATAATCCACACTAACACAATAATTTTTAAAAGTTGTGTTTTCTAGAGTTTCTTAAAATTTAATATTGTACTTTGAGTTTAATAAAATGTTTTACGTTTTGTCAATTCATTGCATGTAAGTATGAACAGTTTAAAAAAAAATGGTAAGTAAAGTTGGTACAATAATTAAAATACGATATTGAAACCAACAATTATTATTTCAAATGCTAATTGAATTAAAATAAATAAATAACACAGTAATAAACAGACATTAGAGGACTCATTATGAATGCGAATATCAATTTGAAATTCTTAAACTTATTTAATTTAAATATTTAATATAATAATTTTAGGTAAAGACAGATTTGAAAAATTGTAGAATATAAAGTGTTTGACTGTGAATGTGGACATCGGACGATTTATTTAAATGTTATACCGGCAAGTATTGGCCTGTAACAACGGTAACCCCACAATATTGCTCTAAGCGGTTTGACAGAGATACAGGGAGATACAGTGGCTTAGAATTATAATTGTAGTGTGCACGACAAATGCATCGAACAATCGCTAAGACACTGAAGAATGACACAGGATGTAATTGCAACCCTTTTATGGCCCACTGTTGACGCCAGCAGGGAGGCCTGGAACATACTTCACCACGCTGCCCCGATGCGGATTGGTGGATAAACGGGCTAGTGGCCAACACATGTCGGATGTTTTCAAACTTCCATAGAGACTCCGACAAGATTTAACGACTGTTATCGTAGCGACAACAACTGGGACTGACGGCTGAACGTCCCTCCGAAGCACGGAAGCGCGCATGTAATTCGCCACCAGCAGGGTCAGGTCTCTTCTCACAATAAGAAGGATGTGGGCTAGTCCACTATGCTGGCCTAATCCGGGTTGGTGGACTTCACATGCCTTTGAGAACACTATGAAGAACTCTCAGGAATGCAAGTTTCCGGGCGAAGTTTTTCTTCACTGTTACAACAGGTGGTATTTAATTTTTAAAAGCTCATTTTGTTTATTTTTTGTAAAACAATATCAAATCCAATGATCACATTCACTGTCTCCCTTATAAAAGACTACTACACAGTACTCTGACATATCTAAGAATAGATTCCATGTGTTGCACATACATAATAGGGTATTTCGCACCATGCAAGGAAAAATCCAAAATTATGTAATATTGATAGATTTTGTTAAAAGCAAGTGAAAAATGGTGATTTCTGTTCTAAAAAATGTAGTATACATTTATTATATCAATTTTAAAATTCAGGTTTTTTAATCTGTTTTTCAAATGTCAAAAATGCTATACGCCATGCAAGCTATCGGCGTGACGTCATTAGCAGTGTAAATAAACAATGGAGTATAACTTTCTTCCTTTACTGACATGTATTGTTTACACTGCGAGTGACGTCACAAGCATCGCGGCAGAGCCGAGACGGCCGAGACCGTGTTTTCGCGGGGATTTTTGAAATTTAAATTGAAGTCTTTTTTTACATAATATTTGTTTGCAAAAATTTTTTTTCCAATTTTTTATGGGTTTTTATGACTTACGAATTCATATAAAAAGCTTTTTGACATAAGCCGTTATACCCTATTATGTACTACATTGTTATATCTTACATGCTATAGAGAGTCATTCGCTACGCGGTTATACATATATTTACTATGATACTTTATTTTATTTATATATGCTTAATAAGCGTGTACTGTACAGTGGTGTGATAATTATGCGTTTCTGTGTTTCAGTGTTGTAAATGTAGCTGATATATAAATTTAAAGGACATGTTGTTATGTTAAATTTAGACTAGTTATTAGATTAAAATTTTGACGGATAAATATAATCTGAATCGTTTGATTTTATTTAATATTTTTTGAAGAAATTATCACAATAGTAACTTATTTTTTCGATAGGTACAATTTTTTTTTTATATAATAGAAACAATATTCTTTAAGAAATGTACTCGAGTGTTTGTAGCAATAAAACTGACTGCGTGGTAACTGTAGGTCCTTCAAATTCCAATATAAATTTTACTTTGCACTACTAAGGTATACTTGAGAACCTGTAAACGCACTTTACACATGTGTATTTTCGGTAATGCCTTTAGATAGTCCGATAGTCCTAATCTGTTTTGGCGAAAAATACAATTATTTACCTCTCTTGCACTGAGGCTGAGGGAAAGAAAGATTTCAAATACGATATGATTACCCATCACCTTGTGACAACCCTACCATACTATAGTATACAATACATAATTATTATGTATTTGAAATTCATAATTAAATTACATTTTAATTACAACTATTAAATTCTGGAATATATATGTATACTTAATACGATATTATTTGAATATAAAGTATATTGTGAATTTATTATTATAGAAGAAAGTTATGCGGAAATTTAAACGAAATATGGCGATTACGATTTAATGGTTCAACAGTAACATCAATAATTTAATATGTGCTAAATTAAAAAAGACGGAAGGGATATTATATAACATCTAATAAATAATAAAGGCAAAAACATGGTAATAACGTGACGCCACGCCAAGCCATCCAGTTCCTGGCATATAAAAAGACATGCTAAGATCGTTTACCAAATATGAAAAGAAAATAAAAATGGACTATTTTACGTCACATTGGCTCCTCTAACGTCGCATCACGTTTAAAAATATATTCTCGCCTTTTTACGTTTATTCGATTTGCTTTTTGGTTCTACATCTCCATACACACAATGAGGGTGTTCGTGCGTAGCTTAATTAACTATGTGTTAGCACTCACATTGATAGGTGCAGTCGCATCTTTAGTTCGCACAAGCATATAATACAGCCATAGATTATAAAACACATAAATTTTCGTATCTTAATCAATTTTAGATAGACAAATTTAAAAGACAAAACAGTGAAACATTATTACAATAATAAAATACATTCATACATTTCAAAACATCTCATAATAATAAGCACCATTCTTAGACCATTCCAAAGCTTCGTAGGTAGTTCGATTTGATGATTAGGTCGACTGACTAGTCAACACTTACAAGTAGCAATATCACGTTTAGTCAATCTATAAACACATAATAATATGCTATTGAAATGAATACATTATATGAATAAAATTACAATAATAAAGGAGTCACGAAGATAATTTTAGATATTTTAAATTTAGCTAATTTTAGTCAACTATTTTTTAAGTTCAATAAATATGGACATTATATTTAGAAAGACATTATATCTCTTAATGTTTTTACACTGGAGTTATATAAAATTGTAACTAACTTTAATAAGATTCAATCTAATACCATGGTGCTACTATCGCGCTGATTACGCCAGAATCAATATAACAGCAGTTTCCATATTCTTCAGTAACCATCTACGACTCACTTTTATGTCAATAACATCATCTGTCAGAGGTTTACCGATGTGATCTGACCATTTAATTCTTACAAAAACAACATACAAAATAATAATGCATTACACACACACACTTCATGAACAATAAATTCTTTTTAAATTTAATTTTACACATAAATAAACAGTAACATTAATTTAAAGTAATTTTGCTATACGTTTTTTTAACACTTAACACCAAGATGTCTGTCTGCAGAACTATGACAGATGACGTTACTTTTGACATGAAAACGTGCTGTAGAACATAGAAATCAAGGGTAAGTCTGATCAGTAATAAGGGTGTAGACAGACAGACTGCAATTCAGCTGCATTCTAACTGCAACATTAAAGTTCAGATGCTGAGGTGATGAAGTCTTATGATGCTGACTTCATATTCCTAATCAGGCTTCAACTTAAAAATTACACCAAGAAATTGATAGCATCAAACACCTTCCTTTACAATTCTTCTACATTTCATCAAGCTCATTATATCAACTACAAACGTAAAATCATAGTACAAAATAATTACAAACGATTAAAATCCACCATCTAGTAATAACATCGATAAGCGTAAAAAAATTGTAACAAATAAATTCACAACACTCCACTTAAGTTAGCTTAGAGACAAATAGGAAATAAATACACAAAAATCTAACTAGCACAATACTGAGACCTAGCCTTAGACTAGTGTTTCTCAACCTTTTAGAAATTAAAAACTGCACAATCTCAATAAGCTACTAGAGTATAAAGGAGAATACTCTAAAAGTAAACAATTATTATTAACAATAGATAACAGACATTCTAATATTTTTGGAAGAAAATTTTTCAGTGACATTTATCTATTTATTCTGAACTTGGTTGTGTTGGCAACTGCCTAAGGAAGGCTTTGGGGCCTCCTAATAAATTGGCCAGCAGATTGAGAACCACTACAAAGAGATTTGTTTACGATTAATGAATAATTTTAAAGTCCAATCAATTCCTCCCTAATGAGAAAAGTTTTTGCTTTATACCTACAAACATCACAACGATTCCCCGCCCCCCAGCACTTTACACTAAATCATTTTTCCTCAACACACGTTTATCACTTCGCTTTATTACACCCCCAATCAATTGGAATGTCCTCCCTTTCTATATGACTCTTACACACAGTTCAACTAACTTACCCAATTTTCTCGAGTATCCTTATCCCCTACATGACTACCTGACAGATACAACCGCGTCTTACATAACTACCTCCCGTCACTGATCTATTCCCCCAATTTCTTCATAACACCCCCGCTCTTATCACTGATTTTTCTATGCCGCCACTATTCGACAAAAAGCCCCCTACTACTTATTGTTCCCTCACGTTCTTCACATTACCAACCTTGTCTTTACAATACCCCTATAATATTTGTATTTTGTGTATTTTGGTCACTGATTACTTTATTCCGTCACATTTATCATTATTTCCCCACAATATCACTATTCCCCCCCAATATTACATTTCCCCCACAATATCACGGTTCCCCCACAATATCACTATTCCCCCACAATATCACTATTCCCCCACAATATCACGGTTCCCCCACAACATCACGCTTCCCCCACAAATGTCACAGTCCCCCAGCCCGCGGGAACCCACGGGCTTACTGCGCCTTGCGCTCGGTCTCGTGTCATACGAAGTCCATGGCGTCGTGCGCCTTGCCGCCGGAGAACTTGCCGAGCGGCTTGCGACGCACCGCGCGCTCGATCAGCTTCTTCACTTCGCTCACGATGAACACGCTCGACGTGAGGCACACGAGGAATATTATGTCTGGGGATCGGAACGAATGGACTCGTTAAAGGCTACCCCACACGGGTGCGCTATTATCGGTCGATAATATCGGATGCGTAATTGCGATAATGTCCACCAACCCGCAGTAGGCCAGCGTGGTGGACTAAGGCCTACATCCCTCTCATTGTGAGAGGAGACCCGACCCTGTAGTAAGTCATTAATGGGTTACTGACAATTGCGATAATGCGTCCCGATTTCTTGCACACAGCTGCGTTTTTATCGTCCGATATTTCTTACGAGAGAGCGCCGCGCCGGCACTACACCGGTCGTTATTATCGCAGGTGTGCGTACGGTCGTTTGCGTCCTGATACAAAGCGTTCTAGAACTCATATTGAGAATAATACTCATAGAGAATAAGTTATTCGACTCACCATGTCCAGTTAACGCCTCAGTTTGGAACACCCTTTGCAGGGGTGGGAAGTACACGACAAGCATCTGACCGACCAGGCTCAGAGTGACAGCGACCAAGAACATTCTGAAACACGTGAAATGAACATTTCTTGAAGCTTACTTTAAAATGTACGCGGTAGAGCCATAGTAGCTCGTCCGGAAAGGTAAACGACCTCAGTAAAAGTTTAAAAAATGACTAATTTGGCGTTTTTTTAACATGAAAAAAGATTGGTAGCTACACGTCTATCACTAGTTCGAAACAAATGGGATATCGCGTTTTTGAAATCACGATGCTTGATTTTTCTTCCCGCCCCACACACTTACCTCAATGCTTTGACCGAGTTGTTTCTTTGTAGACGCCGTGACATGCGGCGTCTATTAGTTTATGTGGTCGATGGACTGAAAGGAAGTAGGAAGATGGAATGGAGAATGGTAATCTTTACTCACTTGTTGGAGAACAGGCCGACCTGGAACACGGACTTGGTCTGCGAGCGACACGACAGCGCGTTGAACATGTCGAACAGTACGAAGCACGTGAACGTCATGGTGAGGAAATAAACATCGTGAGGAATCACTATTCCCCCACAACATCACGGTTCCCCCACAATATCATTATTCCCCCACAATATCACGGTTCCCCCACAATATCATTATTCCCCCACAATATCACGGTTCCCCCACAATATCATTATTCCCCCACAATATCACGGTTCCCCCACAACCGATGGACGTGGTCGATGGACTGAAAGGAAGGAGGAAGATGGAATGGAGAATGGTAATCTTTACTCACTTGTTGGAGAACAGGCCGACCTGGAACACGGACTTGGTCTGCGAGCGACACGACAGCGCGTTGAACATGTCGAACAGTACGAAGCACGTGAACGTCATGGTGGTGTCTCGGGGCGTTATCTTGTTGTCCGACATCTGATGGAAGAATACATATTTGTAAATCCACTGAGTTCACAAAAAGAATGTTCTCAACGGTGTGTGAAGTCCACGACGCAGTAGGCCAGCGTGGCGGACGGCGGCCCACATCCCTCTCGTTCAATGGCGTAACTAAACCATCCGGGGCCCGTGGCTAATTCATTGGATGGGGCCCCAGTACTTTCTTAATTTCTTTTGGTTTTAAGTTTTAAGGCTACTTGTGGACCCGCAGCCTCTCAGTCCGGGGCCCCTTCAGCCCCGGGGCCCGTGGCATTTTGCCAGCCCTGCCACCCTATAGTTACGCCACTGCTCTCATTGTGCGAGGAGACTCGACCCGCCAGTGGGTCATTAATGGGCCACTGACAAACTCACCTCTCTATTGAACACCCACAGCGTGCCAGCAATGATGATGGCGGCCGACAGCAAAACCGACAGCAGCAGGGAGCGGGATATGATCTTCCTGGAGGTGTCCCTAGGCCTCCGCCGCACCACCTCGTGGTCCACCGGCTCCACGCCGAGCGACTGCGCCGGGGGACCTGGAGTGTGGGTTGTAACCGGTTATCATATTGATTGATATTTGATGATTGATAAAAAAATGCGGTGATAGCCCAGTGGCTTAGAATTCGACCTCGAATCGAGGGGTCCGGGTTCGAATCCCAATGGCACGCACCAATGACTTTGTAATAAAAGTTATGTGCGAGATATGAAATTAAATATCATCTGCTGCGGTGAAGGAAAACATCGTGAGGAAACCTGCATGCCTGAGAGTTCAGAAAAAAAAATGTTCTCAAAGGCATGTGAAGTCCACCAACCCGCAGTAGGCCAGCGTGGTGGACTAAGGCCTACATCCCTCTCATTGTGAGAGGGGACCCGACCCTGTAGTGGGTCATTAATGGGTACTGACAATATGTATAAATAGGTATAATTTATATGTATGACGTTCACACATAATACAAAATGTACCTAATAATAATGAATAGAAGCTTTTGAATTTGACTTTGCTGTTAAGAGTGATCGTGTTAGTACGCGATGATAGCCCAGTGGCTAAGAGTTCGGCCTCTTACTCGAGGGGACCGGGTTCGAATCCCAGTGGCACGCATCATTAACTTTGTTAAAAAAAGTTATGTGCAGTTTATAAAATTAAGTGTGACTTGTTATAACGGTGAAAGAAAACATCGTGAGGAAATCTACATGCAACAATAAGTTCTCAAAGGCATGCGAAGTCCACCAACCCACACTAGGCCAGCGTGGTGGACTAAGGTACAACATAATGAAATGGCTTCCTGTTTTTATGTACATGTTGGTACACAGTATCTAGATGAGTCATAATTGTTGCATAATGGCTTCATTCTGACCACATAATTGTCATATTTGACAGTGTTGGTAATCAATTGAATGAATAATGACATCAATACAAATTTGTATACTTACCTCTCAGGTTGATCGTACTTAACTGTTGTATTGTAATTTATATAACATGCGCAGATTTTCAATTTAATTCAATATGAGAAAATCCTACCTGAGGTTGTACGCGAATCTACTACTTATGATGAAGATATAATATTCGACAGCGTCTCTGGCAACACCACCCCAAGTGTTTAGGGCAGCTACACACCTCTGTGGACGCAATAGTTAGACCTGCTACAAACTCGTGACGTCACCCCACTCTACAAACTCTACACACAGCCACCTCACCGTCCATGATGATGTTGATCCACAGTATCTGCATGGCGTTCAGCGGGTTGGGGATGCCCATGAGCGTGGCGAGCGCTATCAGCGACAGCGCCGCGATGGAGGTGGACAGCTGGAAGCGCACGAAGTTACGGATGTTGTAGAATATGCATTTGCCCTCCTCGATTGCGGCACTGGAAAAAAATCAACAATCATCATATTATTTAATATGTTTTTATTCGCCAATGCGGTTAATTAAAGCTGCAGTTCCGTGGGTAGCGGCCGACACGACAGACGAACGCGACGGTCGCGTCGGACGCTACCCACCGAATTGCAGCTTAAGGTACTATCAAGGTATTATCGACGGTCGATTGATAAATCGATGGGAACCAATATGATGTGAGGAAAAGGGGAGATCGCCTGCAAAGCGATGTCACTGTCTGGGGACAGCGCTCCGAAAATTGTTTAAGTGCTCAAATTCTATGGATCTTTAGAAACGTCTTCTGATTGGCCAGTCTCAGTATGATGCGTGTGATGTTTTCTATTGTTTATTACATTCGTTTGCGTCGTCATACGTTGTCAACAGTTCATGTGAGGCGCGCGCTCATATTACTGTAGGCATCGCGCCGCGACAATGCAATGGAACAGATTGGTAGTTTAGGCTGTATCCGGAAACACCAGTGCCATACAGCAGGTCACAAATATAGAAGATAGAACATATTTTAGTTTTCCAGTTTAAAGAGTTCAATTTTAATCTAATAATAATAACATAAATTTGACAAATGCGCCATCTGCGAAGCGAAATTCTAGCTAAATACGATTCAGACCAGGGTCCTAAACTCTGCAAAAACATCAAATCCAGTCAACAAATTCAGGAGGCAAAGAATAAAGGAACGCACTGAAAATGAACACACGCACTGTGACAGCGAGAGTTGCCAACGCTTACTTCCACAATGAGTGGATACTCACATGATGGTAGCAAAGTCATCGTCCACCAGGATCATGTCGGCGGCTTCTTTGCACACATCGGTGCCGTTGCGCCCCATCGCTATTCCGATATCGGCCCGCTTTAACGCCACGCCGTCGTTGACGCCATCGCCTAGAATAGCAAATGTCAGTAACCCATTAATGACCCACTACAGGGTCGGGTCTCCTCTCACAATGAGAGGGATGTAGGCCGCCGTCCACCACGCTGGCTACTGCGGGTTGGTGGACTTCCCATGTCTTTGAGAACATTTTTTTTTTGGGAACTCTCCGGCATGCTGGTTTCCTCACGATGTTTTCCTTCACCGTAACAGCAGGAGATATTTAATTTTATAAATCGCACATAACTTTTATTACAAAGTCATTGGGGCGTGCCACTGGGATTTGAACCCGGACCCTTCGATTCGAGGTCGAATTCTAAGCCCCTGGGCTATCATCGCCGCATCGAATAGCAAATAATACTCTCAAATAACCGCAAGCTTATTAAAAATAAATAAAATTATGTTCTCCAAATCAAGTAGAGCACACCAACCCGCAATAGGCCAGCATGGTGGACTAAGGCTAAGAGCCTTCTCAGTGGGTCACTAAAGATTGTCAGAGCTACAGGGGTGAATTTTGATAAAACTAAATCATTGCATCATTGAATTTTTGAAATATCTATCAGGAATCAAAACAAATTGATATTCGACTCTTAAGGAACAAAATCTGGTAAGTAATAATGACTTAGGTAAACTTAAGTTCATAATCAACAATTTTTTTCCAGCAAACCGGAACTAATTCCTTACAAGGGAAAACTATGTTGAAATTAAATAGATATACCTGTCATGCCAACAATATTCCCAAGTCTTTGCAGAGACTTCACGATAGCCAACTTGTGCTTTGGAGTCACCCGGTAGAAAACGCTAACCTGAAAAATTATATTTTTATTAAATTTTGTGGTTATAATCACTCAGAATTGAATCAAAAAGGAAATCAAAACTATCCTATGTATTGATCAAAATTATATTACCAGACTCTTAAATATCATTCACATACAAATGTATGTGTGATATTGCTTTCTCATTAAAAAACATTCAAACAATACAGCGATTACAAAGAAAAAAAAAAGCATAAAATTGTAAAGAATGTTATACACTCACAGAGTCAATAATGCCATCCAATTCATCGTCCGACATGGAGTCGAGCTGTTCGCCCGACAACGATTGCGAGTGTAACACGTCCAGGCCCACCATTTGTCCTGAAATGAAAAAACAATAGAAATGATTTTAAATTTAAAAAAAACATTAACACCCAAGCGAACAGGCGAAGAGGACCGTTGGGGGATCCCCCTTAAAATACAATACAAGACCGCGCTCAGTTCGGACGCGTTTTCGCCGATCGTAAATCCACCGCTCGACACTTGGCCCAAGACTTACCTTCGATTCAGCTAACCTTTAGTGCGGGCTCACTGATGGCTGACATTCGATGCTGTACAGCTTTTTAACAGCTTTTAAATACTTACTAGGACTATTCATCTCATCGCCTACCTTTTTCAGTGGAACCTGGCTTTATGATATACTTCAAAGGTAAATTGTCATGGGTTGCTGCCAGTTTGATAGTCTCATCTCTCAAACGCGTACGAAAATCGATGCGACGGTCGCTTAAATCGGAAGCGTTACCATACATTTTCATAATCCAATGCATGATCCGGTACATACCGGTTGCGAGCAAAAATAATTATCATATGACACTTTTTTTACTGACACGTGCAACACCAGGGCCACCAATCGCCAGTGCGTTGCCGGCTATGAAGGAGAGCTTTTTTATGCCCTTCTTGAAGAACCTTTTAGTTTTATAACACTTTCATTTCTCCAATTTCCGTTAGGACAGCTCCATTCAAAGTCGAATTTTGTCGAATTTCTTGGTCGGTCGGGCGACAAAAGAATTTGCAATAGGGAGTATGCGTGTGATTTAAATAAGGGTCAATTATTTTTTTTATAAACTTTTTTTATAAGCTTTAGAATTACGCTTATATCAAAATTTTTCCTCATAATATCTTTTTAATAACGAAAATTAATTAATAAAAGTACAATAAACGAACGGGAAATTCAAAGTAATTGAAACGCAACGCTATAGGTCAGACTGAATGTGACGTAACAGTCTACAATAACATTGTCAAGTGTTATGCATTTGTCGTGTTTGTGCGGTTTCCAAACATATTTCGAAGTTATATTACATTATGTTGTAAGAATAAACTCGAAGAATGTGGATAGTTTCATGGTCAGTGTGAGTAACTGCTTTCATTTCAGTCAGTGGTAACTTCGTGCCATTATTTGTTAATTATTTTAATGATTTTTTCTCTTATAATTTTAATTTTTTTGGCGCTGCATATTTTTTCACATTTATGTATCGATGTAAGTAATATTATAAAAATATAAAAAAAAATACACGCATATTCCCTATTGGCAAGTGCCGTATTGTCAGTAACCCATTAATGACCCACTACAGGGTCGGGTCTCCTTCTCGTAATGAGAGGGATGAAGGCCTTAGTCCACCACGCTGGCCCACTGCGGGTTGGTGGACTTCACATGCCTTTGAGAACATTTTTTTTTTGTGAACTCTCAGGCATGCAGGTTTCCTCACGATGTTTTCCTTCACCGTAACAGCAGGTGATATTTAATTTTATAAAGCGCACATAAATTTTTGACAAAGTCATTGGTGCGTGCCACTGGGATTCGAACCCGGACCCCTCGATTCGACGTCGAATTCTAAGCCACTGGGCTATCACGGTCGACTCACCCACGGCCAGCGCGGTGGTCTTGGCGTCGCCGGTGAGCATCTTGACGTGCACGTTGGCGCGGCGCAGCGCGGCGATGGCGGCGCGCGCGGTGTCGCGCGGCGGGTCGCACACGCCGCACACGCCCGTGTACACCAGCCGCTCCAGGCTCGGCCCGCGGCACAGCGCGATTATGCGGAGACCTGGCGGCGATACGACACAATAATTATACATATAGTTATATATAGTACAATATATATACTACGAATAAATCTGTGCCCCGATTCTGTATGACCATTCACACTCGTATCGTGTCTTACCCGTGATAAAACGTCAATATACAATAAGTTTTTATTCTACAACACACATACCGCAAGGCGAATACAATCTGGGCCCTGATTCTGTATGACCATTCACACTCGTATCGTGTCTTACCCGTGATAAAACGTCAAAAAAGACTTAAAAGTCAAATATCGTGACAATCTATTGTGTGCCTTATAGAATAAACATTTAGGACTCCTTGTCGTGCTGAGTTCATGAAATGACGTACGCTCAATTCAATAAACCTCGTAGGACATACGAGTATCAATCATATACCAGGTAGACGCGAACACTTCCTCCTTTACATTGCCGTGGAGAACTTTGGCATTTTTAGTCACCGATAGGAACTTACTACAACTTCAGCATATCCAAACCCATCCAGATTCTCAAAATTCAAACTGAATTGACATTCCTAAATTCAGAATCATTAAAAAGGCCTAAAGTATGAGACTTTAGATGTACTTGTTTATGAACTGTCTTAATCGATAATTAATAATTAAGAAAGCCCTTCAAACGAACGAAGAAATAACGCTCTTGTATAGTATGATTCCTAACTCACCCTACTAAAACAGGTTTATGGTCCTATTGGATAGGACTGAGATCTTATTAGGTATAAAGCTTTTTAGTTTCATATTTAGATTGACTTTCTTGCAAGACTGGTAGTAGACATGTCGCCTATTGCACCCAATCCCATATCCTCCAAATAACTCAGCCGGTCGCTTTTGCCATTCCCCTCACCAATGCCTAGACGTTTGCCGTTGTTTTACCTTTCTGACGGGGCAAAACCTTCTGGTACCCGAGAGCCGTGAGAGCGACTCCGGGTTATGCGGGATCTTACCCACTCAAACGCCTCGGTGGCCTTCCCCTGCGCACGTGGGGGGCTCCGGGATCTCCCCCCCTTGCCGCTGTTCTACCTACATCACGCCCACCCGACGACTCAGCCTGTCTTCAGCCGACATTGACCCACTGCTGGACATAGGCGACCTGAGTGGCGCAGTGGTTAAGACACCGGTGCACCGTGCGGTGGGTCTTGGGTTCGATTCCCAGCTGAGCAGAGATTTGAATGATGAATTTGAATTTCTGTTTCTGGTCTGGGTGTGTGTGTTCTTGTCTTGTGTGTGTCCATGGCACCCACGACACAGGGAATCTTAGTGTGGGGCTATGAGTGTGAAGCGTTATTTAAAAAAAAAAATATTTAATAGGCCTCTCCCGAGGCGCGCCACCGAGCCCGATCTCCGGCTCTCCTCATCCAGTCGCTTCCCGCCGCCCGACGCAGACCGTCGCGCCATCGAGCAGGAGGGCGTCCCACGCTACGTTTGCCGAGCCGCGGCCTCCACTCTAACAGGGCATCCCACACTACGTTTGCCGAGCCGCGGCTTCCACTCTAACAGCCGTCCCACACTACGTTTGCCGAGCCGCGGCTTCCACTCTAACAGCCGTCCCACACTACGTTTGCCGAGCCGCGGCTTCCACTCTAACAGCCGTCCCACACTACGTTTGCCGAGCCGCGGCTTCCACTCTAACAGCCGTCCCACACTACGTTTGCCGAGCCGCGGCTTCCACTCTAACAGCCGTCCCACACTACGTTTGCCGAGCCGCGGCCTCCACTCTAACAGCCGTTTGCTGCAACGGCGACGACTCACCCATGCGTCCAATGTTGTTGGCCTCGTTGAGGAAGTGGGCCGCCATCTCCTTGGTCATGGGCGCGTAGTTGCCGCCGCTGTCCACGTACTGGGTGCAAAGCGGCAGCAGCTTCTCGACGGCGCCCTTCGCGAAGACCTCCTCCTTCAGGTGACCGTCGGGGCCCTTCGGCGCGGCCTTCACCACCATCATCTTCGTTTCGGAACTGCAAGGGACGGTTTGAGGTTTTTGTTTATTATTAGAATAATAACCTCCGAAGCGGTGATAGCCCAGTGGCTTAGAATTCGACCTCGAAGCGGGGGTTCGAATCCCAGTGGCACGCACCAATGACTTTGTAATAAAAGTTATGTGCGATTTATAAAATTAAATATCACCAGCTGTTACGGTGAAGGAAAACATCGTGAGGAAACCTGCATGCCTGAGTTCACAAAAAAAATGTTCTCAAAGGCATGTGAAGTCCACCAACTCGCAGTAGGCCAGCGTGGTGGACGGCGGCCTACATCCCTCTCATTGTGAGAGGAGACCCGACCCTGCAGCGGGTCATTAATGGGTCGAAGGAGTGTGACGCAAACGTACCTGAACGGTATCTCGTGCAGCCGCGTGTACTGGTGCCGAATGTCCTCCATGCCGCACTTGTAGGCGCACGCGAGCAGAGTGCCTTCGAGACTTGCGTGGTTTCTCTCATTGTGAGAGGAGATCCGACCCTGCAGCGGGTCATTAATGGGTCACAGGTAGAAGGAGTGTGACACAAACGTACCTGAACGGTATCTCGTGCAGCCGCGTGTACTGTTGCCGAATGTCGTCCATGCCGCACTTGTAGGCGCACGCGAGCAGCGCCCTCGAGACTTGTGTGGTTTCTCTCATTGTGAGAGGAGACCCGACCCTGCAGTGGGTCATTAATGGGTCACAGGTAGAAGGAGTGCGACACAAACGTACCTGAACGGTATCTCGTGCAGCCGCGTGTACTGTTGCCGAATGTCGTCCATGCCGCACTTGTAGGCGCACGCGAGCAGAGTGCCTTCGAGACTTGCGTGGTTTCTCTCATTGTGAGAGGAGAGCCGACCCTGCAGTGGGTCATTAATGGGTCGAAGGAGTGTGACACAAACGTACCTGAACGGTATCTCGTGCAGCCGCGTGTACTGTTGCCGAATGTCCTCCATGCCGTACTTGTAGGCGCACGCGAGCAGAGTGCCTTCGAGACTTGCGTGGTTTCTCTCATTGTGAGAGGAGAGCCGACCCTGCAGTGGGTCATTAATGGGTCGAAGGAGTGTGACACAAACGTACCTGAACGGTATCTCGTGCAGCCGCGTGTACTGTTGCCGAATGTCCTCCATGCCGTACTTGTAGGCGCACGCGAGCAGAGTGCCTTCGAGACTTGCGTGGTTTCTCTCATTGTGAGAGGAGACCCGACCCTGCAGCGGGTCATTAATGGGTCACAGGTAGAAGGAGTGTGACACAAACGTACCTGAACGGTATCTCGTGCAGCCGCGTGTACTGGTGCCGAATGTCGTCCATGCCGTACTTGTAGGCGCACGCGAGCAGAGTGCCTTCGAGACTTGTGTAGTTGCTCTCATTGTGAGAGGAGACCCGACCCTGCAGCGGGTCATTAATGGGTCACAGGTAGAAGGAGTGCGACACAAACGTACCTGAACGGTATCTCGTGCAGCCGCGTGTACTGGTGCCGAATGTCGTCCATGCCGTACTTGTAGGCGCACGCGAGCAGAGTGCCTTCGAGACTTGTGTAGTTGCTCTCATTGTGAGAGGAGACCCGACCCTGCAGCGGGTCATTAATGGGTCACAGGTAGAAGGAGTGCGACACAAACGTACCTGAACGGTATCTCGTGCAGCCGCGTGTACTGGTGCCGAATGTCGTCCATGCCGTACTTGTAGGCGCACGCGAGCAGCGCGCCCTCTGTGGGCTGCCCGTACAACACTTCGTCGCGGATAGTCGCGTTGTTGCACAGGACCCCGACCTATTAATAGTGCGAGTTGTTATTAGTTAGATTCAATAAATAAAATATAGATTTTATATACCTATAGAGATTATAATTATATACCTATACGATTTTTTATACGTATACCTATAGAGGTATACGTATTAAAAATGAGTTGCTGTTCGTTAGTCCTCGTTTATCCAGAAAACGGCTGGATCGATTCGGCTAATTTAGGTTTCGATACGTTCGTGTGAGTCTTAGGAAAGTTTAAACGTGGTGACGAATTAAAAAAAAATGTAGCAGAGTAACGACTACATAGCCTAGGCGAACGCTTTTAGACGTAACGTTACGTTACATAACACGTTTGAGATGTTATACTTATAAGTGTCATCTACAGGTAACAGGCGCGAAATCTAAGCTGGTACCGACTACTTCCTTGACCCGTAGTACCCGTAGTAGGAACATGGCTCGATCACGCAGCTCTATTTTTCTTTTTCCCCCTCCCTCTCTTGTTTGTCTACCTCAATTGTATTTGTAGAAACTTATGACACGAGGCGTCTATTTGGCTATGTAGGCGTCGGACCCCCTCGCTTTCTTGTTTGTCTCTCAATAGGGTATTACGGCCTATGTCAAAAAGCTTTCATATGAATTCGTAAGTCATAAAAACCCATAAAAAATTGGAAAAAAAAAATTGCAAACAAATATTATGTAAAAAAAGACTTAAATTTAAATTTCAAAAATCCCTGCGAAAACACGGTCTCGGTCGTCTCGGCGCTGCCGCCATGCTTGTGACGTCACTCGCAGTGTAAACAATACATCTCAGTTGAGGAAGAAAGTTATACTCCATTGTTTATTTACACTGCTAATGACGTCACGCCAATAGCTTTCATGGCGTATAGCGTTTAAATGACATTTGAAAAACAGATTAACAAACCTGAATTTTAAAATTGAAATAATAAATGTATACTAAATTTTTTAGAGCGGAAATCACCATTTTTCACTTGCTTTTAACAAAATCTATCAATATTACATAATTTCGGATTTTTCCTTGCATGGTGCGAAATAGCCTATTGTTATATGTAGAAAGTACGACATGCGGTATTCGACAATGTAGTCGTCGGAGCCATCGGTACCCTTAGTCTAGTAGCGGTATTGCTAAAACTCAAGACAAAGGGTACAGTGCCGCCTCACCTCGAGCATGCAGGCGAGCGCGGCGCGCGCCGAGTGCGGGTCGCGGCCCTTGTACGCGCGCAGCGCCACGTCGCCGCGGCGGCCGTAGCCCGCGCCCGACACCTCCGCGATGTGCCCGCCCGCCGCCGCCAGCGTCGTCACCGTCATCTCGTTGCGCGTCAGCGTGCCTGCGGACGGTGAACGCGTCGCGGTTAACGGATTGGTCGGTCACTTGCAAAACTTCCTTCCTTCCTTCCTTCCTTTCAGCCCTTAGTAGTCCACTGCTGGACATGGGCCTCCCCTAATCGACGCCACTCCGCCCGGTCCTGGGCCCTCTGAATCCAACGGTTTCCCGCTGTCTTCTTCAGGTCATCAGTCCACCTGGTCGGAGGGCGGCCTGTGCTCCTTTTGCCTAGACGTGGTCGCCATTCGAGGACCTTTTTTCCCCATCGGTTGTCAGTCCTGCGAACGATGTGGCCAGCCCATTGCCACTTTAATTTGCAAACTTTGAGAGTATGTCGGTGACCTTCGTTCTTCTACGGATTTCATCATTTCTGATTCTGTCTCGTAGAGAAATACCAAGCATAGCTTTCTCCATTGCCCTCTGAGCTAAAAACTACAAGTTCTTAAATCCACGCGCACTCTAGAGGGATGAAAAGTATCAGATACTAGGTTACGGTGGAGGAAAACATCGTGAGGAAACCTGCATGCCTGAGAGTTCAAAAAAAAATGTTCTCAAAGGCATGTGAAGTCCACCAACCCGCAGTGGGCCAGCGTGGTGGACTAAGGCCCACATCCCTCTCATTGTGAGAGGAGACCCGACCCTGTAGTGGGTCATTAATGGATTACTGATAAACTGATACTAGGTTATAAACTAATGTGTGTAGTGTTATAAACTAATGTGTGGCGAATGCGCCGTAGTGATGAACAAATTCAAACAAACTTTTTATACAACTAAAGCTCCCCGTACCTATTAAATCATGATTTATAAAAATGTTCTTTTAATAAAAATTACTAATGATTATACACAACATATTGACGAATTTCAATAAAAAAATGTGCAGAGCTACGCCGGCCCGGCGTGCAGTACAAACAACAAAAAAACAGATCTAAAACATACACAAGTAGGTACTAAATAGATGCTCATAGATGAACTTAAAATACTGTAGGCGGGCAGCCTGCATTTCAAAGAACCGCGGCTGTAAGATTTTTTCAAGCGCAGGGACGAGTCACCGTGCGGTTTAAAATCATAAAAAAAAAATAAACAACAAACCAGTTTTATCGCTGCAAATGACGTTAACGCATCCCAGCGTCTCGACGGTGGGCAGTTTCTTGACGATCGCGTTACGCTTCGCCATCCGCATGACGCCCAACGCCAGCGTCACCGTCACCACTATGGGGAGCCCTGCGATGGTGACAGTTTAGTGTGTTAGTAAAGTAATCGTCGTAAAAAGCGGCGATAGCCCAGTGGCTTGGAATTCGACCTCGAATCGAGGGGTCCGGGTTCGAATCCCAGTGGCACGCACCAATGACTTTGTAAAAAAGTTATGTGCGCTTTATAAAATTAAATATCACCTGCTGTTACGGTGAAGGAAAACATCGTGAGGAAACCTGCATGCCTGAGAGTTCACAAAAAAAATGTTCTCAAAGGTATGTGAAGTCCACCAACCCGCAGTAGGCCAGCGTGGTGGACGGCGGCCTACATCCCTCTCATTACGAGAAGGAGACCCGACCCTGTAGTGGGTCATTAATGGGTTACTGGCAATGTGAGGAGTGTGTCCCAAATCCTAGTGTGAGCGGTAATGATCTAACTCGGGTTTGCTCCTTACTAGAGCTAGGAACCGAATGCAATCTTCAGCGGCGCTTCCGACTCTTCAGCAGGAGCAGTTCTTCAGCAATACGTCAACAAGCAATGGCAACCACTGGGATATTTTTTTGAAGAAATTTTGAGTGATTTTCAGCCATTAATAGTCTACTGTCCAGCAGTAGAACTAATGGCTGAAAGGAAGGAAGGATGTGTCCATCGACTTCTACACTGGGTCTGCATTTGTTTGTTCGCCATAGTGGAGTTACTTCCTTCTTTTCTTTCAGCCCTCGCTAGTCACTGCTAGACATGGGCCTTCCCTAATCGACGTCACTCCACCCGGTCCTGAGCCCTCTGAATCCAACGGTTTCCCGCTGTATTCATCTGGTCGTCAGTCCACCTGGTCGAAAGGCGGCACGTACTTCGTTTAAACTGGAAAATGAAAATGAACCTAATCCTTTTGCAGAGACGTGGTCGCCATTCGAGGACCTTTCTTCCGGTTGTCAGTCCTGCGAACGATGCGGTCAGCCCATTGCCAGCATATGCCGGTTGAGTGCTAGCGCAGGTTAATATCCTCACTCTCAGGTACTTCTTTTGCCTAAACGCGGTCGCCATTCGAGGATCTTTCTTCCCCATCGGTTGTCAGATCTGCAAACGAGTGCAGTGTTTGTTCCCCATCGGTTGTCAGTCCCGCGAACGAGTGTGGTGCTAGTGCAGGTTAATATCCTCACCCTCGGGTATGGCGGCGACGGCGAGACTGACGCCGATGGTGAACATGTCCTGCAGCGCCTTCCCCTGCAGCCAGCCGGCCACCATGATGAAGCCGATGATGCAGAACGAGTACAGCGACAGCTGCGCCCCGAGCGTGTCCATCGACTTCTGCAGGGGCGTCTTGGGGGCCTCCTCCGCTTGCATCATGCGGAATATGTCGCCGAACTCGGAGCGCTCGCCGGTGCTCACCACGATCCCCTGGACGACAATATGGTTCGATTATGATTATTATCAATGCCTATCATTGATTGACATATTTATACGCCACTTTAGCTTGTATCATGACAAGTATCATGCATATGAGTTGAAAGATATTGGATGTTGAAAGATAAATTTATAATAATAATAATAACGCATTACACTCATAGCCCCACACACTAGACACACACGACAAGAACACAACACACCCAGAGCAGAAACAGAAATTCTAATTCATCATTCAAATCTCTGCTCTGCTGGGAATCGAATCCGGGGGCCTCCGCGCAGCGCACCGGTGTCTTAACCACTGCGCCACTCAGGTCGTCAATCGGTCGATTATGATTGAAGAGCGCATAACCCCGCTGCTTGAGTAAATAGGACGCGAGGAAGCGATCGAAAAAGTTAAGCAACGTCAAGCGCGGTCAGAACCTGGATGGGTGACCGATAGTCACGAATTACATCCGCGCTTCCCTGTTTCGGAGGGCACGTTAAGCCGTCGGTCTCGCCTGTTATCGATACGATAACGTCGTTAAACCTTGTCGGAGGATCTAAGTAAGGCGGTTTGAAAACACCGACACGGGTTGGCCACTAGCCCGTTTCTCCACCAATCGGCATTGGAGCAACGTTGTGTGTGGACCATGCTGTTGTGGGGAGAGACCCGTGCCCGTGGGGATCACGAATGGCTTGCACGTACCTTGGCGTTCCCGCAGCGAACCAGCGTGCCCATGAACGCGATGTTGTCCTTGTTGACCCTCCCCGCCGCCGCTTTATTCGGCATCACGTTCTTGTTCGCCGGCTCTGTCTCCCCGGTGAAGGAGGACTCGTCTATCGCGAGGTCCGTGGAGTCGTACAGCCGCAAGTCGGCTGGCACTCGGTCGCCGACGTTCAGGTGGACTATGTCGCCGGGCACCAGGTTGCGGGCGAGGAAGTGCTCGACGCTACCTTCGCGGAGACTGCAATGGGACATAGACTATATATAGAAGTGGCAGACGAGGCAGGATGTTTGGTGGATACATGGGAAATCATTTTCATAGTCAAAGAGTGGAGTACCTTGTGCCTTGAGTATGAACAGCATCGCCAAAGTAACCATATATATAGTTGAGGTCAATGACCTCTGTCTGTCTGACATTTTCCCATAATCATTAGTATCGACTGAAATATGACATACTACGACTGACGTTTAAAGTTTTGACGTTAAGTCTTAGAGAAATAATAATAATTATAAAACTTTGGTTTTGTCGTTTAACCTTTTTTTTTAAACAGCTTTACGGCTTAGGTATGAAAACCTTTCAGCGAATACATTGACAATTGTGTTTATGCTCAAGGCACTGTGGACTGAAGTATTGTCTGATGTTGCTAGTAAATGCTGCGACGAATAGTTATGTTTGCGTCAATGCGTTGGTTTGGTTTGGTTGCGTCAATTTTTACACGCTTCAAGCGGAACGTTTGAGGTCGTGCTTTGCTCTCAACGTGTGAAATTTTTGTTCTACCTGAAAGTTTGTTTTTTGACATTTTTGATAGGCATCCAAAATCGATTCGGATAATAGAGTGACGTTAAGGTGATACGATCCTGGTGGGTCCACGTTTGAGGATCCTGATTCGAGAACGTTGGTAACCTATAACCTTCTTTGACTATGGCTATAACATTAATACCCCACGTCGAATTCTGTTTCACAAAATTTTACTTCATATTTTTTTGTGTTACATAATATATCATTGTGCGCTATAGATTGAAATACCACAAATTGAAATACGCTATTATCAACAGAACCCATTGTGATCCAACGTTAATTGAGACGCGGTTATCAATTGCTTGCAATTACGAGTAAAATGGTATGTCTGGCCGTACGGATTGTTTACATACATGGATGTCTGTACCAGATGTTCGAGTGCGTCATAGTTAATCTATAGAATAAAAATGAATCGCTGTTCGTTAGTTCCGCTAAAACTCGAGAACGGCTAGACCGATTCGGCTCATTTTAGTTTTGGTATGTTCGTTTAAGTCAAGGAAGGTTTATACGGTGAGAAAATCTATAAAGAATGCGAGGAATATAGTAGAAATTTATATATTTTGCAAAACAGTGTGTGCCGGGGTAGCTAGTGCACATCATAATTTAACAAACAATCCCATATATTTTCTAATGTTTAAGGTCCAGCCGCGGTTATAGCTCTGAGGCGTAGAATTCGACCTCCTCATCGAGGGGTCTGGGTTCAAATCCTATTGGCACGCACCAATGACTTTGTAAAAAATGTTATGTGCGCTTCATAAAATTAAATATCACATTCTATTACGGTGAAGGAATACCTACCTATAAAAAATGTTCTCAAAGGTATGTGAAGTCCACCAACCCGCAGTAGGCCAGCGTGGTGGACTAAGGCCTACATTCCTCTCATTGTGAGAGGACCCTGTAGTGGGTCATTAATGGGTTACTGACACCTTATCAACCGGGCCTCACCAGTTGCACGAGGGCGGCACCAGCTTATTGAGCTCCTCCAGCGACTTCTCCGACCTGTACTCCTGGACGAAGGCCACCGTCACCACTATCATGATGGCCACGGTGATGGAGATGGCGTCGTCGTACTGCCGCATGCAGATGCTGACCACCGCTGAGCCTGTGGACAACAGGCGTGTTTCCACTAAGTATAAATCGGCTGGCATAGGGTTTCTAATGATCATGTTCGTATGTAGTAACCATATAAACACTTTTTTCATTAAAATAATGAAAGATTACCAATATATACGGAAAAATAAAATTCGCAAAATTGGCCATTTAATCACGTGGCATTAAAATGATTGAACACAAATCAGAGAAGCGTGACGTCACGCCTCGCGAGACGTCATGTTGTTGCTGTCATTTTCGTATACAGTGAACAGCTTATTTCGTGAGGCGTGACATCATTCAAGACGCCATGCGTCATGACAGTCTTGTCCTTTTTCGATGTCAATTTGGAGTTCATTTCTAAAAACGCAAAATTCTTAGGTGAAATAATAATAATATATTTTTGGGGTAAAATAGATACCAAGCTATATTTTTAAACTCATTTCCAAATTTTGTCAACTAGCCTACTACATTATCACTATTTTAACAAATAAATAAATAACAAAAGATTTTTATTTACAATTTAAAAAATTATGTAGGTTATGTACTAAAAGCTAAAAAATAATAAGTCTTAGCTACCAGATTATACCAATTTTCTCATCAATCTGGGGTATTGATCAGACAAATATAAAATCGTTGGTCGTAGTGTATTCTGAATAAATATTATGATAGAATTTTCAGTGTCACTCAGTTCGACCTCCGACCTGGTGGACTGATGACCTGAAGAAGACAGAGGGAAAGCGTTGGTTTCAGTGGGCGCAGGACCAGGCGGAGTGGCGTCGATAAGGGCAGGTCCATGTTCATTTTTGAGCCCTTTGTACTTCACGCAAAGGGTTCAAAAGAATAAAATAGAAAGAAAAGTTGCTACGAAATTCAAAGTCTATTCTCGAAAACCTAAAATATTTTGGGTCGAAATGGCAAGAACTGCAGAACAGCAATTACATAGGAGTCATAGGATAAAGACCTAATATTTAGACCATTACTCACCTATGAACGAGCTTGTAAATAGTTCACGCTCCATTCCCCCACGTACTCGTATCAGACCAGGCAAACAGAGTTAAATTACATTCGTATTTGTTTACGCTTCGCTATAGGTATTTATTTCCTTTTCAGATTGATTAACATGTAGGTGGGAGTTATGTGGAAGTCTAGTTTCTAACACACTCCAGATCCAATGCTAGATATAAATATAATACATTTGAAAGTTTGTGAGGATGGTTGGCTGTATTTTTGTTACTATTTCACGCAACAACGGATGAACAGATTTGAATGAAATTTGGACGCACAAATATGCACGAAATAACCTGGATTAACTAATATGATACTTTTAACTCCTTTCTGGGCCAAGTTCTAAAATCCACGCGGACGAACTCGCAGGCAGAGTCTAGTATTAAGTAAATCATTAGTATTTGCTCTTTTATTCAACTATAATTTTCGGAGAATTCCCTACTAGTGTATTTTTGTATTTTTTGTCATTTTTATATGTCAATGCAGAATTTGAACAACCATCCGTGTATAAATATTGCGGCGTCGGAGAGGACCTCAAATATTCGAGGACTGACAGTTATTGAGGTCAACGTATCGATCAAACGAAACATTGAACAAATATCAGTTAACCCTGTCTGACCTTTCTATCAATAAACGGTTTTTTCTTACACAACGTTCGGGATTATCATTTTTAAGGACAGGCCAATTTAAAGTAGTTTCTGCTCAAATAGTGAAGGACTGTCTGTATTTATGGTGGTGTGGTAGCCGTGACGAGTCGTGAGCACCGATGATTAGTGGTAGGGGTGTTGTACACTTTCGGCCAATATACAACAGTCGAAGAACTCTTTCAGACCAATAGACGACGTATGTACACTGACTGCGAACCAATAGGGTATTATGGCCTATGTCAAAAAGCTTTTTATATGAATTTGTTAGACATAAAAACCCATAAAAAATTGGAAAAAAATTTTTGCAAACAAATATTATGTAAAAAAATGCTTGTGACGTCACTCGCAGTGTAAACAATACATGTCAGCAAAGGAAGAAAGTTATACTCCATTGTTTATTTACACTGCTAATGACGACACGCCGAAAACCTGAATTTTAAAATTGAAATAATAAATGTATACTACATTTTTTAGAACAGAAATCACCATTTTTCACTTGCTTTTAACAAAATCTATCAATATTACATAATTTTGGATTTTTTATTGCATGGTGCGAAATACCCTATTGAGTGAACAATTGAGTGATATTAGTGGTTACACCTGCGGTGTGATATGGTTTCCGAAGACCAGGAATTATCTTGCTTTCCCACGAGATCCTAACTACGAACTAATTTGATTCCTTAAAAAGTTGACATCAAAAATATGTAGCAGCTACTTTTGGGTACGTAGTTACTTTTAGGTTTCCAAAAACGCCGTACCTTTTGCTTATACGAACATCGTGGTTGATAGATTTATCGTAATCCGGACAGAATTGAAAATAAACAGCTCAAAGCAAAGTTTCCTAATTACTTGTTTAATATTTCAACCCTTCGTCCGCCTTTCCTCGCTTTGAACGGCATTAACTTAATTAATTAGATGAAATATTCAGGAGGAGAGGCATCATCAACTTATCTCCGCATCAACAAAAACTGTCGCTCTCGCCATTATAAGATTAAAATTATCTTACTGTACCAATGAACCATATTATTATTATGAAGCGATGATAGCTCAGTGGTGAGCCAGTCAATTCTGAGGAATTCGACCTCGAATCAAGGGGTCCGGGTTCGAATCCCAATGACTTTGTGAAAAAGTTATGTGCGCTTTGTAAAATTAAATATCACCTGCTGTTACGGTGAAGGAAAACATCCTGAGGAAACCTGCATGCCTGAGACTTCACAAAAAAATGTTCTCAAAGGTATGTGAAGTCCACCAACCCGCAGTAAGCGAGCGTGGTTGACTAAGGCCTACATATCTCTCATTGTGAGAGGAGACCCGACCCTGTATTGGGTCCTTAACGGGTTACTGACTATAGTCCAGGGGTCGGCAACCTGCGGCCCGCGAGCTACGTACATACTCTTTGGATGCGAAGCTGCGGCTCTTTAGTCCCATATTTGATCAAAAACATTTCTATTTCTCAGCTACTCACTCGCTTTTTACCTCACCCCTTCCCTGTGACACGCGTCGTCACAGGGAAGGGGTCACTTCTTTCGCACTGTTCGTCAGTCGGACGCTCTCGAATGACGCCGTCGTCGAAGTGAATGAATAGATATTTTTCTTATGAATATTTATTTAATCAAAAAACTTTACTAATGCAAGTATTATTTATTACTAGCAAAAAAAAATTGTGGCTCTTTAAAACTTTGTAAATTGGATATTTTGACTTTTCCGACCCAAAAGGTTGCCGACCCCTGTACTACACTTTACTATACATGCGAAAGTTTGTGACGATGGACGGATATGAAGTGAGGATAGGTGAAAGGGGGAGTGATAGTATCATAGCATGAGGGCAAAGTGTTGTATCGTATCGCCGGATCGCATCAAATTACATAAAGCCAGAGCTCTCTACTTTACGAACAATGTTTTTCATTTGAATAAGTGGTGGAAATATTATTGTAGTTTGCCGGAAGATACATTTAACATTGTAGAGCCATAGCAGCTCGTCACTGGAGGTACCTTACCGCCAGCCTTTTAACCCATTGTAAATTGACGACGTAAATTCAAACAGAAATTCAAATTCATCATTCAAATCTCTGCTCTGCTGGGAATCGAACCCAGGACCTTCCGCGCAGCGCACTAGCGTCTAAACCACTGTGCTAATTAGGACGTCTGTTTTTCAGGTCGAATCATTGAAAGAATAACATACATACATCCTTAATAACAATATTAATTTTAACTTAACATTATTAACTTAACTTCCTTAATCACTCGCATCTATTAATAAAACATCTTAGTCGAAATGACCTACATTACTCAAGGCAAACTTTTATTCAATCAGTGGAAGCCTCAATTATTAATGATCAGACAGAAAATCCTTTCAACTCCACTTAATTGCTGACACGAATAGCCGACAAAACTCTAGCTAGATCATTCCAAGATCGAATAAAACCCAATGGCTCAACTCAAACGGTCTTTAATGAAATAAACGGCGGACAATCGCAAATTAAACCTTAAGTAAAAGAAGAAAGAGAATAGATTGAGAAAAGAAGAATATAGATCGAAGTCTGATAAAGAGATTTCTTTTAATCTCTCTGAATACTTATAATTCACACCAAGATTCGAATTTGAAAATTATAGTTAAATCATTTCTGAGTTACAAGTGTCCAGTCTAATCTTGAAACCTCGGTTGTAAAAAGCAAACAAGTTCGCCATGCATTGTGTTCATGCTAACAGGAAAATTTAACACACTCAGAGATGTTGGACTGTGTTGAACGAAACGTAGATTCATCACGTTCAGGCGAAGGAATGGGAATGACCATTTTGTATCTTGAGAATTAAAAAACTGTGAGTGGAAATATACGGTTCTAGCACTGAATACATAATAGGTTCTAGCGAATATAAGTAGATGCACATATAAGTAGATATCACACTATCACATATACATGTATATAGATCTAAATGGATCACGCAAATATAAATACTTCGTGTCACAAATTTGAAAAAAATTGAAAAGTGTGCAATGGCAAGTCATTGTCACTGTTTTATTTAGTTCTTCAACGTTGTTCCCCTTTGGAACAACGTCCCTACAACGTTGTTCAGATGTATTTCATATTCGTCAATATTATCACGAGGTCGAATCGATTCGAATGACGACGAATAATTAATCGAATTATTATTATTGAAACTGTCGCTTTGATTCGACTTCGCGTTGACGTTGGTTTCCATAATAATTAATCTAATTATTTATTATTGAAACTGTCGCTTTGATTCGACTTCGCGTTGATGTTGATTTCCATAATAATTAATCGAATTTATCGAATAAAAGGCTTTTTTATTTTTTATTTTATTTTATTTTATTTATATGTGGTGGGTATACAAAAGTGAAAACATCAAATTCATATTTACTTTTTTGTTTTTAACAAATAAAATAAAAGTTATCAGTGACTTTTTAGGTCTTACTCATACAATCTGTATAGACAAACGTGACCTACTTTTTTATTAGTATATAACAGGATTTAAAGTATTTGGACGCATACTACGTCAACAAAATGGTTGGTTTTTACAAACAAGTCACGCGAGCTAAAATTTTATTATAGATACAACAAATAATAAAACGTAGCTTCAATGAATGAGTTGTAATAAACATATAATATACAAATATTCCAATTAAATTGTATTATTATGTCAATACATCGATTTATAATTATTTCCTTTAATGCTCTCTTACAGTTTCCCACTAGAAATATAAAATAAGAAAGCTCTCCTATTTTCGTAATTTAAATGCGGTCGGAGGTTCCCACAAGGTAGCGTCCTTGGATCTGTCATATTTTATTTATATTTTATCAGACGAATGCATATACATATTATATTACAAAATTAATCACAATTTAATGAATAATGCATTCATTAACGATATGCTACAACCTTCTTCAGTTTCTACCTACGATACAATTAATGCAAAATCATTTTCTTTGCCTTCGTTAAATATAAAATACGTGCACATTTTATGCGCAAATTGATATAGAAATGTGCCATAAAACTTTTAAATATCACGCGACTGCGACATCGGGTAGGTACATACATATACATAACAAGAGTACCGAGTGGTATTTAACAAAAATGTGACAAGACAAAAAGTATAAAAAGAAATTGTACCTATGCAAATAAAACAAAAACCAGTTGCTGTAAGAAGATTGCAGATTTCTCCGAGATCTAGACACCAGCTATTTGTGACTAGACTTTACTAGACCAAACTAAAGGTTAATGAGTATTCACTTCTACTGTTACTAGATTTATTTATAGTGATGTACCAATGAAGACTTCAGAGCTCGTTAATGGATCAGGGATCGGCAACCTGTGGTTTTGTAACAACCCAAACTCAAGTCATACAATACATTAGGCTAAATTTTTAAGATTTTCTGTGATATGTATTCTCGGGTTAACTTTTCAAGTATGCATGGATGAGGATGTCCGAAACTATGAGGAATAGCGAAAAATCGTGAAAGGAATCTGGAGCTCGATTTTAATGAAATCTGAAACTGCATCATTGGATTTTTATAAAACCAAGGTAAAATAAGGGAATGACCAAATAAATTAAATTAAGGAAGGTTTCAGTTTCAGTCGTCTGCCAAAAAATACGGAACGTGCCACATCCAAAAAAAAATTCCATGGGTGTTTTGAAAAAAACGCAAACAAATACTAAGTTTCCATTACGTATGTGTATAAATTTTGAAAGCCCCAGAAAGTTATTAACACCTGCACTACTGAAACTCCGAGGTGTAAAGGCGCAGGTGAGAGACGCAAAGTAACTGTTTATTCATATCACTTCGGGAGAAAATATGTTTAGGTAAGTCCATAAACTCCAAGTTGGTAGCGAAATTTAGGACGAAAGTACACACCTGCTCCTGTCTTCATTTTTCAAATATGATATACCAAGAGAGGATCTTTGAAAAGGTTCTGAACTTCAGGGATTCACGAGGAGAATAAAAACATAAAAAGCAACATACTATATAATTGAAATTAAATCAAAATATTATCACGTTCTTAATTGCTAGAAATATTATCAGGAAAGGATTTTTTATAGCAATTGAAACACACACTGTTGTGGGTAAAGATCCGTGCCCAACAGTGGGCCATAAAAGGGTTGCAGCCAACCAATAGAGAATAAGAGGGATTTATCAGATCAACAAATTGTTATACTAGCTAAGAGATCGCGCATTTAACGGTAACAGCGACTTGAACAAATACGACCAATAGCTCGCCTGAAGCATTTATGAAACAATTATCAACGGCATTAGACTGTGACAATTCCTTATCAGAGTCGTACTGAATTAAACACAGACTAGTGTCGAACCGGCACTTACTCGTAGATATCAGAAGCCGGCAACAAAGCGGCAAAACGTGTTATCTTACAAGACCTGCTTAGAACACGGCGCAGGCATCAAGACCAACTAGTCAATGCTAAACGACAATGACCTAGCTGGAGTCCAAGACCGTGAAATGTTAATCTTGTAATGTCTCAATTGTTTATGCAAATATTATTGAATCTATCTACTCGTAGTTGTAAGACGGAGTTTGGTGCGGATGTGGCAGATGTGGCAGATGAAGCTACGGTCTTTACAATAGGCATGATGACTAATTTTCAAAAACTTCTATGATATTCAGAAGTTTCCATTATGTCTAAAATATATCATATTTTTGTACAAAATTAAGGTTTTTGAATAAAAGTACATTTAAATTTCAAAATTTCAAAGTTTCAAATTCATTCCAAAATGCACGCCCGTGTCATGGCGTCTGTCATTACGTCACGGCTCAGTAAAAACTGCAGAGATCGCGTATACGCTTAAACGAAAAAAATGACGTTTACTGAGACGTGACGTAAATTGAGGTAATTCGATCTGATGGGTGTTTAAGCTATCATGGCGGATTGTTGTATTTTGTAGATTTATTTTAACAAATAAATTATTAATCTCGACATTAATAAGAGAATAAATACATGTTTCAAAATCTTTGAATCCTATATCATTAGATCAGATAAATATTTTGGCGATACTTGATTACTGTCATCATGCCCACTCAAGAGATAGGACTGGCTGGCGCAGAGGGAGAAACAGAAGACTACGTATTTTGGAAATAATAACTGTCATTATTGTAATGGACTAATAATAATATAGAAAAGATTTATAACTTGTATAATTTCGGTTTATTGTTTCAAATTCCCTTAAAACCAGATTATAACAATCGGACAAATGCGAAACGTATTAGCACTATTCAGATGGTAGAAGTGTTAGTAACTCGTCCGGGGAAGTACCTTACCGCCAGCCTCTTAACCCGTCATAAAGCAGCATGTTCTTCATGTCTTGTGTTTCGGCTGGGGAGGTGTGGATGCCGGGGATACTTTATTTGGGGCGAACATCTTAGTCCTCATGAGTAGCAAAGCAACCGCAGACGCGGAACATAATTAGTGTTGTATTGTGTGCACATTAGGCTACATTCGCGCGTCGCACTTTCTAATATTGGGAGTTCAATGCCTCCAATCTAAGTGTTTGCTATCGACATAATGTTGTTGGTATGTAATTGGTGTACCGTAACAGATTCTATACGAGTTACTGTATTTATCTTGAATTGATATTATTTTAATTTAAGTGTTCACGGTCGCGGCGCTGATGTTAAGTGATGCAGTTCACGAACGCCCACATCCAATCTCAAATAGAGAAAAACCATCCTATCTGAGTACCTCCCCGGACTACATTCTACGGCCCTACTGAAACGGGCTAGTGGCCAACCCGTATCGGATGTTTTCAAACCACCCATATCCGACAGTGCGTAACGACTGCTATCGTATCGATACCAACCGGGAACGACGGCTTAACGTGCCCTACGAAGCACTTAATTCGCCACATAATTATTCCAAATATAATTCGCCACTAGTGGTCACCCAACCAGGTGCTGACAACGCCGGACGCTGCTTAATTTTTCGATCGCTTACTATCTACTCAAGCGGCGGGGCTATGTGCGCTTCGAAGAGCTACGACACTGAGGCGTAAAGGGCTCATTAAGCCACAGCGGGATGAGCGGGATCTAGAACTGCTCGATGTACTTCCAGGGCGGGTCCTCCTCCTTCACCTGGAACTCGTGATCAACTACGGAGGTCTTAGATACTGCCGAGGTCTTAGATACTGAGGCGTTAAGGTCAAGGACTCACCGAGCAGCAGCAGGATGAGTGGATTCTGGAATGGCTAGATGTACTTCTTCCAGGGCGGGTCCTCCTCCTTCACCTGGAACTCGTGATCAACTACTCGGAGGTCCTATGCGGAGGTCTAGATACTGAGGCGTTAAGGTCAAGGACTCACCGAGCAGCAGCAGGATGAGCGGGTTCTGGAACTGCTCGATGTACTTCTTCCAGAGCGGGTCCTCCTCCTTCACCTGGAACTCGTTGGGGCCCACGAAGTTCATGCGGTCGTTGGCCTCCCGCCATGACAGCCCGCGGCGGACGTCCACCTCCAGACGCTCGGCCACCTGGTGGAAAAACCGCCATTTTTTCATATTGGAATCTAGAATGCATACTTATAAGAATAACGATAATGTTTATTTCACGATAATGGCGTTAGTTTCAGATCCAATTTTTTTATAAGGTTTAGGATCACTTACTCAGCATAAAGCCACAAAATGCTGACAGATCCAGGTGGACCTTCAGAAGCGCCATCTTGAAAAAACGTTTTTGGCCGATATCTCGGAATCTATGCACTTTAGGGCAAGTCATAAAGAAAATTATTGTAGAGAATAAAATTACGCATATTTTATTTCCAGTAAACTACTTTGTCAAACTTACCGTTCTATGGAGATTCAAATAGAGTGTAAGCGCGGGTCAGGTTGGGCTTTCAGTTTTTTAATTAAACTATCGTACATGTGACTGAAAACTTTAAAGCCAGCTCAGAAAGAAAAAACAACAAAAACACTCAGCAGTGAGCCGCGGGATAAAAAGAGACAAAACACAGCGCGACCCAATTTCTCGGCGTTCCAGAGATAAGTCGGATGAGCGGTCCCATTATTAGAATCGGGTTTTTCAGAGTTCCGTATATGTACAGGTATGAATATATCCCGTACCCGAGTATGAGCACTATCGTTACAGTATTCGTATAGTTAACGGTTACCATTAGTATGGGAAGACGTCAGACAGATTGACGTATAATATGAAAATTGGTGTTCATTTTCACGGCACTGAAGACCTATTCCTGCCCCGTTTCGTAGGTTACCAAAACGTGAGTACGCTTCGAAAATGGTCCAGACCTAAATGGTGACGGATTGGTAAAACAAGGATGATTTTTTTATAAAAATTATTATGTTTCTCGATTTAGAGAGCATCATTCCAATTGCAAAAAAATAATGTAGTGTCAAAATTTTGGAATACCATGAAAAATGTTTCTTCTGTGGAAATTTGTGAGGGGGCGAATGTGTGGACAAAACAATTTTGTTAACAAACTCAAAATGAACACTTTCATGATCCGTTGCCTATTAGGAAACAAAATAACGTTCTGTAATTTCTTCGCGTACGAGACCTAGGTGCTATACCTATAATCAATAATGAGCTCCTCCCAAAAATCATCAGACACCTTCTAAAAATATGACCTAAAAATCTAGTACTGCTAAAACAGTACCGGGCCCTTGTGTTGTTATGTCATGTATACTATATGGGCTGTATGTACCCCGGTTTCAGATCCAATTACAAGCAAGCCAAGTCCCGAATCCCTAGAACCGATTTCCATCTGGCCTTCGGAATCCCAATTAAACTGAACTAATCCAGGTCGCTTCGCTTTATTTCTTAACCTATAGTTAGTATAGTCAACATTTAATTACAAACGAATAATTCGGCCGAATATCCGGTTCGGTAAAGGTTAAACCGAATAGTATTCGGTATTCGGTAATTCGGTGAAACCAATATTCGGCGCATCTCTAATCTATAGAATAAAAACACAACACACAATTTAATGAACACGGGACGGACTATAAAACAAAGAATAAATTAAAATAGCCCACAGAAAGCAAAAAGAAGAATTTCCTGTCCCTCGCTTTTTAAAAATGCACTTAGTTATTACACGTTCAAGACAAAACGAGCAAAAATTAATTGTCCTTATTACAGCCAAGGCCTCAGCATAGCACTACCATGGAGTTCACAATGAATAGAAATACTCGCTATGAAGCTTGTAAAATAAGAAAAAGGAAAGAAAGTATCCTTGCATAAAGTATCCCCGGCAACCACACCTCCCCAGCCGAAACACAAGACATGAAGAACATGCTGCGTTACGACGGGTTAAGAGGCTGGCGGTAAAGTAGTAAGGAGCCGGGCGAGCAACTCGTCCAATTTGCTAGTGCTATCGTAATACGACAAAACTTTTGTCGTCCTACCGACAATATACGCGACAAAATTTAAACACTGGTCTCTGAATAGAGCTGTCTTAACTGAATGTCGTACGACCAATTTTGTCCGCAAACGAATTGGCAAAACCTACAGCCGTTTCTACTAGACATCCGGTCTATGGTTCGTCTTCTAGACACATACGACTATAGCGGGCCTAATTGATTCACAGTGAAGCGTAAATAATGTCGTTACAATACTCGCGAGACTGGTTCTAAGCGCCAGACAATTATACCTAAAATATTCGGTAGAGATTTTAAGACCTTGTCTTGTTATGTCTGTTTTCTAGACAATAAGGAAAGGCAGCAGTTAACGCTTGCAACTCTCAAAAATAACACTATTTTTTGCAGCGAGAGCACCGCTTTTGAGCCAAAGCAGAGCGTCCTGTCAGTTAGGATAGCTCAATTCAGAGATCAGTGCCCAACCATGAACACTAACGTCCATGTATTCGTATACTTAGTTAACGTGTGCCATTAGTACGGAAAGATGTCAGAGAGACTGACATATGACATACTAATGACTGACGTATGCTCACTACATTGTGTAAATTTTGTAGTGTTGTTTGTTCGGTCTATTTTGTCGTATTGCAACGGCCAATTAGGACCTTAGCCACTGGGCTATCACCGCGTGCATGTCGTAGGTATATGTTACGTGTGCCCTAATTGCCATATCGTAGAAAACTTTGATAGCGTGATTCAGGATCGTGTGGCGCCATCTCTCGACGAGAGGCGGAAGGTGCCACAGGTACAGGGCTTTAATTTTTATCGCTCACCTCCTCCCAACTGAGTATGGAGCTCTCCACCGCGCTGATCCACATGGCGCCTGCACCCGCGCTCACGTCGCCCACGCCCCGCCGCCCCCCACCGCCGTCCTCCGGGCTCGAGTGCTGGAATACGAGAGGTATTTTAGACAACTATCCAGAACTATCTCCAGACAAATTTGTAAGGAAGGCACGAAGCTGTGTTGAATATTCTTGAAACTTAAAGAAAACTCTTAAGAAACACAAAAGAAACTTCGAACTTGCAAGAGCAGGTACCTGACGCCTGGCAACAAAGGCAGAAGATGTCGTTATTTTCATAAAAATTACCATTGAATTTCCCATTCGGACGGGTATTACGATATACGGATTTGTTTAATTTTTTTTACGTAAAAAATGTTTTTATAAAGTATCTTTATAAAATTTAATCAGTTAAAGTAGAAACTCTCTAGTACGTAAATAGAATATGCGACCATTGAACACGCGGTAAGAACGTTGACTAGTAAAGTTTAAAATCGGGAAGTTACTTATATCCAAAACGAAACAAGATACGCACTTAAAAACCGATACAAATAATGAGTTTCCTATCGGAACAATGTACCTACAAGAGAAAGTTAATTTGAAAATTGCAATCAATGTCAAGCTTCTTAGACCTTTAACACAATATGATAAGCCATGGACTACACTTAATGAAAATTTTTATCACCGAGAAATACTCGTAAAATTTAAACGCCTTTTAAAACCGAAAAACGAACATACAATACCACTCGCAATTTGCTTCGCTGTATCAAAATAACTAGGCAAAAAAGCGATCTTTTTGTTTACCTACGTCAGGGTGCTTGGCGCTCAGATATTTAGGTAAATAAACTTAGTGTAAATAAAATAAATATAAAGGAAACTCGTCTCCTATAGTACCGCGTCTTCTTTTATAAACTTTATAATAAGAGAATTCTCGAATAACCATTTTTCAACAAAGAATTGTTAAAAATTATACCAATCGATAAAAACTTCCTTGTTTATTTTCCGTCATTTATTAGTTAGATCGGTTAGATAAGGCCGTACCCTGCGGTGCTCAGTATTGAGGATGTGTTCTCTGTAATGTGACGTGAACTCGGGTAAGATGGGGTAAAACGGCGATGAAATTGAAAAGATCTCAACCCAGAATTCGGACTCATTGGTTGTAGACTCCTGTGCTGTGAGCATGTACTAATGTACTCCTAAACTACTTTTGTTATTAAGGCTGTAAGTGCATGCTATGCTATTTGAATTTCAGACATATTTAAGCGGACTAAAATGTCCCCCATGTTATGTTTTTCAGGCAACGCAACGGTTGTTATTGGTTACCATCAATATAAACAAACCCAGACTGATCGATTCCGCCATAAACTAGCTTTTATATTTTGAAATTTTCAACATCCTGGTGCATAACTCAATAGTCAGTCAACAAAATTAATGAAAGACATTAGGTGCCAAAGATTTTGGTGATCATGAATAATCTGTGTATAACATCAAACACAGGACCTGGAGATTCTACGTTTAAGAAGCAGAATAATTCGGATCGCCTTGTTCAAATTGCCAAGTCGTTTACCGACAAAATCGGTCCTTAGCAAAAAGTTGGTCGTACGACAATGTTATTATGAGCATTTGTCCTTTTGTTATTTATTATTACAGCTCCATTCTACGACCTGTTTTCAAATTTTCAGAGCTTGTTGGTCGGTCGGACAACAAAAGTTGTGTCGTATTGCGACAGGCTATTGGGACAAATCCTTTTTATGTCTGTGTGATTTTTGTCTTCCAATATACGCGATGAAACTAATGGATATTCGTCATCTGTAACCAACCTTCGACAATAATATCTACATATTTAACTCGATCGATGGTTACTTCTACGTTTTGATGGCTTTCAATAAATTTTCAACGTATAATTCACAGACAGAACGAATGAAGACATAAGTACCTTTGTTATTCTAAGTGGGTTTAGTATTGCTGTCGCTTTTAGATGAGCTGAATAAGCGAGACCAAAATCGTTTAGAAAGACGGGAGTGAAGCGAAATAAAAATAAAGTCACCTAAACCAATGGATTTGGGATTTGGAATGCTCCCTGCATAAAGAAATGCTGTATAAGTTGCGGGCATATTGTTCGATATAAGGGGCCTATTTTTGGACACCCAGGAGGGTAACGAGCTGAGAATCTCAAATAAAAAAAAAACATTTTAGAGCTTAATGTACGAGAAAAGCTATATGTATGAAATAACAAATGCATGTTTATGAATTACTAACGATATGATTATGTTTATAAACCCGATGGATCGATATGAACCTGGAAAATACAGAAGGCATGAGGAAATTACGAGTATATTTGCCCAACTTCAAATTGAATACCTATTCAAATATTGTATTTCAACATTTCCCATATTCCGATCGAAATGTGACACAAAATCCGAAGCTTATTTACTTAAATTCCGCCTCTGACCACTCAGCAAATGAAACTGGTACCGACGGATCGTCCTTTATTTAAGTTTATGAAGTAATTACATTAACTTGGACGTAACGGTTATAACCTGTACGGTGAACAAATTGGGTTGGCGTCTCTCGTGACACGAGTAAGGTAAAACCATAAGTACCGAAAATTTTACGATACTTAAGTTACATTGAAGAGTTTGGAAATGTTTATCTTATTAAAAGTGCTTTTATGTTATAATTTGAATAATCTTTTTCTTAAATTCGTTTCATTTCTAGCCGGTTTTTAATTTTTTCGGACTTGATTCATTTTCCTTGTATACATACGGCTTACATTTTACGGCAATTCCTTTATTTATTTATTTTATTTATTTACTATATACGTAACTATATACGTGACGTTACATATATTACGTTAGTATATTACTTATAACTTTTCTTATGATTTTCAGAACACAGCTCAAAGCTGTTAAACTAAGCAGACAGACATATAAGATCTGCCACATAGTTAGCATAAACACTTTCTCAATGATCTAAAGGATAGGTAATTTCGCACGAAAATTAATGTGGCAATTTTGCAGAAATCGTGTAAAAAGCCGACACAACGCAGTAGCCGATATAAGGCGACTTTACCCTAGGTAAATTTTGGGTCGCGTACCGAAATTAATTCGATAACTTAATATTTCATATGAATGAGTTGCGGATTTTATGACCCATTTTACTGTGGAGCTAAGTGGAGCTATTTGGAAAGTTACACAATGGCTTCGGCGATGTTCTTGTAACGGGGAAAAACCTATCATAACCACGAAAATGATAAGATGTGGGCTTTTATACATAATATACTTGTATGCCTGTCAACATTGTTGAGCCAAGCCTGTGTGGCAGTACAGTCATTTTCTCTACAAATCGAGGCTATGCTAGCAAAATTAGTTATTTTTTTCTATCAAACAATAAATGAGCTAACTGATTTTTGTTTGATAAAATTAATGATTGTGTGGTCACTGCATCCCAAGGAATGACATGAATTTTATTCTGAAGTTTTTTTATTTCAATTGCAAAAATTATACAGTAATAAACCTCATTAGAAAGCTAAATAAATAAATGAAATTGAATAAAAAAATTCTGAAATTTTCACTTGTCACGCTGTTGAAGGGTCCCAAAAAGCTACCACCACCAAACCGTAATTGAAACTCCGGTTAGGGTTGTAGTGATTTATTCACTTAGTCACTCACACTTGCATTTATATCACTACACAACACTGTACTATGTATCACAACCAAACATTATTATTATGTAAATGCAAAGATGCGAAGACGAAGACAAATTTGTTCGATTATACCCTGACTACTTATACTATTTTTAAAGGATCTTAACAGCGTGTTTCAGCCATCAATTTACTAACGCCATCTAGCGAATTATTAAGGTATTACTAACATTACAGATATTAATGCTTCTAACGCCATCTAGCGAACTATTAAGGTATTACTAACATTACAGATAGTGATGCTTTAAGACTTTACAGGTAAATTAATACAATCTAAACATTCCGCCCACCATGGACAAAAGGTCCATCAACCGCCCACCATGGACGAATTAAATTAGGGTTTAAACATCACAACTTATAACCCTTATATTATACTCAAAATTACATAACACAACATTCATTATTCAATTACTTAAAGTTACCCTCAGGTTCGACAAAATTAAAATATCTTATTTGTAATTTACTTAATCTACAACAGGTAACACACACAGTTTGGATGTGGGTCTTTTAATAATTTGCCCTTTACAACGTAAACTAACCACGCGAGTAATATTGTCCACACCCGGGTGCTTCTGTTCTACTATTCCGAATAACCACCGAGCTGGAGGTAAATCATCCTCCTTTACTAATACAACATCACCGATTTTTGGTTCAGGATTTTGATAGGCCCATTTATGTCGTTGCAAAAAATGAGAAAGATACTCTACTGACCAACGTCGCCAAAAATGTTGAACCATTTTCTGAGTCAATTGCCATCTTCGAAGACTACTTACATTTGAATGTTCGTAATTAGCATCAGGTACAATAACAAGAGGCTCTCCGACCAAGAAATGACCCGGAGTCAACGGCACTGGATCCTCAGGATTATCATTGATCTGCGAAATAGGTCGCGAATTGAGGCAAGCCTCAATTTGTGCCAGAACAGTTGACATTTCTTCAAATGTCAATGTGGCATTCCCAACTACTCTTTTTAGGTGATGTTTCGTGGACTTTATCCCAGCTTCCCACAGTCCTCCAAAGTTAGGAGCACGAGGTGGGATAAAGTGCCAATTTGTACCACTCAAAGCTAAAGCTTCAGCAATCTCTGGTACTATGCCAGACCTTTCTGACATTAATAATGACTTTAATTCCTTAGCGGCACCTACAAAGTTGGTGCCGTTGTCACTCCACAAGTCCGCACAATGGCCTCTTCTTGCCACAAAGCGTCTAAATGCAGCGAGAAACCCTTGAGCTGTCAAATCTGTAACCGCTTCCAAATGAACAGCTCTGGTGACCATGCATATGAAGAGGCATATGTAACCCTTGTAGGAGTGATGGCCTCTGCCCTTTGAGCTACGAATATTAATGGGGCCGGCGTAATCGACACCAGATCGCAAGAACGGTCGACAAGCTGTTACCCTTGATGTCGGAAGCTGACCCATTAACTGGTGACTAGTGTGGGAATTGTGGCGAATACAAGTGATACATTTGCGTACGTAGAACCTCACCAACGATTTAACGTCAATGATCCAATATTTAGTACGCAAATAATTTACCATTAGCTGAGGACCTCCATGCAAAGTCCTTTCGTGAGCCTCAGCTATTAATAGATGCGTTAAATGTGATTTACGAGGTATTAATACAGGATGTTTCATATCTTCACTTTCATTCGACAAGTGCAGACGACCGCCGACACGCATGATGCCAGCACCATCTACAAAGGGGTTCAGAGAGGTAAGTTTGCTTTTGTTAGGAACTTTACCCGTTTTAGTTAAACTCCCTAACTCTTCCCCAAAATGTTGTTTTTGACATTGCTTGATACATACAGTTAGTGCATCATACATTTCCTTGGCTGAAATCCAATTAGTAAATGCTGTTTTGTTAGACTTCCTAAGATACAAAAATCTCCTACATAATGCTACTATTCTAACTAGTTTTCTGAGAGATGAAAAACGATCCCATAAATCAAATTCTTCATTTAAAGCCACACAGCATACCTTCTTAGACCTTTCTTCTAAATTTATGTTCAATAATCTATCTTTATTGTTATATTCGATTTTATTTTTCAGCAACCAACGTGGACCCTTTGTCCACAGCTCATGACTTGGATACTGTAAAGGTTTTGCTCCTCTTGAGGCACAATCCGCAGGGTTGTCCCTGGACTGAACGTGATGCCATTGATCGCTATCTAATACGTTAAGAATTTCGGAGACCCGATTCGCTACAAATGTCTTCCATCGGCTTGGGTGACTGCTAAGCCATGCAAGCACCACCGAAGAATCCGTCCAAGCATATAGATGACTCTTCGAGATGTTTAAGGTAAGTGACACATCATGTAACAATTTCGCCAACAGGACTGCGCCACATAATTCGAGACGGGGAATTGAGACCTGTTTTATTGGTGCTACCTTTGTCCTTGAGGTTAAAAGGTGAGCATGAACATTTCCAGCCACATCAATGACCCTTATGTACACCACAGCAGCATAGGCATCATTGGACGCATCACAGAACCCATGCAATTCAACAAGCTCATCATCTTTACCTGTATTTACCCATCTAGGTATTTTGAATCCAGTGAGCGACACCAACTCATCCCGATACGCAAGCCATTCGTCTAACAACTGTGATGGAAGTTCCTCATCCCAACCAATACCGGTAAGCCATAATTTTTGTATAATTATTTTTGCGAGAACAATTGTCGGAGCGACCCAGCCAAGAGGGTCAAACAATTTAGCTATGTCCGAAATAACCTTTCTCTTAGTTACAGGATAATCTGGCGGCGGCAGATGAACGGAGTACTCGAAGGCGTCGAACTGGCGATTCCAGGTAAGCCCTAAAATTTTTATCGTAGTGTCTGTTTTTATTTCTAAGTTTCCTATTCCTTCATCATGTCCCTTCTTAATTGCTTCTAATAATTTTTCACTGTTGCTACTCCATTTTTGTAATTGAAAACCACCCTTTCCTAACAGCTCAACCATCTCCCGATATATAGCTTTTCCTTCTTCATTGCTGTTACACCCTGTCATCAAGTCATCCATATAAAAATCTCTTAAGACTCTTTCAGAAGCTAATGGATAGTCCTGGCCTTCATCGTACGCGAGTTGTTGCAGAGTCCTCACCGCAAGATAAGGAGCCGATGAAACACCAAAGGTAACTCTCAATAATCTAAAATCCTTTAACTCAGCTTCAGGTTTATCAGGGTCACGCCAGATGATACGCTGAAAGTCAGAATCCTCCTTGGCAACCTTGACTTGGCGATACATTTTGATAATGTCCGATACAAGAC
This sequence comes from Erynnis tages, assembly GCA_905147235.1. Lineage (NCBI taxonomy): Eukaryota > Metazoa > Arthropoda > Insecta > Lepidoptera > Hesperiidae > Erynnis > Erynnis tages. The sequence goes on from LR990081.1 coordinate 1,777,189, forward strand.
ATATTGGATGAATACGCCATCGTAAAGTGATCGTTCTCAAGTCCGCTTGAAGGGTTGGTCCAATCATGAGATCGTTATTTAGGGAGACCCCGTTAGTTCCAGGACAAGAAGCGTCGAAAACTACACGGATTTTGCTCGTTGTTTTGTCTTCTCTAACAACAGCATGGTGAGGCAGGTACACAGCGTCCTGCTTGTTACGCTCGGCGTCTGGAACTATCTCCATGTGACCAAGATCCAGGTATTCTTCTATCACATTTTTATATTCCAATTTCAGTTTTGGATTCTTTACCAATTTTTTCTCTAACATATTAAATCGTTTAACAGCAATGTTCCTTGAGTTACCATACTGGCAAGCTGGGTCTTCGTCACGAAAGGGTAATTTTACTATGTACCTACCTGAAGGGTCTCGCCTTGTTGTGGCTGAATACACTTCCTCGCAACGTTGCTCTTCACGTGTAAGATGTCTCTCAGATTTCTCTGATTCCAGTTCCCAAAACTTGCGAAGTAACTCATCCTCATCGCAATGAGTGTGCATGCTAACAATTTTAATTTTATTTTGGTTATTGTCCTCACATTTGGCATGGATTTGGCCAGATAGGATCCAACCTAACTTGGTATTTTGAGCTATCGGAAAGCCAGGTGGACCCTTGATAATACCTTCCTCCAAAATCCGACCATAAATCTCAGCGCCTAATAGAATATCTATTTTATTAGGCACATCAAACGTGGGGTCAGCTAAATCTCCTTCTGTCAACCCTGGTAATGGTTGAAGAACTAGTTTCCTCGATGGATTGGTACTAGTGATTTTGTTTAAGACATAGGCCTTTACTTTAACAATAAAATGAGGATCATGAAGTGATTGCAAATTAAAATAAACTACAGATTTGACTTCTATTGAGCCATTCTCACTTCCTAATCCTGCAATTAAACCTTTACTCACAAACTTTTTTAGTCCAAGTGTTTGAACTGCGTTCTCAGTTATAAACGAAGCCTGCGAGCCCTGATCCAATAAGGATCTAAAGATCATAGGACCTCCTCGATCAGACTCGACCTTTACCAATGCTGTGGCCAATAATATGTGACTAGAAAGTTTCGAAAAACAATTGACTATTGATTCATTTTGTGGTACAACATCTTCGCTTGGGCTTGACACCTCGTCAGCTGGTGGTGACAAGCTTTTGGGATGAAGTAATGAATGATGCTTTTTTCTACAAATTTTGCAACGAGTTGACTGATGGCATGTATATGCTGAGTGTTTAACCCCGAGGCAATTAAAACATAAACCCCGAGCCTGGACAAAATCACGACGCGCGTTGACATCAAGTTTAGCAAATTTCTTACAATTAGCAATTTTATGTTCTTCTTTACAGTGAGCACATGAATTGTATGTAATGTGAAGCGATTTAACATTCCGAGAAACATTCAGTTTAGAAACCTTGTGATCCAAAAACTCTAAGGACCTGAAGCGATTATGTAAAAATTCTTTAAAGGCACTGATTGTAGGCAACTCGTTAAATTCCTTACTAATATTTGATTCCCATAGCTTTCTTGACTCTGGGTCTAATTTTAAACTTATTAAATGTATAACGATAACGTCCCAAGAACTTACATCAATATTTAAATTTTCCAATGCCTTCAAACATTCTGTTGTGGTATCTAGGAGATCCTTGATACCAGCTGATGATTCGCTAGTTAAGGTTTTTTGGTTCATAAATCTTTTTAGAATGCAGTTGGCAAGATAGCGTTTATTATTATACCTATCTACCAACTGGTTCCAGCAAACTTGATAATTAATTGAGCTTACAGGAATGTAACGTAACAGCTGTTCGGCTTCGCCCTTTAAATGTGTTTTTAAATAGTGAAGTTTCTGAACATCATCAATATTATTATTATTATGAATAAGAGACAAAAACAAATCACGAAATGTTGTCCACTCAGAGTAATCACCGGAAAAATATGGTATACAAATTTTAGGTAATTTTACAGAAGTACATTGTTTAGATTCAGCAACTGTCGAAATTTTACTTGAAGTTATGTAATTAGATAGCATACCCTTTAATTCGCTTTTATAATCTACATAAAGTTCTTCTGTGGTTTCATATAATTCACTGTATTTACTCTGTTGTGTTTCGTCTTTTTTAACGGTTGCAATTTCACATTCATTGTCATTGAATTTATTCCAAAGAGCCTCTAAATTTTCTAACCTAGTCTCTATATAACCTTTCGAAAAGCGATCCTTAGGAGTTTTTTTATAATTTGTTTTGCCTCTTAGAATTTTATTAAAAATGTCCTCTTGTTTTCTTATAAAGGAATCCATATTTTAATCCTATACAAAATTTTCCAGTTAAAAATATTCAAGTGTTTGCATTAGTAAATTTTACACAAAGTAACGTTTTATGAAAATTATTCTAAGTCCGAGCTATTAACCAAAACTTAAAAATATTACAAGTCCAAATCATGTAATCACAAAATTTTTCTAAGTGTTTGGAAGTCTATAGAAAATCGGGCATAGGTTCCCCGTAGGTAACTTTTTATGAAAATTATTCTAAGTCCAAATTATACAATCACAAAATTTTTCTAAGTGTTTGGAAGTTAAGTAAATCTATAGAAAATCGGGCATAGGTTCCCCGTAGGTAACTTTTTATGAAAATTATTCTAAGTCCAAATCACTAACTAAAACTTTAAAATATTACAAGTCCAAAATTTACTATGAAAGTTTTTAAGTTTAAGTCACTGTTATTCACTTCTTCAACACTAAGACTTGAAAGAGAACACATTTAAAGTACTTACAGTTTTATTGCACTTCACCTTTTTTGCTCACTGCTCCATTCCATATACAACTTGTGTCGCTTACTGTATTGGTCGTCCTCGTCCCTCTCCTTGGTAGATGTCCAACTGGTCCACCAGGCACCTTTGCACGTTCCCGTGCTGTTCCTTGGTTGTCCTGCTCGCAGCCAGCAGCAGTCCGCACCATCAGTGGCAATTCACCAATCACCACTGTGTCGCCGCGTGGAAGTGGACCTGGTTCACCAATCAGTCCCACTCGTCGTCATCCGGCTCGAAGGACCAATGTTGAAGGGTCCCAAAAAGCTACCACCACCAAACCGTAATTGAAACTCCGGTTAGGGTTGTAGTGATTTATTCACTTAGTCACTCACACTTGCATTTATATCACTACACAACACTGTACTATGTATCACAACCAAACATTATTATTATGTAAATGCAAAGATGCGAAGACGAAGACAAATTTGTTCGATTATACCCTGACTACTTATACTATTTTTAAAGGATCTTAACAGCGTGTTTCAGCCATCAATTTACTAACGCCATCTAGCGAATTATTAAGGTATTACTAACATTACAGATATTAATGCTTCTAACGCCATCTAGCGAACTATTAAGGTATTACTAACATTACAGATAGTGATGCTTTAAGACTTTACAGGTAAATTAATACAATCTAAACACACGCTATAATATCAAATCTGATGTAGTTTTTATGCATCAGGCAGAATATATCTGATCCTAATAATGTTTTGGTTTCAAATAAAGATATTGAATTGACTTTAAAAGGACAACTTTATCCAAAAGTACCAACCTAGTCTATTTGACTTTGTCCAGAAACATGCTATATGAATCGTCAATGACCCAAGATCTACATATAGATTAGAACCACTGAGCTTTGGCTGCAATATATGCTCCCTCTGTGTGTTCTACCGACTTTACTTTGGTGAGTGCCCCGCGGAGCTATGCAAAATAAAGCCGACATCTCCCTTTCATCACTACACCACCCGCCAGAGACTGAAATTCCACCCTCATCACCTGGATATGTGGTGTTCCTCCACAGTCAGATTTTCATGTATGTTCTTGCCTCGTACTTGCAACTTTGGAACGGTCTATGAGCTGATGTATTTTCACAGGACTATGACATGGGGTTCTCCTTATAAAAAACTCTTAATAAAAAAATAAAAAAAAACTCTCACACAAAAATGGCTAAATAGATTTGGATGAGATTTGGTATGCAGGTACTTAATAATCTGCATTAACATACAGGATACGGAAATGCTTTTAGATACAGGACCTAAGTTAATAATAATAATTTTGATTAGAGCTGTAAGTTTTCCTAATAAATTAAAATACTTTTATCCCTATCTAAGTTCTAAAATCCATGTGGACAAAGGTGCAAACATTTTGGGAAAAGGATAATCAACAATAAAAAGGTTGTAGGTATATTTATCCATTCAGGGATATAGTTGTGTCTGCAACTTATTGATACATGGTCAGATCTTTCCTTACAACAAGAAGGATAAGGTCAGAACGTCTAAGTTGAAGCAGTAATTACATAGACAACAGGTGAGAATATTGAACATCAGGCACACAAAAATTGCACAAAAAAAATACAAACTTTCCTTAAATTATCACACATTTTATGGGGCACTTAACTGCAATCAATCATGCATCTAAATCAAATTACTGGTTTCCTTTTTAACTTTCTATACATAAACCACAAGTATGTATTCCTGTTTCGTACATTTTCACGGTAAAAGTGAATCACGTGCGTTCTACGCGATGTGAAAGTGTAAGTGCGGTATGTCAGTTATAAAAACAGGGTTACACCTAAACATGTGCGAATTGCATACACTTGATCTACTTAACCGACCAATAATAGAAACGTGTCTTTAAAGCAGTGTTTCGGAAAAATCTAGACCGTTAACGCAAGCACTGACAACTCAATATGAATCTTCCGTTTTGAAGAGTCGTTGATGAATCGTCATCGGTGCTCACTATAAACACCAAGTCACTAGATAATGGTCTGCTTCGACTATTGTGCCTAACACTAGGCAATAATAGACCGAATCAATAACATGCCAATAGTATACAAACAAAATCAATAATTCTAACAAAGATCCCAACACTAACCACACTGGCGGTGTCTTGGCTGTCTAGGGAATACTTGTCAGTGTCCTTCCCGTGTTGGTCGGAGAAATGTTCATATTTGCGTGTGGGGCTGCTTTTCATCTTTCACAAAAATGTCCCAGAGCCAAAGCCTCTAGAGAGACATTTTCACTCGGAGGAGACGACACAAAACCACCCGCAAACGCGATCGAAAAAATACTGACAGAATGACAAATATATGACAACAACGCCAACCAACCGACACATTCAATACGTCATCGTGACAGATTATGCGTGTCAGCTGCGTGTGAGGCAATGGCTGTTTACATTACAAAGCCAAGGGGAAATGTGCGAAAAATTAAATCCTTTCAAAAACTAAGTCCCTAACCTTAACTTGGGATAATAATATTTAATTTTATCATCATTCATTATTCATGCTGCTAAAAATCTAAAAAATCTAAAAACCAATCTCATCATAACAGCGAAGTAGACTTTTCACTTGTATTCTTTCCAAGGAAAAACGAGCAATACCTTTGGTAAAAAAAATTGTGTTTATTTCCTCTGTGAAAAAGTGAAATAATGAGAATTCCGTCTGGTGTTATGAAATTTGACTATACGTCGCTATCGATAATATCGATTAAGATAAGATAAGAACATCTAACCGCAGGCATAATTAAAAATTGTTCTAAGTTTATTTAGGACAAAGTTAAGAATACTAAACAAACTCATAACTAGTTTTCTAGTTTTGTCACCTTGTAGCAGCATGTTGGTCGTCTCTCGATCTGTATTAGTTTAGAAAATAAAAAGATATCTTTGGTTTCTAAGGTCCGTATATTCACACTAACACTAAAAAACCGCTTAGTTATCATATGTAAGTACTACTCTAATACTACATAGGTAGGACTTAGTTCAATTTATTTTATAAAAAAAAATAAAAAAAACACAGACGAATTTTATTGAGAACCTCCTCCTTTTTTTGAAGTCGGTTAAAAAGTTAATATCGCTTACCGTAATTTTCGTAGTACTCGGTTCCGGATCCCATAGCTGAATTTTAGTGTATTCCCTAGTACCATCCCTTCGTCGAAACATTTGTTTTCATCACCCCACACTGCACTCACTTTTGATTACTTATTTCTTTAAACAAATCACAGCTTCGAAAGTTTTCAAAACGGTCTTACTAAACTGATAAGTTAATTTATTATCAAGTCAACAATACGTAACATTTAAAAAATTGACAATAGCAGCTATGCAATTCGTTCATGTCAGCTATTTTAAATTTTTGAAATAAATAAAAAGGTGTGCTGATTATTGAAAAAAAACTGTAAAAATATAAATTATAAACCGAATTATAATTTTAAATTGCACACATCAACTGTATTACTTGATTGATCAAAAAACTGAAAATTGCAAGTACATATCAACGTGTAAAGATTCACATTATGACGTTACATATATATACCTATTACGCACTCATTGCAGATTAGGCATTATTGTAAATATACTACATAAGTCTAGACACAACTCCAATTTACTGTACGTATATGAACGTAAATAAACCTCAGTATAACTGTGATATCACTTCACTACAGCATAGAGTACTTAAACACTACGTCACTACGGTAGTACAGAAACACTGACTGACCACTCGCTATGTAATGTATGTGAGCGATACGCTAACGCTATCTTAGCGTAAAGTATTGTGACATGGCTGCTTATCAGCTAGATCAGCAAAATGTGATTGCAGCTTTATTACCTAACAGTAATCGTATAATTGAATTCTTGTTTCCGCACTGATATCAATTTCGTCTTGTCTAATGAGTATTTTATTGATGGGACACCGGTTTAGATGGTGTTATTAGTATTTTGAGATATTTTTAGTTTTTATATGATAATAAATTTTGTGAAATTCCATTTTGCTTGTTATAATTGCGTAAATTGTAGATCGATATTTCTCTTCGGTATTATATAAATTAATAATTTTAATATCAACCTTTTGTCGCTTACTACTAACCAATTAAAATAAAATAACCAAATAAATAAATAAATTGTTGGCTCACTACATTTCGGATGTCCTAATTATACGACAGTATAGACGCGTCCCGTTGTAAGGGATATGTATGTGTTGCAATCTTGCAATAATATGCTAAGAGGTAGTAACTAACTTACAATAATTTTAAGTTGATTTCTCATTTATAGCCTGACATAGGTATTGCCCAATTCGCCAAGTTATGAAACAATTTCTTTCTTCTACTGGCCATTGTGTGAATATCAACTATCTCGTATTGTTATATCGACAATGTTTTAAGGCGTATTGGTGTGGCTATATCAAAGATTAGTGTGGTGTATGGGCCATGCCACCATCTTTACATGACTGTGAGGGTAGGGTCCTTTAAGGGGCGTTCATTTTTAAATCAGCTACATTACACCTTTATAATGAATAAAAAAATCAACAAACGATCTAACAGGATTTCTTTATTTAAATATTGCCTATGTGTTCAATTTAAAAAATATACATAATTTACTTGAGGGCTTCTTGTAGACCAAATCCGGGTCCCGTAGGCTCTTCTGTTAAGGAGGTGAGTCCACCGAGAGGTTCTGCTGCGAATCTGCCACTCCTGAAATGAATTCAAAGATTTATGAAAAATATTTTTTTATATATTTTTATAAAAGATAAATAAAAAAATATTTTTTCATAACATAGGCCAGACTGAAACAGACTGATATTATAATACATGTGACAAAGCCTTGTATTGCGTGATTGAAAGCAAAACGTAAATCTGCAAAAATGATGGTGTAAAAAGTACATCTTTACAGGCAGAAAACAATGGCTTAAATGTGGGTTTAAGGCCCTCTGTGCAATAAAATTCTCGATTCTCGATTGTAATTGGTTACCATTGCCTATACATATAGAGACAAATATACAGTAACAAGCCTCTAGATTGTGGGAATAGCAATAAAGTTATTAGTGGCAATTGCTTGATTCACTAGTATTTAATGTGTGATTATAAAAAGAACATATTTGGCTTCTAAATGGAAGGTTGTATGTACAGTGTTGTGTTTTTGTTTATGAATTTTATATAAAAATCAGACTGAATAGCGAGTGGTCACCCTTACACAAAATAATTCCTTTTTTAAAGTAAATAACCATTATTTAAGAAGCTATAACTTTTTACCTGGGGCCAGGTTTTGGCTTCTCATCACGTTTTAGTTTCTCAATAATTTCTTTTGTATCTTCAACAGTGAGATCCTCCTGTAAATTAAGATTTTAAGAGCTTATAAATATTGATGTCATTAAATAACAAAATAATTTTATTTAAATACAAAATTACTCAAAGATTGGCCACAGACAGGGTTGAGCTCAGTACTTCAAATAGTGAAGTAGTAAGACATAATATAATAATTACTTACATAATAATCATCATTCACTTGGACCATGGGAGCATTGACACAAGCCCCAAGACATTCCACCTGAAACCATGTAACAGTAATTGGAAAATATATTGAAAAGTTAAATCACCCACAATGTATGTATAATGGCTCAAATATGATTTCTTCTCTATTTGAGGTTGGATGTGGGTGTTCATGAGCTGTAGTGACCACTTTGCTACTCATAATATATATATTTTTTATTATCATCTCTCAAATGCCAAAAGCTGTTGCCAAAATAAGTCAGTTTGGCATTTTATTTTTGTATTTCTTTCGGAATTTATATGTTGGTATCAACTCTATAATAGGATCCCTATAGGTAGTATATAATAGGATCCCTTTCCCCTCATTGCTCAATAGGTACCTAAAAATAATGAATGAACAATACTAGTAAAGTCAATCCCAAAAACAAACCTCAGAAATGGAGAACTTTCCACAGGGGCTGTTGCCACCAACCTCGCAGTTAGTGGCCTCCTTGATGGCGTTCAGCACAGCGTCAGACCCTCGCAGCCAGCACGGGGTGGTGGTGCACACTTGCACATGGTATTTGCCAATTGGACGCCTGAAATTTGGTAGAATAATGTGAGGATAGGTCTCACAATTTTGATGCATTGCAAGCTGCAGTAGCACAGGATCTGACCTATTCATAACAGTAAACACTAAGGAGATGTATAGCTATCTACCACTGTAACCAGGAAAAATGCAAACCTTCAAATGTGGTGCCACTTTTACTCGTAACACTTTCATTGCCAAAGCTAAAATTAGAGTTTTCAGATGGTGGCCCATATTTTTTTTTAATACAAAACTCTTCGGACTCTTCACACAATGTCACATGAAGGGCCAAATTTAAGAGCACTGGGAACACACGACATCGCATGATTGGCAATGAACGTGTTAATATAGCATTAATACAGCAATATCTGTCTTCTACATTGTTGACATCAAGTTTTTGCGAGGTTTTATTTAAAAAATAAAACATAGTCGTCATTCACTCTTTTGCCAGTGAGAAGAGACCAGACCCTGCAGTGGGTCACTAATGGGTTACAGACATACAAACTCTAGTGGAACTATTATCACTTACCTAATAAACATAGTATAGAATGTAGCAACCTCGTAAACCCTCATTCTTGGTAAGTTCAGTAAATCTGCAACTTTATGCATAGCGGAGATAGGTAACCAGCCGCCGTTCTGGCGCTGAGCAAGATCCAGCAAGGGGATCATGGCACCACGTTTGTGGCCTTCAGGGTAGATTGCTAGGAGGGCCTCAGCTCGCTGAAATACATGGGGATATCGAAGAAAATTTGCATCAGAAGATGAGAGGTTAAGATAAGGAACATCATATAAGAAGACAATATTTAAAGCTATATACGTAAAACATTTACATAAAAACAATGCATTAGTGTTTACTGAACTATTTCATAGGTAGATGATCATTTCATAATATCATGTCATTTTATTTGTTACGAATATTTATTATCTTATGGAATAAGAAAATTTAAAATTTAATCGTGATAATTATAAATAATGTCATGTCAAAATTCGTCATAAACTTGCGACACAATTTTATTAAAAAGAAGAATTTGAATGTGTTCTACCAAAACAGCTGAATGTCAAACACCTTTTGGTTTTCCGGCGAGAACTCGAAAGGAATGGTAGGGTTGTCCTCTGGAGAATCTCGGTGCACGAAAAGACTGTCATGTTGAAGAGTAGATGAGGTTTGCAGAGCCCGCGATGAAGCTCGCCACTAGAAAATATCACTTCACGTAAATAATGCTGTACTCCAACTGTCAAATCTCATTATGTAATGAATTTAATTAATTAAAAAAGCACTGTGTTACAATTCCGGGAACATCACGAAACGTACCAGACCCTGAACCCCCGACCTAAGGCTGGACAACATGATTTTAGTTCAGATTTTCAGAATTAGTTTTTGCGAAACCCTGTTCGCGAAGAAACCCTTTTTATTTTTTTTACGACACCCTTAGTGTTGCCCAAGCCCATAAAATATATTATGCTAATAAAAATATTGAAGAAATGTTGCCTACGTGTATGTTTAAACTTTTTGTTAAGCATCTTTAGGGCTGTCTAGTGTCTGCTTTTGCTCGAAGTTGTCTGTGATCTAGAAAAATAGAAAAGCTGCCAGGGTCTTATCAATCAACAAAATAATTAAAAAAATAAAGTATGCTTGGCAGTTTTGTCACCGGAATAATATTTTATTTATAGTAGGTAGTCAAACAACATGGAATTTTTTGGTTTAACCTCATTTGGCCCCCAAAACTATATAAGAGATACTATGAAAACGGAATACAAAGAGCCTTTAAAAAAAGAGGATGTGGGACCTCTTATGGATATTGTACACAAATGTTCTACTACTCCTAAACAGGTTTTTATGTAAATATTGTGTACTAGCCAGTTTACTATAAAACTGTGTACGTGAAATGCTGACGCTGCCGACACTGATGTTACCGAAGTACCTGCTCGACTGTCTGGGCGACATTTTACATCACCCTCCAATTGCCCACCCTGACGCGCTCCCAGCTACATGCTATCCAAATTGCCCATGGCCGATATCGTTAAAACCCCTGGTTTGCCCCGACCGGCAGCGACATTTTTTTTCCATCTATAGATAGCGTCGTCGCGAGATAGATTCATATTGAGCCTTAGAAAGGGCAACACGTCTATTAGATATTTCTGTTCATTCGAGTCAAGTCAGATCCATTCGCCTTGTCAGCCTGTAGTTGACAGGGGCAATCTACGGGTAGAAAATATTGTCAAATAGTAGCTGACACGGGTAAAAGGTCTCGTCAACTTGTAGTTGACACGGGCAATCGAGCGGGTACCCAAGTTACCTGTGTAACTCCAAGAATCGCTACAGGTGTGCCAGGAGTCAATTGGATTGGTGCTTCCACGACTCTGGCTGTGGCCAATGTGTCCCTAACTAGGGTAATATTGTTTCGACGTTGGTGCTTTGTCCTTTCAAAATATCGACAAAATGTCATATAGGGTGGTTCTGTCGCGAAGGAGTTTGCCAACGTATGCTACCGTCGATATAAACTTGATTCAACAATCATCGGATCGTCGTTATCGTCGATTATCATTATTGAGATCAAATACGTGTTATTTCAATAACACACAGGTTTTTTTAAATTAGATCCAGAGACCCGACGTTGATGTTATTCGACAAATAGATTGTTACATAGGAAGAGTTAATGGATTCGCATACGGTTCAATGGAGAAGTTTGTAAAGATGAAGAAAAAAGGAGTAATAAAAGCCGTGGGACCAGCTGATATTTATAGATTACCACCAACCACTTCCGTTGAGGTAATTTTGAAAGTAAACCTTTAAAAGGAATAACTAGTAAATTGGTATAGAAGCCTTGTGTAAAAGATGTTTCGCAGTACGCGAAACCTAACTTTTGTAATAGTTTAGCTGCTAACTGTTATTTAATTTTAGTTGTTGTTAGTGTCAGTATAGTTGTAATTATTTACAATGTGTATTATGGTAGATAATTCGTTCTTTACAGTATGGATGGTGGCTATACGATCCAGAATTATCAGAAACAGATTGGTATAAAACTAAACCACGATATCCTCAACCAGCTTCACCAAATACACTCATACTGGATAAAGTTCGGAAGAACAACAAATATGCTACGCTCTTTTAACTTTGTAATATTAAATTTACGACTGCTAAAATTTATTATACCTGAAATTTATTTACGTTTTAAAAACTATTACTTTTCTTTATAAAATGCATGTACTCACAGACTGGATAAGGACATAATTTTCAAAAGAAACGGTTTATGACCGTTCGTTTAAAATGCTCGTTCGTTATAATACCGATCACAAATAGTGGTAATTATGAGGACTGAGGTTTGAGATAAGACGGACTGTGGCAAATTTTCTGCCTAGAAAATCATTGCTCAAAATATTATGACTATGGTTGATTAATAATCTGTTACCATCGTGAGTACCGTGACGTCTGCTGTCAATTCTGTCACTTTCATTTTATGTCATCTGGCCGGCGTCCATCTTTCTTTTTCAAGTTGACGTAGAACAGAAAGGAAGGGTGTGTTGTCCAAAATGTGAGTTATCGTATAAAATCTTTATAATCGGTGAAATAAAATTAATATTTATATGGTGTAACAATAAAACATTTAACGTAAAAAGCTATATTTTCTATATTTTGGTGTAGTGGCACGCGCGTTATGTTAACCTCAACAGCGGTTATCTTGATTAACTTATCGTATTCGGTTTTTCAGGTCAAAGGTATCGCGTGATACGCTCTACGAGTGCGTCAATGCCGTACTCCAGGCTTCAAAGGACAAGAAGCGCAACTTCTTGGAGACTGTGGAGCTGCAAATCGGTCTGAAGAACTATGACCCACAGAAGGACAAGCGTTTCTCGGGCACCGTCAAGTATGTTTACCTGGAAAGAGCATTTTCGTGGACATAATCATATTAATTACCGCCGGATTTCATCCTGAAAATCCTGTGTTACTTATAATAGTTTCCTGGATTTTTTGACTTGGTACCACGTTGTTCACTAAAATGAATCTGGACAGGGAGTTGGCGAAAGCTAACGAGACTCCACCCAGGGTCTTAAAATACCGGGTAGGTGGGCTTCGGCCCCCCGACTTATGATAGCTTTCGTGGTGGATTTGTGGTAAGCTTTTAGGCTAAAAGTGGTCTGTTTGTACTTATCCACCCTTGAATGTAATGTTAACCTTATTATTTAATATTAGTAAACAAAAACTGCTTGTATGGCCATTGCTGTCCATGGATTATAATCCATCCCCAAAACAGTTAGGTATGGCTATAGTTTGTTGATTCATTACTGATTGAAGACCAACAATCTGTCACTGTTTCAATAACCTAAGGTCATTTAAATTTTAATGTTTGTTGATTATTGAAGAGCTGTAATTTGTTGTGTAATGATATAATTTTTATTGACAGTTTTTAACATAACAGTAATGAATTTTTTGTTCATTATTACTGATTTAAAATGCATTTGCAATATTCAAATTTCATATTGTAGGTATTATGACTATCATGATGATTTAAAAAAATTGCATGTATTATCTGAAATTGATGATATAACATTTCTGACACTTCCATCTTTACCACAAACATGTTTATCACCGCTTTAATTATCTAACAAGTCACACCTCCCCAGGCTCAAGTACATCCCGAGGCCCAAGATGCAGGTGTGTGTGCTCGGAGACCAGCAGCACTGTGACGAGGCAAAGTCCCTGAGCGTGCCCTGTATGGACGCCGAGGCCCTGAAGAAGCTGAATAAGAACAAGAAGCTCGTCAAGAAACTGGCTAAGAAGTGAGTTACATGAAAATTTTTCTCATAAAACACATAGCAAGTCTAATATTTACTATACAGGATGAATTTGGAGACTGTGTTCTCATATAAACCTACTCCCTTACCACTATTACAAAACTACACTAAAGTATAAACTATTATAATACTAAAAATATTTCATCTTTCAGATTCGATGCTTTCCTCGCATCAGAGTCCCTCATCAAACAGATCCCACGTCTGCTGGGTCCCGGTCTGAACAAGGCCGGCAAGTTCCCTGGTCTCCTCTCCCACCAGGAGTCCATGACGCAGAAGATCGATGAGGTGAAGGCCACCATCAAATTCCAGATGAAGAAGGTAAAAATTATAGCACTAGCACTTTTGGTCATGAAACATCTTTTTAATCGTTTTCAGGATACCACTAGGGTACCATGTCAGAGAACCGAACTATAAAGAATTGGTTGTTATTGTCTGACCTAATAACTAAAACACAATTCATCATAGAAACATAATTTAGTGTCATTATTAAGCATCTATAGTCAGCTCACTGCTAAAACCTTGAGTTTGTATGGGGGCCAGGCAGGGCGGCGGTAAACGGCGCCGATATGATTTTTTAATGGAAAAGCTTATTTGGCAAATTCAAATTCAAAATTAAGTGGTTTCACCACTAGGGATACTGATTACTGATCTTGCCTGGGGAGAGATGGTGCTTAGACAAATCTAGGCTGAATATGTGATCAATTATCATTATTTTATTCTTAAATCCTTCCAGGTACTTTGTCTGTCAGTAGCTGTGGGGCACGTAGACATGACCCCGGACGAGCTGGCCCAGAATGTGCACCTCTCCATCAACTTCCTGGTGTCCTTGCTGAAGAAGCACTGGCAGAACGTCAGGTCGCTGCATATGAAGTCCACCATGGGACCCCCTCAGCGACTGTACTAAACTGTTTAATATAATTGACTAATTACAGTTATTGATGTTTTATTTTCTTTTGCCACATTTGGTTGTTTCCATAAACATACCTGATATTATTATAAGTGTTGACCTACGGAGCCGAGATGTGGACATTCATATTGGGGCGGCTGGTCCACTTGCTCAGTGGTTCACAGCTGTGGTGAGAGCTATGCTCGAGAATAAGAAAATCTGTAAGAGGACCAGTGTAACAGACATAGTATACATAGTTTTGAAATCTAGCAAGCTGAAGTGGCAATCGTGTGTTTGTCGCTGATACCGTAAGATTAAAATCCTATGTCTAATATAATATCTTAACCCTTTATAAGGCAGAGAAAAATTAAGATGACAGCAATGTATATCAAATGAATAGTGAATAGTATTACCATTAGGATGACCCTGTCAATAAAGCGACTTTTTTTGTAATCAGTTTATTAAATAGCATTTTCATTTTGTAGACTTCTACCGGGTAAAACCCCACGAAATTTACCGCAATTAGGGATATCTTCAACCACAAATTAATACCTATAATTATGTATATTTATGTGTAATCACCACTCGGATTATGTCCTCTACTGCTCACTAGATGGCGACAGCAGTCGTTTCCAACCGTGTAATCTTTAGTTACTATCCAGCAGTGTACTATTGGACACGAGATGGCGGTACTTGTTACTTCTTTCAGCCCATCGGTTGGTTGTTCGAAAGATGTGGTCAGCCGGCCCATTGCCACTTTAATTTGCAAATTTTGAAAGCTATGTCGGTTATCTTCGTTCTCTTGTTACTTAAAGTATTCTATTATCACAAGACCATATCTGATTCCGTCTAATAGTTTCATGCCAATGATAAAAAGAGTAATTGCCGGCTACAACTGCGGTGATATTATGGACATCCAAGAATTGACGTTAGGATCACTGACATTCCGGGCAAGAATATTGCCCCTTGAGGAAATCAATATACTTGATTTAATATTGAACCAAATGTAGAACTAATAATTGTACGGCCGAGGATGGTATCCGTCATATGTACCCCATCACAACATTAAATTGTGTCAAAAGGCCTCTACGTGTTGGACCTGTGTCCCCGCGCAAGCTTACTGCCCAGGTCCAATTTTCTTGGACCTGTGAATGTGCAGGAATAATAATAATGGTTTATTGCTTCAGAACACAAGTAGTACATACGAAAGAAGTTCAGATTTCTTATTGGAAGCAAAAGGAAAGGACTCAGCTATAGTAGACCCAAGATCTAGAAACCTGGGCTGCGCTGATTTTCAGCCGCTCCGTGTTCCCTGAGATGTTGTGTGGGAATTAGATGTCGTAGCTCCCCGTACCGCTGCTTCGAGCACTTATATTATATAGTGTTAACTACAATATAAAGCAACTACATTTTAATACGAAATACAAGACTTGACGAACATGCTTTTCAAACCAGCTATAAAGAAGTGGGCATTTCCCGTCGGCGGGAAACAACCAGGACCCGTCGTTGGCGGCCCCCCGGCAGGACCCCCGTTAAATGGGCCGTAATGACCGTTTAAGACGTCTAATACATACGTTCATAACCTTCAAAAACAAAGGCATCGCAGTACCGTAAACCCCATAAAGCCTCGGCGGCAAACACCCTTGATAAATATGTAAACTTTAACCGTGCTATAACAGCGGACTATAACCCAGCCATCTTAATAAAACGCCATCGTTTGTTACCGGACTGTAACTTAGAGCCCATAAAAGGTATTTTTGCTTGCGCCAACCGCCTATGGCAGGGGTGCGATACCTTTTCCAAAATACTGGCAAACGGCATCAGACAGCGTGTATGTCGTTTTTGCCTCGTGGGTGTTTTAACTGTATCTGTAGTCGGACTGGTATTTTAAGGAATAGAATCTATTCGTTTTGCACGCTAAAATGTGTAATCACGACCTCAGAGAATGCTTCGATTTTGTTTAATTTAAAGGAATTCGCACTTGACCAGCATGGTGGACTAAGGCCTACATCCTTCTCATTATGGGAAGAGATCCGAACCTGCAGAGGGTCATTAATATTTGTGTTACCGCCTCTCGTCAATAGATGGCGTCACAAGTAGCGTGAAGTACGCCATCGAAAGTTTTTAAACAATATCTAGCTTTTTCCTGCGACTTCGTCCACTTGCGTTTTAGAATTTGGTGTCTAGACCAAATTCTTCTGCACTTCTGTCACGTGCAACACCAGAGGAGTCGCCAGTGCGTTGCCGGCTCTGAAGGAGAGCTTTTTCTACGCACTTATAGAAGAACCCCATGTCATAGTCCTGTGAAAATACATCGGCCGGAAGACTGTTCCTAAATTTGCACTTAAGAGGGAAGAGCTTATTCTAAGTATTTTATAAATTGTTTCTAAATATTTCAGTAGAAATTTCGCCAAAGGTGCGTCCCCTCTCACCCCCATACCTATGGTTTGGCACAGAAAAAGTATAACAGGAGCAAAATGGATAGACAGTGCGATCGGCGAAACAACACCGGTCGTTATGGAGACCGCCGCTGCCGTGCTGCGCTAAAATTGTAAGCCACTGTCGTATTTACGTTTGGACTTCGATATAGATAGGCTTTATGTTGCTAGGAACGGTTTACTCTTGAATAGATCCACAGTTCTATGTTTGAGCTGTTGGTGTCATAGACTAGTACACTCCAACAGACAAGAAAATCAGCCGCTGATTATGTAGACTTTGCTAATAGAATGTCTTGTCAGCACACATTAGTGATCATTAATGGGTCGGGTCTCCTTTCACAATAAGAGGGATGTAGGCCTTAGTCCACCACGCTGTCCTACTGCGGGTTGGTGGATTTCACATACCTTTGAGAACATTTCTTTATGAACTCTGAGGCATGCAGGTTTCCTCACGATGTTTTCCTTCACTGTAACAGCAAGTGATATTTAATTTTATTAAGTGCACATAACTTTTTGCAAAGTCATTGGTGCGTGCGACTGGGATTCGAATCCCTCGATTCGAGGTCGAATTCTAAGCCACTGGGCTATCACAGCTTATAGTAATAGAACCGCTAATAGAATACATACTTCCAAACTGGGTTATAGTTTGGAAGTAGGTATTCTATTAACGAGATCTACATAAACCTAACCTGCATGCACGAAGTGAATTATAAAAACTTCAATTAAATACCTAAGCAGTGTTACCTTCTGTTATCAGCCGTCATCAATAATGCGGCTTTCTAAAAACCCAATTTCAGTTTCATTGTAGTGTATCTGGCGTCTTGTTCGTTCAGAAACTAATTCCTTATCAATGGTGCCACCGGACGGTCCGTTATCTAATTTCTGAACGATAAAGACGGCAATTCGTCCGACACCGGAACGAATCGCTTAGGTTTTGATACTCGGATGTTTTTGTGTGGAAAAATCATGGGTCATTTTGCGTGTACCTTCTGCTTTCAGACCCAAGAGTACAGCTAGAGAGTACACTGTAATAATTTGATTCGACTCTTGAGGAATGTTTGGAAGCCTTGTGAGACTTTAATTTAAGTATGTACAGGTTATTTTGAAATAAGAGACTTATAATATGAATAGGATATACTGTTGCTGGTTCTGTTGTTATGTTGTTTCTTCGAAACGAATCTCTCATCAGGGAGGCCTGGAGCGTACTCCACCACGCTGCTTCAAGGCGGATTGGTGGAGAAACGGGCCAGTGGTCAACCCGTGTAGAAAGTGTTCAAATCACCCATAGCCCCTGACAAGGTTTAACGATTGCTATGTTATAGAAAACAACCGGGACTGACGGTTAAATGTTACCCTTAAAATTTTTCTTAATAAATTTGTGACCATGTAGGTCATCACAATAAAATAATATAAAAAAGTTGCATCAATGTTAATTGGCCACCCAGTTTGACAATAGAAGGAAGACTCTTTAGTTCTATAATTTAATTGGAGAGGCTATCGTACCCTTAAAGTAGAGCAGTAGCAAAAGTAGAACAATGCATTCGCACTTAGAAGAGGTGAGGAAAGCTGAAAACAAAAACTGCTAAGACGAAAAAAATAAAAAAAAAAATACATAAAAATCTTGTTTATGAACGACAAAAGACGCGAGACAGAACAGCAAAGTCGGCAATTTTAAAAACACCTACAAACCATTTTTAAATTTTAATTTCTTAAGGAGTGCTTCTGTAGGACTTGTCTAGGGGATCTTGTAGTTTTTGCACTGAATTATTTACGAACCTAGATTTCTGTCGACAAATTCAGTAAGATAATAAAAACAAGGAAAGCATTTGTATTAATTTAGTTTTATTTGAATAAAATTAAGGTATCAAATATTCAGTTGGACGACTATGGAGTTTCACAAGTTGTTCCCACCCTATAGGGTCACTGCGACCTTTCGGCTTTTTACGAGCTTGGAATTATGCTAACCATTTGACCTACAGACGTTCTAAGAAAGAGGTATTCGCGTTTTACGCTGCAATAAAATCAACTCTCAGAAGATTATACGATTAGCATTTTTAAGATGTTTCCATCAAAGATCTACGTATCGACAATGGAATTTTTAATACTTAGTAGTCAATAACAAAATTTAAAATTTTAATTTAAGCAGTTACCTGCCATACCAAAATTTATAGTATCAAATACATATATTGTATAATTCTCCCCAATGCTTGGCGTATGTCCAATCATTTCCTAGGCATATTAAAATTTAATACCAATATTAAAAATTATCCATTCTATGTTAGTAAGTAAGTACTTAACACGATACAAAGAGATGGTTTTGTGATCAAACTGTAGAGCTAAATGTGATCCAATTACAAACAAATGCTTCTGTGGCGACTTCCACCACGCGACTAGACATAGCAACACGGATATAAAACTTCGATTCCTGAATCGCGATATCAAAGTTTTGCACATCTCATAATAATATCTACCGTAGTCACGGTGGACGTACCTAATCAAAGTCAAATTAATTTTTCACCATCACTTGCGTGGACTACTGCTTGGCATAAACATTTAAGAAACTCGGTATGCAAACCGTCATTAGTCGTGAGCACCAGTGGTATGCAGACCCCTCTTTCCCAGTGGGCACTTTGGGCAAGTGCCCAGGGCCTCGCAATCGATAGGGGCCCCCCTCAGATCAAATACGAAGTCCCTAGTTCCTGTCAGTTCACACGACCCCATTATCCTAATATTATGTCCAGGGCCTCCAATAGGTTGAAGACGGCCCTGGTGGTAGGAATATTGTAGATACATTTTCAGCCAATGTAATGTATTGTAATTGTACAAGAGTCGTAGAACACGCGCTAGACGAATACTTGCACGACGTACACTCACCAATCGCGTGAACAAACAGCACTCGTGCCGACTGCTATAACTTATAAGTTAGCATCCGGCTGTGTTCGTACGAATTTAGCTCGTGCGTATATGTACGTATAAGCTACAAGTTAAATTAGCGAGTTAGTCGTAATTACGACTTGTCGCGCACAGCGTGAGCGCTCCCATAGCACTTCTAAGATCGGAATCATTCGTGCGTGTACGTACGTATGCGCACGAGTTAAATTCGGTCGAAAACGCGTTCAAACTGAGCGCGGCCTAAGAAAATAGGCGTCGAGGTCAACGCACTATAAAATAAGTACACAGCATCCGAATATCTGGTCCGAGTTTCTATCGAAAATCACATAGGTTAGCTACTGGTTCACACGCGATCAACACATTTGGACAGATGGACGGACGGTTACATGTAAGTAGTCTAAATTGCAGGCTAGCTACCGACGCGACAGGGTAATTGATTACCGTATGTCTTGTTAAGTGGTAGAAGTAGAGGTACTCAGCTTACGTTGTAAGTAGAGTTTTTTTTTAGTAATTGGTCACAAAAAGGGCATGCAGCATATGGACTATTTCCAACCGCAAATACGAAAATACGAAATACTTTATTCAATTGCCAGATTCATAATAATGTAGATCTACATATTGTTGGGGTCTGTTAAAAAGAAAGCATATGTTAAAAAACATCATATTCTCTCACAATATTGCAAACATAACCCTCGCAAACGCATGACATTCCTATATTAGTAGTAACGTTACAACCAATGACAAAACATTTTATTAAAGCATCATCACATTTAGTGGCTCGACCATGAACACTCGTCAAAGTATTGGTAAGTATAGTTAACGTGAACCTTTGCACTAGTATGGAGAGATGACAGACAGACTTACATATGACGTTCTAATCACTGACGTTTACCGTACGAATACTTTGACGGAAGAGTGCATGCTCACGGCAGTAAACGTTGCGAAAATCAAACCAAGTGCAAAATATTTACTCAGTCCAATTAAAAGTAATTCAATCTCCGTCCAAACTTTCAACGGTTATCGCCTGACGGTTTAATTGCTCACGTATCGAGATCTTTTTGCCTGTCCGGGACTCGAACCCGGACAATGGCGAACGCTGCTAACGGTCGCGAGAATCAGATTGTCATTACACGGCGGTTTTGTTGCGGGCATACCTGAGCGCAAAAAGTACGGGCCGGTAGTAGGGGCTTGGTGGATTGGTCGTTGGTTTTTGAGTTCAACAATTTGCGACAACGGTTTCCTGTGCCGTAAGGACGAACACTATCGTCAAAGTATTCGTACGGTGAACGTCAGTCATATATCGTAACAGTTTGTCTGACATCTTCCCATACTAATGGCACACGTTAACTATACAGGAAACAGCCTAAGTGTGCGTAGATCAGTTCAAAACAAATCGTTTATGTCATGTGAAGTCCTAACCAAAACTCAACGGTTTTCGAGAAATTTTGAGATTGATCGAGTTTAAAGAAAAGTCAATTTTAAGGCCAACTAATCCTAATCCTCCTCGAATCATCCTCGAATTGACGTCTCGTCTTGGTTTTGGTTTTAGTCATAGACTTATGGGAGTGTGAATCGATGACACGAAGGGCTGCACTGCGATCGTGGCGCCCTCGAGTTACTTTACTTTCTAACTTTATACCGATAGCCAATTCAGAACCTATACACTAGTAAGGCGCCACGCGCGACAAGTGTTGAACTGAGAGGAGCAAAACGACGGTTGGATAGAAATGGAGCAAAAAAACGCTGTTATTGGCGAGAGGTCTAACACTTTCTACTGCGGTCAGCCGCTGGCAAGGAAGGAATTAGTCTGGATAGATCTTTGCACTGGATTGGACCTTTGTACCCATCACTATAGGTTTATGTATCTTTTTAATAGTAGATAATTGAAAAGCAAAAGGGCATGCATATCACCTGATTTTAAGTGGTCACTGGTGGTCAGTGGTCATTCAACCTCAAATAGAGAAAAAATCCTATCTGAGGTTGTAAGGGGGTGCTTTGCTATGGTGACTAAGATGTTCGCCTCAAATAAAGTATCCTCGGCGACCATACCTCAGCCGAAACACAAGACATGAAGAACATGCTGCTTTACGACGGGTTAAGAGGCAGCGGTGATAGCTCAGTGGCTTAGAATTCGACCTCGAATCGAGGGGTCCGGGTTCGAGTGGCACGCACCAATGGCTTTGTAAAAAAAAGTTATGTGCGCATTATAAAAATTAAATATCACCTGCTGTTACGGTGAAGGAAAACATCGTGAGGAAACCTGCATGCCTGAGAGTTCAGAAAAAAAAAGTTCTCAAAGGTATGTGAAGTCCACCAACCCGCAGTAGGCCAGCGTGGTGGACTAAGGCCTACATCCTTCTTATTGTGAGAGGAGACCCGACCCTGTAGTGGGTCATTAATGGGTTACTGACAAGGTGCTTCCCCGCACAAGCTACTATGGTTGTATCGCTTTATGTCTTGTACCTTTATTTCGGTGACAGATCTTTTCGGGTATGCAAGTTAAAATTAAAAACGAAAATTAAAAAATTCATGCTAGTGTTAGTGTCACTTGACTTGAAGCAGCTTTCTTCGTGATGAGAGTTTCGGTTGTTACCACACCAACAGTAAAACAAAAGAAAAAAAACATTTGAGACGACTATTCTAAAGGAGCGTGTTTTATGATTCATATGCCTAAAAAAGATTTAAAAATGAAAAAAGTTAAAACATTTATATTTTAATATTTAATATTAATTAAAACCTTTTTTGTGGTTTCTTGATTTACGCTAAAAGTATTTTGAAATAGCAACATATCGTAATGTACATATCGTAAGTTATTTAGTATATAGTAGCAGTAGGTATTCACAATTTGTTGAGAACTTAATTGGTTTAACATATTGGGCATGCTAGTTTGCAATCATAGCTGTGTTTTTATATTAGCAACAGACGTACAAACCGCCCTCCGATCAGCTGTCATCCGGAAAACATCAGTATAAAGCTCAATGAGAACTTAACGCTTTTATATTATAGTGCATTACCTAACAATTTGTTCACATCGAAAGCCGGTCCACTCGCAATGTCGCTCGACCATTTCTTCCCACAGAATGCCAAAACGAGGAGCGTTGATAAAGTAATCGCATCTCCGATCATTCTCCTCATAACTCCGGTTACGTAACAACAAAAAACATAAACAGCATACCGCAAAGCGTACGAGACGTCGTAATTGTTTCAAAACAACAAAAACGCGCCAACTCGCAACTCGAATCCCGTCCGCATGAATGGGAACCCAAACCGCCGGGAAAACGATAAAAACGACGTTCCATATTCGAGAAATGATTAAAAAAGAAAGATGGAAATAAAAGAATGAAAGAAAAGGAACAAGACGGAGTTCGCGGCACGTACCGTGTCTCGTTTAAAAAGAGAACTATCTTACCGAAGCGTGAATGAAAAACGCGTCCGCTACCAGCGGTAACCGTAATCTCCTGATTATTATTTTTATTTTGGACTCGCGCTCGCTTTTTTATTATTATTTCGTCTTATTATTTTAGTTATTTCATTCGTTTTTACCGCGTGAGTCGCCGTATGTAGGTCAGGGTGGTTTTTTTGATTTTTCACGGCAAGGTCGCGACGTTTGCTCGTTTTGTGGGTGAGATGAGTTCGTAGTACGCAATTACGCGCTATTGAACTTTCTTCTTCTTTATCCTTATTTTCTTGCGAAGCCTTTTCGGTATAAAGTATGAAGGAAACGTATTTGAACGCTGCCTTACGTTGACTGCAGCTTTATTCATCATATTCTTACTCGTAAATCTTCCCTCTAACGTCCACTGGAAGTTTCTTTAATTTTAGTCTCTTTATTGCTTATTAAATATTGAGGGTGTTCTCTGGATTGACGTTTTAGAAAGTAGTTGATTCAAATTATATTTTGAAGTTTAAACGTTTGATTTTTGAAATGAGTTGCGTGTTATTTACGTCCCCCTATAAAAATCTGAAGAAAATAAAAAATGGTCCACTTTAGAGTTCATAATTCTCAAAGTCTAGATAGCAATGTTGGTGGACAAATTGTCCACAAACCCCGCAATTTTTTGGACTGTCTTATATCCTTCGTGAACGGAGACCCAACTCCAAGTGTTTTTTTATACAAGGAAATACTACAAACAGGCAAATGGGCGACTTGACGGCAAGTGGTCACCGTTTCCGGTGGACACGGACCAGGAGAGTCCCCAATGTCCAAGGAGTGCACTTTTTACGCCTTTCTTGAGGAACCATGGCTATTCCCCCCGGGGCTGTTGCCGTGGAAACTCTTCGCGCGGAAGATTGGTCCACATTTAGCCCACTGTTGGGCATGGTTCTCTCCCCACAAAAGGTAGACGTCTGGAGCATACTCCACTACGCCAATGCAAATTGGTGGAGAAACGGGTTAGTGGCCAACCCGTGTCGGATGTTTTCAAACCGCTCTTAGGGCCTCCGACAAGGTTTAACGACTGCTGTCGTACCGATAAAAACTGTGTCTTCCGAAGTACCCATCCAGGTACTGACCGCGTTCGACGTTGCTTAACTTTTTCGATCGCTTCTGATCTACTCAAACAGCGGGGCGATGTGCTCTTCAATGGCTGGGCTACAATTGCTTGCAGACATGTGTATAGTTATGTATGTGTAAATAACTTGTATGTATACTAGACACTAAGTTAAGCATAAGCCTTTGTGCGCTGGAATGTTTTCAGCAAAGTGTAATGCGAATATAATTATCGCGAATATAATTATACTCATTCTCCTTTGCGTGCCATTGACCTCGAAACAGTGGCTGGACGGGCGCGAGTCCAGTTGGACGCTTTTGGTTCCGTTGTTTCTAACGTTCCTTAACATAGTTTGAAATTAATTTAATTTGAAAAGCACCTAAGGACAAGACTTAGTCTATTTTTATTCCCTTGTCATATTTGGTAAACAATCTTAGCATGTCTTTTTATTTTAATTTGCGATTAAAAATTATTCAAACACAAAATTCTAAAAATTAAAAAAAAAAATTGTCATTTAATACAGAAACAGATTTCTAGAAACTGTAATTTATTTTTTTTAAAGCTATTTTAAACTTTTTTTCAATAAAAAGTAGTGCCAAGATTGTTTACCAAATACCACAAGAGAAAAAAAAATGAACTGTACCATGTACGGTCGGTTGGTTGCAACCAACACCACAAAATTTAAACACAGGGTATTCTGTATTGAGTTGTTGTGTTTAATTGAACATGAAAATGACCTAACAAAATGTATTCAATGACGTTGTGGAGCAACTTTTGCGTGCGACAAGGCAATTAGAACACGGGTGGAGTCAATAACCATTAATGACCCACTACTGGGTCGGGTCACCTCACGATGAGAGGGACGAAGACCTTAGTCCACCACGCTGGCGTACTGCGGGTTGGTGAACTTCACATACCTTTGAGAACATTTTTCTTGTGAACTCTCAGGCATGCAGGTTTCCCCACGATGGTTTTCCTTCACCGTAACAGCAGGTGATATTTAATTTTATCAAGCGCAAATAACTTTCTTACAGTCATTAATGCGTGCCACTGGGATTCGAACGAGGAGACCCCTCTATTCGAGGTCGAATTCCAAGTCACTGGACTGTAGTAAACTGGTTTGAGTGTAGCTTCCACCATTTGTCAAAAGATGGCGCCACGGGTATCCTGAATCACGCTATCGAAGTTTTTTACATTGCTGGCATATATACAAAACTCCAAGTTTAAAACAGAATTCACAGTGAAGCAGCATAATCTTCTATCTTCCAGCAGTAAGATCAAATAACCTGCTCGATACTTTTATACTTATGTAAAACAACAAAGTGTCTTACCGCAGATAATTTTAAGGACTCTCAGGAGTGTTTCAAATTCATTGTAGTTTTATTTGGTCATACATTACATAGACCTCAAAGATCATTCAGCAACGTCTGCCTTTCACGCAGATGTAAAAAAACAAACAATAGTGAACCCTTTGACACGGAACCCCACACTATGTGATGGCAATTAAAGACCTATTACGTTATATCTTTTGTTGAGCGGTTCATAGCAGACGCGTTTCAACGAGCCACTGAACTAATTTTGGTTCAGTTTTTTGATACAACTTTTTTGAATCATTATTATCCGACGACCTAAAGTGGTAAGACGCACGCTGGTGTAGTGAGGGTCCTGGGTTCCATTGCATATAGAACAGAAATTGACATAAATTGTTGAAAATGTCTGTTCCAAATAGCTTGACTATACAAGTTTAGTTGAATATAGGATTTTTATCTACTAAAACCCTCGCTGGCTTGCCAGTGCTCACCAGGAGGCCTCAGACCTTCGATTGTCTTTGCAATCGTCGCCTTACCTTAGTAAGTACCTATCTTATGGGTTACAGACATACACATAAGATTATCTACAATGGATTTGCGGTTGAATTCGAGACTGTTTTGGTTTAATAATTTATTCCATTATCCGCTTAAGTATCCATTAAAATATCAGACAACATACTTAAAAGGTTACGATATTGGATAAACCTACAGCCTTCGACTCAGGTAAAAATAGTTTTGAAATTTTATTAATTGCCGAAGCAATACTTAACTGGTTCTGACCAGCCAATCAAGAATTAGGAATACTTTAATATCAGAGAACCCAGATAGGATAGAATGGCATCGATTAGGGGAGGTCTTTGTCCAGCAGTGAACTTCCAAGGCCTGATAGATGGATAAACTTTAACGTTTTCATCATAAACTTTTGGACCGAACAGTACTTATGAATTACGTATGAAGTAATTTATGAATAAACATTGATTATACTACTTTATTGTAAGATATGTACATTAACAAATTAATAAAAACTGTAATATAATTATGTACATATATCAATATTTTTTTTATTGTTAATTCGAATTATACATATAGATTTGTCATTTAATTGGAATCGATTAAATATGATCTCAATTATTGTATCATAACATTAGCCGTGGAAATATAACAAACACAAAGATAGACCGACAATCAAACAGAGTTACTAAAAAACTTTTAGAATCCATCTATTCAGTAAGTAATTTATATATGTACCTACGTCCATACTCCATATGCAGCGATGACTACCACACATATGACACCTAGCCGAAAGAAGAATAGAAGAACTAAGACAAAAGCCCAGGTCACCAAGAACCAGAACATAAGCCAACATAATGAACATAACTCAATGTAGACAGCACAAAAAGCTGAGCTGAATACTCGCCACTGCCTTCTTAGCGCATTTAGTCATCGTTCCGAGTAAAAAGTAAAAATAGCTCTGACCAGACTCCACATCTTAGTCTCAAGGCCAAATCCTGACTCCTGGAAATAGAGATAGCTAAACATCATCCTCATTAGTGCGAAAGGGACGGAATATCCAGTGTCTTCGTCCTTTGAAAAGGGAAAGTGGTAGGTCGACCACTGGTGAGAGTGAGATGAAAAAATGTCCGAAGGGCGGAAAGAGACGCCCATAGTTCGATGGGTAAGTGCGGGACGGAGATGGGGAATCGGAACCGGTTAATTTTGAAGGGCTCGCGACCGTGGTCCACGGTGATGCTGTAAATCTATAGTAGACTATTTTCTTTATGATTATGTATTGATTTATACCGAGTTATTATCCATGGTGGAACAAAGAAAAAGAATACAGAAAAACTACTATCGCTTTCTAAGTAGTAAATGGATTTGCTGCGCAGGAGCAAGTGGCCTCGTAAGATAAATGTTTATGATCGATATTTTTACTGGTTTTTTAAAGGGCAAAGGGCAGTAACCTGACTTGTTTGTTTTGCACTCGGAATACAGAATTTTGCATGGACGTTGCAGGATTTAATCGTTGTGCTAAGCGTTGTGCGGTCTTGATTGTGAAAATTTTGTAAATTTAATTATACTACAAAATTGATGTATAAAATAGGGAATGGAATGTAGAACGGATTAAATTAAGAAAATATTTTTTTTCTTTAAAATAGCCAATTATAATAAAAGATAGGGGTTCAAAAAATGACTTTTGATTTTAAATATAGGTACTAGATCACTTGGTGTTACGTGGTCACTGCATCCACGCCCAACATCAAATAGGGTAGAAATCCTATCTTAGATCAGTGGCCTTACTCATTATATATTGTACTTGGATCTAATGTTCCCCTCATAATGATCCCCTCAAATAGAGTATCTTAGGCAACTACCTTCCCGGGCAGGTCGCTCGGCTCTACAATTGGTGACTGACTACTTTAAATGACCTAAAGAAGACTTGAGTAAGGGTATCAGTGGTAACCAGTGGCTAAATAATTTAGTTAAGGTTGTGTTTGAAAATAAAAATGATGAAAATGAAAATCATTTATTTTCACGAATAGTGGCGTCGATTAGGGGAGGCCCATGTCCAGCAGTGGACTACTAAGGGCTGAAAGGAAACGAACAGTTACAAAAGTGGTTTGAGAGTTCTGAGTTCAAAAACCAGTCACCGACATATCTAAGTTACGTGCGTTGTTAAAAATTCAAAGTTGGTAAAACCGTGAAATAAATAAATAAATAAATAAATAATAAATAACGCTTCACACTCATAGCCCCACACTAGGATGGGACACACACAAGACAAGAACACAACACACCCAGACCAGAAACAGAAATTCAAATTCATCATTCGAACCTCTGCTCTGCTGGGAATCGAACCTAGGACCCTTCGCGTAGCCCACCGGTGTCTTAACCACTGCGCCACTCGGATCGCCGTGAAAGAAAACATTTTTTGGAAAGTTCCTTCATATTCTGAAACAAGGGAGCGTTCTTCATGTTTTGAAGGAACACGTGAAACCTGAGTATATTTTAACACTGCACTATTTTACTACAAACCCCGAGGTCCACCAACCTGAAGAAGTTCACCAACCTGCTATTGGCCAGTGTGATGAAGGCCCTAATCTTTTTTTATTTTGAGAGGAGATTTCAGGAGACCCGCTCCTGCTATGGGTTACTTATGGGTTGTAGACAAGGAAGCTATCAGATCAGAAGACAGGGATCTTTCGGATGACATTGATATGTCATTATTCCAATACAGTAAAACGAGTACCTACAGCATAGACGTTTAAAAATCTTGAAAAAACTGGTTTTATGTAGGTACTCTTGTAATACCAGTACGCTAGATACTGATATAATTTCTAGATACTAGAGGTATTCGTACGGTTAACGTCAGTTATAGTATGACATATGACGATCTGTCTGATATCTGACTGATTATGCTGACTCTACCATAGTAGAGCCATTGTAGCGACTTTTAAATCGGTCAGAGCAATGGGAAGAGCTCTACATTGAGTCCGTCTTTATAGTCCTGCCTGCAAGTATAGTTTTTGACCCATTGCTGGTCATAGGTCTTTTCTCATATTTCTCAGAAGCTGCCCGAAGCATGCACAGTATCTCGAATCCAGAGGAGATCTTGCACATTACTTTTTGCGCTTGTATTTTCCAAATGGCACCGAAATAAGCATAATGCTGCAGTTCACAGCATCCAACAGCGGCTGATTCGCGGGAACGGGGCCGCTTCAAGGTCAAGGGAGCCGGAACAGAGGAGGAATGGAGGTGACCTAAACAAAGTTTGTTTAAGACACTTTTATACAGGGTGACTTGTAATGTGTCGTATTCCGGGTAAGGGCAGGTAGGTAAGGTCAAAATAAATAGTTTAAGTTATGTAAAGCCAAAATTCAACAGTTTATGAGATATTTGAAGAAAAGTCACAATTAAGGCAACTTAAATGACATAATAATAAGACCGTCCGATGTTAAGTGTCACTGCAGCTCATGGATGCCCGCATCCAACAAAAAGAGAAATAAATCCTACCTGAGGTTGATCGCAGATGCTTTGCTGCCCTGAGGACTAAGTTGCTCGCTTCAAATAAACCATCCTAGGCAACCTAACCTCCTTAGCCAAACACAAGACCCAGAGAACGACGGGTTAAGAGGCTGGCGGTAAGATCTTCCTCCACGGACGAGATGGTGTGGCTTTACCACCTAAAGAAAGGTGGGTGGTAATGTATCTTTTAAAAATTTACATTGGATTAAGTCCTCGCTTAACCACGGGGCAACTTTATGTAATTTTCAGCTTTAAACTATTTTTTGTTTGTAGAAAAATTTAATTACAAACGACTTCACTCCAACACACCTCTGTCCTCGAGTCAACATTTACCAATAAGTATTTGCGTCCACACACACACACACACAACACAAGTATGTGTGCGTACACTGTGCACAAGAATGCAACGCTTGTTGACACAGCCAACTTCGATATTCCTTTATTTATTACTATAAAAACCCTTTGACCACCCCGTCATTGGAATATAAACCTTATATTAAAACAGTAAAGTTTAAATTCCAACACCAATAACAACAGTTACAACTTTTTAGAATAGTTGTCATGTGACGTAACTGCAAGCGATTTTGAGCTTTATGTCGATTGTTTACGTTTCAATTTTCAATGCCCGTGCTAGGCTATTTACGTCTAGATGCCATTAGAAGATCCTGGGTATATTTAAATAAGGATTTATGCGTTGTGTCTGGCATTTCGGCAAGATTCGCGGATAAAGGATCTCGGGATTAAAAACGAGATGTATCTGATGATTCGGGCTCCACAATGGGGCAGTATGTCCGCTTCAGCTTAACACCAGTTCCTAGAAGGTACCAAGGTTAGTTTTGGTAGGTATTTTTGACTCGCATCAGTGCTTCACATTAAAGATCTCAGGATGTAGTCTCCTGAACACGGCTTTTATAGCTCTCCCGGGGTAGCTTACGGAAGCGCGCATGTGATTCGCCACTAGCGGTCACCCATCCAGGCACTGACCGCGACCGATGTTCCTTAACTTTTTCGATCGCTTGTGAACTTGTGATCTACTCAATTCTCAAAGCGGGACTAGGTATACGCGCTTTTCCAAGGTAAAAAAAACTATTCCTTCTGGTAAACTTCGAAGGCTGTCTCTATATTAATTACCTGTAGAGCTAATTGCATCTTTTGATATACATATTTGTATATACAAATACATGAAGTTGCATATAAACCAGGACCACCTGTGGAGTCGTCGCTGTCATTAATTAGCGAGACGAACTGACAGACGGATAGGTGAGTCTTAGTTTGTGATACTATAGAGAAGTCATTCAAGGTATTCAGTGATGAGATTTAATTTTGTTCTTAATCAACGTACTTATAAGTATATCTGGCTCCAAGATTAGGTGCTAGATCCATAGTAAGTAGTTGCGAAGTATGTTACCGCATCGCTTTTTACCCGCTGTAAAGTGTGTAATCTTCATCTATGTCATCGCTTCATCGCTTCATGTATTCTGTGTTCTGTAATCGCTTCATGTATTCTTCATGTCTTACCGGGAGATATTATTTGAGACGAACATCTTAATTCATTTTCAACATTCATTCAATCTCATCTCATTTCTTGACGAACAACAACTACATTTGGATGTGGACTACATGTGGGTTGCAGTGACCACTGAACACCAGGTGGCTTTCATTCCCGTTTGCTACTTATATTGATAAGATGGTAAGCCAACTTGAATTCGCAAATACCGCCGCCGCTGATAGACGAATATTAGTTGTTATACCGGACATACGTTATTCAAGGCAAACATTTCTAAATCCTCCGAATTAGTAAGGCATACGTACGATAAAGGTTGGATTATGTAAAATAGTTGTAACAATCGAAAGTAGAAAAACCAGACCCGGATAACACGTCCCAAATCGTAAAATGTGCCCGACGAAATTGAAAGTTCGATCTAAAACTATCGAGGAACGAAATACACTTTCGTTAGACCTTTCCCACCACGGACTCGAACCTGTTCCGATACCATCCCACAAAAAACATTATATTAATTTGGGATCCCCACAAAAAACGAAGATGGCCGCACGAATAAAAAATCTAATGGCCACCAAAAAGAAAAAGGATTGATTTGAAAAAGGAATAAATAATAAAAAAAGAAGCCCGAAGAAAGGGTTTAGTGTATACAGCGTGATCTAAATGGATCGATTTAGATCGAATTATTTTATTTGCCGTTTATTCATGACCTGTGTTCATGGCTGTTATAATAATTACTTAAAATATTATTACTCTAGTTGTCCATATAAAAAAAAACATGAAACAAAAGCAAAGAGTTAAGTTAAGAGAATCAAATGAAAACGAAATGGCGAGCATAACTTTACTGGAAAATTCACTTTTAATTGAAAAGGACTCGTACTTTGAAAATTAAATATTAATATATCCTGCTACTATTATAAATGTGAAAGTTTGAGAGGATGGATAAATGTTGTTACTCTTTCACGCGAAAATGGCCGAGGAGATTAAGATGATTTTCAGTTTCTTTGTTCTTCTTTTAAATCAATATGATACTTCTTTATTTGGGAGAGTGAATTCTTCCGGTTCAATTAGATTTTTGCTATGTTAATCCACTAGCTTCCGCCGGCGACATCGTCCACGTTGTCCTGAGAATTTGAGCCAGCAATGGATAAAAAGTATCCTTTATGTTAATTCATCCAAATTTCGCCTAAATCTGTTCAGCCGTTGTTGCGTGAAAGAGTAACATACATCCATCCACCATCCACCACATCACAAATTTTCGCATTTATATTAGAAGTAAGATTTAAAAAATATATTAGATACATTAATCTATTTTCTTATTCTTGTCCTAAGGTATCCCCCTGTATATGGGGTTGACATATATTTTGGTGTCAACGTTGCAGCCTGTCCGGCATTCTTTGTCTCATTTATTTTTAAATGCAGATATTTTATTAAGCGGACAGAAGAATAGGGTTAGGATAGAGTTTAATTGGTTAGAACTTAAAACATGTGATGTTAGGATTGTTCGTGGTTATTTGGCCAAATTTCTAAGAATTTAAGTAGTAGTTTTAGGAGAAATTTAATTAAAGAATTTAATTGTTAAGGTCGTTACTATTTTATAGGTAGTATTAGTAGTCCCCGCCTGGGGAACTTACCGCCAGCCTCTTAACCCGTCGTAAAGCAGCATGTTGTGTTTCGGCTGGGGAGGTATGGTTGTTGGAGATATTACATTTGAAGCGATTATCTCATTCTTTATGAGTAGCAAAGCACCCACGTACAACCGCAGACGGGATTTCTTCTCTGTTTGAGTTAAGATGGGAAAAAATTAAGTTGGACGTTGGTGGCTATGACTTGCAGTGACTAAGTACATGAAATCAAGTGGCTTTCGTAAGTACTCGTACGCATCAAACAAACTCCAGTAGAGCTACCTGGCGATATGTTATTGAATCCGGCATTTAGTAAAATTTCAAGTCTATCGATTCGTTTAACTTACGAGCTGTACGAATATAGACAGATACCTACTACGCCACAAGTATATAATATAAGTTGGTTAAAACACTACAACATTCCTTGCTCATATGACGAGGATTAATAAAATCATGCAGTTTGGATGCTATAGATTATAAACGTAGATATTGCTATCAAACGTTCCCCGAAGACGCCCGAATATACCCGAAGGCGCAGCGAACAGGTGCTCTATCCATCTTCTGATGACCGGACGCTACCAGGCCCTGGTGTCTTGGTACTTGGCCTTTTAATTTTTTTGATGTGAATATAATAGAATAGCCTCAAGTTTTTTAGCAACTTTAAAAATGAAAATCAGGTCCAAGTGTTTTTGACATTTTGACTAAATAGATTTTTCAAATACGAAATAGTCATGTTAAATTTATCAAATACTTAATTTATTATATTTTAAATTTGGTGTAAGAAAATGTAATGTTTAAATATATTTAAATGTTATGTTAACTTATTCTGTAACTCACTTTAAATTTTAAAATTAATGAAAATTTACTTTGTTACTCATTAAACTGTATAAAATTTGAATCTAGTTAATTCTTACTTTAAAATTACTATCAGGCTGTATATTTTAATGTATAAAAATAATTTTGTATTTGCAACGCTGCCTGTGTTTGTCTATACCTAATACCTACTAACGTATTACGCATGACGCCATATATAGACTATGATTATGAGGTTGCCTGGCAACCAAATATCAAGTATCAAGATTATTTAGCGTGGGTAATATCTCA
Organism: Erynnis tages; assembly: GCA_905147235.1. Lineage (NCBI taxonomy): Eukaryota > Metazoa > Arthropoda > Insecta > Lepidoptera > Hesperiidae > Erynnis > Erynnis tages. Next base: position 1,811,129 of record LR990081.1, read on the forward strand.
CCTGGTCCCACGACTGCGGAGGGTTAATAAAGAATGTCGGAGGCTGTATCTGTAGCCGACGTATTATAATATCGGAGGGTTAACCCGTATAGGTATTTCGGTTAAATGTACCCATGGTAGTGTTTTAAAGGTTCGTTATCAATTCGACATGTATGTATGTAATATTCTCGCAAACACAATTTTTACATAATTGTTGGTCTATTACGGCTTCCAAACAAGTATACCAAATTTCATGGGTGTATATTATGTCTGTATGTATGTAGATATTTTTATTTTCGCATATCTCCGAAACTAATCTTTCTTGTTTGTTTGCATTTTGTCCAACTTAGGGGATAGTAAAAGTTTCATAAAAAAAATACTTAAAATGGTAACTTTTTTGACATAACTTGCGAGTCAGACTCAGTACTACTTTGCGAGGTGATATCGTTAAATCGTTTACATAGTTAAAGTCACATAAACCCATAATCACCATATTTAATGGGAGCCAAACTATGAAACAGTTGAGGTTTTATCCGGAGATAACGAGCGTTGCCCCACAAACCACAGATAAAATACAGAAGGTAAGTTCTTATTCATCCTAGATACCTCGCTTCAATTATAGCGAGAAAGGCCGGCGATCAAAAACTGCAAGCATTTTTTTAAATGTGATATTTTAATATAGGTAATATAGGCTAATAACATACTGCGTTACGTTCGATGAAGCGCGGATAGCCCCGCTGCTCGAGTAGATCGCAAGGGATCGAAAAAGTTAAGCAACGTCGGGCGCGGTCGTACCTACCCTTAGTCTGAGTTTTAGCGATAGAGAAACGAAACGTTTGTGCGTTTCGTTTCGGATAGATACGTAATTCATACACAGCTTACTACACAGGAGTCCACAGTGTAATAACAAATAGAGGTAGAAGATTTTTAGAGGAAAAAATTTAAAATCAAATGTTTGTATGAAGTGAAAGATATGAATACTTATCGTTAGACATTATAACACTAACAAATATTTAATACCTACGGGATAATATTAGTTCGAAATTTTACAGTGCATTACGGCCAATTCACGGTTATTATGTTTCATTAATATTATTAAACATTGAAAGAGTGTTAATTAAAAATAAAGCAATTTTTGTGATGATGCTTTATTAATTTTTTAACTCTTCTAAAAATCTTTTTCCTCTGTTGGTTATTACACTGTGCATTTACGTCTGGTAAGCTGTGTATGTGTGCGTTTCGTTTCGGAACTGCTAAAACTCAGACTAAGGGTTTATCTGGATGGGTGGATCGATAGTGGCCAATTATATGCGCGCTTCCGTGCTTCGGAGGGCACGTGAAGCCGTCGGTCCCAGTTGTTCTCAATAAGGTAGCAGTCGTCTAACTTTTTCGGAAGCCATATTTGGTGGTTTGTAAACACCCGGCACCGCTTGGCTAGTATCCCGTTTCTCCATTTACACCGTCATTAAGGTTTTCTAAGAGTTGTCTCATAAAATCTGGTCTGGGCGTCATAACATATTTAAGGTCCATTTTTTTGGGGTTATCTTGAATTCTGTAGCTCCGATGATGTTAACATCTTCCAAAGAATTGTAGAGCATAAAATTTGCGATATATTTTGTTCTAGACATTTTTTCACACACCCAACCGTTTTTGAGATAGAGGGCAGCACTCAGCCTTACTGTAACGCAATGTCGTCATAGAAATTGTTAACGATTTGTTGACCGGTGACTTCTGACTTCTATATTCTGCGGATGCACCGCGTCGAATGGGCCCGCGTCGCCATTCGCCCGTGACGTCACGGTGGGAGTGGGACATTGTCTTTTTGTGGTGACTGCGGATAACGGGCTGGTGACGGTGATCGGTGGCAATAGGCTTAATGCCTGCCTTGTTTGCCGACCAGCCACTGATTGCAACACGTCTTCCTGTTTAGACGTTTTTATAAGAAAATTTCTCTCAACTTTCATGGGGTTTGATGATCTTTGGAATCTTTAGGCTCCAGCCGTTTTCCTGATTACTACTATTTTAAATGTCAAAGTTTGTGAGGAGGGATGGATGGATGTTTGTTACTCTTTCATGCAAAAGTGGCTGAACACATTTGCATCATAGGCAGATACTTTTCATCCCTCTCTCGGTTAAATTCTAAGGTCCATGTAGACATACACGCGGGTGAAAGCTAGTACTTCAATATGAGCAGAGAGGAGATACGGACAAAAATATTTACCGCCCTGTAAATTTAAACTACCACGCCATTGATGTTGCTATGACCTTTTTTTTGTTTTGGGAAGGTAATAGGAACTTTCTTAAAGTTAAGAACTTAGAAAAATCGTTCGGTTTGCTGCCCTTTAGATTCGAACTCGAAACTCTTTAATGATAGCCACTGGTCTTACGGGGTTACGTGTATGTACGAGTATATTCAATTGTTTAAACCTGGCGTAGTAGGGATGGGCATGGAATAAAATAAGTGGCATTGAATAAGATGACATGTCACGTTCACAGTTCTCGAATGAGATGCCAATCTCATCACTTAAGTTTAATTCACTCAAAATTAATGTACCCAACCATAACATAGACACAGAGTAGGAAAAGTACCGAAAAATTTAAAACAGACCGAGGCCGGGAAAATATAGGTACATTTGATGGAGCGGAGTTTATCTTACAACTGGGAAAACATACTGAAAAAATATCGTGAGCCAAGGAAAATATTCGCAAATGAAAAAACAGCAGTCCGACGCGACCTATCCACTCAGGGCTGCCATTTTTTGTTTTAACCGTTTTCTCATTTAAGTTATTACTTTCAACTGTACGGTCCGCAAAATGGGCAAATAAACGACGGACGCTTGTTCAGAGTTTAAAGTGCGTTTAGTTTATTTATGGCTTAAAGTAAAACAGATAACGTTACGTGGAGAATTTTTTTGTGGCTGACACCACAATTTTGAAATGAAATACAAATAAAATCGTGTGTGAATATTGGATAATAAAATGTTTTGTTTACTTAACAATTGTACAGGGAATTTAGATCGATCGATCTATACTTACTTAGGCATAGATTCCATCCATACCCACTTTTTCCATTATGCCAAATAAGGCATAAAAGGAACATGATTATGATTGGTCGAACTTTTTAGTTGCATTTCATGGAACTACCGATTTCTATCTCTTTACAATACCCTTTTAAAAGTACTAAGGTAGCAAGGCACCTATAGCAAGTACATATTAGGTAAGTAAGTATTAATCTACCTAGTTATTCTCAATCTCCTTATTATTCTGTCCGTAAGCGGTAATCGTAGCGTGACCAATACTGAGAATGACACTACATTTACTTACCTCCATTGTCTTAAACAAGGAGAGGTTGAACCGACTCTAGGTGTCTGAGAATTTTTAATTAAGCTGAGTGACAACCCTGGTTCGAGCGAAAAGAATAAGGCTGCGTAAACACGAGCCGGTTTTCGCCGGCACGGAACCATAACATTATTACACGTTCCTTTATTAATAGTGAAATCGATGGAATTTTCCATATTTTTCCTATCCGCATGAAATTATGCGAAAACGTGATGCTGCCTTGATAAATGAATGTAAAGAGGGCTTTGACATTGGATTCTTCAAAGCGGGTCGATATTATATAGTAGTGAAGTAAGCTGTATAATTTACGTATCTGTGGCATCTAGCGGCATTGCTAAGACTCAGACTAAGGGTGCTGGTATAACATATCATTGCAATACCGCGAGTTTTCCACTTATACCTATTTGCCGTGTCTTTAACCCATTAGTGACCCACTGGTGGGTCGGGTCTCCTCTCACAATGAGAGGGATGTAGGCCTTAGTCTACCACGCTGTTCTCACGTGGTTTGGTGGAAATGTCTTAAACGACTATAAATGTACATAAACTTGCACTATTTTTGTAATCCATGGAATCAATTAGAAGATTTTCTGTAAATCTTGAAGTCCCGACGTAAGTAAAGCGTATAGGATGCCTAACAGATGGATAGATTAAATATAAGTAAAAGTAGTTATCAGTATACTCATCTTTCAATATACAGATAGAGTTGTATACAATAATTGTTATTTTTAAATTGACAATAACTTATTCGGGGCTCCAAAAGTCAATTATCATGTAAAGGCCTTCATCTCATACGCATTAAAATAAATAAAAGTTCTTTTTATTTTAAATAATTAATTTCTATCTATTTTTAGTTCTCTCGTTCCGAATTAGTGAATTTACAGAGATATAAACGATATTTAACCAACATTGATAATAACCTCACGGATACAAACAATTTTACATGTATATTTTAATGTACTCGTACTTGCAATACCGACACCTGGTCCATCCTGTTTCCTCTGCCGCGTACAATTTCCTACAATCCTGACACATATTATAAAGTACCGTATTTCCCTTTTGTTTTATTACTTTTTTACTTAAAGGACCGACCAGCTGCCTTATAGTAGATATGATCGGCACAACATATCAGCACCATGCATATCACATATACATATTATTATCATATACATATCAGCGCTAATAGAATCAATTCTAACCTAACCTAACTGTGATATAACCTAACTTTATCTAGCATACAGTTGCTACGTTGATTATTTTTTCAGTTAAATTGGTAAAATAAAAGTACAGGCCTTCTTCTAAAATGAAAAAAATATCCATGCTCGTGTTGTGTGATATAAAAGTAGTATATTGTGTTGAATCTGTAACCCTGTGTCCTATTTGCCATGTCGCATTCGAAAGTTGCTCGTACAACAACGTCATTTCGCATGTCAGTGCATATTTCTATTTAGACAGCTCCATACAGAGAACCCTGTGTTTAAGTTTCGTCGTGTTGGTCGGACGGTCGGCGTTAGCCAATAATAAATAAATAAATAAATAAATATTGTGGGACAACTCACACATGGCTTTCTGATCCCAAAGTAAGCTGTGAGCTTGTGTTATGGTAACCAGATAGCTGATAAACATACATATATATTTTTAAATACATACTTATACATAGATAATTTACACCCAGACACAGAACAAACACTTGTGCTCATCACACACATATTTGTCCTGGGTGGGAATCGAACCCACGACCTCCGGCGTAGTAGTTAGGGTCGCTAACCACTAGACCAACGGGCCAGTCAAAGGATAAGGCCTAACATGATTCATAAGATTTCATTAGGTATTTTGTCAGTGATGATCATTGCTTTAATCCAAAATACCTACTCTTAAAACAAGAACTATTAAAAGTAGAACATTATAAAATAAACGAGCAACATACACACTACATAGATACAATGATATTGTCTGAACGGTATACGAGTACGTCGCGGAAAAATACCGGCAAAATCTCCCTGTGTTATTTTAGGCTGTCTGAAAATATTGGGCGTAAGCGAAGAATAACAGAGGCGCGTGTGCGCAGGGGGCTCCCCCTGACCATTGCTTAAGTACTTTATCAAAGGTACGTTTAAGGAATTAGGAAAGCGTTTGATAAGAAAATATTTAGAAATATTAATACTGTGGAGGCAAGTGGGGGCGCTTAGTATAGTAGAAATTTATGAAAGTTTTGTAATGACATGCCAGTAACCCATTAATGACCCACTACAGGGTCGGGTGTCCTTCTCGTAATGATAGGGATGTAGGCCGCCGTCCACCACGCTGGCCTACTGCGGGTTGGTGGACTTTAATAATTTATTATAAAGTTTTATAATAATAGCTAGAAATTAAAATCTTGAATAACATTGATATAAGGGCCCAAAAGAGGACGTCCCCATGAAAAACGAAGGGAATTAGCAACTTACTTCTTAGGAATTAGGAAAAGATTTTAATAACAACTAGGAATTAGGTTGTTTAATAAGAAAAATGTTTAATAAGAAAAGCGCGTGCGAGGGGAGTCTAGAAAAGGAATTTAGAAATTTATTAATAACAGAGGCAGCGTGTGCTAGGTCGTCCCCATTGGTAATGAAGGAAATTTGGTAGATATACGTACAGCAGTAGACAGCAGCAACCTCCGAAGTGTTTCTTTTTGAGATTTAATTGGGTGTCGGTAAGTTTTTACTATTTGCTAAAATATTATAGCAAACAAATTTTAGGCATTAAGGCGTAAAGTAAGTAATGGTCTTTAGAAGTTTAGACTCGTGTTTGATGATTGAATAGAGCTAGGTGGCAGAATACTGTTGTATTACTGAACCACAGAGTCGAGTTAACTAAAGCAACCTTGTATCTAGAAATAGACAGATTTTGAACTTTTTAATTATTAAATATGTGAAAAATTTTAATGAACATATTTTCCACTACGTATTCGCTTGTACCACGAATTTCATGTGAGATAGAAAATCATAAAATTTGTATGGGACTCTTTGTCACTTAGGTCACATGGAGATGTTGGATACTTAGATCAATGGTTTGACAACTACGGGTGAATTTAATCTAAGATGAGTTTACAAATAACTGTAAAATAAAATCTAAGAATTTTTCATTAAAATTCGCCGCACGAAGCCTTGTATCATTTTTAACTCAAGCTCTTCTTATCGCGCTCATTATGTCTTAATCTTTCACGCCGGAGAAAAAAACAACAATGTCCAAAAGTCGGTGGACGTTAATGACCGAAAAATCTAGACTGGACTTTCCAATTCACCCGCTTCAGGCGACAAAATGGTAATAATCGATTTTGCATCGATTCTGCCACGCGCCTCCCGGATCGATTCTTTGCGCGTGCACTGTCACGCACGCCTCCGATCTCGGCCGTAACTCGATGCGGTATCGATTTTCCCTTCATCGGTTTTCTTTTTTTTTCTTTATTTCTCGAGGCGCCCGATTTTAGGCTTCGTCTCGTCTTAAAGCAATTTCGTCGTTATTTTCTTTTTGTACCATCATTGTAAACGATGGCTTGTTTTTGGATTTACAACATCTGTTAAATCTCGATTCCGTTTGACTGGCTCCCAAACGTCTCTTGACCGTTCCGCGTTTTTGTAAAAAGTGACATTTGAGGGAAACGTGAAAACGGTAATTTGGATTAAAAACGTTGCGATTTTTTGTCGAGTCGCTCTCAATGTTTTTATTTTAAATTTGAAAGTATCATCACATTAAGTTTCAGCAGTGACTGACCGGATAGTAAGTACCCTTTTTGTTTTTAGCTGTATCTATTTCATGCTTTAATACAGGCGAGTTGGAAAGCAGTAGCATTAAAAAAAAGAAAAGAACACCACGATGTGTTAACATAATTTAAATTGTTCCAAATGTAAAAAAATAAGTGTTCCAAAACATGTAGGTAACATAATGAGCCATCTTACACCGACAAATATGCAACCTCAAATTACCTTCAACCCATTCATGTTGAAAGCTAATGAGCGATTTACATTGGCATTGTTGGAGCGCGATTCCCTAACAATGCGGTGAGTAAGTTTCAATGGACGACAAACAATAACTACGGTTAAGTTACGAGGAAGAAGGAAGTATAGCTGTTTCATTTCACGACGTTGATTCTTATGAACCTTATCCGTTGGTAATAAAGATGTAAATTGCGTGATAACATGTCGTGGTTGGATGAAAATTGAAACCACAGTGTAAAGATTATACAGAAATGTGACTTCATACAAACGGTCGGAACGCGAGTTACGTTTAGGCGCGTCGCGTTTGGTATACACTCGGTCTTGTTTAGTATACACTACTGATGATTAAAACTACTGATTAAAATACACACCATGTACTTTTGTTGAACAACTGAAGAAAAACAGTCGACTTTTTCATTGAAATCAGTAAAAAAACCTTTTTTAAGACAATTTACATTAAAATTTTACAAAATTTGCTAATTTGCCTGATAGGTGGAAATAATATTTGTCAAAATAATATTATTTTTTCATCACTGTAAATCATTCAGGTTCAGAGAAATCGAAATTGTATTGTGTACCGTACCCGCATAAAATTTTAATATATACTACATTTAAATATTTGATAGCAATTTCAAAAATAGGGTGGATAGACAGACACCTATATGGTTTGTCAATAAAATTATGTCTATTTCTTGCCCATAAATTATCGCTACCAAATATACTGTATACTTTTCAAACTGTGGTATTTAAAACAATGTTCTCGCGTGCCGGTAACAAGTGGAAGCACGGCTCGCGACAGGTGCGCCTCCTGCGGCGACTCCGCGAACTACGCTCTTCCGATTGTCGCCGAAACACGCAAAAAGCGCAACGACACGTAATTTACCGGTGTTCTTTTTTTGAACCTTTTGCTCGTATTTTTTTAAATTTTTTGCTCGATGTTTTCGTAATAAAAAGATGAGACTTTTAATAAAATCTGGTGACTTTTTTTTTTTTTTTGTTGGCTACCTATAACGGGTTTATTTTTAGGGTATACCCATATCAATATATAGTAGCAGCAATAATAGTAGTAGGTATAGCATTAATAGGTAGGTATTACATTATCTTATTCACTGTGTTTCGTCTGGGTAGAATTGATTAAATCTTTGTTATCGAAATCCACTTTTAATTTAGAAGTGCGAATAAGAATATAACTAAAGATAAAGAACTTAGCAAAAATACTTTTTTCTTTTTTTTTCTTTTTGGAAAATCCGAACTCTCCATAACGGTTAGGTTTTAAGAGTTTTTTTATAACGTCTTCTAGTAGGATCATTATAATAATCCACTATGAAAATTCATGTTCATTAGGAGGTCGAAATTATTAAAATTGTTTTCAAAGGTCCAAAATACGTTTTCCGTCTACACCATTAATTGGTAACCGATGATAACAAAGAATTCACATAATTTCTTACAAACACACACATCATTTTAAGACACAAAACGTCTAAAAAATCAACACTAATGAATTGTCCAAAACCACAAATCTCAAAAATTGTAGAAGATTACTCATTAGCTCTGAGAAGCTGTGAAATCATTGGCAGAAATGATGTCTTGGAAAAGATTCATTATTTCATTACTTGATTGATTTGAGGCTACAAATTACCCGGTGTAATAGAATTAGATATAGCTGAAGTATGAACAGGTCAAGTGCGAATCGGGCTACACAGAAAAGATTCGTACAATTGCCGTGAGCATGAACTATCCTTAAAGTATTCGTACGGTAAACGTCAGTCATTACCTACTATGTTTTGTTATTTCCGTTTATTTGAAATCTTCCCATACCTATTAATCGCTCGAGGCACAGGTTATCATTATTATTAACCAGTGTTTCAAATTTCATCCAAAGTCCTGTCTAGTTGCTTTTGCATGAAAGAATAACAAACAAACATACATCCATCCATCCTCACAAACTTACGTATTTATAATGGTAGTGGTATCCTTAATCCTACGTCCTAAGGATAACTTTTCACGCTTCAAAAGTTTCTTGCAATAGGCCCGATTGTCCCTTTTGGATGCGGGACCCTAAAAAGAAGGTAAAACAGTCTGTTGCAATCCCTAATACAATAAGTGGTTAAAGATTTACAGTAGTAATGGAAGTAATTGACCCAAATCACTGACCTTTACATGGGACTAGACTTTGCCCGCGTCTTCCTCCGAGGGATTTTAGAACTTAGTCTAGAGGGGGATAAAAAAAAAGTATCATAAATGTCATTCCTACATCTACCTGTGTAGCCGATTTCACCCGAATCTGTTCAGCCGTTTTTGCGCGGAAGAGTAAATAACATCCATCCTCACATACTTTACGCAATTATGACTGATTTACTCGACCGACCAACCAACACGACGAAATTAAAACACAGAACACATAGGTATTGAAATACGCACTGACACGCGACAATATGTACAAAAGTAAAAAATTGATTTAGAAAAATAAATTATATACAGTTGCTACAAATTGGTTTCAGGTTTCAGCGATAAAGGACAATTTGTGCTTAAATCTTTATAATGTTGCAATAGACGTGTTGTAAAAGACGTGCTAAGATTGTTAATCAAATAGAACAAGTGTAAAAAATGGACTAATTATAGAATTTACGAATATTTCTAAACTAATTGAAGAGGTTAAAGGGTAAAAGGGAGTCTTATCTATCAAGCAGCTATTGACCAATGATTGAAAGCACTTAACACTTCATTCTACAGTAGGGTCAGCGTTTCCCAAACATTTTTATGTTCTCAATCGGTTATCATCATCTGCAAACGGTTTTCTTCATCTGCAATCATAAACTTTTAATTTCATTTTTTTTATTTTGTAATTTGTATGCCTGATAAAATGAATACGGATTCATTAAAATGCGCTGTAGAACCATTAACTAACCTATATTCGTACAAATAAACGTTTTTCTTAATCGGTTATTTTCATGTGAAAAAGATTTTTTTCGAGTTTAGCAGCCATTTTCACCCCAAATGTAAGAATAATAATATGCTTGGTGTAATTTGCCTTACTTTTTACTGGAGGCGTAAAAAGCATATTTCTATCAATTTTACTTTTTCTGGAGGTTTAATAAAGCATATTGCTAGTATTTTTAGGTTGTAGAACCATAGTCTCGCCCGGGGAGGTTTCTAAACCGCCAACCTCCTCAAACCAAACCTCAAATGTAGGATTATAACAGCGGGGAGGAACCAAACTTCGATTGGTTCTGCTACATGATAAAACCAAAGTCTTCAGATGAAGTGATGGTAAAGAAAATGTTAACGCTGAATCAACAGCGGCTTAAAAAAATAGAGGCACAAGAATACCATTACCCTAACACTTAAACACATATGTTGGTAGAAGGTATGTACATAATATCACTAAAAAGTAACATGACAAAAGTGACCTTAAAAGAAAAGGTCGTTCAATTTAGGTGTCACATTTTTGATATCCTGACACTCCATCTTGACGCATGAAAATCTTTGGACATAACTATAATTTTGCTTACTACATAAGTAGTTAGTTTTGCTCAACAAATTACATTGACTGACAGCACTTAGTATTGCATTTGACATTCACCACGACTGGTGCTTCCGCTGCACGCTTCGTTATGCTTCTGATACATTGAAAGCCATAATATAAGTTTTAAACGATTATTTTATTCCATGTATGTATATTATTAAGTAGTAAGATTAGATACAGTCTTTCTAGAATATTCTGTGTACGAAATTGTACAGCGTATAGAATATCGGCTGAATCCATGGAATAGTAAATGCGAAACGTGACATTTCCAGCCTCGGAATAAAACAAGCCACGACCTGCGATGCCACACTTCATATGAACGTACGAGTACATAATATATTATAATGTGATTTAGTTCGGCTTTACGTATATATATGTATATGTGTGTAAAAAAAGACCCGTGAAATAGACCAATGGTTGAGCCGTTTGTGTTTAATTTTCACATCTGTCTGTAACCCATTAGTGACTTATAGAGTAGAGTCTTATCTCACTATGAGAAGGATGTAGGCCTTAGTCCACAACGCCATTTGGTGGACTTCATATGTTCTTCATATTGAGAATAATATAAAGAACTTTCAGGCATGCGGGTTTCGTCACGATATTTTCCTTCACCGCTACAGTTTGTGTATTTAATTTTAAAAAGCGCATAACTTTTCAGTAGTCATTGGTACTAACTTATACTTACTTGATCTATGCGTGCCAATATGATTTGAATCCGGACCCCTCTAGTAAAAGGCCGTAAAAGTAATTATTACCTACTAGGCTATCACCACATTCACATATTTAACTTTGATTCTTTCAAATATCCTTTTCCAGCTGTCTTGTTTCAGATTGTCTATTAGAGAAAAAATTTAATGCCTTCGTGTAATATATTTAATTAAGACATTCAGTTTTTGTGATGATGTGACATGGATTAAGTCAACATTTCAGAAAGAGTTTTATACGTATAATAATTACGAATTTTAAAAACTAAATACCAATGCTGCCTGCTGCATTTTAAATTTTAAAAATTGAAAAACTTTTATTACATAATTATAACCATTGATCTACAATCTACAACATCCATCTGGTGTTGATCGATTCCGTGCCGGCTTCCGTATAATTGGTAGTCGAACACGAGAGGTTTTACCGCCGGCTATATTTCCAACTTAAGTCATTTCATGTCAATTTTAAATCTAAGTTAGGAGATTTAACACATTTACGGCCGCACTCAGACACGTCATTTAACGTAATGTTCATTAACAAACAAATTCAATCGTCTTTATTCGTATTGACATAAGTGTCATCGTTGTTTTCGTAAGTAACCAAAGGTAATAAGGTAATAAGTAATAGGTAAAGGTAATAAGTAATGAATGTACAAAGGTAATAAGTAATGAAATACAAAGGGCCTGTTTATCGCTGTGTTATTCGTAGTGTGAAACGGTTTACTATCGGTTTAGATGCGGCTGTAAGATTATTTTAGTTTTGACGGCGAATTACGAGGCCGGCGTTAGAAGACGGTACTCAAAAAACACTGTTAATAATAGCTCTACCACATGTTACCGCCTATTATACAGTAGGTTTTAGTAAGAACGATGTATAGTAGGCGAACCGCCATAAAACGTTGTAGGTTCTAACATAACCAAAAAAACGTTAACGTAACGTTAGTAGTTCTCGGATTCAAAAGAAATTCGTCACGACCGAATCCCGATTTCAAGTTTCATTAAGCCTTTTCTTAATTTGCGCGAATCCACGGCTCCGTCCGGTCCGTTCCGGTTCCGATTAAAGCTAAACGGTGTGCAATCGGAATTTCTTGCGTTGTTGTTTTCAAACGTTTTTAAATAAAGAACTGAAACGTTCCACGGATTTTCATTCCAAACATTTTTTAAATAAAGAACTGCAATGCTCCATGTAGGTATTTGTTTTCAAATATTTTTGAATAAAGAACTGCAATGTTCGATGTAGGTATTTGTATTCAAATATTTTAAAATAAAGAACTGGAGCCTTTTACGAATTTTTGTTTTCAAGAATTTTTATTTTTCATTAATTGTATGTTGAAAATACCTTCGAATATCTATCATCCCCTTAGATATTCGACTTCCGTAAAACTCTATATTCGATAATGGGTACGGGATTATTAAAATTGATTAGTACTTGATCGGTAACAGTCTGTTATCGATCAGTCGGTTATCAATCCTAAATGTAGTTTAATTGCATTTAGGCAATTGAGTCATAATTATACTCCACCACGGCTGCTCCAATGCGGATTGGGGAAGAAACGGGCTAGTGGCCGACTTTCAAACCCCCGACAAGGTTTAACGATTGCTATCGTATCGATAACCGGGATCAACGGTTTATAGTGCCCGAAGCATGGAAACTCTTATTTAGTTGGCCAGTAGCGGTCACCCATTCGGTTATTGACCGAGCCTGATGTTGCTTAACTTTTTTCGATCGCTTGCGTCTACTCAAGCAGCGGGCCTTGCACCGTGCACGTTTCGCATTTATTTAAAATATAAACCTAAATAAAATCTCAGTGAAGTGCTGGTCACTAAGGCTGCTGTTCCACCTAAGCCGTTTCCACCAGAGCTGTGATAAGCGAGGCTAGATAAATGAAGGAATTCTATTGGTTCTTCAAAATGCATCCCTCGCTACGCATCCTCGCACATCTCTCGTGGAAACGCAGCCTTACTTAACCATCATACACGGTAATTTTAAACCAGCAGTGGATGCTCTATACTCATTCCAATAAAGTTTTTACAGTGAACACTATCACCTGATTGCGTCGACTAATTACCACTATTTGTAGAGAACGTTCATCATGTAATGTGGTTACAAAATGAGTTATTCCGGCGATCTGTCTCGCCGCAAATTTGTTTTCTAACTATTCTAAGGCGCGGGCCACACAGAAGAGACGTGACGTGGACGCGTCGCGGACAGGCGCAGATGTATGAGCGTTGCGCCCGCGCCCCGTCTCGTCTGTATGTTTTGCGTTGCCGTCGCGACGCTTCGATACATTTTGTGTGAAAGGGACGCGGTAGAGACAAATGTCTGCGTCTTACGTCTCTTCTGTGTGGCCCGCGTCTAAGGCGCAATGTTTACGGGTGGGAGTAACGCGATGATTCTGATCTGTACCTAGACTAGAGCATGAACGCCATAGATATAATATTATGTATACAAGTCAGTAACCGATTAATGACCCACTAGAGGGTTGTGTCTCCTCTCAAAATAAGAAGAATGTAGGCCTGAGTCCACCACGCTGGCCTACCTCGGGTTGGTGGACTTGTTGAACATTTTTTTTGAATTCTCACGCATGCAGGTTTCCTCACGATGTTTTCCTTCTAACAGCAGGTGATATTTAATTTTATAAAGCGCACATAACTTTTTTTATAGTGATTGGTGCGCGCCACTGGGATTCGAAACCAGACCCCTCGATTAAAAGGTCGAATTCTCAGCCGAAACACAAGACAGCAATAACATGCTGCTTTACGACGGGTGGAAAAAGGGTGGAAACATACCCATGGATTGTCGCGACTAAGCTGTCGACAGCTGTGACTCATGGAGACGGCGCCTTACGTTCACAAATTCGGTTCAAGTTTAAATTTGAACCAGTTTTTACACAACGGTGGTGCGGTTAACCGTTGTCATGGGTAATGTAAAGAAACGTGGTATTTTGTTAGTAAATTATGATTTGGTATAATATCTACCTGCGTTAATACCGTCTTCCGGTACCGTATATCCGGGTTCGTTTTTTAAAAATAGAAGGTGAATCCACTGATTGACTAAATAATTGATGGTCACTGCTTATAGACTACCTGAAAACTAAAATTCAAGACAAAAGGTAGGTAGGCATACATTACAAGGTATCCAACTTGTTAGCCTTTAGAGATATGTCGGACTCGATGAAGGAAAACATCGCGAGGAAATGTGCAAGCCTGAGGGTTCACAAAAAAGTGTTCTAAAGGCATGTGAAGTCCACCAACCCATTAGGCCAGTGTGGTGGACTTAGGCCTACATCCTTCTCATTGTGAGAGGACACCCGACCCTGCAGTGGGCCATTAGTGGTTTACAGACAAGGTCATAACTGGTAGGACTGAACTAAATTTCCTATAAAACCATAAACTAACCCATATATATACAAATAAATGTTTTCTTTCTTTCTTTCTTTCGAAGAGATATGCCTCGGAGGGCGATCGCTCCATCGCCATCGTATCGCGACGATCTCTAACTGTATCGCCGTAATTATTATATTCTCTTTGATGGAATAGATTCGCCAAATATAGACGGCCACTCACATTCCGCAGTAGTGTCAGACAAACAGACTCAAAAATATTCTTAAATTTCTTTAAATAAATACAATAAAAAAATTTTAAGCTTACAAATATAACTAAATATTATTAAATTATATTTTAATTTCCTAATAAAAATTTCGTTTGAAGGACCGATTGGGCTAATTTTAGTTTTGAAATGTTCGTAAGTCCAACACAAATTTAAATGGTGAGAAAATTTTAAAACTATACGAGAAAGGTTATAAAATAAAGTATTTCTTTGTTTCTTCTTCAACAGTAGTTCTTCATTAGCGAAGTCTGCTAATCAAAAATAAAAAAAAAACCGCCACTCCAATTTGCCGTGCTATCGGTACACACACGCCGCACGTAAGATGGGCATGACATGCACAACCTCGCCGGACCTGACATTTCTTCATTAAAATTCTATTAACGGAAGCATTCTCCACTTTTAATAGACCCGAGCTCTTTAACACGGGGCTCTGAAACTTCCAAACTGGGCCTTAATGACGTGATAATTAAGTCCAATTTCAATTGCGCTGTCTTCAGCACTTACGATGAAGGTACAACAGCGATTAGTGCAATCTGAAATGAACTTCAACGACCTAAAAATAAGGTTCCAACTGGATTGTGGGATCCAAGAAAATTTTGATGGAAGATGGACAGGTCAGCTTTCCTTGAGCGCAAATCGGAAGTCAATTATTATTAGTAAAAGGAAAAAAGCTTCTCAAAGTGGGGAAAGGTATTAGAGTGTTTACATTACTCACGACGACGTGTAAACAGCTTTACTGGCGAATTCGTGACGTTTTTTTGCGGGTACCCAATAATCAATATTCAAATTTCGAACGTTATGGTACTTAGGTAAAAGTGGTAGCACTGTAGGTAATTTATTTACCCGTTCACTTGGATTATGTCTAACTAGGGACATGGCCGAAACGGTGATAGCCCAGTGGCTCAATTCGACTTCTTTTTCGGAGGTCCGGGTTGAATCTTGTGTAAATACCTACAATATTTTAAACGATAGTCAGAACAGATACTTAGATTTTGCCCATGCCAGTGACCCATTAATGACCCACTACAGGGTCAGGTCTCCTTCTCGTAATGAGAGGGATGTAGGCCTTAGTCCACCACGCTGGCCTACTGCGGGTTGGTGGACTTCACATACCTTTGAGAACATTTTTTTTTTGTGAACTCTCAGGCATGCAGGTTTCCTCACGATGTTTTCCTTCACCGTAACAGCAGGTGATATTTAATTTTATAAAGCGCACATGACTTTTTTACAGTGGGATATAAAACGAGTTGCATCCATTCATGACGACACAAAATGTTACAAAACCGAAACAAACTACGCTCTCTACACGTATTTCTGCCCCGAAAACAGGTGAAGCACCCTAAAGCCGGGCTCTTCTTACCCCTCGACGAAATAAAGCCTCAAATTGCCACTTGTGACCTTCATTACTGCCTTTTATCAACTGTAAAACCAGAACTAGATGTCATGGTTAGAAAAGACCTGACCAAAACAAGAGCTATTTAGGGTTGAATGAAATCTTGAAAAAGGGGTTGGTTTCGAAAAATAAAGCGCTCGCCACGTCGACAATGTAACTTAATGACAGAATTTTTTTTTATGTTTTTTATTTATTTATACGGATATCTTAAGTCCATGTTTATAAACACAAATAGGATGTAGTTGCTATCTCCAACCGTTAAATCAGGACTTGCTGTAATCACGTGGTTCTACCACCAAGATTTACATTTGAATAACCATTTTTCAATATCATCGATACAGTCGTAAGCAAACCCTTTTCAATAGATATACTACATCAATGTATCATTCTACGCCGATAGCAGCAAATTCAATGAAAGCACTGACAAATTATAAGTGTCTTTACGCTCAACGCAATAAATAATTCAAGTTCTATGTGTACAGGAGTACAGAAGCCTGTGATTAGATAAAGAACATAAATTTTGTGCTACATGCTAATAGCAAGGGTGTTATGGCAGAATTAATTTACATGCTGCGCGTGCGCTGCGTCTCCACCTATCACGGCTTCGTCTGGCTAGACCGACCAATCATGTGTTTGCGCGGGAGTAGGCAAACACGAATCGACCAATCGGATTGCAGCTAAGTGCATATTCAGCGCAAAAGAGCGATAAATCAGTAGATATAACCTCGAATGCAGATGGGCGATACACTTTTGAATTATATCTGATCAGTCGGGATTGGAGTTTTGCGATGCATTTTCTAAGATTAAGGTTGTCAATGTAGTTTATGGTTTCCATGACAACGGTAACTATTTCATAGATTAAGATCTCAGACTGAGCCGAGACCTATGTAATGTAATGGTAATGGTATCTAAGTATGTCGTTTGAGCTAAACTGAGAACATTTAATTTTAAAAACCTAAATGTTAATTCAGTTCAATATACCACCATAGAACTCTTTAAGAAAACACTACAGTTTTTTCGTGGTTGAAAGTTAACGTTTTTCACAACCACTCAATGGATTTGGATGAAACTTTGTACATACGAGTAGATAGGCCTTTTTTTGTGATGGGGGGAAACCTTCTGGTACCCGAGAACCGTGGGAGCGACTCCGGGTTATGTGGGATTCTTACCCACCAAAACCCCCTCGGTGGCCTTCCTCCGCGCACGTCTGCGATCTCCGGTGGTACGCACCGGTCGCGGTGCACATAGATAGGCCTGGGTTTTGAAGTTCACGCCGCCAAAACTTATTAACTTTTTAGTAGCAGCAGATATTAGTAAATAACACACGGAAACGTTCCTGACAACATCAATATCTTATCAAGCGTATAACAAATAGGCTAATTTATTTTTACCTCGTTTTTTACTCTACTATTTACTACGCTGAGTGCAATAACACTTAGTGCTCAGTTTAGTCCACCAAGGTTAGGTTACGACGCAAAAACTTAGTGGGTTGCATGTTGGAATTTTAATACCTAGATCGAGATCGAGTAGGCTACGCTAGATCGATGTAGATGACAGACTAGCTATTAAACTCGTAGGCTATTGATTTTGATATTACCTATCAAAATCAATAGCCTTAACTTCAATCAAAATCAAAATAAAAAATCATTTATTTGCACAAGATAGGTTAGTTATTGGTTTTACAGATCATTTGGATCAATCTATATTCACCTTTTCAGGTATGCAAATTAAAAAATAAAACTAATGTTAGTAATACAAATTAACTTATAAAATATTAAAACTTATTACTAATCGAACTCATCGGCTGCCTATGTGCCACCCACCGCTGGGTAAGTAGACGATAATTTCTTAATTTTTAAAAGAACCAATCAACCAAAAGAATCAATTAGGGTATTGATGAAAAGGCAAATGTAAAGACAGAGAAATGAGTGTACATTGCACAAAAATGTTTTATGTGTAGATATTGTCAGGATTCTCACAAATTTTTTGACTTGCGTGTAACCCGAACGAACACAGGTTGTATAGTAAAACTTTTTTAGAATCACAAATTGCTATTCAAAATTTTAAATAGATGAATAACAGTCGATATGCCTTGTCGGAGGCTCTTTATACTAAAAACTTATGATACGGATTGATTGGTTGGAAAAACAATAACAGATTAAGTTAAATCTAGTTAGTAGGACCTACCTGAATGCGTGACTATAACGCGTATAACGTTTCAGAAAGTCATTGGTGGGATTCCAACCCATATATATCCCTCGAATAAGAGCCCGGATTCGCAGCCACTGGGCTATCACCTCTCGGGCATCACGTTGTAAATTCTAATAGCCAGTGTTTGACAGTAGGTACGTAATCTAACATAACCAAGCACTGCAGAGAAATCAAGTATTTTTTACATAAATCTTGATTCCTCTCTGAAGCCATGGTGTTGTGGCCATCTCGGGCATAAATCTCCCGTGGCGGCGACTTGGCACTCACCAACCCACTTCCGACCGGAGCCGACTCACTCCTCGCCAATACCAACTAACTTTTAATTTTAATACAACATTATGTTTTGCTACAAAGAAACACATTGGATAATAATAAAATACCTATGTACCTATGTGTGTATAGTTCATTTTTTACACTTGCTCTATTTGGTATTGGGTAAATAATCTCAGCGCGTCTCTATATTTTCTTTAAATTTCTAGTTTTTCTAGTTTGTTTTTTCAATTAAAAGTTGTTCAAGATTGTTTACCAAATTGGATTATAGACGAATTTATAGATGAAATTGAAAGACGGTTTATAAGTGCATTTAAAAATTCTGTCTAGAGAGAGATAAAAAGTATCCTATATGTTAATCCACGATATAAATCTGTGTTATAAATTTCAGCTAAATACGTCAGATATTCTTGCTTTCACTAATTTTATTAACATTCATATTATTTATTCGAATAAGGCCTTAACTCCGTTTGATGTTATACGTACGGTTGCAACTTCCAAGTAAAAAAAATTATCACAAAAAACATAAAAAGTAACTAAGCCACTTAGCACCCACTGTTTTTGCGAACTTACTTTTGGTTCGCAAAAAAATCGTGCGTGAAACCAAAGATTACAAAAGCCTCTTTTCAACCGAACGAAAACCGTTTTACGCAATGCAAATATTTACAATAACATGCTATTCATTCTCAATAGAGCCATTCCACGTTTGCGTCTAATGAATCGCGTGGAACCTCGTCATCTATCAAATAAATTAGGCGCGCTACATAAATAATCATCTGGTTACAAAAAGAACCTAATCTTCACCATCAACACTCACCGTTAGTCCCAAACGACTTTTTACGCGTTCCTTATTTAAAGATTCGTTCTGCTACAGTTCTATTTATCTACAAAAAACCCGCGCGCTTTCTTTTTAATGCACCTCCGATTTTAGTTAGTGCTTTGACAGCTTGGCGTTTCGCGTTAGATTTATTGTAAGTGTTAATTAAGTGTTCAATAATAATAAATTGAAGTTATAGTAGGAACACCTTGGTAATTTAATTTTAACCAATTCAACGGCGTGAAAAGTAATATTAGAAAAAAAGTCGAAATAAGTTACATTGTTATGAATATGGGTATTTCTACGCAATCCTTTTTTATTTTTATCATTAAAAGCAATTTGCTGCAACATTTTCATGGTCCACAGCTGAGCACGAGTCGTTACCACAACAGGAGGCTTGGAACATACTTCACCACGCTGCTCCAATGCGGATTGCTGAAATGGGCTAGTGGCCAACCCGTGTCAGATGTTTTCAAAATGCCCATAGGGCCTCCGACAAGGTTTAACGACTGCTATCGTATCGATAACAACCGGGACCTACGGCTTAACGTGCCCTCCGAAGCGCGGTAGCGCACATATAATTCGTCACTATTCGGTCACCCATCCAGGTACTGACTGACCGCCCCCGACGTTGCTTGACTTTTTCGATCTCTTGCGATCTTCTTAAGCAGCGGGGTTATAAGCGCTTCAGCAGCGGGGCTTTGCGCACTTCGGTTAGGTAGCGATTCCTTCCAGGCAACCTATATGCCAGAAAAGGAAAAAAAACAACTGACGACTAAGGTTGGGTAAGATGGGGCACCGGTGCGTTCCACTGGAGATCCCGGAGCCCCCCACATGCGCAGAGGAAGGCCACCGAGGGGGTTTTAGTGGGTAAGAATCACACATAACCCGGAGTCGCTCCCACTGCTCTCGGGTACCTATGACGGGGGGAAACCGTCACAAAAAAAAAGAGGTTGGGTAAGATGCCTATACATAAATAATTAAAATTCCACCGTAAACGTTATACTTCATTTTAATTAGCCATTAGCGGCTCAAGGCGTCGCATTATTAATAATCGCAATAAGTGTCCAGTTATAGAACAGTAAGTCACAGAGTACGCGCACAGACATAAATCCGTCAACGCACTGGCTCTGCGCCAGCTCGCACTTAGCCGGCTTTGAGACGCTGCTGGGTGCTGGCCACCACTCTGTTTCCACGTCCGTACACCGGTACCAACGGAAATTAACAACCGATCTTCAGAATATGGTCGCCTAAATGACGTCATTACAATAACAAATGTGGCAACCAGGCCACATTTGTTATTGCAAAGAAATTAAATGGAGTATTTGGAATATTTTGGCAACCAAACAGCAACAATCTCAATCCATAACCTGAAGATCGGTTATTCATTTAGACACACTTTCCCAACCGAAACACAGGACACGAAGAACCTTCGCGGTAAAGAACGTGGTGGTAAGTTCCTCGTACCTGTCCGGACGAGCTACAATGTCTCTACTCTCTTTAAAGTGATTTCATGATTCATTCATCAAATAACAGAACAAACGAAATGACAAAGCCGCCATAGCTGTTAGAAGTGTAATAATCGCAATAAGTGTCCAGTTATAGCGTTGTAAGTCACAGGGCACGGATATAAATCCGTCAACGCACTGGCTCTGTGCCAGCTCGCACTTAGCCGGCTTTACGGTGCTGGGTGCTGGCTACCACTCTGTTTCCATGGGCATACAACGTCGTACATACGACGTACAACCCCAGTTCCATAGTAGCTCGTCCGAGAAGGTACCTTACCGCCAGCCTCAGCCTTTTTGGGTTTTTCGCTGGGGAAGTATGGTTGCGGGGAATACTTTATTTGAGGCGAACATCTTAGTCCTCATGAGTAGTAAAGCACTCGCATACAACCTCAGATAGGATTTTTTCTCTATTCAAGGTTGGATGCGGGCGTCCATGGGCTGCAGTGACCACTTGACTTTGCTACTCAATCTTATATTATATAAAATTCTCATGTCACAGTTTTAGTTACCATACTTCCTCCAAAACGGCTTGACTGATTTTAATGAAATTTTATATGCATATTCAGTAGGTCTGAGAATCGGCTAACGTCTATTGTTCATACCCCTGATAAGGGTTGTCTTGTCCACACCTAACATTTTTATTTTATTTTCTGGACAATTTTTTTTCAATAATGTGGCATTAAAAATACATAAAAATTAATAAATTTTCACCCTTCTATCAACAACCCCTATTTTTAATAGTCGATTTTTAACGCTCGATAACTTATATCGCAAAACAACGTTTGCGAGGTCAGCTAGTTATTATTTAAAGATAATATTATAAAGATAGTAAATAGCTCCATTGCTGTAGGTGTAATGCTTTCAACAGGATTCAAACTACTTGTAGAAAGAGGGAGAAAGGGAAGTTAATAATCTCGTAACGTGTACGAGATATGAATCGGAAGCCACTGGTCAATGGAAACGGGCTTCAGTCATGTCCCGATCGCATTGTCTCCTAGGGACCGCCGCGTATTCCTTTCATCACTCAATGGCCGCTTGTCGTTCGAGGAACGCTATTCCGAGATCCTAGTTGTCAGAATTAAGTCTTAATGTTCATGAGGATTTTAGTTCTTAAGGTGGTAGAGCCATTACTGCCAGCTTCATAACCCGTCGTAAAGCAACATGTATGATGTATATATTATTATATAGGTATGTATGGAAGCGGTGTTATCCAGTAGCTAAGAATTCGACCTCTTACTCGAGTGGTCCGGGTTCGAATCCCAGTGGCACGCACCAATTCCTTTCTTAAAAAAGAGTTATGTGCCGTTTATAAAACTAAATTAAATATCACTTGCTGTAACGGTGAAGAAAAACATCGTGAGGATACCCACAATATGCCTGTGAGTTCATAAAAAAATGTTTTCAAAGGCATGTGTGGACTACAACCCGCACTAGGACAGCGTGGTGGGCTAAGGCCTACATCCCTCTCATGTTACCTCTCAACAAGTTTTTACAACAAGGTCTCCTCAGACCTGATCTCATGGTGGGTCATTAATGGGTTACTGACATTTACAAGTCGATTTTCAGAAACTGTCTGCAGTATGTCTGCTGTATACTCAAAAAGAGTATATTTTAAGAGAATAAAGTTTCAACAACTATGAAAGAGAAGTCGAGACTCGTACAAGTAGCTGTGCTGGCGATAATGCAATCCGGGTCAAGCTACTAATCAGCTCGGAGACACGGCGAGTTGCCTCTTGACACGACGAGTGCATCTTGGCGAAAAATGCACGTCTCAAAATATTTTAGTAGATGCTTCACTGCAACCATACCAAAGAAACGTAGAACCGTAGCCGTGGCTATGCGGTTATGCACGTTACGATCAGTCTGTGAATTTTTTACTTTATGAATTTTTACGATTAATTTATTTATTTAATTTAATTAATTCGTACCAATTACACTAATTAATATGATAATGTCACAAAATTTGAATTAATAATAAATAGTAATTTATTTGACTGGCCTGTCTGTCTAGTGGTTAACGACCCTAATTACTATGCCGGAGTTCGTGGGTTCGATTCCCACCCAGGACCAAATATTTTCGGCATGGGCAGAGGCATTTATTTTTCTTTTTTACTCTCGTAAAATTACTATTCAAAAGCTTCATTTCACGTCATCACTTCTTGTACAGTCACCAGCAGTTATTACTTATCTTTCTCTATTAGTTTTTCCTTGATTTCTACTTATTTCTCTTTTTTTCATACGGTTCGAGGATCTCTCGCTAGTCGAGAGCCGTCGTGTGTTCAGACGATGGTAATTAGCAACTTGACCTGGATACTTATAGTCGACGTCCACTTTTAGTGAATTTTTAATTTTATTTAAATTAAGGATACATTTAAAATGTTTGTGTATTTTATTAAATACCAGTGCTTTTAAATACCAGAGCTACGTTTTTGTTTTTCTAAATTTTATATGAAATAGTCCAATTTTTGGAAATCTTTTTTATTTGCGCACATTTCTGATTTTTAATATACTTAACTAATTCAACTTTATTTAGTTATCTGTTTAATCAATTTTGATTAAGTTTCACACTTCCTATTTTTATTGGAAAATACTACGTTTGCTTTCGCATTAATTTTCTTTTTCTTCACACTTTTATTTTCCTTTTTTCTTAACTTTAACGCTATTGCGAGTGACGACCTATTCGTTGTGTGCTGAGACGAAGCTAATTAACAGCTTGACCCGATTACTTCAACATCAACTTCTACTTTAAAAAAATATTTTTTCTTTAAGTATAACGAATTTTTTTTATATATTTTTCGCTATCCTGCTACTGTTATATATATAAATGCGAAAGTTTCTGAGGATAGATGGATGGATGGATAGATATTTGTTTCTCTTTCACGCAAAACTGTACAGATTCAAACGGAATTTGGTATGCAACAAAAAATATACAATCAAACATAATTATATTAATTCCTCCTTTTTTCAAGTCGTTCGTGAAACGAAATACGTGAAACGAAATTTTGGGTGAAATTTACAGCTTATATATGGCACAATTAAAGTTTATATAATTATGAAGAAGAATGCATATAATACCTACATGAAATTCATCAAAAAATACGCCATGCACACTAACAACACATAGACCAACATGGCTGGAACGTACATTGTCGTATACATTCCGTTACGTGTCAAATTCAAATTTCAATAAATTATATAGACGAATTTCGACTACTAGGCGATCATTATTTATATAAAATGCGTTGTCTTCAAACCCGGTTCAGGTTAGGTTTCTGGTTATTTAAGTTCCACAGACACTAAGTTCTAGGTTAGTTAATTTTTTATTGGCACGCTCTGTGCTGGCTTCCCGCCAATTTGCGTGACGGATTTATGTGCGTACCGAGCGCATCCTGAAATACTGGCTGCGTAGCCACCGCCGCTCCCGCTGCGATTAAACTTTCATGAATATTTAGCTGGAAATATCTTTAAGTGAAACGTCTTGTGTGAACGGAGGAGTTGGTTGAAGCTTATGATTTGACCAAGAAAGGGATAAAAGGAGATGAGAGAAAGTGCGAAACGATCAGCATTTATTAAACTGGTAATGAAAATAAAAATAATTCAAGGATTATAATGGAAAGATGTCAGACATTCTGCAATATAATATAACTTCTCTCTGTGAGAAGGATGTAGGCCTGCAGTGGGTCATTAGTGGGTCACACTTAAGTTACCTAAAAATGGATATTTAGTTTGTTTAATTAAAATTAACCCTAAATTAATACTTCATCAACAGGCAGCGTTCAAGAGTGATGGCGCAAGTATCCAACATTTAGTGGCGCATAATGGCCCACGCTGGCGGACTGCCAGCTCTATGTTATGAGTGATGGATCGAGAGTTCCGGGTTTTCCCAAAAAATACGAGTAACTGTCAATGACAGCTGTCAAACGATGCTCGTAATTATTATTGTACATGTGATTAGTATAGTCTTTGTTTGCAATATTTTCTGGTGCCAGGCAGGAAGTAAGCGCGCATAGCAATTTATATGCGCGAATATGGGTTAGTTTAAGGTTATCCACATTAATCCACATTCACCTTTTTAGGTATGCAGATTAAAAAGGGGCACAATCTATGAATCTACGAATATAATGATGTTCAGTATGACGCTGACTGACAACAGCGTTGGTTTACGCAATTGGTACGTCAGATAACAACCGGGACCAACGGCTTAAAGTATCCTCCGAAGCACGGAAGCGAGCATTTAATTCGCCACTAGCGGTCACCCATCCAGGTACTGACCGCGCCCGACGTTGCTTACCTTGTTCGAGCGCTTGCGATCTACTCAAGCAGCGGGGCTATGCGCGCTTCACTCAAGAAGGCTATACGCGCCTCGGTGTATCAAACCTTAAAGACTCGATTATTTTTGAACCAATCCTAATTACCATCCATCGATTGATCCCAGCCATTTCGTATCCGCGACTAATTTGAATCGAGACAATCGAGACAACAAATCAAATAGTAGGTAATGGCCCAACGCAACATCAATTAAGGGTAAACAGGGAGCGCCGCGTCACAGTTGACCCCCTCCCCCGGGGGTGCGATTTTTTTTCGGGGGTCCACCCGACAGACTGTTTGGTGACGGTTGCACCTCATAATGGTTGTGGATTGGATTGGCTGTGTGAAAAAATTACATGATTTTAAGGTTTTTAAAGCTAGTTTTTAAAGCCAGCAACTATAAGTTCTTTCTTAATACAAAGTTAAACGCCCGGGCAACACCAGAGCATACCCATAGATACTTAAAATTCCTTGCGTGGCGAGTAGTCACTAGGTAAGTCCTTCGTATCCTTAAAAATCTTATTTCAATTTTATTTTCTCAATACTTGTATAATTAAAACATGTTTCTCTTTTTGTCATACATCTTCTTTCTACTATCGTTATGTGAGTGTATCTATTTTCTAGTCTTACTCGGACTGTTGTCTGGATCCAATAGCACTTGTGTCAGAGTTGTGTCACCTTTTCCATCCGTATTTATAATATTATTGTTTGTTGCTAGTTGGTTGATCCCCTGATCGTTTTCTTTATGTTTATTTTGTGTTTGTAATCTAAAAGTCTTGCCCTAATTGGCGGATATAACTAACCGACCAGCCAACATGACAAAATTTAAACATAGGGCTATCTATTGAGTCGTTATCGTTAAAACATACATGCAATGATGCAATTGACGCTGTCGTAAGAGCAACTTTTGCGTGCGACATGTCAAATGTCAATTAGGTAGGACACTGGTTAATTTTTATTGACAGAATACAAACGGACAATCCACAGCGTGTCCACTAAAGCGCGTCCGTTTTGACGCGTCCCGTACATTCGCTGCACACACCGATCGCGCTGCATCGATCCGCGTCATGCGTGCATGCGTCCTATGCTCCGCGTTGTCGAGTGCCACTGCAGCCGCCACGAGTGCCACTGCAATCAGTTATGGCCGAACATTTTAATGTTCATACCTATAACCACTTCGTGATTGGTATGAACCTATAATAAATAACCTCCTTTCATACAAGCCTCTATATACCATCAAATCTCTATTAATACTATTAACCTCGGTCAGTTTGAAACCCGAGTGGCGTAGTGGTTAAGATACCGGTGCGCTATGCGGAGGGCCCTGGGTTCGATTCCCAGCAGAGCAGCGGTTCGAATGATGAATTTGAATTTCTGTTTCTGGTCTGGGTGTGTTGTATTCCCGTCTTGTGTGTGTCCATGGCACCCACGACACAGGGAATTCTTGTGTGGGGCTGTGAGTGTGAAGCGTTATTTATTTATTTATTTATTTATTTAGTTTACACATCATTAATGAAGGATCACATTGTGTCTGCAGAGCCTCATTACTAGGAACGTCCTCATAAAGCTTCACAAAACAGAACATGCGGCTCTAAAATACGAAAAAACTGAATTTTGGCGCAACACTACCATATGGAGTCAGAATTTTCGGCTTACAAAAATGTGTACGGTTGTAAAACATACAGGTTAAATATTCTATTGTTACTGTCTTCTATACAAATGTCGGATGAAAGTGTTTCAAACATAAACCGAACTTGTTAAAATGGTTGCTTATATTGCGCCATCAAGCAACTAAATACCTAAGAATTAAAATGATATCCTACTACTAAGTACGAGTAGCTATCTTGTCAGTAACCCATTAATGACCCACTACAGGGGCGGGTCTCCTCTTACAATGCTGGCCTAGTGCGGGTATCTATCTTTCTACTATAAATGCGAAAGTTTGAGAGGATAGGATTGGATAGATGGATTGGATTGGTATCTATGGACGGATCTATGGGTGGATGTATGATATGGACTCTTTTACGAAAACACGGCCGAACAGATTTGCTTATTTGGTACACGGGTGGATTATAACCTGTATTAATATATAAGATACTTGTTATCTATAGATTTATTACTTAATACAGTTATAGAGAACTAAGATGACTGCTTCTAATGTGTTTCGAGACTTGAACTAAAAAGCTTTCGTTAAGCCACCATAACATCGCAAACTAAGCAGCTCAACTCGTAATCGAACCACCGAATATAAACAAAAATATATCAACAAAATGCATTTTTCCGCATTGCGAAAAAGAGTTAAAAATCGCTTCGTACGGGATATTACAAACTCGTGTCCGGGTACAGTGGACGGCGAAAAAACGTATGCAAAAATCAACGTTGTCCGAAAAAACTTTATCCTGTCAAAAAATAGTAACGGGAATAATTATCGCGAACATTGCATTAATCAAATTCCGCGCACGGGGCTATCTGGGAGGGGAGGGGAGGGTGGGGGTGGTGAGAAAAACGAGAGCTGCGGGCTCGATGCGAAAAAAGCTGAAACCGACAGCGCTACAGGCGGCCGTGGTTGGGATATTGTCTGAAGATAGGAGAAACGGTCCGGAGATTTCATTTTCATCCTACTTCCTATAAGTATATAAATGGATGGATGTGTGTTACTCTTTATTTACTACACAAGTAGGTAATAACCCGGATTAACATACAGGATACTTTTTATCCCTCTCTAGGTCAAATTCTTTAAACAAATGATATTTGGATTTCAGGAGCATTTCGTTTAAGTTAATATTATAAATTTATTGATTGCAAGTGTCTTATTAAAAAAAAATATAACTAATTAATCCGATGTATTGATGACCTGACAAACAGGCGGAGTAGATCCCCAGCAATTAAGAGATCATTTAACTAAGTTTTTTAAGGTCAGTTTCATCTATCAGCCAGTAACCCATTAATGACCCACTACAGGGTCGGGTCTCCTTCTCGTAATGAGAGGGATGTAGGCCTTAGTCCACCACGCTGGCCTACTGCGGGTTGGTGGACTTCACATACCTTTGAGAACATTCTTTTTGTGAACTCTCAAGCATGCAGGTTTCTTCCTCACGATGTTTTCCTTCACCGTAACAGCAGGTGATATTTAATTTTATAAAGCGCACATAACTTTTTTACAAAGTCATTGGTGCGAACTGGGATTCGAACCCGGATCCCTCGATTCGAAGTCGAATTCTAAGCCACTGGGCTATCACCGCTATATCATATATTTCATCTATAGTCAGTCTGGAAAATCCTTTCGAATGCCGTACGGCTGCATAGTAAAATAAAATATTACAATGTATTCAGAAAGGATATCATCAGCAATATTTTTATGACGATTCCTGTACACGCACTCTGATATAGAATCATGAAAAGAACATAATAATATAACTATTCACCAATAATTAACGTAATGACATATGATTTTATATAGACTATACGATATATTGAGCACAGTATATACACAGATATACTTATGTATATTGCCTCCAAGGTTGGCAACTTAATATAACTCTCACTGCGTAATTTTCTTACTTATTAATTATATTACCAAACTTCCTCGAGTTCTGTATTTAAAAGTTAATTAGATTTTTGGATAATTATTCTGATTTTAGTCAGTCCTTTTTGTTGCAGTTTTACATGTCATAATTTTATTTGAGGAGCTTTGAGCTTCAACTGTCTTGTTACTAAAAGGGGGACAGATCAAAATTCTTCTATACATTTTCTTTTTTGTGAACTCTCAGGCATGCAGGTTTCCTCGTGATTTTTTCCTTCACCAGCAGGTAACAGCAGGTGATATTTAATTTATTTTGGTGCATTGGTGCGTGCCACTGGGATTCGAGTCCAGACGACCGATTCGAAGGCGAATTCTAAGTCACTAGTTTATCACCGCTTCCAGATCTGAATAACCCATGATATCTTGCGATTCATCCCTCGGTGGTGATACCGTGTGGCGCTGTCCACTACACAACAACACATAGCGCCCCCCTGCGCCCGGCGCATTCATTAATTGCTAATTTACAGATCCTCCGCGTGTGAGATGCTGACGTTAGCCTGATTTTTGGGCTAATTAAGCGATCTAGAGTGATGTGGTTTTCACCTAAAAATTTACGGAGAAGTACTGGTTATGTTTATCCATCGAAAATTGTGAGCTTAGCCCAGTGACTGGTAAGTAAAGATTGCAGGTACAGAATAGGTAAGTCGAATAAAAGCGGTGATAGCCCAATGGCTAAGAATTTGGCGTCTTACTCGAGGGGCCTCGGTTCGATCCCAGTGGCATGTATGGGATGCCACCCCATGGCACCAATAATTTAAAAAAAAAGTTATGTGCGCTTTATAAAATTAAATATCACTTACTGTAATGAGGAATCACGATGTCTTTCTTCACGGCTTCACCTTCATTCTCAGGCAGGTTTCCACTTGCCTGAGAGTTTACAAAAACGTTCTCAGAGGCATGTGAAGATCATCAACCCGCATTAGGCAAGAGTGGTGCACTAAAGCCTACATCTTTTTCATTGTGAGAGGAGACCCGTCTCTGCAGTGGGACATTTATAGGTTATAAACAAAATAAGATACATCTTCGTCTCTTCTCAACTGTTATATAGAAAGATGATGAAAGTAAAACATTGGTTTGGTAAATGGAAGAAAACTAAAACCAGTAGAAAGTCAAGTGGTATCTAAAACAATCTCCGCAGATAATATCCGGGCGCTTCACCCGGCTGATGTGAACTTTTCAAACGGATTCCATTCCATTTTTAGGGTTCCATGTCGAAAAGAGGTCAATAAAACTGTTTTTTAATTTCATATAATCATTTTAAGTATTCAGAACAAAAAATAGCTCCGTGGCTTACTCGTTCCGAATTCGAAGTTCGAATCCCAGTAACGAATGACTCATTCTAACACTCTCACTTTTGGAGTACTATTTAGTGTATGGGGTGGTAAAATCATGTTTTTCATTTGAATTTCACTTTGGGAACTAACTACCATACAAAAATGTCGAGGAAACTATCTTACTAACAACCTAGGTTTAGGATCGACCCTTTTTAATTTCGAAGGCTTTTTAACTGTTAAACCAAATACGGGCATATTACCAGATGGTAAGTAGTCATCGGTGCCTATTGACATTAGCATCTTCAGGGGAGTCGCCAGTGCGTTACCGGCTTTAAAGGAGAGCACTTTTTATGCCCTTTTTGAAGAACCCCATGTGGAAACCCTGCGGAAATACTTCGGGCGGACGCCTATTTTACAGTTAACATGTAAGCGGTAAAATTATTTTGAAAAACGGACTGTGGAGAATAGCCACAAATCCAGTTGAAGAGGGTGGAATTAAGTCTTCGGCGGATATTATAGTGATAAAAAGGGGATGTAAGAATGATTTCGTGCAGTTATTTAGAGTAAAGTCTCAACTCACCAAAGTAAAGTATAACACACAAAAAGCCAATAGTTATCTAGCGATTGTTATCTAAGTTCAGAGGACCGAACTACCATCACGTGAGTACAACACACAAAGGAAGCCTATATCACCACGATAGTTATCGTATTCAGGATACCTAACTACCATCACTTGGGGACATGGAAATGCAGCAAAAAAACCGGAAGAAAGGTGCAAGAGGTATCTAAAACAATCTCCGCAGATAATATCCGGGTGTTGGGGTCCAAACTTTTGCGTGCACCCGGCTTTTATTTCCTTACGCTTTAGGTAGGAATGGAAAGTTAATTTAAAATCGTTTACTGACGCAAATCGATTTGGCTTTCCAACGTATGCAGTTTTTCAAGAATAATAAAATTTTAAATGCTGAAACGACCTTTTTGGACACTGAAGTAGGAAGGGTTCCTCAGGAGCGCTTTAATTTGGTCTTGTTTTAGCAACCATGACCAATCTTTGGTTGCAACGACCAGTGTTTTTCAGGTAATTGTTTGTTACATCTAGATTGTAACGTTTATCACGTTTTCTTTTTGTTTTATATTACTATTGTTATATTTTATATAACGTTACTGTAGACTGTACTGTGTGATCAAAATAGATTGTAAGAAGACCAATAACTAACCCATATTCGTGCAAACAAATGATTTTTGATTTTGATTGATATCTGTAACACCGTCACTCACTCACATTTAGGAGTTTTGTAACGCTTGTTGTCGTTCTTAGATAGTTTAACTTCCACTAAATTCTTAACACCTGCTCCATTGTGTACCACATGACTCAATAATGTTTAAACTTTCCGCAGCATCGAACAAAAGCGATCACGTACCAATAGCTAGGCGGCATGAAAAATAGAGGAGATTCAATTAACATATTACCCCGTTTTTGTGAGCGGAGAATACCAACAAATTGCTAACAAAGTAGCATGAGCGAGGCTGCAATGCATAAGATTGATGCGCGCGGGGGGCGCGTGATGGATGACCCGGGGGGCGGCGGCGTTGCACACGGGGGGCGTTGCGAACGACGCGTTTTTTCCTTCGTGGAATACTTTTATTGCAGATTTAGATTCTGTACGAGAAATATTATAGAGACTAGATCTGTGGGGTTATGTCCACACCTTATGGGGAAAAGACTGGCCAAATTGCAACTGTACTCTGTGGACGATAACCAGAATAACCTTTTCAAATAAAAGCATTTTCTATTAACATTGCATAGACGCTGCGATTTTACCCGCTGTCCGTATGAAGATGCCTTTAAGATGAATTTCCACTAAAGCTGAGTAGATCGGGGCAAAGCGGTCTCTCTGAAATTAAGTTATAATATTTAGTTTTCAGTATTCAGACAAAATACACAAATAAATAAATTTGATGTCGCTTCATCTTATTACGGTGAACGTAATTCTTTAATTTTATTTTTGTTCCTGGACTAGCCATGTTCAAGGCTCTACTCGCGATATAGCCAGGATAATGGTCTACAATACAATAAAACACTTACTCCTTCTTTATTTTGTGCTGTCGTTACATCAACGTACTGATGCAATAATGCAACATTATAAGATAGAATACAGCATGTTCTTTGTTTCCACGGTATGAGTTATTGTCTAAAATATCATCTTTTTGAAGAACCTCATGTCACAGCAAATATGTGTCCTTCTTCCTTCCTTCCTTTCAGCCCAATGGCAGTCCACTACTGGATATGGGCTCACGTAATCGACGCCACTCTACCCGATCCTGGGCCCTCTGAATCCAACGGTTTCCCGCTGCCTTCTTCAGGTCGTCAGTCCACCTGGTAGAAGGGCGGCCTGTGCTCCTTTTACGTAAACGTGGTCGCCATTCGAGGACCTTTTCTCTCCATCGGTTGTCAGTCCTGCGAACGATGTGACCAGCCCATTGCCACTTTAATTTAAAACTTTGAGAGCTATGGCGGTCATCATTTCTGACTGACACGTAGAGAAATACCGAGCATATATAAATACGTGTGTACCATTATTATAATACCACAGATTGTCAAGCATTAAGGGGATGACCCTAACGAGATAATGATTAATACAAAAAATGAAACCACATGACACATGATCTAATGATGGCGTTGAAAACAGGTGGTTGATGATAGAAAGGGGTTGAAACGTTAACGGTTGATGGAGAAGATGACGCAAGTGTTAGTAAGCTCCCCGCGCACTAGGCAGCCGGAGACTCTTTCGGCTGGGGAGGTGTGGTTGCCGGGGATACTTTATTTGAGGCGAACATCTTAGTCCTCATGAGTAGCAAAGCTGCCAACCTCAGATAGCATTTTTCTCTATTTGAGGTTGGATTCAGGCTCCACTCCATCAGCTGGCATACATGCCCTTTTGCTGTTCAATTACTATAAAAAAAGTTGGTAATTCTTCTAAATGAGTCGCTTACACAAAAATGTCTCGGCCATCGTTATATCAGCAAATAACTATTTAATCGCCTTCCGAACAATCCCAGGACATTCGACATGACGGGTCAAGTGTACGATAAAAATCAAAGGAGTTATTCATAGTCCAACGCCATTCAAAACCCTACCTTAACACCGAACGTTACGACTTAAATCTACGTAAACACAATTCTCATCTAACATTATCCTTCCTCGCAGGTCGTGACTGTCAAATAGGGTGCCCGAAAAGTGAATTTAAAGCTTATTGTTAGAGACTTAGAGTTGAAATTTGTCTGTGGTGTCATGAGGTAGTTGGGTCTTGAATAAGGGTGGCGGGACAAAAAGTTGCCGGACCGGTTGCCGTGGCCGCTCCGCGCGATTCCAAGAGTCAGTCTTGTGAAGGAATCAAATGCCCTAATAATATATTCATATTTTTTTTCCGAGATCGATCGTGCGTCCCTAATTCTTAGATGACTTGGGAGACGAGTTGCCACGGGTGTGGGATCCTAAATTGAAAAGATAATAGCTTGGAGAGCTGTAAATCAATCAAAGTTGGAAGTGTATATATCTATAAGTAATTGACGACCTAGTGGCGCAGTTGTTAAGATGCCGGTGCGCTGCGCGGAGGGTCCTAGGTTCGATTCCCAGCGGACCAGAGAAGGATGTAGACCTTACCATTGGCCTGATGTGAGTTGCTGGATTTCACATGTCTTTTAGAACTCTATACATAAGTAGAGCTCTCCAAAGTATGCTAGCAGTGTGATGGTTACCTCACGATGTTTTCCTTCCCCGTTACAGCACAATATTTTGAAATGCGTACATGTGGCTGTCACTTGTCAGCCACAAATAGTAGTCCCGAATTCCTATAAAAAGAAATTTTGTTTATTCATTTTTTTATTATGTATCCGCACCAATTTCTTTCTTTCTTTCATATAATGTCAAAGAATATTCTTCAGGTGAAGTTGGATGATGTTTCGCAGCATGTTATCGGGAACTGGTTTAAAAAGAAGTGTATTTTTCTTGGCAAGTCTTAGCAGAGTAAAACTGAAAGACAAGCTACGAGTACCTTCAGCTCTCTAGTTAAAGCACTTCCAGGTGTTTCTATTTTCACAAACGCTTTGACTTATACGGTAGGTTGATTTTTAAGAATTTCGTTCTAATACAGAACGACTGCGACTCTTTTACACGAAATACGGGTGGTTAAGTATAGTTTTTAGTAATGAGCTAAGAAAATTCCCTTTTTGTTGATTAAAAAACAAAATTTGATTTCCTATTTTGAGGATTAAATTTAAAGTTGTATGTTGTTATTATTTTCCAACCAAAGTGAGTTGTAAATTGTACCCAAAATTTTCTCTTCACTTATTAATATTTACCTATAAGAAATTCAAAAGTCTTATCATAATATGTACTCTTATAGTGTCAGTAACCCATTAATGACCCACTACCGGGTCGGGTCTCCTCTCACAATGAGAGGGATGTAGGCCTTAGTCCACCACGCTGGCCTACTGCGGGTTGGTGGACTTCACATGCCTTAGAGAACATTTTTTTATTTTGTGAACTCTCAGGCATGCAGGTTTCCTCACGATGTTTTCCTTCACCGTAACAGCAGGTGATATTTAATTTTATAAATCGCACATAACTTTTTTTTACAAAGTCGTTGGTGCGTGCCACTGGGATTCGAACCCGGACCCCTCGATTCGAGGTCGAATTCTAAGCCACTGGGCTATCACCGCTTTTCACTCTTATAGTATGTATTATATATTCTACAAAATTCGCATGTCTAGTCTGGGTCTGGGGTCAACGCAGCAACCTTCGTTAGTTCATTACCAAGGTGTCGCGACGCAGGAACCTGTTCGATAAATACAAACTGTTTGCTATTCGATGCATATTACTGGTTTATCAGATGTTGTTATGATTCTACGGCGTTTTATCAAGACATTTCATGTAGTAAGTGATCGTGGAGACCACTTTTGGCGTTCTTATCCTTTTTGTAATAGCTTAAATAAGGTTGCTTATTGGTAAAATTAAGGCACGAACGGTGACTCTACGTATTACTAAGCTCGTATCACAATCATGATTCCAATATGTAGTATTATCTGTCACATTTTTTTTATTTTATTTTAATGTTGTTTTTTATATTGATAATTTTCAGGGGAATGTAGCACATTTGGAATACCATTCTGTTTTTTTTAATAAGTAAAAAAAGAAAATGGGAATTCTAATGAAGTTGCATCTATTGATTGTCTCACTTTAACAGACACCCATCCATTCATCCATTAATCCATCCTAAATTCATCAACTTTTGCATTTATAATAATTATGTAGTGGGATTTCTTGCGACATACATAGCTCGCAGGGGTTTGCTCGCTATAGTTGGTATACAATTACATAAACTTAACAAAACTATAATAATGACGCAATTTATAGTTATGATTTTAGAGGAAAGAGGAATGGCTCGTCTTAAAAAACATTCTTGAGAGTGTTGTTGCGTTGTAGAATGTTGAATAAAGGGCAGAGCAATGTCTGCCGAGTCAGCTAGTACTTATTATTATAAAGTACCAGGCAAACATAAGTCTATGGGCAATGTCTGTAAACAACTGTGCGATGTCACCTTGTACGCGACCTGCCCCAACGCGGAATATTAAAGAAGGTGATAATAGCTTTAATTTGCATACGAACGAGTGTACATTTCGTTTTGGTCGTGTTACATTAACTAATAATAAGGTATTCGATTTATATTTAAATTATATCACCGAAATATTGCATTATTGTGATGAAATCAAGCATCGCGTAAAAATGCGGTAGATATTATTATGTTTACGTTCCACTTGTGACTTGTAGATAATAATAAAATTTGTAAACGAAAAAAAACAATTAAAACCCCCGAGAAAGCGGTGTTAGCCCAGTGGCGTAAAATTCGACCTTTTAATTGAGGGGCCCGGGTTCGAACCCCAGTTCCACGCACCAATAAATTTCTTAAAAAAGTTACGTGCGCTTATAAAATTAAATAACATCTACTGTTACAATGAAAAAAATACTGTGAGGAGACCTGTACCCCTGCTCATAAAAAATATTTTCAAAGGCGTGTGAAGTCCACCAACCCGCATTAGGCCAGCGCGGTGGCCTACATCCCTCTTATTGTGAGAGGAGACCCGAACCCAGTAATTTAACCCATTAATGAATGACCCACTAATGGGTCACAGACAACCCCCAGGCGAGACACACATCTGTTCTTCCATTGTTGAATCATTTTCGTAGTGTCATTCTAGTGTACCCGGGGAAGGGAGGGGAGTGTGGTCCTACTTCGGTTCAACCACTCAATCTATGAACAAACATACAGACAGAAGGACAAGGATATAGTGGACGTGTAAAGTGATAGCTACTTTCGCGTTCATTATGCAAAAAGCGTAAGCAGCTTAAAACTAAAAGAAATTCAAAGCTATTCGCTCTGCGTACTTTTACATTAAGTTTTTACTTACAGACCAAGTTACATATAGTTCGGATGCTGTCTTAAATAATGCACAAATAGTACATCTTGTACAATCAAACAAATTTCAATCTTATACCCTTAACATAAAGTAGGTTTTCAGTTTACTCGGGTATAGCTCCTAGATGTTTACAAGTGTTCCTTGTAGCGCTGCTTTTCTATGCAAATTTTCACTCTAATGTTTTAGCGATAAGGTCGAATTTCCTTCAATGGTTTTCTCGTCCTCTCAAGGTCGCTGGGTAAACTAGAGTAATAGTGAGGGCGAGTCGTTTAAACAGCTTTAAAAACAAAACAAGTCAAAATATGGACTCAGTAAATTGGTGTAGTGTTTTGTCTTTAAATAGGTACCTACCTCAACGTTATGACTTTTTCAACAGCTTATAAAGGGTTAATTTTTTATTTTCAGACTATGCAACTAATGAGAATGCAAACTGATTACGACCTGAGTACCGCAGTGGTTGAAGTACTGGGTTCGATTCCCATGTAACAATATTTATTTGTGAGCGGATGGCAATGGGGCGATATTGACACACACGATAGCTGTCACGTGTGTTCCTTTATTGGACCTAGTCATACTGCACTATAGACTAAGTTTTATTTACTTTTAAAAGAGTGCTGCGAGTTTTTTTCCGCCCGCTTTTTTCTCCCAGTCTACGTTTTGCCTAAGGGGCGATCAAAGCGGATGAATGTAGAATGTATAATTTATCTGTATGACTTTCATTTGGGTCAAATTTGGTATGTAGCACATTGTTGCTACCCTGAATTAACTAAGAATACTTTTTGTTCGGCTCTGGACCAAGTTCTTAATCCACGCGGTCGAAGCCGCGGGCAAAGTCTAGTCTAAAATAAACTCACATAATCAAAAATGTGTAAACACCATAAGCTGTAAGAACTGTAGGTACCCACGAGAATCTCGTGGTAAGTACGTGTATAGCGCTCTCATACGTTTAAATATTTCCCGGCCTCAAGAGCACTGCACTAAAAGTCAAAACGTAGAGCGTTTCTCGCCGAAATTTCGCGGAAAATCTCAAGTTTTTTTACACCGCCCGAGCTCCATGCTATGCTATGTTCAAGTTTATTTTCGAAAAACATTCGTCATTGAGCCTAATCTGCGTTCAGTCGATGCATGAAAAACTTTAGAATGAGGCTTCAAAGTTTTTCGGTTAAACTTGGTCGACGCTGTTATTTTTGGGCAGGATTAAAATTATTATAAATATAAAACAAGCGTTCGAAATTTAAGTGCGTAAGTGACTAAATAAACTGAATGTACCGACTTGCAAGTCAACTAGATAAAGGGGAAAATGGGTAAACATCGCATAGTTAAGGACTATTAAGTCAGAAAGTTTCTTGATTTCGATATGCTACACATTCTTTAAAAAATAACTTCATAGTTTGTTTAATAAGCAAGAGATATTTGTTGATTTCATTGGTGATGTGGGATTTATTGATTTGTAATTCAATAATGAAGTAGGTACAATAAACTTATTAAAAAACAAGTATCTGAATTCACCCAATTCCATTTTGTAAATTTGGGTACAACCAGATACCGAAAATATTATATTACAACTTATGTATTATAAATCAAAACGTTTGTGAGGATCGATGGACGGATGGATAAATGTTTGTTACTTTATGACGTAAAAAAGGCTGAACATATTTGGATGGAATTAGGTATGCACGTTCTTTAAAATCTAGACAAACCAATAGGATACATTTTTACCCTTTCTGGAGCAAGTTCTAAAATCTACGCGAACGAAATCGCGGGCAGTCAAGTAGAATATAATTTATATGGATGTAGTCGCATGTAAAGCTTTCCCATATTTTTGTCAAAAAAATTTCTTTCTCCAACAGAAATCCTAAGCTGCATGCATGTAGGTGTTGAATGCAGAGAGACCATTACCGTCCTATTTTTGGGCAAATGAGAGCATCGTGACCTACTGCGCCATGCTCTAGTTTTTGGGCTGCATTACATTAACCATGCATGTCGAAAAAAAAGCCAGGAAAGTCTTGTATAAAGGGCCTTTTGCCAATGCCTTTTATGTTATAAATAGGACAAGCAATTAAATAAAAAATCAGAAAAAATCTAAGAAAGCCAATAATTTAATAATTAAAAAAATAAAATTATTTAAGTTAATAATATGTCTGAGGCCCATTAAGAAAGCCTAAAGTTTTACAACGAAACAGTGCTTCAAGTAGAAATTTAATGAAGTAATATGTTTACCTTTATCAATAAAGAATATTCAGTGAAGTTATTTGTAATAATTAAAGTCAGTCAATTTTCATTATTAAAAGAGTACAAATGGTTTTTTTTTATATTGAAACCTTGATGGTATTCGTAAGGTATTCGACTCTTGGCTTTAGTTATAATCCTAGTGACATCCCAGTAACTAATAAAATCACCATGATCACGTTACATGAAAGTCCTGTGAAAATCAAATCTTTTGGTGCCCCCACACTGCATGTTTTATGTTTTATCTGCTGCTCAAATTTAAAAACCTAAGGATTTGTTTACTTTGGAAATGGCATCGCGCTTTTAAACACTGAAACTGACTGAAACGAATTCAGAACAGACTGGCGGGAAAAACAATGTTCTTGTCTTTCTTCATATTTTAGGGACAGATTTAGGACGTATTACATTACTAAGATTATATACCTACATTAATCAGATTATATACATGATCTGATTATACATATGATTAGATTATATACATGAATCAGAAACTACAATTAAACTGGTAATTTGTAATTCAAAGCAGTGTAAGTTATTTTAAACAATAATGTCTTCTTATATTGGTTTAAGATTACTTGCGCTTAAACGATTAGGTGGGTTAGTTTAAACAAATTTTATTTATCGTCTCGTTGATAGTCCAGTGACTAAGACTTCGGCCTCCTCCAGGGTCGAAACCCAGAGGCACGCACTAATAACTTTCTTAAAAAAATTAAGCGCACTTTATATAATTAAATATCACTTGCTGTAACGGTGAAGGGAAACACCGCGACGAAACTTGCAAGCCTGAGAGTAAAAAAAATTCTCAAAGGTACGTAGAGTCCCCAACCCAGATTATCCTTCAAATTGTGAGAGGAGACCCGACCCTGCAGTGGGTCATGAATGGGTTACAAACACATGGCAGTCACTCCAAAATTTACCAATACTATTATTATACTACTTATTATATACGATTATAGCATTTGATGATCTAGCGACGTAACCGTGGGATTTGTTTGCGTTTTATGTTAATTAAAACGTTAATTCATCCTCAGACCGCGATGACGTCAATAGGTTCAGTGGGACGGGTGCAAGTGCACGGTATTAAAGGCCCTTATACACTATTACACGGTTTATGGTTTAAGAATTTATTTCTCAAAAGAAATCTCTTATTCACTTTTAGAGAATCAATTATTTTATACAACACAATATATCTACACTAATATTATAAAGAGGAAAAATTTGTATTTTTGTGTGTATGTTTGTAATGAATAAACTCAAAAACTACTGGGCTAATTTCAAAAATTCTTTCACCATTGGAAAGCTGCATTCACCCTGAGTAACATAGTCTATATTTATTGCTAGAAAAGGTTAGGGGTCCTTACTAAAAGTTTTTGAATAAAAAAAAACGTGGATATTAGTCAAATTAATTGGCAGTGCGAAGCCTGCCGGATCAGCAATAATGCAAAACTTTTTGCATTATTCTATTTTGGGTAATAAAATAATATTGAGCATGGTTCTTTGGGTCTCTCCAACAGAGAGAGGTCTGTAGCATACTTTACCTGCATGTATCATGTACCTATCCACTTTCTTTTTTCATTTTTTTTAAATAATCAGTGTGTAATCACCACGATATTCACGTTTGCGCGTTTTGTATTTATTTATGGTAATGTTATGTCCGGGACTCGTTTCGATAGTGCATTCGAAATGACGATTTGCAAATCAATAGGTTCCACTTTTTTCCATTCCGTCGCCTATATTTTATGCATTTTGTGCCACTGGGCTGCTGCAATCCTTTTCTGTCCCACTGATGGATAGATGGGTGTTTCATGTAGTTCAATCTCCATTTCTTTTTAACAAATACATACTTTCAAATAAATATTAATGATCATGACATATTTTTGAACATGTATTAAAGAGGTTGTAAAGTTTTAACTGGAAGAGCCGTAGTAACTCGCTCGGGAATGTAAAATACCGCCAGCCTGTTGACCTGTCATAAAGCAGCATGTTCTTCATGACTTGCGTTTCAGCTGGGGAAGTATGACTGCCGGAGATTTTTCATTTGAGGCGAATATCTTAGTCCTCATGAGTAGCAAAGCACCAGCACCCGCAACGCATGTTGCAACCTCAGAAAGAATTCCTTCTCTTTTTCAAATTGGATGTGGGCGGGCATGGCATTGGATGCAGCGGCTGCAGTGACCGCCTATTTATCAGATACTCAATTACGAGTTATCTATCCGAACTACATGGCCTACATGTGTCTGTACCAGTCCCGCCCTTCCATAGCTTACAAATTCAAATTCAAAAGCTTTTATTCATTATTAGGTACAATTTGTGCACACTTAATGAACGTCATACATTTAACATTATACAAACATCCGCTTTGATCGCCCTTCAGGCAAAACGTAGACTAGGAGAAAAAACCGGACGGAAAAAAACTCCCAGCACTGTGCTTTAAAAAAACGTATGAACTATACTATGGTGCAGTAAAGGAACACACGTGACAGCTATCGTGTGTGTCAATATCGCCCCATTGCCATCCGCTCACAAATAAATATTGTTACATAGTGTATAGAAATAGCCTATAGTGAAGTTATTCAATCCCACGCTTTCTTATCGTCTAAATAGTCCTTAGTTTACATAATAGGCCTTTCGGCACAGGACTGATTTGATCGTTCTTCTAAATTTATGATTCCATATCACACACTTATACCTGAATGAGGAGCAAGTAAAATTTCCTTAAAATAGGTATAAAACAGGTGTTTATGTAACAAAGAGGGATTTGGGGTAGTTTTTGTGGCGGCCACGTAAGCGCAGTTGTGGCGCCACGAGCAGTTTCCGAGGTTTTCCATAAATTAGCGCGAAGCCGCGGCGTGGCGTGGTGCATCGCAGGACTAATAAAGTATGATCACGGAACAGGTGAGGTACAAATTCCTGATAGAGCTCATAGTCCTAATATGTTCTACTTTTACATTTTCAAGGAAAAAAAGAACTATGTTAGAATATTTTATAGGTACATTCAAGGTTTTGTTGTCGTTCTCTAATTCACGATCTTCTGATATTTGGACCTTGTTCCTAATATTTAGAGGAAGACTGATTATCCCAAGTGGTTCCGGAATATTTTTACCCACTTAATTACTTTTTAATTCAAGTTTTTTGCTATGTCGATGACATACTCGTAGACTCGTTGATATTGAGTGAAAGTATATAAAGTATATTGAAATGTTTATGTTTCAGTATCCTTTATATTATTTTATTCAGTGCTCACTTAATGAACGTCATATCGTCGTATACAATATGCATTTTGGGCGCCCCTCAGGCAATCGAAAACCAGAGCAACCGCAGTCTTAAATTATATTCCTCAGCTGAGCAACGAGTTTAAAGACACAGTTCAAAATATTTTCATATTGGATGGCCAACAGTGTAACGATCCGTCAGTAAGTTTTCCTATGCATCGCACGAAGACGAATGACGCAAGTTAGCGAGTCGGCGATCGCAAAAACTGCAGCCACACAAAGATTACCGCCAATGGCTGCACCAATATTTTAGGTGATTTGCATATGAAAAGATCAAGCTGAAAGATGGAAAAGGGCTTAAAAGAGCTTTGTCAGCCATTTAACCGACTTCAAAAAAGGAGTTAGGTGATCCATTCAACACGTATGTATGTATGTAATATTAACGGAACTGCACAATATTTACATAATGTCTTATGTTGGTCAATAGACCACGTAATAACGACTTACAAACGACAAACAAGTATACCAAATTTCATAGGTGTACTCGTAAGTATGTATGAAAAAGCGTGAGCCAGTTTCATCAGTGATCGGGCATTGATCAGCAGAACAACCGACCATTTGTGTTAAACCTTCAGTTATATAAAAAGTTTTTTTAAATAATAAATTTGCCTATTTTTTCTATAACCCATTAATTGCTGAGACGGTCTCATCCAATCAAAAGGATGTAGGTCTTTATCCACCACGCTGGCTTAATGTGTTGGTGGACTTCACATGCTTTGGAAAACATTTCTTTTTAACTCTCAGGCATGCAGGTTTCCTCACGATGTTTTCCTTCGCCGTTACAGCGAGTGATATTTTAATTTAGTAAACGTCACGGCTCCCAAATGTAAACGCTAGCAACATACGCAACGTGCAACTGCATTGAGCAGGAAATAAATTGGTGAGATCTCATCACAAATTCAATCCGACTTCATTTGCTCTGTTTGCGCGAGCCAATCAATTGCCGAAAAAATCGCCGAGCCTGGGTTCCGCACTATGGACCGGTTTTTTTGCTCAAATTTCATTTACGTGTACAACAAAATTCAGCGCTTTTCTTTCTTTTAGCTTTCTATGCTGTTATGACCGTGTTGTGCATAATAATTGGCGTAATCTTTGTGTATTTTTGGGCTACCTGAAAGGAGTCTCTATATGCAATAGGTACATGGAAGGTGAAAAAGATTTTTGGACTAAACCTAACAAAAATGTAATTGCCACCTGTTATGTTATGTTAGCCTGCACGTTGTGTCTGAAAGTTATATTTACCTTTAATTGATTATGCATTAATTGTAATTTTAATAAGTCATTATTATTGTTGATAAACTTAATAAATAAATAAACACCTGTGTACCTATAGTGTGTAAAGGTGGCAATAATACGATGACCAGACCAAATTATATAGCCTTATAACATATGAGTGCACCTGAGTCTTGAAAGTTGACAAAAATATTGCGATGTTCTAACATCTAATTCAACGCAACGCCGCGGGCCTAACTTAGTTTTTCGTGCACAAAATTCTTGTATCATTGCTCAAAATGGCGGAAACACCAGCCAGTAGGGCCCACGTACTCGTACGTACCCGAAAAAGCATACAAAAATCTTCGGCTGCAATATCAAAGTATTCATACTCGTAGAATGCCTTCGGCCTGGTGACGTAGGGGCACTTAATTGCAGGTTTGTTTCTGCATTCAGCTGACTTCATGCGTGTATATGCTCTCAGCTCACTTCAGCTCTCAGGCGTTCCGTTGTTTCTGCAGTTCGCAGAGGTGGCTTTTGAGTTTTTATAGGAATGAGTTGGTGTATTGGCACTGGCAAATTTTAGGGGATTTGAAATAGGGTTTTTACAGGTGAGTCATGCAATAATTTAATTTATGTTCTAACTTGACCAATTTTTATACGGTTTATTCGGTCAAGATGTGTGACTGAGATGATTTTTTGAAACAATCTAGTTTTATTGTGTTTAGTTGTGTTGAAACGTACTTGAGGAGATCGAATTAAACAAAAGTAGAAAAAGTTAAGCAACGTCGGGTGCGGTCATTACCTGAATGGGTTACCACTTGGCGAATTAAGTGCGTGCTTCCGTGCTTCGGAGGGCACGTTAAGCCATCGGTATCGGTTGTTATCGACAGGGCCGTCTTTAACCTATTGGAGGCCCTGGTCAATACTGGGCATATTAGGATAATGGGGCCTTGTAGTCGGTAATTAAGGTTCGATTTCTTCGAATTATATAAGTGTTTTGGTAATAAATATTGGTTATCGTTTGGTGATCTGACAGGAACTAGGGAATTTGTTTTTGATTCGCAATCATAGGGGCCCATGGATTGCGGGGCCCT
Organism: Erynnis tages; assembly: GCA_905147235.1. NCBI lineage: Eukaryota > Metazoa > Arthropoda > Insecta > Lepidoptera > Hesperiidae > Erynnis > Erynnis tages. The sequence continues at coordinate 1,855,912 of LR990081.1, forward strand.
GGGCACTTGCCCAAAGTGCTCAGAGAAAGAGGGGTCTGGTTATCGACATGAAAGCAGTCGTTTAATCTCGTCGGAGGCTGTATGAATGAAACATCCGACAAGTCTACAGAACCACGGCCCACGGGCCCCAAATATCCCAACAATCCGCAATGCGCTTAATCGGCAAAATCAACAGAGCGCCGATGCATGCGTGTAATAGACCTGCGAGTGCATATGTGCGTATTATGTCCGTCTGTACGTCATCAGTTTAAGTTCAGTATCAATATATTGGATTGACAGTAAATGAATAGCTTGCACGTAGATCACCTGGGGGTGAGTATGCGGTGGTTTTAATAGTTTGACATAGTATAAATATACTATGTCAAACTATTACTGACTGTCAGTCAGTCAGTTAGTCAGTAACCCATTAATGACCCACTACAGGGTCGGGTCTCCTCTCACAATGAGAGGGATGTAGGCCTTAGTCCACCACGCTGGCCTACTGCGGGTTGGGGACTTCACATGCCTTTGAGAACATTTTTTTTGAACTCTCAGGCATGCAGGTTTCCTCACGATGTTTTCCTTCACCGTAACAGCAGGTGATATTTAATTTTATAAAGCGCACATAACTTTTTTACAAAGTCATTGGTGCGTGCCACTGGGATTCGAATCCGGACCCCGCGATTCGAGGTCGAATTCTAAGCCACTGGGCTATCACCGCTATCGCTCGTGACTGTACGTCACTGAAAATCATATAGATTCCATTATAATTATTGATTACCAATATAACCATTGATTACCAAAACTGTCGAATATGACAATTATGTAGCCAGAATGAAACGATTACGACACGATTATGATTCAATTGCAATAGTAGACTCGGCCTCCTGATATTAGGTACGAGTAAGTGGTCACCGAGGATTGAATTTATCATTTTGTCTGTACCTTTCGTGTAAACGGACCTTTTCGAAAAACAGATGTTTAAACAAAAACTTTTCGTCCGTTGCCAACTGAAACTGAAAAAAATCGTTGTAAACTCGCTTTTAGTAAATTCGATTACGAGAATTTAAAAGCGCTCTGTTACAGGCTTCATTTGGCTGGCATTTACTGTATTCGTTTTTTCATCACTACCCTTTGCCCGGGGCTTTGTCCATGTGGACCTTTGAACCGAGCCGTAGGTATATAAGTAGCTGTCATATAAGTAACATGGTATTATGGATGCCTGTAACTTTCACGCAAAAACGGCTGAACAGATTTCGATGTAATTTGGTAAGCACGTAGTTCATAATCTGGATTATCATTTTAACGAATTTATCGTACGTCTCGCCTCCACGTATATGTTGTCAGTTTTCAGATCACAAACAAAATTGTATCAATGCAGTACAGTAATATGGGCACGGTCAAACCTTTGATACATACCTATACCGACAATTCATATCGAAAAAATAACAGTCGATAACTTTTGTCAAAAATGTTATCGTCTGATTGGAGTCTGGTGGAGTATGTCCCAAGCCTTCCAAAGACACAGAGGAGAGAACTACACCCAGCAGTAAGTGAATACACCACAAAAAGGGTTGCACCAATTAAAAATAAAACAAGAAACCCACAGGCGAAACACTAGCCTGTCAATGAAGCTTCCATAATGAAATACCAACACAACCCGAATTTTCGGACGTAAATAAGTGTACTTAAAAGTAATTGGCAATTTAAATGACGCCGAGTGTACCTACAGCAGACATATTGGGATTCGATGAATAAAATAAAACCTATCAACTACTGTATGTACGAGTACGTTCGAGTTGTTTATTTTCTAGGGTTCCGTATTCAGCAAGTGTTAAAAACAATCTCATTAGACTTTTGTAAACCCGTCGTAATCCAGCGTGTTTGTTATGTCTTGTGTTTCGGCTAGGGTTGATGAGGAAGTTTTTATGAGGAAGAGGAAGTATCAAGCACAAAGTAAGAGGATGAGGATGAGGATATATTCATGAGGAAGAGGGAGTATCAAGCACAAAGTAAGAGGATGAAGATGAGGATGAGGATATATTCATGAGGAAGAGGGAGTATCAAGCACAAAGTAAGAGGATGAGGATGAGGATATATTCATGAGGAAGAGGGAGTATCAAGCACAAAGTAAGAGGATGAAGATGAGGATGAGGATATATTCATGAGGAAGAGGATGAGGATGAGGAAGAGGAAGTATCAAGCACAAAGTAAGAGGATGAGGATATATTCATGGGGAAAAGGAAGAGGAACGGTTTGACAAGAATAAGGGGAAAAGAGTAAAAACTCTATAAATAAATAAATAGGCTGGCTAGGGAATCCTAGTCCCTAGTGATTCCCTTTGTCGTGTGAACCATGAACTCACAAAATTCCTCATAATTTAAGAGGAAGCGAAGCGAGGAATTTTTCAACTTTCCCTAAGAGGAAGCGGAAGAGGATGTGAAAGTACCAAAAATCCGTAACTTCCAATCTGTTTCAACACTAGTTTCAGTTAGGCGGGTATGGTTAGGTACCGGAGATACGATACTTTTGAGGCGAACATCTTAGTCCTCATGAGTAGCAAAGCGCCCGCATACAACCTCAGATAGGTTCCTCTCTATTTGAGGTTGGATGTGGGTGCCCATGGACTGCAGTGACCACTTACATCAAATGGCTTGTATGCCTGTTTGTAGGTCTTCGAAACCATCAGTGCGAAAATCGAAACACATGTAATGTTTTTTTTGAAAACACACACGTGTTTGTGGAACGGAATATCGTAAGGCTTCAAACGGGTCGTACAAAGAAAACAGTTTTCTTTTATCCGAACGAGCGAAATTAATGCACCACCTCGAGCGAGGACATCGCGGCGATATTTTATCGTGATATCTTGAATGCTGAGCCAAATTGCTCCTAAGGCGATCTTCCGGGAACACCAGGAGCCCGTGTTCAAAAGCGACGGTGACCACTTACCCGTAAAATTGCCAAGGGCATTGCAGCAAGATTTGCAGCTACTCGCGTTACCCTCGCATTTTTATCGCTTGAAAATCCGTTTCCACGCTGCCAGTGAGTGAAGAACCTAACATTTGAAGCGAAACAATATAAGTATTGGGAATAATTGAGATCTACAAGTATTATTGTCCTATTTGGTGTTATTGTAATAAATGGCACTGAATTAATGTTAAATCAAAGTAAAGTAGCGGTGTAGCGGTGATAGCCCAGTGGCTTAGAATTCGACCTCGAATCGAGGATTCCGGCTTCGAATCCCAGAGGCACGCACCAATGACTTTGTAAAAAAAGTAATGTGCGCTTTATAAAAATTAAATATCACCTGCTGTTACGGTGAAGGCAAACATGAGGAAACCTGCATGTCTGAGAGTTCACAAAAAATATTCTCGAAGACATGTGAAGTCCACCAGCCCGCAGTAGGCCAGCGTGGTGGACTAAGGCCTACATACCTCTAATTGTGAGAGTAGACCCGACCCTGTAGTGGGTGATCAATGGGTTACTGACAATATCCGTCTGTCTTGACATCTGCCCATACTAATGGCAACTCGATTTTTATACGAAATTGCGTAATTTCATGCTAGAGGCAGAGGTGAATGAGAATAAGTGGGTTTTGGTATAATATCAAAAGGTAAACAATACAGATGCATGTTTGAATATTTATAAATGCATTAATATCTCGCGTCGACGCGACGTGATGTTTGGAATAGACTACGACCTTGCTGCGTCCTTCCCATATCCTTTGATCTTTCGTAGGTCCTAATGAATATGTATCGCTGACTAATACGTACGAAGTGTGTGGACTTGGCGTATCTTGCGACATGGTTATGGATGGCTATGAAATTAAGATATTTTGTCTTTTAACAAGCCGACTATGATGACTAAAAGTCATTTTTTTACCGAGGAGAAAAGGAGGTTATCAATTCGACACGTATGTCTATACTAATATTATAAAGAGGAAACGTTTGTATTTTTGTATGTTTGTAACGGATAAACTCAAAAACTATTAGGCCGATTTCAAAAATTCTTTCACCATTGGAAAGCTACATTCAGTCTGAGTAACATAGGCTATTAAATAAAAATAAAAAAACATTCATTGGCAGAGCGAAGCCTGCTGGGTCAGCTAGTATGTAATATTCTCAGAACTGCACAATGTTTACTTATGTTGGTCTATTACGGCTTCCAAACAAGAATACCAATTTTCATGGGTGTATATGTATGTATGTATGTATGACAATAGTAGATATGTTTGTCCAAGCTTATCTCCGAAACTAATTGACGGATCGTGTTCGTTCTATTTTTTGTGTTTGTTTGCATTTTGTTCAACTTAGGGAATGTTAAAAGTTTCATCAAAATCGGTCCAGTCGTTTCCGTGATATGGATTTAAAACTAAAAATGACGAAAAAATTATTTAAAAAAATTAAACCAACATCAAAAAAGTATGAAATAAAATTCGTTACATACTTCAACCTCAAAACATAGTAGGCCTAAAGTATGTAACATATTTTATACTTTTTTGATGTCGGTTTAATTTTTTAAATTATTTTTTAGAATTTTCTTTCTGTTCTTTCTGTTTCTTTCTTGTTGTAGGTATGTCAGCTAAGTTCAAAGCTTATGAGTCGTCTATTATTTAAAGGTTAGGGGTTTTGATGACCTCACCGGCGACCATGTTGTGCACATTATCATCTGTGAATGCCCCGTCAATAAAAATAAGGCGATTTGTTATTGACATAATATTTTTTTTATGAAATGCAACTCATTTTTGCATAAGAAAAATATAAGAGTATAAGTGAGGTATTGGAAGACTTAGAGAACCAGACAGTGATATTAAAAATGGGACCTAAAAACTTAGGGGATTTTTATTTCCAGGTTTATTTAATCTTAACGGAAACCTACTTACTACATAAAGAAACGTTTACTACATAACCAGTTCACCTGTGCAATTATTTGCACAAAAATTATTTCATATTACATACAAGCTATGACACGTTTTTTTGACATACGTTACTTCTTTACCTTTACTAACATATTTTTTTATTTACTATGGTGTCCTTTGAACGCTTCTTCTTTCTTCTACTTCTTTTTTATTTTTGAAAGGTTGAAATAGTTGAGCCCAATATTTTTCGTTAAAGCTTGTCAGAGACGCTTTGATTGATGAGACTGACACCACGGATTAGCCACTAGCCCGTTTCTGCGCCAATCCGCATTGGAGCAGCGTGGTAGAGTAAGCTTCAAGCCTACCCCGGTTGTGGTGAGAGACAGTGCGCTATTAAATGATCAATGATGATGATAGCCCAACAGTGGGCTATTAAATGATTTTAGACAGCCATAGTATCAGTCCGTTTCGTCATGTGATGTTTCTTACTAAACACAATATTCTATCATGGCATATTATGAGAGCAATGGTGAATACTATTAACCTACATAGTTTCCTTATATAAAACTCAAAAATACTTAATTTAAATGAACATTAGCTCCCTCACCAGGCATTTCCTAGCATTAGCATTCCCTAACCCCTTCCCAGGCTGCGTGGCGAGCGGCGTGGCGGTCGCTGGCAGACAATAATAACGATCAAGTTCAAGTGTAGAGCCGGCGTCGAACCCGCGACCATATATTAAGGCTGCGGCCGCGACGGGGATTAATGCATCATTCTATGGGGCGTGGTGCCACTTACAGCGGGGAACAACTTAGGCATCGTTCATACAGTAATACTTTAACTCCACGTTGACGCAGACACGCTTTAACACCTTACTTTAAAACCAGTTCACCTGTGGAATTATTTGCACAAAAATTCTTTCATATTACAGCAAGCTATGAGCTCCATAAACACAACAAATTCGGCACACGCATGTAACATGATATAATTTATACTGTCATATACATAAGTGCTACTAGCTGTCTTGGCACACATCGCTCTGCCAAATATAGAAATTTCTACTATTTTTTTTAGATTTTCTCACCGTATAAATGCCATGCCAGTAACCCATTAATGACCCACTACAGGGTCGGGTCTCCTTCTCGTAATGAGAGGGATGTAGGCCGCCGTCCACCACGCTGGCCTACTGCGGGTTGGTGGACTTCACATACCTTTGAGAACATTTTTTTTTGTTGAACTCTCAGGCATGCAGGTTTCCTCACGATGTTTTCCTTCACCGTAACAGCAGGTGATATTTAATTTTATAAAGCGCACATAACTTTTTTACAAAGTCATAAGTGCGTGCCACTGGGATTCGAACCCGGACCCCTCGATTCGAGGTCGAATTCTAAGCCACTGGGCTATCACCGCCGTATAAATACTAATACTCAAAACTGAAATGAGCCGATCGGTCCAGCCGTTCTCGACTTTTGGCGAGACTAACGAACAGCGATTCGTTTTTATTATATACACTACGTTTCCCCGCTAGCCATGACACCGTACGTTCCACTGCACTCCCGCGTCGCCCTGAAGGAGATGGATTGCTCTCCTGAACGTTTGTTACTCACTACCCATTATACTTAAGTTTTTACTATATTACACTCGCTGTTGTATGGAAAACTATGCGGTCGTAACAAAGAGTAGGTAGGTACTTTGTTATTCGTCTTAGGATTTATGCAAGAATAATTGTTGAATCTATTTATCGATTAATTCTAGAAAAAATCTTTAATTAAGCATTGAGAGTAGGTTAATGAAGAGAATATGTAAGAATTTTTAGGTGGTAGAGCCATAATATGTCGCTCGTCGGTGCCTTACCGCCAGTCTCTTAACCCGTCGTAAAGAAGCATGTTATTACCTTATTTGAGGCGAACATCTTAGGCCTCGTGAGTAGCACAGCACCTGCATACAACCTCAGATAGAATGTAGAAGACATTTACATTCTATCTGAGGTTGTATGTTGTAAATTAGAAGACTTTTTGAGATTTTATGGGCTGCAGTGACCACTTAGATAATGGTGGACTGCATTTGGTGACCCGTTTGTTACTCAATTGCTACTTATCAACAGTTCAACGATATCCTGCATAGCCGGATTTATAGATAGGTACAAACATTAGTTCGAGCTGTAAAGAAAAAAAAAACCAAACGATAATAGCAGAACTAGAAAGAAAATCCACTGAAAGTTAAAGCCCCTATCATCGCGCAAAAGAAACGCTCCGAACTATTCGAATAAGACTACAAAACAAACAGTCTACAAAAACTCGGTTAAACTTAACAAATTAAGTGGAACAGCAAAAACAAACAACCCACCCGCAATCGCACGCCAACACGACATAATCGCTTAATCAGACTGCACAACTAATGAATAACACCATCAAATTTTTGATATTGCAAGGAACACTGAGAAAAAGATTGTTGCACTTCTATTAACACTTGCTCGGAAATTCAATTCTGCGAACACCCCACAACACAAAACCAACCCTATTTCATCATCGTAAAGTTCACATTACAATGACTGACATTCAACGTGCATTCTTTCGAGTTTAATCTAAAGCTGAATCATTCCGAACACAGACAAGGATAGAGGATAAAAGCTTCGACAATTGAGGTATAATAGACAGAGATGGATGGTCGTTTGGTTGCTCCGTCGGGATGTCTGGCTAATGCAAGATGTCTGGCTGCTGACGAAGATGGATGAGTCTTCTCCTTAAGCAGTTGAATGAGGGCTGGTGTAAGAAAAAGGATGCTGGGGAGAATCGCCTTAATATGCTCTAAGCTGTATGTGAAATATTTTTTAACTAAACTTTGTAATGGAACCTTTGGTTAGGTATATGAGCGATACAGAAATGAGTGAGCATGTACACTATCGTGGAAGTATACGAATACTTTGACGGTAAACGTCTGTCATTAGTATGTCATGTGTCAGTCTGACTGACATGTTCCTATACTAACAGCACATGTTAACTATTCGAATACTTTGACGAAAGTGTTCTTGGTCGAGGCCCTGATGTTTAATTGTCACTTAAACTCAAATAGGACTGCACACTTTTCTGCAAACAAAAAATCTCAAGCAACCCAAGTTTAAAACTATCTGTGTACCAAATTTCATCTAAATCTATCTAGGCCTTTTGCGCCTCATATTCCTTCATCATAATTATATCCACACCATGTTCCGCATTTTTAAGTGACATAAAAAATGCCAACATAAAAAACAATTAAAAACAGATAACAAAAGAGTATTCCGCTTCTTACGTTCCTTTCAACACGTAATAGGCTAGTTATACAATTTTTCACGCGAAAGATAATGTGCTCATGATCTGATCGTATTGATCAGCATTAAATCAGTACTTTAGTTCGGCTCGTACTAATCCGATCGAATGTGCGGACAAAGGCAAAAGGAACATTCAGAAGAAAGTACTTACTTACAAATCACACTACTCAAAACGCTACGGCACAAGGGACAAGCTGAGGCGGTTATAGTATTAATAAACAAATAAACAGCCAAAAAAAAACAACCTAAGATTTAGATCTGTGTAGGTACTGAATACCGCTTGATAAAAGTACAACACTGTTAATTCTCACATGAAAAATATGATTAGATAGTTATGTAGAATATTAGCAGTAAAAATAAACGTAGAGATATTCTTACAAACATGAATTACTCGTAACATAAATTTAACATGAAAATTTATGAATCACGTGTCAAATCAAATCGTTTTTATTTTATTCAGTAAACGCATTAGACGTTGCCTATTTCAGATTAGACAGCTCCATGCAGAACCCTGTGTTCAAATTTTGTCGTATAGGTTGCTCGGTTGGTAATGTCAGACAAGACAAGACAAGACCTTAGGTCTACTTTGAATTACTTTTACGTACTTGTATAAGTAAGTCTCGTTTTCTTTAAACGTCAGGTCTCTTGCAACTTGGACAGCTCACACCCCTGAGCTTTGTGACCGTGTACATTTTGCGTTGCGCCGCAAAATTCCTCACTGATCCGGGAATGCACTCCGCTCGTGCAAAACGCAGTACATAATCACCTAGCAGCCGAATACCTGACGTCGTTTGTCCACCTAGGTTAGGTTGTGGACGTCACTTTTTTAATAAAGGGTCATCTTTTGGGAAACTTTTTTAATATAATAAGTATTACATACATAGTGTGTAGAATAATTACTAAATCCCTTAATTTTTTTTTAATCTGAACCCAAATATAAAAGGCTGAACCCAGATTGCTGCCATTAGGGTAAGTCCCCAAAATACTGGCGATACTAACGCCAGTATTTCGATATTCCTCATAGTTTCTTATTTCCCCATCCACGCACATTTGTATATGTTTTGCTTTTTTATATTATACGCTATTTCCCCCCGTTTGGGCCGGGTGCGAGGCGGCCGGGAACCGGGCGTCCTTGCGCGTCCACTCTCGGTTTCTACCCGCCGGACTATCAATAGTCCGCTGCTACTTCAACCTATGTTAATTACTTTCTTGGTGTTTGTGGTTTGGAGTTTTACGCGTTTTATGTTAGAGTTATATGCAAGAGTACTTAATAAGTCAATAGTGACTTATTGAATGTACCCATGGAAGTCAGATAAAGCATTCTCCGCATTTCGACCTCCTCCTCTTTATGGTAAAAGCTGCACAGCTCCTAAAGCTAGCAAACTGAACTAACTGAAGTGGCCATGGGTTAGCCACATTGATTGGAGGACCGATAACCGGTGGGGATGAGAGGTCCTCGAATGGTGACCACGTCTCGGCAAAAGATCAGGCTGCTCTCCGACCAGGTGGATCTGAATCTGAAGAAGACAGCGGGAAACCGTTGGATACAATGGGGCTAGGACTGGGCGGAGTGGCATCGATTAGGGGAGGTCAATGTCCAGCAATGGATTACAAACTAACAAGACGAAGAAGTTACAACAATGTTGCAACATTTTCTGTAAACAAAACTTTGATCCGTAACGAACTAATGATGTCCAATTAATTATGGTTAATGATAGCTGAAATAAACAGATATATTAATCATTCAATCTAATTAGATCTAGTGCTTTGTAGTTTTAACGCATCGATAAATTTGACAAGACTGCTCCATTTTTTGTACATTTTTCGTTTGCAACCAACTAGTAACCCAGTTCCTTCAACGCAATTTGTTCTGTATGTACTTTTTTGCAAATAAATGCCTTTTCTTTCTTTCTCTCTCTCTCTTTCTTACTTGCTTTCTTTCTTTCTCTTCACATGTCTTTGAGAACATTACGGAGAATTCTTGGGCATGCCGGTTTCTTTACAATGTTTTGATTTCTATTTCAGCGGGTGAAACTAATTAAATAGACGTAACTTATAAAACTTATTGATCGCTGGATTTGAATCCGGACCTCAAATGAGACCGAATTCTTACCCACTTAATACATTAATTGTAACTGTAACCCATTAAACACCCACAGGGTCCGGTCACCTCTCACAATGGTAACGTAGGTTGGTGGACTTCACATGCCTTTGAAAATAATTATTTCGGTCATCACTGCGAGTAATATTTAATTTTAAAAAAGCGCACGTTACTTTTTTTTTTAAGTTATTAGTGCGTGCCATTGGGATTCGAACCCGGACCTTCGAGAAAGACTTGCAACTATTCTAGCGCAAACCTGATATTTTACTAAATCAGGTTCAAGAACATACGTCGTACGGGATGTAGAGTTCTAAGAAAAAAAAGTTTAAGTGATCTTGTCAAATAATTGATGCGTGAAAACTACAAAGCATGAATATTCATTAAATCGTGTGTCAACCTTCATTAAACGATCTTGATTGTAGAACATAATGCTCGTGGCTGCACATCAAAAATATCGATCAAGTTGCAACATTGTTGCATATAGTTGGGAGCATCATATGTCGTGTCTACTAGGGATGTTACATATTCCGTATCCGATATTTTAATAATAATAATACTTTGGTTCCAGTATTAAGTTTAATAAAGTCGCTTACAGCGTCGAAAAAAATTTTGAGGTCAAAAGCCGAATAGTTTTTTTGTGTTGTGTTTATTTATGTATTTTTTCCAAGTAGTGATAAGCAATAAAACTAAACATTAATCTCATTTTATCGTTTTGTTTCTAAAAAGGAAATGAAAGAGGCCTTGCAAACATGTCAAACGCTCACAAAGACTGGCACATTAAGTTTGAATTGCCACTGCACTTCAACCTACTTTTAAAATTTAGAGAGCGCATAAGTTAGGCATGAAACGCATACTGCGGCAAACTGCTTAATTTAATCTGCAGGTTACAGATAATAGTCAGATCGCAACAATCACAACAACAAATCTTTATTATTCGTATCAAGACACAATGGGACAAAAACAAATAAACTTTCGCACTGTAACGTGTATACTAAAGGCTTAACTAAGATCGTATGCCAGTAGCCATGAAGCAAAGGAATTCTATACATACTATTATTATCATAGCATTATTATCATTCCTAGTTTTCAGACCAAAAATCTACATTTCTAAGAATATAACTAAACTATGAATATCAAATATAAATAACCAATTCTACTACAGTATACCTAATACCTATACAAAAATGAAATACAAAATCGAATAACCTTTCATCTTCCACTCCGTCTTCGATTTCCACACGTTAAATTACCAACTTCCAGATCCGTTCAGTTCCAGCAAAATTTCTGCCCTCCCTAGTAGGTACATAAATATTATAATTACGTTTATTGTACTCCTGGAATACAGATTATAGGTACGGACACGGTTTCGTATTGCTGATATGCACAAATAAAAGAAGCGATCGTGTAAGAGCTAATTAAAAAAGTTGAAACAATGTTGAAGAGTACATATTTAATAAGGGAAAAAAGTTTTGTGTTGAATTGCATTTTTTGTTGCAAAGAAGCGAGTAGGCCACCTGATGGTAATTGATTTGACTCATAGTAGTCCAAGCGCAAATTAAAAAAAAACAATGTACTGAGTACTGAGAATGTTGTTATTAAATTAATGGTTTGTTTGTCCTGAAGCTGAAGGGGGATAACCAATCCATATCTGACTTGAAATGAGTGTTGGGAGCTTTTTTCGGCCGATTTTTTTTACGTTTAGCTTGAGGGGCAATGACACGCATTAGGCAAAAGGAGCACAGGCCGCCTTCCGACCAGGTGGACTGATGACCTGAAGAAGACAGCGGGAAACCGTTGGATTCAGAGGGCCCAGGACCGGGCGGAGTGGCGTCGATTAGGGGAGGCCCATGTCCAGCAGTGGACTACTAAGGGCTGAAAGGAAGGAAGGAAGGAAGGACACGCATGTATGTATGTATTATAATCCTACTTCCTACTTACTATACTACTATAAACGCGAAAGTTTGTGTGTTCTCTTTCACGCAAAAACGGCTAAATAGACTTGAAATTTCTTACACAGATAGAATGTGCTAAAATGCTTTTAGCTTCTTATATAGCTGAAATCGTAGTTGTTTTTTATAAGACGAGCAGGCAAACAGGCAGACGGGCCATCGGATGGTAAGTCATCACCGTCGCTTACTGACACGCGCCAGTGCAATTAGTCTAAACATTTGACAATTTTCAACATAAGCTTTTCAAAATTATTAATTATTAACAATTCCAAAAACAGAAATTATAATCCTCGCTGCAATGCGCTTGAAGCAACAGGTAGGTAATGCAAATATCACTAGAACGCTAACTGGAGCGATACTACTACCTACTTGACGAATATACTCGCTACTTAACTGATTTTCAACCAGGCGAAATATGGGTAGGCGGTAGGGGTGTTTTATTTTTATCTCCTTTCTTTAATAACGTTTTCTACAGTTACCTAAATGTTTTTCACCAAAAACATAGCCGATGTTATTAAAAATCGTTAACTAAATTTCCTAAAAAACATTTTTTTGGAAAAAGGACAGGTCTCCCGCGTGCTTGGGGACCGCAGTCCGAAAGTTAACTTCCGACCATTTGTATATATGCTCAGATTCTATGGAACTTTGATAGCGCGTTTGAGGATACGTCTTCTGGTTGGTCAGTCTTGGTATGACGCGTGTGACGTATTCTAGTGTTTACAATATTCGCTGCTTGCGTCGTCATGCGTGGTCAGAATTTCTTGTCAGAATTTCATATTACTGTAGGTATATTAGACCTACAATGCCTACATCCTTCTCATTGGGATTGGAGACCCGACCCTATAGTGGGTCGTTAATGGGTTAGATACCCCGTGTCCTAGTTGCCATGTTGTACGCAAAAGTTGCCCGTACGACAACGTCATTGCATACATTTTGGTGCATATCAGTGCGTATTTTAATTTGGACAGCGCCATACAGAGCACTGTATTGAAATTGTGTCGTGTTGGTCGGTCGGACGGCTACGTAACAATTATAGTAATATTATGATCATCTAGTGAGTGACTGAGTGGTCACCGCTCACCGTCCGGTCCAGTTATTGACCTCTTTTCATTTCATACACCCGTCTCTGTCTAGTAATAACGTATTTGGAAGATTAATACGTAGATGTCTAATGCATATCATTATATAGAGTGGCTTTTCTTAAATGTGCTCTGTGGAGTACACGACACGGCCAGTGTAAGATGAGCTGCCGCCGAAATACTGGTCAAGAGCGAGTGAGATGGGTGCACTGAGGGATCCGTACTGATATTATTTGCAACAAAAAGCAGAAAATTAAAATTATTTATTTGCATGGGTTAGTTTAAGGTTTTACATGGTACTTTGATCAGTCCGTATCCAATTTTTCAGCTATGCAATTAAAAAGATACAGTATAAAAATAAATTTAAAATAGAACTAATTAAATGTTAGTCGACAACAAATAGATGAAACTTTTAACTAATTCTATTTGAATCAGTAGTATGGTCACCTTTACCCATGGTGATCTGCAACAATTGGTCTATCACTGAGGTGTACAAACACATCTTTACGTAAAAAAAATTCACACTTAGGTATGTACCCAAAATTTAATTATTATGTGTTTTAGTTAATGATTAGGATCAAAAGCTTCTAGGTATTCAATTTTACATGAAATGGAAAAATATAATTACAATTAGGGGTCTTACAAAGCAAAGTGTTAATAAAAATGGTTGGGTTATAAAAAAAACATTGTTTTTAATTTGATAACAGGTACAATAAAAATATAAATTTAAAAAAATGTTTTTATTCAATCAAACCATAATCAATTACAAAGGTCGCAAGAGCCCTGCACTAGGTACAAAACTCTCATCCACCGAGACTTTACATAAGGTTATACAAACTAAAGGAAAAGGAAAGGAAACAGTCCCAGCAGACAAACCACAGAAAAATAATTATTTTACAATTTCGATGCGTAACCCTAAAAACTAAAGTGCACAACAATTCCGAGCAAAATTTCAGCCATTGTTTATCTTAATGACGTTAGATATCACCACTTCTGAGCTTTATATTTGACTGAAAGATTAGATCAGAAGTAGTTGGTAAACATAAAAATAACGTCTGATACACTGACTGGGTACACATTTGTAACATTACTTTCAGTTTATTAAGACCGGAAGCGGTGAAAGTCCAGTGGGTGACTGTGGGTGGCTAAAAATAAAGTATCTTAATCGAGAAGCCCAGGTTCAAATTCCTGTGGCTGTGAAACATATGAGTTTTAAAAAGCTATGTGCACGCTAGGATTCCCTGTGTTGTGGGTGCCATGGGCACACACAAGACAAGAAAACATACACCAAGACCAGAAACAAAATTTAAACTCATCATTCAAATCTCTGCACCGCTGGGAATCGAAGCCAGTACCGTCTGAGCAGCGCACTGGCATTTTAACCACTGCGCCACTTAGGTCGTCACTTAGGTCGTAGGACTAAAAATATGCACTTTATAAAACTTATACTTATTTAAGTGTTAATCTCCTTGCAATCTCTTAAGACGTTAAAGTTAAGCCGTTGAAGGGCTCAAGATAAACTGGTGGGTAAAAGTGAAAAGTAAATAACGTGGCAAAATGTAGAGCTGCCATGATTGAGTGGGATGTGTTGTGTGGTTTTATTTGGGTCAGCTTTTTACGTAATGTCTACGTTTTAATGTTGTCAAATTGATGTACGAATTGCATAGAGAGCGCGTTCAGAAAAGCAAATTTTTCTTTAACTGCATCTAAACCATCGACACCCTATCAAATGTATGTATATTATATGAGGTGAGATCGCATGTTTAAAATCGAAATTTTAAAGAAAAATTAAAAACCGAGTCTACTATTACAATTGGGTTTGGTCACCATTATCTGACTATATTTTTTCAGTCTGACTACAAAGTTGTCATAAAATATGTATTATTTGACAGTTTTTGTAATCAGGACTATAGATAAGTTATGTCATGATTTTCCGCTAGAATTTATTCGGCGTACGAGTTCTATAAAAAATTGGGTTATTTTGACAGTTTATCATACTGTCAATAGAATACAATGGCGTCATAATGACAAATTAGTTAGCCCGCCCCCAGGTGCAATATAAGTACGAGTACATAGGTACGCCCGTAACGTAATTAACACTCGTTTTCGGAAATAAAGTGAGAGGCGGAGAATTGAGGAAGTGTTACAATTCTCGATAGATATTCACCATCTTTAGAAAGGTCCAAATGAGATTATAAGCGACGATCGTACGATGATTACTTAAGATACCTACCATTCGTATGCTAAAATGTCTTTATTATACAATTTGTATATAACTATTTACATAACTTATAACAAAAAAGGAATAGAATAAAACTAAATAAAAATAAATGATTCCAAACCACTGTCCTGCGGCAAGGTACCCAAGATGCTGGCTGCATTCCCCCTTTAGATAGCAATACTTATCCTTTGTCCAAATCCAAATCCCTACCATTCGCTAGATTTTTATCAAACACTAGTCTTTTAGCGTCGTAGAGCATTCAGTTTTAAGGCATTTTTGATAGGAGGAACTTATTTGATATGTAAAAATGATGATCCGGGTTCGAATTTAACCACTTCGCTGTCCCGTGAGTCACATGTGATACATACCCATTGTTTAACTATTGTGTCTATTTATTGGACAGGCAAAGTGTTAATTAAACAAGTGATATAATAATAAAATTGTAGCTCTATGAACACTGTGAAATAAATGAATTTTATTTTTATTTTGTAGCGACAACCGGCACTCGTCCAGAGATGGCGCCACGGGGATCCTGAATCACGCTATAGAAGTTTTCTATTTCGCTGGCATATATACAAAACTTTGAGATGACGTCAACAGAGCACGGCCGCTCCCCGCAGACATGACCACCTAGCCTGAGCTAGCCCTCTCGTGAAAGAACACCCTTTGCCACAGTTGTATCATACTCACAGTAAGTTTTATGAAACTCCTTGAAGAACGAAGTGTGCTGGGTAAAAATTTTTATAATTGTGGATTTTAGAAATTAGTTCGGGGAGTAATAAGAAGTATCCAATATGCTAATCTAGGTAATAAATAACGTGCGCATCCGATTTCATCCAAATCTGTTCAGCCGTTTTGCGTGAGAGTAACAAACGTCCATCCATCCATTTTCACAAATCTTTACATTAAATAGTAGGATTTGATATCAAAAGATTAAGCACATACAAGTACCTTCGATGTTCTCACCATCACCGAGGCTTGACTGGTGGAGAATGCCACTAAGAATTAAATTAGTTCTTGTTACACCATTTTTTTATTGGTGTACAAAAAGAAAAAAAATCAGCTTAATTTTTTTAATTCACGACCACTGTCCAATCACCGGTGCAAATAAACCTAGACCGGATATTGTGAGGGCCATACCTAAAGCCTTTGAAGGGTCATCTACCACTTCACCGTCGTTTAATTAACAGCCGGGGGTAGTATCGACCCCATCAATGGGTTCCAAGTTTTATTGGTTTCTGGTTTTTTGCGATTCTTTTGATTTACAAAGGCTGTGTCAGGGTAAACAGAGAACGCGAACGATTAATTTAACATGTATTTTGAGATCCGTTTTTGGCAAAAGTAATTTGTGGTGCCGACTTTTTTTATTCGTAAGGCTAGGCTAATAGTTTAATTTGTAGTAATCGGTGATAGCCAATGTAACTTCAGTGTAGTGAACAAGAGATATCCAATAATATTAGTCTATGCATAGAATTAATTACCAGAGCGCGCGTTGAAGTCTTTTCATTAAAAATAGAAATGCACGCAATATCCAACTAGAATTCAATAATACATCGCGATAAAAAATTCATGCACAAATGCACATGCAAATCGCAAAATTCCATATTCAAAAAGAAGAGAAGCGTTCGACACGTAAAAAAATGTACTTGCATACTCCACATCAGATTTTCGAGGCAACGTGTAAAAGTACCAATACCATTCGTATATATCATTCATTAGCACAGCTAGAATCCAATACGACATTTTTTACAATCCCCGGGCACAAAGAACGGACGTCCTCCCCCACACAGGCAAATACGGCATACAAACAAACCGCGCCTGTGTGGGTGAGAAAAACTTGAAAAAAATCCGACTGACCCGCGCACACACGTAGCGAGCCGCGAAAAAAAATCACTGACACAAAGAAAGTCTACCGAAAACTTCAATACGAACTTTTATGCGCACACCGACACGCGCCACGCACACCACGACACCCCACAAGGAAGGTGTAGTAGTGTCCGTGAGTGCACCGCGTCCCTACGAGGGCTAAACTTAGCGAGCGCGTGTGTGCGCGCCCACAGTTGCAAGAGTCCAAAACTTCAGCGGGACTCGGCGTGCATATTTCTTCTCAAACCGAATTAAACTTTATTTCTGTATCATAAAGTTCAGCGTATACAAAACGCGGAAAGAGTTAGGACCTTCCCGGCGTTCGGGGAGAGCTGCGCGGCGCGGGTAGTTTTCGTATGAAAGTTAGTGGCGCGAGTTGCAGAGACGGGCCGGCTGTAGAGGAGCGTGTATCCGTCTCGCTCGCACCACCCGCCGCCCGGGGCGGGGGCGAGAGGGGGTGGCGGGGGTGTCGTGTCGCGTTGATGAACATTTTTCGCATTTTTTTCATTATTTTTACGCGAATCGTTTTTAAAGGGTTTCGTCATAATTGCGACGCCGTCCGATTATGTCCACGACCGATAAGCCGGCTACTTAATCGTACGGGGCCGTCGTTCTAATTAGTCGATCTGTCAATAAGAGGAAGTAGCCGGACTTTTTCGTTCCTCCTCATTATAATGCATCAGATAAAGCGATTTAATGAGTTTCTTATTACAAAGCGATATGGGGTATCCGTTTTTTATTTCTTTGAGAAATAATTACTGGTAAACACTTTTGAAGTGTTATCAAAGAAGCTGCAACTCCTTGTGACGGCCGCGCGGCGTCGTACGCATGTCTCGAGTGGAACGCCTCGGCGGGAAAGTTATTTTCCCGCGTTTTCCTCGCTCCCGCCTTTTCTGTCACATACGTTCTACGAATAATTAAACGTTAACATTCTTATAAGAAATTAAAAAACTGTATCAACTTGTTGATTTTTATCTACTCTTCCTAGAACTCTCTTTTTCAATTTCCTACTCAAGTATGAAGCAAGAATAAATGACCTTAATTCAGGTAAAAACTTAAAAGCATAGTCACGACACATAAAAAGTTATAAATAAGGTAACAATAAAATCCGCTAGGAGACGCGACTGAAAAAGGCCGTCCAGGTGTTTTTGCAAATTCAATAGCGTCGGGGACTGAAAAGCACTAAAGTTTTTCTCAATTCCATAATAATCGAAACGATCGGTTCATAATAATCAAAACGAGTGTTTCAGAGCATCCTCCCGCGAGAAGGGGAGTAAAAAAACTCAGGCGGGTTCCAGTCTCGCTGTGGCCGCGGCGCGCGCCGCTCGCATCCAAAACGTTCCTTTATTTTACATTACGTGTTTCATTTCGCGTAGACTTGGACGGCGTTGTTTTGCGACGCGACATGTGCAACAAATTGTGATTTTTGGACTCGAAAACAAAAATGGAACACCGTGAAATCATTTCGTCAAACAAAAACAATATTCCTCGGCAGAATTTTTAAGTAATACCGCAACCAAACGCAGTTCAAACTAGATTCTTTTCGATCGGTTCCTTTTAGGTTTTTTACACACTTTTCGTAACAATCACAAACTAATGCAGTCGACTAAGTTTACGTTGTCGTATGTTGAGTTTTTTTTCTTTTCGAAACTGTAACAAACTTTGGAGAAACTGTACCGACAGACGGCTAGAAGTCGCTAGAAGAGCGGAGAAGAGAAGAGAAGATGGCGCTTGCTTCTTCTGTGAGCCTCTACTACTCGATCGTGCAGCGAGCTGCCCGCCATTACTTGGAAGACTATTGTCACACAGGTGAGTGTTATTTTTAACTTATTCCAATAAGAAAATAGCAATAAGATAATTCTAATAACAACAAACCAAATTAATATTATAGGAATTATATTATATAGGAATTGAAAAAAAAATACTATAACACTTATTATTGACAATGCAATAAAAGTTGTAGCGACTTTCGTAGAGCGGCAGTTGTAGACTTGTTTTTTTTAATTTTGACTGTTTTGTTAAATCACTGATTAAACTAATTACGAACTTATCTACTAATACATAATCTTTATTTAAAAACCAACCTTTAAAAATTAGATTGATATCATAAACAATTCAATAAATCAATCAAGTTATTTGACCCTTGATATTTGAGCCTGCAACTATTCTTGTCCAATAATAAATCCATTAAAACTTTTTTGCTCACCTTTATTTAAATTATGTTCTTAGGTATTACATTTACATTTTTCCGCAACACGAAAAACAATTTGTTCCGATTATAAGTTAATACCTCAAATGGTAACAGTCAAATTCTCAAATGAACTGACTTATAATATTAACATTAGTACTTATTATAACAATACTGACTTATAATATTAACATTAGTACTTATTATAACAATACTAGACATCTTAATTAATTTAATAAATCAAAAGTCGAACCTTTCGGAAATGTTAGAAAATGAATTAATAACAATTAAAACGTCGCCTTATCATATGAACATTTAAAAAAAAAACATACAGACGAATTGAGAACCTCCTCCTTTTTTTGAAGTCGGTTAATAAAACAATGAATAAATAAAACACATGACACACATTGAGGGCATTCATGCTTTAAATTAAATTTTGAAAAAGTTCTTTGGGATAAAAAACTTTGTTTACATCCTTTTCGTTCGACGGGAATGTAGAGATGACAAAATAAAAATGGTAAATCATTACTTTATTATATAAACATTAACAACAATCAAATTACTTGCCTTTTGATTTAGTGTGTATTGCTTTATCTATTTCCGTTTGAAAAGACTTTAAATTTTATTTCTTACAAAGATATTCTCTGTTCATATTTCAACGATAAAATGTAGAGAGTAGAATAATAATTTGTTCCGAATATAAAATTATGTGTTCTTTTATGAAAAATAAATAAAAGAACATTCTGTCTTATGACTGTTCCTCCTGTTCCTCTTTTTAATGCGTGCCCTTTTTGTTATATTTATATTGCCCGAACCTTTTCAGAATATTATTATAATAATATAACCAAACAATTAACGATCCAAATGACTTTGAATATTATTAGTTTCCATGCATATTATTTCACTCTCGAATAAAATTTGAGACCAGTAAAATTTGAAGAAAAATTGGATCGTTTTATTTCTTCGATTATTTAGTATTAAAAAAATTGTAAATAATAATAGGTGCTTTAAAATGACTATCGGCTTATAGTAAAAGCAAAGCTAATAGAAAGATTTGCGCATACTTACGTGTTAATCAGCAATAAAGTCATAATGTGGAGCCTATCTCTACATCTACGCCGGCTTTATCGTAGCAACCATTTACATTTACATTAATTAAACGCCGTCTACAATAACATCATAAAACCGAGATATAATTGCCTAAATTATAATGAAAGAAGTAAACAATTCAGGCAACCTCATGAAATGGTCAGTGCAGCCCATGGTTATCCATCCAAGATTATTAAAGCACCTCATCTAAATTCGACCAAGACTGGTGTTTTTCAAAATAGCACATTGATTCATTACCGAGTTTCATTGCTTATTCTGAGAATTAAAGCTGTTAAAATATGTTTGTCTAGCGACTATAACGCGCTGAATTGAATAGAAAGTGGCTTACTCTATGACGGATAATAACAGCGGCGGTTGACACCCGGTTTCTGCAATGGTATGGTAACATACAATGGAAAAGTTATTTTTTATAAGCGGGGTCAGACGTACCTGAAGCGGTGTGCCCTTAGAGAGAATATCAGAAGCTCAGAGAGTGATATTTTTATAAAGCACATAACTTTTAAGATAGTCATTGGTGTATGCCACTGGGATTCGCACCCGGGCCCGTCGGGTAAGACGAAACACTATAAAACCGTTTAATTGTACCAAATGCTTAGTTTAAATGTACCTGAAACGTGAGTTAATCCATTAGACTTAGGTTTCACCTGTAAACTATTTGTGCTTAGACGAAGATGTACATGTGAGCGCCCTCTAGCTTGATCGTAGAAGCATAGTGTATTTTTTATAAACATAGTAACGAATCGTTGAAGTTCAATCGATACTTTATTTATACCACGTGTAGTAGAAAGGGCCCTTACCATACTGATATAGGAGCTACTAGCAGCTACTATTGCAGTTGCTCAGCGGCTAATAAAGAGAGAACTCGGTATTTCTCTAAATGACAGAGTCAAAAATGACGAGATGATATGATATGATAGGAATAGGTCATAATTTCAATCGGAGGGCGAGCATTAACACTATCGACAAAGTATTCATATAGTTAACGTGTGACATTAGTATGGAAAGATTTACAGATGCTCTCTATCACGTCACTCTCATTTCAATGATACACGTTAACTATACGATACTTTGACGACAGTACTCCTGATCATAGCACTGATGCAGTCAGCGGGGAACTATAAATAAATAAATAAATATTGGATTCAAGGGCCCAGAACCGTACCCAAACTTTTCGCTTCACGTATTAATATTAGAGGATAAGATTTATACAAAGAACATTCTATATTTAAGTAAGTAGATAATAGATTTGAAGTGCATTCATTTTAAGTTAAAATGTGTGTACCTTGGTGTTATTTTACTTAGCGTTTTCCTTATAATTAACGTAATCATTTTTAATTTGGTTCTGAAAACCTCAACGTTAAATCAACAGTTATAAACAATTAAGACTACATTAACCTGTGTCTGCTTGAAAAATAACTATAATAATACGCGAACACATATATATGAATACAGTAACAGGTCAGTAACTAGTCACTGACAAACAAGTAAATGTTTTGAAGTCACCCATCCCTGTTACTTCCACCTTCTATAAATCAGTAGCTTAGCTCCCAATGGAACAATATTATATAAAATCTAAGAAAATGCTCTCCAGGGTCTGAGAAATAAGTGAGGCAACCATCCTTAGTCATTAGGAATAAAAACGCATTCAGTTTTGATTTCAGACAACACCAACACAACACACGATAAGTTCTGTTTTAGGCGGTTTGGTTGTCTAATTTACTTAAAAGCTTCAGACATATCGTAAACATAACAACAACATAACATCGTCGTCATAACTTTACATTTCACACCGCCATCACCGATGCAATACAATAGTAGTTTTTCAATAGTAACAAGCAAGCCTTATGGCCGCGACATTGTGTTTTAAAAACACATTTAGCCCTTAAATAATAATTGATAATAAGTTTTCGTTTCTGTTTCATATCATTTCGATATTAATTTTCAAAAACACAATCTTAAATTCTTGAAAATTAAATTTCACCTCGTTAACAACTAATAAAATCGACGCCAAATATCGAACTCATCAAAATAATAATAAATCCTTAAGTTTAAGCCTGAAATGACCACAATATTTATTATATGTAAACAAACAACATCGGTTTGATGTTGATACTTACTTAGAAGACATATGGCTGTAGTTTAGACTTTATGAAAGCCGTCGCAACGTTGAGAAACGCCGTCGGAAATATATTGTTTACTGAACCAATCTTTTGAGTCCCACTGTTGGTAAAAAAAAGCATTGAAAAACTTTGAACAAATAACAAAAAACTATACTTCGTCATACAATTTACTATATGTATACAAAATATTTATACTTCAACATTAAAATCATTTCGTCATATCACAAGAACAAAAAAACATTTTACAAAAATTAATAAATAAATTAAATTTTACTTTCATTGTGAAATTCAAAATATGAATTATTTTATAAATTAATATATTTGAATCACCTTTAAACAATTTTTATGAAATTTTGTATATTATTCGCTTTGATGACGGTTTTTTTCTACAAGTCCTTGTCGTATTTGCCATGTCACATACCCGGTGTCCCAATGACGCACGCAAAAGTTGCTCGTACGACAACATCACTGCATACATTTTGTTGCCTTCAGTGTCATGTTCAATAAGGACAAAACAATACAAAGCCCTGTGTTCAAATTTTGTTGTGTTGGTTGCTATGCAATTGGGACAAAGCTTTAGACGACTACTATAGTAGTGGTACACTACTACAACTTTAGGCTGTGGTTTAAAGTAGCGATAAGGCTTACGAGTTACGCCGCTTCACCAAAAATGTAAGTTAAATGGAAGTTTTTCTTAACTTCCATTCAACCGACTTGGGATGTCAATGAACTACAGAATAAAAAACGGAATTCTTGTTCTTCGGTATTTCGAGACAAAGGCTTATTCCAATTAGAATTTCATATAATCGCTGGCGTTAACTGGAATGATATAAATCAGTTCCGATATTGGACGGGGAGAAAGTCCATGTTTCTGATAAGAATAATTACGGATAGAAATTTTGAGTACCTAATATTATGTGTTAAATAGGTCTATTTTAAACTTCTCAATCCAAACTAATCATAGTTTCAGGACATGAGAAAAGAGGGTCCGTTTTCCACACTCATATTAGTAATATTTAATTATTTAAAAAAAATGTTTATTTTATAAGTAATTTTATAATTTTAATATCCTTACACTTTCATTCTTGAAATTAATGCTTCTAGCTGCATTCAGTTAAATTTCTAGGTACATAATAAATATGATTTTTCTTAAAATTTATTTCACCAACCCTGCGACAACCCTTACCACACTTTCCCCGACAAACCAGTGGTCGGTGGTTTGCAGACCGGTTGTCGCTGGTTCAGAACCAGTTCCGTGGTCCGCGACGTGTGCATGCAAGTGTGGTGCATCACTAAAGGTCAAGGCCGGGGCTAGATCGCGAACTTGCGAGGTAATAGCCGTGTGGGGCATTGTGCGTAGGGCTGGCGCGTTAGACAATTGACGACAGATTATATTAAAAGGGTTGATGAAGAAAGTTCCTGATGACTTTTACCGGATTACTTTGACCTGATCACTTTAAGACTTGCGGTGTTTGTAACAATAAGTAACAAGACAATGTACAGGTTGGCAGTGGCGGATTTGCAGTCCTAGCCGCTCTAAGCCCGATGCCATGTGCCGCCCCTTCCCTCGTTCCCACTTCTCGGTTGTCGGGTGTCGGCAAAACAGCCGACATATTTTCTTGCCGGAGCCGACACAAAATCGGTTTCCGATAAGTGTGAATAGCTTCATTTATAATGCTCTGCCACTATAACCTCCGATTAATATACGGATCCGACACCCGACAAGTATGGGAGCGAGCTCTTACTCAGCACCCATCATATAGATACCCATTATACATAATAATTAATAAATTTACTTTATTGTCCACTTTTAATTGATTCAGTTAATTGGTAACTAAACATAAACGCTGTCAGTATATAATATTTTCCTAGGTTTCAAATATGATTGAACATTTAGTACAGTAAGATACTTTGCATTTGAGTTATTTCTTGTAATCATTAGTGTTTTTTTTGGCACGATTTGCCCTTTTCTTCTGGCCCGGGCCTACTGGGCCTAGGGCAAATCCGCCACTGCAGGTTGGCACTTAATGAAACGAATGAGACTTAACTTAACTGAAAGCAAAATGAAGATTTTTGCATACATTACGATATTATGTATTTTTAAAATTTAGTGACCACTATTAAACGCTTCGAATACTCCAGTTATGCACACATCTCGATAAACTTATATTTTTGGGACGGAACAAAATATAGAGAAACGAAGAATAAAAGCTTGAACTTGACAGCCCTACTGCATGTGAGCTTTAACTGCCTTTCTTCCGTAGTTGCGGACGCACCATTTTGTGGGTACTTTGCTACTTTGCATTCGTAGTCGTGTGAGCTACTGAGTTTATAAACTGCGTTCATATCTATAAGTACGTAATACTTACACGTGAGCATACGAGATAGGCTGAAGAAAATAAACTAAGCGTTAGCAAAAAACTTGCAATGTTTGTGATTTTTAGAAACGTTTCACATGTCTTTGAGAACACTTTTTTCTCTTTTCTGAACTTTTAGGCATGCAGCAAGCAAGCAGCAAGCAGCAAGTAATATTAAATTTTACAAAAGTTACGTGTGAACTTTTTTAAGAAAGATTTTGGCGCGTACCACTGGGATTCGAACCCGGACCCCTTGAATAAGAGACCGAATTCTTAGCCACTGGGCTATCAACGCCTATTTTGATGTGTACCATCTTCTTTTTTCAAAGTTAATTTCTTCAAGCAGTTTCTTGTTGGAAGGTGCCTTTACCGGAACAACAGATTTAAGTCGAACGTCTTAGTCGGTACTACTTCCACAGCGGTGATAGCCCAGTGGCTTAGAATTCGACCTCGAATCGAGGGGTCCGGGTTCGAATCCCAGTGGCACGCACCAATGACTTTGTAATAAAAGTTATGTGCGATTTATGAAATTAAATATCACCTGCTGTTACGGTGAAGGAAAACATCGTGAGGAAACCTGCATGCCTGAGAGTTCACAATAAAAAAAATGTTCTCAAAAGCATGCGAAGTCCACCAACCCGCAGTAAGCCAGCGTGGTGGACTAAGGCCTACATCCTTCCCATTGTGAGAGAAGACCCGACCCTGTAGTGGGTCATTAATGGGTACTGACACTACTTCCTTGTTTATCAGTCTACCTTCGTTCCTAGAGTTCTCCCAATTGGAGGTATTATGTGGTTGCCATACTGCTATCATGCTTCTCTAGTGCGAACTAGAAAAGAAATTTCTTCCGTAATTTGCTTAGACGTAATTTGTTTGTTAGATAATCTGTAATTGTCTAACAAACAAAACACAACGCAGTCCCACAACCGTCGGGCATTACACCACCCGCCGGAGACTAAAATTCCACCATCATCACCTGGATATGTGGCGTTCTTCCACAGACCGCTTTTCACGTACGTTCTTGCCTCGTACATGCAAACTTTGGAACGGTCTTCCGGCTGATGTATTCCCACAGGACTATGACATGGGGTTCTTCAAGAAGGGCATAAAAAAGCTCTCCTTCATAGCCGGCAACGCACTGGCGACCCCCTGGTGTTGCACGTGTCAGTAGGCGACGGTGACCACTTACCATCAGGTAGCACGACTGTTAGCTTGCTCTACTTATAAAAAAAAATTAGCGGAATAGCCGTGTTCCGGTAAATGTCCGGTCGATTACCGGTAACCGTAATTGACTAATGGTCGCAGGTACCGAGATTAACACCTGATTACAGCCGGACCGTGAAGCGGAACGCCACACGACGTAATTTGACCAATTCCATCTAGATTGCGCTGTTTCATTCAGGGATACAATGAGAAGATATTTGAATTGGGATCTCGAGATAAAAGTGACCGTTTCGAATTATTTCTGTACGAGTATCAAGATTAATTTCTTTCTTTCGTTATAAATCTACTAGTTTTTACTCGCGGTGTTGTTCGCCTAGATTATTAACATTTGGTCGGGATTGAATAAGATATATCTACCCTATTTATTTGCACTTGCAGAGATCGCCAACTAGTCGAAATTCGACTACAATTTATTGAAATTTGAATTTGACACGTAACGGAATGGTCGTACACGTCATGTTTGTCTATGTGCCTGTCGAAGTACCCCAAACTTGTGGTAGCGCGCGTGGCGTGTTTTTGATGAATTTCGTGTATTTTTTAATGCATTTCAATAAAAATATTAGAATTCGTGCATTCTTCTCCATGTAAACTTAATTGTTTCAAATATCAAGCTCCTCCGTTCGCGTATTGAGCTGTAAATTGTACCCAAAACACTTTTTGTTCCACCTATTAACATAAGTATTTATTTTTAGACGCGTTATCCATTTTTAACCGACTTTTTGTGATAAGTTATCCATCCAGTCAGGTTATATCTAATTAATTGACTCATATAACTGACATGACACTCTTGTATAAAATATTAAAATGAATACCTACTAATGTGAAAATATCATTTGCATCAATATGCAATTCGCTATTTTAAAGTATTGCTAACAGAATATTTTATTTCACGGATATTCAAAATTGCATTTCCAATAAATCTGATCTATAAGTAGATATAAATGTGATATATAAATATAATAAAGCTGATATAAATCAGCAGCAATAAATAACGTAGGATTGGGAAAATCTAACACTTTTATCTGTTTAAGAATGGTTTATAGCTATTCGATTTAATTTGTTATGATCGAATCTTACTAATATCCTACCACTGTTATAAATGCGAAAGTATCTTATACACCTACTTGAAGATAAGGGAGCGTGGTGGGTCCATACCAAAACAAGTTCCACGTGTGCGGATTGTTGCAAAGAAATGAATATGACTTTGACTTTACAGAAGTCAATAAACTTATCACGGTTATGCTCACCTTCTTATCTTCCTCATATTAGCAACATTCGCTTTTCAGAAACGCGTAAAAGTTGACCAAACTTTGGCGTCAACACTATACTTCATCAAGGCCTCAAACTTTACGGAACTCGACATACGTTCACTGAAGTAAATATTAATATTACATATATACTAGCCTTCCGTATGTCTCCACAACTCTTAAGTTGGTCTTTCGTGTGTATGATAGCGCACTATTATGGGGCCAAGATGTAGTTTAGTGCACTGAGAGGGATGAAAGAGAATTGCTGCAATACGTGTTTCATAAATGCTGTTTAGGATTTTAGAAGTTCTTCCGTTAAAGAAGTAAAAGGTACTGAGAAATATTCATATTTTATTCTTGATCTTCGTCGTAATTGGTACTGTATAGTGCCAGGGATCAAGATAATAATAAAATATATATACTGAATAAGCTCAAACCCTCATTTTACTCAATTCGGGGAGGTTTAACTATTCATTTTTATTTTACCTTCAATGTTTCGTTTAAACAGAAAATAAACAAGAATATACATATATTCGTATGTATTCGAGACAGACAATCGTACAAAGTTACGTCATTGAATTTGAAAATTTTAAAAAGATCTTTCCTATGTAGATACCTACAGAAATAAAAGATACGTTGATAATAGTTTAAATACTTGTAAGAGTAATGCGTCGAAAATTCAAAAGTTCAATCACCCGGCCACCTTGAAAGTTTTTGAAAGAATGACCGTTTAAATTACCGGTTGTCCTCGTATGCGTCACCAAGTCAGTCCTCCGTCCAGTGGATCCGGATTCGATTCCCGATCAAAGCTCTAGCTGCCGGCTACTGGTTTGGAAGAATGATCTTCTCTTGAGTGTCGAAGGTATACAGTGTGAAACGTTTTCCAGATGTTAGGTGGAAAGCATTTGTTAGGTATTGCCTACAATAACTGCAGTAAAATGTTAGCTCTTAACATCATTTTTATTGGCAACTAAACTCTCCTTAGAAACAAAACACACGAGAGACACGCTGCTTCACTTAATACTGAGATAGCAGCCCAGAAATAGATATATGTGACTAATGCGGACCAAAAATTTTTCTAGAAATCATTTAACTTATGCTTGTTCTAAGTGATTTAGTATGAGTGTTTTAATTATAATGAACACATGTCGTATTAGCTTCAGCAGTAATTCTATAGACACATTTGAAAACAGATACTATCTACGGACATACTCTCAATACAATTTTAAACAGCAAGTGCTACTAATATATTTATGGGTAGTTAGGTAGAGGAAAATCCCCGAATGTAACTGTCTGGCTAATTTATAGTCTAGAATCAACGAAGAGTTCCGTCGGTGTTTAAGTTAACATTACTAATATTCTAAATGCGGAAGTTTATAAGGATAGATGTATGGACTTTGTCACTCTTTGCCACAAAAATAATTTAAATATATATGGAGTTGGAATCAAAGATACATAAATTAATCTTATTATTAAAATTCTCGTGTCACAATGTTAGTTACCATACTCCTCCGTAGTCTGAGAATCGGCTACTATCTATATTTCATACCATTACCTCAAAAATTGCAAGTGTCTAACAATAAAAAAAATACAAAAAAGTCTAAGGTTCTTTTACCCTACAGAACCCTAACAGTACTCGAAGTGTGCAGAAAACAACATGTCTACCCTCAAAACGCGAATCTGTGCGCACAATACTGTAACGGTAGCACACCGTCATCTAATTGCAGTTTTTGCCTCAATCCAAAGGTAATTTACCACCATTTGGAGCTGGCTTCACGATTTAGCCTCAAAACGGTCGTACATCTGACCTATTACTGTTCAAATTTTACAAAAGGTGAAGAAATTACTTTTTGTAAATTTAAACGCTGCGATTTATATTTATAAGAAACTTGGCTTAAACATAAGAAACGACGGAATTTAGTCGCTAGTGTATTGCCGATTTTAAAGGAGATTTACTTTTACCCCTTCTCTGAATAATCTGCATGTGAAATATATACCAAATATTTTCATAAATTAATGATTAAGAACCAAAAGTATTTGCTAATTAATAGATACCTATTATAGTGGAATTTCAAATCTTTCATTTCGTATTTTTATATAAAGACACCCAAAAATATGGGTATTTAAGAGTGTCACTAAGTATTTTAATAAAATTATTCCAGCCGGTAAGCAAGTACCTATAACATTTCGTGTGATTCTCTCATCAAATAACAAGGTTGTCTAGACGTTTTAGGCATTTCGCTGAAAAGTTCAGCTTTTGTTATTCGAACCCAAAAAATTGTTCAGACACAATGACAGAGGTTGACAGTTCGCAAAACTGCTAATTCTAAAAACGTTTGAAAAATGACAAAAAGACAAAAGAACCTGAGAAATCTGTCAATACCGTCTGACGAAAAAAAACATACCCACAGTATGCGAACGTTTCAGGAACATTAAATTTATAAAACCTGCAAACATTAATAATTGTGTTTAGATCACCTAATTCTAATGAACACTCCACCAATTTTTATATTTTCAACATGTGAGAGGAAATATTCAAATAAATAACGCACATAGCTCCACACTAGGCTTCCCTGTGTCGTGGTTGCCATGGACACACACAAGGCAAGAACACAAACAGACTAGAACATGCCACATACACAAACACATTTGCCTTTATGCCACATATGTCTTTGAGTCCTCAAACCTGCATACCAGTGTGTTCTCCAAGTCCATAATGTCAGTTAGTAGTTAGTTAGTTCTCTAACTTTCAGGCAGGCAGGTATACTCAAGATGTTTTTGTCTACTATTACCTCACATTTTTATAAAGCGCACATAACTTTTAAATAAGTCATTTATGCGTGCCTCCTTAGACCTCTCGAGTAAGTGGAAGCCACTGGGCCACACCGCTCTATGATCTAACAAACAATAAAAAAAAAACGCTTAAAAATACGTAATAAACTTTCACTAATCGCAATTTCTTCGAGCTGAAACTCTGAGATAAAACGCTACCTAGAGTCACGTGTAGAGTCACGGCGCAGAGTTTACAAACAAACTCCGTGATTACAGCTTCCGGCGATATCGACTCTTTGTTTTGTTTCAGTTTCCTTATCCTTTTGTTTTCTTAACTTTTCCGTTTGTGAAGCTCTTGATTCGTTCCGTAATAGAAATAATGTTTAATCCACACTAGTTATTTCATACCGACTAAATTAGTGCTACGTATTTTTTGAGTCGAGTTTTTAATTAATGAAGTACCTACTACCTACCTACCTACCTACTTTATATTAGTTACATTTCTTAATACTCGTATTTATGATATGAAAGAAAAGCAAAACGTTAGACGTTAAGCCACGTCGGGCGCGGTCAGTACTGATATAGATGATCGTTAGTGGCGAATTAAATATGCGAGTCGAGGTAGCAGTTGTTAAACCTAGTCGGCCCTATGGGTGGTTTGAAAACATTCGACACGGGTTGACCAATAATGCGCATGCAACGCGGAGAGCAGCGTGGTGAAGTAATCTCAATTCTTTGTTGTGGAGACAGACAAATATGATTTCGATGTGATTCTCGGTAACATAGATACCGTCTAACCCTACGGGGTATTTAAAGCATCTACAATTCTACATACGTATACATACATACATACTTCAGACAATCCTTCCTTCCTTTTCAAAGTTGAATACACTAATCCATGGGCAGCAATGACCTTCTTTCCTTCCTTCCTTTCAGCCCTTAGTAATCGACTGCTGGACATGGGCCTTCCCTAATCGACGCCACTCCACCCAGTCCTGGGCCCTCTGAATCCAACGGTTTCCCGCTGTCTTCTTCAGGTCGTCAGTCCACATGGTCGGAGGGCGGCCTGTGCTCCTTTTGCCTAAACGTGGTCACCATTCGAGGACCTTTTTTCCCCAGCAATGACCACTTATCACATATATCAGGTGGGCAGCACGTTACTTTAATGTGAAAAGAGCTATTAGTATCACGTGTGGAATCGCGAGAGGTTGTTAGTAAACATAATGAGTGTTGCACCATTATATCGTACGTGTAGTCGCGTGCTGAGAATAACCAGGGTTGCCGTGCTTGCTGCGATTATGATTGAATGTTAAAAAATACTACCTACAATGTAAACGAAATCTAGCTGGTAATATTAAATGAGATTTTTTTACTATTTTAATGCTTATCTAACGTTGACTGCGTGTTACATTAAAATATTTTTGCAACTATTTACAACTGTAAAGGCTTGGGCTTATTTTTTTTTTGTTTTTACTTTGTTTTTAGTGTTTTTATGTTTTAGTCAAGTATGCTCCAAATCGCTGATTGAAAATAATTAAGAAATTAAGATTGTTACAAAACTCAAGTGTGTCAGTTTATCACCTCTGTGACCTTTTATTAGTAGATCAAACATTAATATTATTTTTCTCAAATTACAAAATCGTTGGGTATTATGATCTTATAAAAATTCAATAGTCTTAAATTTTCGATCCAGAGTTCATATTTGACGAAAATGTTACCGAATATAACACGTTTTTTTTTTCATAAATAAAAGTTGTAAAATGAGCAGTAGCATACCAGCTACTCTTAAAACTAAAAATAAGTACTAATAATAAAAACAAACAGGTATAAAAACAGGAAATTGTCAAACACCAAAAATTAGAGTCATTACTTCAATATGTGGCGCGGCGCGGCGGCGCTCCACTTAAATACATTTGTAGAGTTCATTGAATACAAATGTGCGAAGTTTGTTCTTAATGAACATGTCGCAAGTTCAAGGGCAGGGGTAGCGACCCTTACGCAGCGTGACGTAACGACTAAGACGGAGACGCGTAAGGGCGCGAAAACGAAATATAAAGTGGAAAAGTAAAGCTTCGTAGAATGCGCGCTCGAAAAACACACTCATAAGAAAATGCGTAACGAATGTGTAATGAGTCAAAATGTATATTTAGACGAGGTAAGTTAGACATATAGCGGTGATAGCCCAGTGGCTTAGAATGCGACCTCGAATCGAGGGCACCGGGTTGGAATCCCAGTGGCACGCACCAATGACTTTATAAAAAAGTTATGTGCGCTTTATAAAATTAAATATCACCTGCTGTTACGGTGAAGGAAAACATCGTGAGGAAACCTACATGCCTGAGAATTCACAAAAAAAATGTTCTCAAAGGTATGTGAAGTCCACCAACCCGCAGTAGGCCAGCGTGGTGGAATAAGGCCTACATCCCTCTCATTACGAGAAGGAGACCCGGCCCTGTAGTGGGACATTAATGTTAGGTTACTGGCAAGTTAGACATTTGTAGACCTAGAAGCATTGAGATTTTCCCAGGGGATACATACCTTTATCTTACTTGTTTTCTTTACTGTTTTGTCTTTCGGTTGGGGAGGTTCCCGTCGAAACTGAGGGCAGCCTAAGTGCTCGTGAATAGCTCAACAGACCAATAAGGCACCTATGTAGATCACCACAAATACCTCCTTCCCTAGCCTTGGACACTCCTAGGATTATAGGTAACTAGGATTCTTAACTAAAGTCAAGCAAAATTTGCCAATTATCAACGCAGACGGACTCGCGGGCGTATCGTCGTCGTTATTACATAAAATGCCGGCAACCGAAGCGTGTAAAATAAATTTTGCAGTAATAGACAAATTGAGTTAGTTAGGTACACAAAACCCGTGAAAATTAACTAGCTGCGATGGATCGTAAAACCATTGGAGTGAATAATTAATTTTTATACCGACGTCGCCGAATTTGCCGCGTCTACTTTCCTTTTCTAGACCTGATGACTTATGTATTATTATATAGACTAGCTTCTGCACGTGCCATCGT
Organism: Erynnis tages; assembly: GCA_905147235.1. Lineage (NCBI taxonomy): Eukaryota > Metazoa > Arthropoda > Insecta > Lepidoptera > Hesperiidae > Erynnis > Erynnis tages. The sequence continues at coordinate 1,889,315 of LR990081.1, forward strand.
CTACATTTCATAACAAACTCAATATTAATGCCGATTCAAGTGGCGCAGTGGTTAAGACTCTGGTGCGCTGCGCGGAAGGTCCTGGGTTCGATTCGCAGCTGAGTAGATTTGAATGATGAATTTGAATTTCTGTTCCTGGTCCGGGTGTGTTGTGTTCTGTTGAATCCTAGTGTCGGGCTATGAGTGTGAAGCGTTATTTATTTGTTAACGTGATGGTATAAGAATGGCTAAGGATTCGGTCCCGAAAAGTACGATATTATACTCGTAAATTCCCATTAAAACATAACTACCAATGACTTTTCAAAGGTTAGGGCAGCACGGTGGACTAAGTTTGTCCTTCACATTGAGAGAAGACCCTACACTGCAGTGGGTCACTACATAAGGGATAAGAACAAGATTATTTCTCGATATAATCCATAGCTTCATTGGTATATCTATCTACTAACTCAAGCGGATATTTAACATGAATAATTTTGAACATTTTTACCTCCAGTACCAAAACACACTGAAATCGGTTTAAATAAAATATTTTTACTAAAGAGAATCACATCTAATTTCGGTTCAAGAACCGCACCTGTAGGACATTAATTGTGCGAGGGACCCGACCTACCCTTGACCTTACCTAACCTTCGACTAAAACCGGGTCAAAAGCATTCGTTGAATTATGCATATCTAACCATGTGTTATTTTAGGGGCTAAACACACGCACCAGTAATTTTCTTAATAGTTATGTGCGTTTTATAAAATTAAATATCTCTTGTTACCGTTACACGGTGAAGGAAAATACGTGAGGAAACCTGCATGCCTGATTCTTGAGAGCTTGAGTTCTCCATAATGTTCCCAGAGGCATGTGAAGTCCACCAACCCGCACTAGGCCAGGGTAGTGGACTAAGGCGCACATCCTTCCCATTATGAGAGGATACCTGCCCCTGTAAAAAGAAATGATCGTATTTAAAGTGTTTAATTTAATGTAATTAAGTTTTTTATGAATTTAATTTGTTAGTTTTATTTACTTTATATTTGCATACCTAAAATGGTGAATATAGATTGATCTAAATAATTTGTAACTACTTTATACCTATATTTGTGCAAATAAACGTTTTGTCTTTGTCTTTGTACCCACTGGTACACTACTGGTTTAAAGACAACGTCTCGGCAAGGAGCGAGTATTGAGCTTCCTGCCCTTACGCGCTGAGTTTGGACGCAATTTCGTACGAATTCCTACCTTAGAAGTACTATAGAGCGCCCACACCGCGCGAATAAAGTTACGTACGACTAACTCGCACTGAGTGTGACTGCTCTCATAGTACTGTAGTACAAAGGGGAAGGGTCACTAAGTGTACTATTTCACGTCACGTTTAAGGAGCGGGCATTGCGTAAGGGTCGCTCCCCGCCCTTGAACTTGGCCGCGCGATGCCGGTCAATACGCACCGGCTGTAGCTATCGCGTTATCACACCCTTTGCGTTACGTTCGTGATTTATCATTCGTGCCATATTGCGAATCAGTTTTGGAAATAATTTTCAAATTTTTTTATCAACTGATTTTTATTTTATTTTTGGACATTGTTTTTTATTGGAATTGAGTATCAAACGGGCATGCATCTGATGTCAAGTGACCACCGCAGCAAATGGACACCATCTCCAATCTCAGATAGGATAGAAATTCTATCTCAGGTCGAACATGTGTGTGTTGCGTCGCTATACATTACTAAGTACTAACTCAATAAGTAAGACTAAGGTGTTAGCCTGAAATAGAGTATATCGGGAGGCCCAAACGAGACAAAAGACATGAAGACCATGCTGCTTCGCGACGGGTTAAGAGGGTAGCGGTAAGGCTCCTTAAACTTCCCCGGGCGGGTGGCTAATTATCACAGACATACCAATAAACCAATGGCTCGAGTCGCTGATATGTCATGTAGGAAATATAAGTTTCTATACTTTTCTCACCACACAAACTGATTAACGATGAATTTACGATATTACAAATACAGACCTTACAATAGATTAATACGCATACAATGAAAAGACCCTCCCTCCAATTTTCCGAAACAAATTGTGTCATCCTTACCCGACAGACCGTGAACTACCCTACCTAACAAAACAATATCCTATTTGTCTATCCAAATAGACACAACCCTCCGAATAGTCGAAATTAGTCAAATAGACTCAACCCGTAAACCCGCACAAAGAATCTAACGAGCCTTGCCGAAGTATCCCTAACGCCTATCATACGGTCGTAATGTCAGATGTAATAGATACACCCTCTGTTTATCTAGTAGGCGAATGGGCGGAGAATTGACAGCGAAATACTATGAAGAATTGTTTAAATGAGGTTAAAAAGTGCTCTGAGAAATATTTTAGAATTCCGGGTACGTTGTACATCATATTGTATCTATAAAAAATAATTAGGATAAAACAAATCCGCCCGTTAAACCTGCAAAGTTATGACATTTTAACTAATGATTTTCATATTTTACAGATATTACAATAAACTCTTAGTTAGGTCAAGAAATTGTTCCTAATACAAATACGAGTACGTTCGTGTTCGAATAAAAATTACATTTGTACTTTACGCGCATCTTTCTTCGAGTCCCTACTTATTTTGCGGTAAATTATTACGGTACCTAAGCCCATCTTTAGCTATAAAGCCCGTGTTAAAAGCTTGTATTAAAGATCTTTTAATCTTAACATTTTTATGCCAAATTGCCAAAAAAAATTGAGCATAATCTGTGACGATTAGTTATAAGATTCCTAGAATACTGCCTCCGGTTACCTATAAAAGCAGTTCAATAGCATAAAAAACTAAGGTACAGTACAGTGCAGTCATAGTAAAAAGAACCTAAAACATAAATAAATAATCAATAGAATGAAAACAATCAATAAAGACATCAAATAGGTGTCTGTCCGTTGGCAAACGAGTTGTAGACATATAAATTCAAACTTTTAACTTTGGTTTAAGTTTTGAAATACGAGCTATTGGAATATGGCGATAAACAAGAAAATAAGTCGTAAATAGTGTAGTTTTGTGTACATGCAACGTTATGGGGCGCGCGTCGTGGAACTGAGGAAGCGGCAAACACGCGAACGGGTACTGTCTCAGTGTTAGCGACTGTTCATTATCTGTCCACTGTCCACGAGTCTCTCCCACAGGAGAAGCCCAAAGCATACTCCACCACGCTGCTCAATGCAGATTGGTGGAGAAACGCACTAGTGGCCAATGAAACCGCTGTTTTCTCGATAATAACTGGAACCGACGACTTAACGTGCCCTCCGAAGCACGGAAGCGCGTATTTCATTCGCAATTAGTGATCACATCAGGTTCTGACCGCGCTTCTGTAAACGACCTTTTTGTCACGTGCTACTTCCTCTCACTGCACAGCTTATGGCAAAACTACCATCGTTTTTAAAACCATTTTTCTTACTATTAAGTTCTTTAAGGCGGTAGATTAAAAAAAAGTTCCTTCAGACAAAAATTGACAAGCAAATTAGAGTTTTTATTCTAAGGTAAAACAATACTCACAATTCACTGCTAAGAAAATATCATCACTCCTAATCCGCCCTTAAAAAAAATATTTTCCTTGCCGCCGTCACTAAGGCCGCACGAACTTGCTTACTTCAGGCGATGGCTGAAGTTTCGTGATGTGATATCGACAGCTTTAGGGCGGCTCGTCGACGTGATTTATCGACGATTACCCTGACGCTTTAACTTAATGCTGATAACTATTAGTATTATTAAATTTTGAGATAGTTTCTGTTTAATATACTTCTATATTTTATTTACTTCAATAAAGTAGATATTTCTAATTTGTTTACATTTTTTCTAAGTTGAATCTGTGATTATAAATTAAGTTCCTTATAAAAATTTCGTTAATTATTTTTTATGACAAAATATACATACAAAATATGGTCATCAAATAAAAATCTAGTATCATTTGTTTGAAAAATCTGTGCTTCAAAATATTATCAATAACTGTGTAAGGACAAGTTTCATCAGAAGAAATTGTCAGTGTTATTTTGGTACAACTTGATTTTTTAAAATAAATATTAAAAATAGTTCGGCGTTTACATTGATGTAACCACATTAAAATGATTAATTTTTACAGATTTTTACAGAGATTTCATGATTTAACCCTATAGTGACGGCGGTGTTTCAGTCGCATGCCCAGTCACGTACTCGTACCTGCATGCATAAATTTACTTCGAAATGGAACATTTTTCTCTCATCTGGACTTCAATGCGTTGTTTATATACTTTGGGAGGTTGGTGTACTGACGCGCTTTTCATTACTAAAATACGAGTACTAACTCAAGGTGAAAACTGTGTGAATTTCAAATTTTTTTCTCAAATACAAAACTTCATACTTTAAAGTTTGCATTGTGCTCGTTGAAGTGAAGCCCTATAATATAAACTAATAGGGCCTATATCGTTCTCATTGTGAGAGGCGACCCGACCTCACAGTGGGTCACTAATGGGTCACAGACGAAGTATCCCGCACCCCGATCGCAGAGGAAGTTGCCGTCGGCGCGGGCGCATAATTGCGAGCGGAAGTGACGTCACGTCCGCTAATTGAGCCACTTGCGCCCATCAAGAGGTCAGGGTTTGCTCGTCATGGATTGCGTATCGGCTTACAGACTGTACGCTTTATAAAGCTACAGACCAATCAGTGGTGATATTCGATATTTGAGTTTGACTTAAGACTTATGAACTGCCTGGCCAGACGAAGATTGTTAGTTCACTCGAATTTGACAGACATTTATATATTTATTTTGTGGTGCAAGCTGTAGAGACAATGGGTCCATGGTCTTTCGAGATGAAAAAGTTCATGTCGAAAATATAGGCTAGATTGGTCCTTGTCTCTGGTAAGTCTGGTGACCCAAAAGTTACCTAACAAAACTTTCATGCATATTTTTTTAAACATTAACTAGAAAGGATAATGCGACCAATAAAATTATGACGTATGTATAAGCTAACAACCTCGTACCAATAAAAATGATGGATTTCCAATTTGAAAAAGTCGAGGAACCTATACTTTCCCCAAATTGTCGGAAACTTAAATTTTCAAATAGAATGAAATCTAATCATGGAATCGAAATAATTTTCGAAAATGTCGAAATAATCGAAATAGTTAATTCTCATCGAAGGCCTTATTAGTCGCATAAAATATAACACACGTCGGCTACTAGCCGGCATCTTCAAATATCTTTACTAAACCGCATTGAAACAACATTTTTGGAGCATAAGACCTCATTGTGCATCTTGTCATGTAAATGAATCATTTGTATGTACTGGAGCAGCGTCTCCCAAGTCCTCGAGGTACGTACTCGTAACTACGTACAAAGTACACTCAAAAGACTAACCCTACCATACAACGGAAGTGCACCGTCCTTTTCACTTTCACCTTGAATTTGAACTTTAGCAACGAAAACAAAAGTTTTCTCATTGTATACGAGTGAGTAGATTAGCATACTACGCACGGCATTGACCGGGGTTGCGCAATTGCTACTTGACATCAATAACCAGACAGACGCACAGACGGCACAAGTTCAATGTATCGTGTCACGTGATACGCAACGCGTAATGTATACATCAGTTAAGAAATACAAATAAATACAATTCTTTGTTGGCATACGAATTTTGTCTCAATTTTGCCTCAGTGCCTGAAGTCGAAAGTTTTCGAGCAATGTGTGTTGCCAGTGATGACCTACGGTGCCGAGACGTGGTCCTTTACTGTAAGCCTAATCCACAAGCTCAGAGTCGCTCCAAGGGCAATGGAGAGAGCTATGCTTGGTATTTCTGTACGGGACAAAATCAGAAATGACGAAATCTGTAGAAGAACGAAGGTGACCGACATAGCTCTCAAAGTTTGCAAATTAAAGTAGCAATGGGCTGGCCACATCGTTCGCAGGACTGACAACCGATGGGGAAAAAAGGTCCTCGAATGGCGACCACGTTTAGGCAAAAGGAGCACAGGCCGCCCTCCAACCAGGTGGACTGACGACCTGAAGAAGACAACGGGAAACCGTTGGACTCAGAGGGCCCAGGACCGGGTGGAATGGCGTCGATTAGGGGAGGCCCATGTCCAGCAGTGGACGGCCAAGGGCTGAAAGGAAGGAAGGAAGGATACGAATTTTGATGCAGAGAAATATGAAGTATCGAAATTACCGACAGTCATAGACTGTGTTTGGAGAACCAGCCTCTTCTCCCATTTTGGATTTACTTTTTAAATATTTTTATGCATTACACAAGAACAAAAAGGAATCGCCAGAGTGAGACAGGATTTTTCATGAAATTAGCATTTTTTACTTGATATTATGTTTAAACGAAAATCTCTTGGCTTTTTAGTCAGCGTAAGATATGTAAGCGTTTGAAAATTGATTTTTTGGCTCTTAATACCCTTGCTCTCTAAACATTAAGGTTTTCTTTACCTTGCTTGATCTAGTACTCAAGGTATAGAGAACATGCTCCCATAGTTCCTCACATGCTAAATCCAATGTTCTACAACCTATCGTATAGACAATAATGTTAAAAAGAAGAAAGATTCGATGTTATGTTTCATTGTTTGTTTGTAATTAATAGGCTCAATCACTTATAAATAGGATACTCTAGTTTCACCTACTAGATCATTATTATAGTGACTAGCAAACTCCAGGCACCAAAGTAAACAAAATTACATGCTCCTATTTTTTTTCTATTTAACACTACACAAAGTATAACAAGATGCATTGAAGTAGAGATGTCCTGTGCATGTGAAAAAATGTTGCGTTTCAAAGCAACATTATGCATGCAGGCACGTGACCGGGCATGCGACTGAAATACCGCCGTCACTAGAGGGTTAACTTTGGATTTTTTTTTTGGAATTTTGTTTTTGTTATTTTGAAAAAAATACTGTAGGTAAGGTACCTCAAAATGTAGTAATGCCATCTCAAAATAATTTTAATGGTCTCGCATACGCTGTTTCCATGTTGACTGTCCTTTGAAGATATGTTAAACGCACTTGATTGCATGCATTAAAATAGTAACATTTTCAAAATTGTATGCATTCATTTTGTCTCTGTTATACTGATTTCTTTCATGCACATCTTTCACATAGATATCCTACCCTTATTTCTATCGTTGTACATTATGTAAGTATATAAACTTTAAAGTGAGGGGTTTTTCTGATTACAAAGTTATTTTCAAACACAAATATTAATAGTTAATAATAATAACACTCAAAACTTCGTATACAGCTCTCAATAAGTTTTTAAACATTACAAAGACATTAAAAACCCCACCTACCCGTTAATTAAATCAATTTCAAATAGAGAACACTTGACGAGACATGATCACCAAACTGCCAACATAATAAAATCGTCACAAAAAGCCGCGTCAGGCGTAACTTTTAGTGCACTTGTGATATGATAATTAAGATGTTAATTATGATAATTGGCGGTGCAAAGTGCCGGGAGGAGCAACCGACAATGCCACTCAGCCACCACTACAGTTATTTAAACAACCGAAAGAATGCCCGCGTATTCAAAACCCGTCGGCTGGCAACACTGAAAAATGCATTCGAGAGACAAAAGCAGGCTATTACGGGGCTCAGGATTAGCCCTATTGACACTACGTTACCAATTAAAAAGGGAGGGGTGCTTTTTCGTCTCGGTTTTTTCAGCAGACGCTTTTTCAGGCCGCGGGCGACCCCCCTCCCAACCCCCCATCGCTGTACAGAAAAATCAATAACGCAGCACTTTTTTCCGCACGTAAAGCATGCACCGACACGGGGCGCCAGTGTGTGTGTGCACGCACACAACGGCGCCACGGGCTGCCACTGTTTTTTCCTTTAGCATTAAAATTTGCACCGCTGTCGTACCGCGCCCGTTACGTGCCTTTGATTAGTCGGATGCACCTGAAGGGTTCACGCAATGTGAGCCGAGTTATTCTCATGTAAATTTATATGAGACGAGACGAGCCTGGGTGTGACGGCGAAGAAATAACGCGATCTAGGAAGACTTACAAAGTTAAAATTATATTCAAAATAGAAACTAGTGCGGCTCCGCGAACGGATCCATTTTAAAACAAAAATCTAGCCCTCACATGAACGAACATCGATATCGATAAAAATATAAAGTTTAAAAATAGAACCGAGACAAAAGTTGTGGAACAATTTGTATAAAATGTTTTTCCTACTCGTTGTATTATTTTCGCTCGCTTATAAAATGGAAACATAAAACAATACCGCCATTATACTTGGCTCGCAAAGGGTAGGTATAAGTATTTCATTGTACTAAAGAGAAACAATTTTAAAACATTCTATCACGAGGCTTTTGTTCAAATTCTCTTCGAGAGATCGCCATAACCCGTTCTCTTAAAAGGATTGCGGCGAGAGGAACGAATTCTTAAGAAAATGAGTAGACGTCCTTATCTACGTAATAGGTATCGATAGCGAGTTTCGTGCGAATAAAGCGCGACCTTGGGTGGATTGGAACGGCCGCTTCCGCGGTCTTTGAGGGCCCGCGTCTCGGCGAGCAACAAAAGCTTTTACAAATCCCGGCGGTGAGCCGAGAGTACCCTTCGTTCCAATTTGCATAGATTCCTAATGCTCGATGCGCGACAACCGCACATCACTAATTGCGAACGCAGACTAACGTAAAAAAGCATCACATTCAAAAAAAGAACGCCGTGCACATTTTTATTTCGCATCGGCCGTGACTGAAGTGGTTCCGTCCCGCTCGCACCCCATTGTTCGCCGCAGCGTGCCGATCTCGTCATCACTCCATCTTTGTCTGCCGCGCGCTTTTTTTGAATGTGCAAAAATATAAAAACGCCGAATCGGGCGGGGTGGGCCCCGGCGCTGCACTCGTGTGCGTCGCGATAATGGTTGTTTTAGGGCTTTGCCCCGATCATAAGTCAATACGGTGTGGGTATTTCGTAGCGATCCAGCATCCCGAAATGTCAGGTGTCAACAGGAAGCGTTGGTTCACGGAATACGCGTAAGATATTAATCAACGTCCTTACGCGAGCGGCTCCGAGATAGTTATACGTACATACGTACTTACTTTCAGCGTTTACATAAAAACACTAATAACACCTACGATTCAGTGTAATAATATCCACCTGTTCAGACCGCATCTAAAAGAAAGTGCATCAGAATGACACTCGCGAACAAAATAACAAATATGATATTATCATCTGTTTTGGTGCATAGACAAAAAACACACCTTTCTCTCCTTTCACCCGTCTGCAATTAGCGGTCTGTTAATCATGACATCATGGAGTAACCACCACCTAACCAGCTAGTTTTTGCGAACACCCAAATCGAACAAAAGTCTATCAATCACTGACAGTGGCTACCGTCTACCGTGCCATCACCAAGATTGCATTTAACGTTAATCTTAAGTAATTACGTTTGCTCGAGGTTTTTTACACCTATTATTGAATTTGGTACAGTTAGGCTTAGGCATAGCTGTCAGTAAAAGCTTTCAATAGGCGAGATGTTAAACCAGTAAATAGTTGCCGAGTTAAAGTTAATGCACTTTTTTGATTATAGGATCATAACTCTAGCGTCCGTCTCTATCCTGCCATAAAGCAGTGAAGAAGTTGTTTTCTGGTATTAATGACCCGCTACAGGGTCGGGTCTCCTTTCGCAATGAGAGTGATGTAGGTTAGTCCACCACGCTGGCCTACTGCGGGTTGGTGGACTTCACATACCTTTGAGAACGTTTTTTTTTTGTGAACTCTCAGGCGAATAGTGAGGCTAGTGAATGCAGGTTTCCTCAAGATGTTTTCTGTCACACAGCAGGTGATATTAAATTTTGTGTTCTGATATTTATTTACTGTGAATACTGAAGAATCAAATTAAGAGGCGAACATTAGTCCTCGACTATAGATCCAACCTCTTAAAATGTCACAAAACACTTTTGTCATAGTCCTTTCAAGTGTCTCTCTTTCAAGCTCTTGTTATACGTTATATGAAACAATGTTAGTAGACCAAAAACATTATACTGTCAAACAAACAACAATTATTACCACACATAACACAAATGTGATGACTCTATCAACACTCTACATCGAATAAGTGACAGTGTGGATGGGTCCTTACATTTTTTGCGACTTTCGACGTAATTATGACGTTGTTATGCTTTGACGCGAGCGGGCACTTCTGTTCCGGTACAAAGGAGAGTATAGTAGAGACTATGTAGAGTTTTTTTACGTAGGTTTTTTTGTAAGACCCACCAATGAACGTGTGCGCTTGATGTTACAGTAACATGTTAACGTTGAAACATCAAACAAATTCCACTGAAGGACATACGCCCGAAATTAATAACTAATCTTTAAATCTGCTCCTGTTTCGAAATCAGTTAGAAACTGAAAGTAATAAATGCAATAATAAATAGATAAAGTAAAAATAGAGTACCTATTAATGCAAAAGAGAAACCAAAGTAAAATATAAATAATCAAAAATGTAAACTAAGAAATACTTAACTTACGCACACTTAACTTAAATAATACTGGAAAATAAATAAGATAAGTCTCTTATAGAAATGACTCAATAAATAGCAGTATTTCTGAGAAACCATAAAATAAAACTTTTACTGGCAAAAATGCTTGCCAGTAAAAAACCACAGGAAAACATCACTTGTTAATAAGAAGTTATTACCAACATCACAATAAAAATAAAGTTATCTTGTGTTACGGTTGCATACAGCTCGCCCGGGAACCTGTAAACCCGTTTAATGATGAAAAAAACTAGTTCTGGACTATCTTAAGATGGGTCAGTGATACAGTGTCAAGTCTCTTGGTTTTTCTAATATCTTTTGTAAAACAGAGGTACCAAGCGAAACTACCTGATATCTATAATAGAAACTAAGATTGTACAATGCTATAAAGAATTAAGATTGCTAATTACCTATTGATTGGTGGAATGTAGCGTATTCCACCACTCGACAAAATCCTAAATCACGCTATCGAAAATTTCTACATCTCTGGCATACATACAAAACTCTCAGATGTCGCAATCGCCTCGCCTGGTGGGAGATCCCCTTTAACTAAAGAGCTGTTGTGCTAGTGAAGCAGTATGTTCTTCATGTCTTGTGTTTCGGTCATACATTTTTTGTCGCATGCAGACGTTGCTCGCACAACACACAACACGACAAACACGTTGCATACATTCGCTTGTCAATGCATACAATCAAATTGGACAACTCTATAGATTTCAATTTGGAGAACCCTGTGTTTTAATTTTGTCGTATTGGTTGTCCTGTCGGTCATGCCAGTTATATTTCAGCCTACCAGGGCAAGGCCTTAGTCCTCTGAGTAGCAACACACATACGTAAGATCTCCGATAGGACTGCCCGTCGTAGCAGTATTTCCTATCAGCCGTTTTGGCTTTAAAATCTTAGCAAAATAGTAATATTTTAACCATGTTTCAGCACAGAAGTCCTCGGACCGGTTTGTGTCGGGATAAAAACTAGTCTCGGTCTTGAGATAGGTCAGGAGTACAATGTCGTCTTATCGAACGTGTGTAAAGTACAGCAACCACACGCTTTATTGTACGGTTTTATTAACTTACTTTTTGCGCTTTGTCTGTAACCCATTAGGGGGTCACTGCAGTCTGTACGTAACCGTACAAATACGTAATTGTATATATTACATCTACAGATGCAGAGCTATCGAATTATTTTTAATATGAACAAATAATTTTACAAAAGCAAAGTTAAAGCAGAGATTAACAAGTAAAAACGCAAATAATACTTTTCTGTTCCATCTTTGATAACCTCGGCTAAGAATAAGTCCTTAATGGAATGTCCTTAAAAATAAGTCAAATATCGTCGCCGCGTGTATTTTCCACGCGAATGCAAGAATGCGTGTTTCTTGAATTTTTTCTACAAATATAACTTTATTAGATCACTCAGACTTGCATTCTTATCTAATCTCTTTAATGACAGAATAAACATAATTTTAAATATTTTGGTGTGATTTATAAGAACTTTTATGGAAATGAAAAAAAACAGAAGAAACCAAATATGTAACTATTTTTAGTATACTGCATAAATATGAAATGAGACAATCAAATAAATGTGAAATTGAATATTGTAAACAAAACTTAAACGAAAAAAGTAAAAACTTAGTCAAGATATAATTTGGGCTACTAAATTTATTTATTTTCGGAAACAAAACTCCCAGCAACTTAAATAGAAAAACAATTATAAACTATCAGCACGTGCTTAAACGATAAACCATTATACTTAAAGAATGACTTTACTCGTAATGCAAATTTAAATGTTTATGAGACCCAAAACACGGCGTCATACGAAGATTTGCTTCCTTCTCACCGGTAAAATTACAATTCGAAAAAACAATTCATTCAAAGTATTAATATCTATCACAAATTACTCGTTATTCAAGTTTAAACGTATTGTCAACTGAACCGCGATATCGACGCGTCGCTTGCTTGGCGCGACGATCTTCTTCCCTTCTCGCAGTGTATAGAAAAAAAAGTTGCCAACTTCCGGTCTCCGACGCCGACCTACGCAGTATCGTTTTATTGCGATCGTGCCCCTGGCCTCGGTCTTTCTTACCTCATAACACACTTTCTGGTGCCTCATTTTCTTTTTCTTTCTTTTTCCAAATCTTTTTTCATTCCACTTCTCGGTAGGTGTGCGAAAACTTCCCGCTAAAGAAGCCAGATGGAAAGTTTTCGACGCGTTCAGTTTTAACATTTTTAATTTCGACCCACAGACTATACAAACTTAAGGACCGTAAAGGAATCGTCATTCAGCCGGCCTTCTTAATCTGTGCCTTTGTTTTGCGTACCTAGCAATTAAAATTTTGGGCATTCATCTTTATACAATACACTTTTGGAAATTTGGGATTTCCGCACTTATGGAGAACTATCTAAAAAAATACGAACGCCGCCTTTTCTTCGGCTTCCCGCCAAAAAGTAGAAACCGACGCATCTTCGCATTTAAATTATTAAAAATGGTGCACGCTTGTCTGTTAATTACCGGGCTGATTTTTTTAAAATGTCTACATTTTCATTCATTGAAACTTAAGAAAAACCGGCATTTCATTAAATGTCTGTAAAAAAACGAATTCTTTTGAGCATTATAATTACGGCTTCGTTAAACTCTATACTTTGCTGAGTAAAGTAAAAGGCTCTTTGAAAGGACGGTTTTAAAAATTGAAAACGGAGCTTAAAATACGTTTTCTAATTGACTTTCAGCGCAATAAAATCTTGAATGAAAATTTCGAGTATTTAATATATTTATAAATCAACTTCGTAATTTCACCATTGAATTTGATCATGGGGTTTCGTGAGTTTCGTCCCTGAGTATCAGTAGGGTTACATCAAGTGTGTGAGTTCCAATCAATTTTGTTTAAAACATACAAATGCCTAACTATACCTTTGTAAAAATCTCTTTTCATTCCGCACAATGAACGTACTTGTCCGTATCATCGAATTATCGGCGCCCTTAAGTACTTAAAAAAACAATCCGCTGGCCAGTTATTTGTTCGAATTTTAAACTGGATACATGATACATGACAGGAGGGGGCCCGCATGCCGCGTTATCTGTAACTACTCTAGCCGTTCGACCAGTTTACCGGGAGCTGTTAAACAAAGGCATCGGTTCCTTGTTCGGTCTGTTTTGTGGGTGAATGGAGAGGGGTGGTAGGTCATTGTTGGTGGTGTTTGTGTATAAATGCACATTTTTGCATGGAGCTCCGCACGCGATGAAGCTCAACCTCGCTCGCCTCTGCAGGCACGCACACATCGACGCCCCCCTGTTTATTCACCACACATATAGTACACAGATATAGAAGACGAATGGACTGTATTGTAGAGCCGAAATTGAAAAAGGAATAAAAATTCTTTTACGTTCACTGCTCGCTTTTATGTGGGTTTATTTGTATGAATTTTATTACCAAATTGATATTTCGCAACGAACGTTATGTATTTAGAACGGTTTTCATGTTTTATACATATGATGGAAAAAGCTCGTATTTTAATAGATAATATAATGTCATCAGCGTAAGCGTAACACACTAACGTTAAGCCTCAGAACATAGCAATTAGATACTTCTACTACCTAATAGCTATTTACAATTTATTTATATTTATTTACGGATCTTATAATGCCTTAAAACATGATACTGATCCGATTTTTGATTGGATTATGATCTTATTTCAATACTAGAAAGATAAACCAAACCTAAACCGACGGGTTTGGTATCAAAATTATATTATCAAGCAAGAAAGAAATTAATACAATAATTAATTTAAGAACAATTAACTTAGGAGGCATATTAAAAATTAAGTTTAATTTCTAGCCAGACAGACTGAATATTAATTAAGTAGCGAATCAGTACGTTTTTTGTGAATAATTACCTTTCAATCTTAATAATACGAGCTGAACTATAATAATTAATTATTTATTTATTTATTGGTACAAAATCCACAGCATTACTTATATCTAAATCCTAGAGCCCAAAACGGATTTACATTTTACTAGAAGAACTTATAATTAATTAATTACAGTCGCTAAGTGTACATGCATGTGTGTGTGTGCGTGTACGTGTGCGTGTGCATGTGTATGTGTGTGTGTATGTGTGTGTAATTAATAATATGCATAATATATAATTATAATTGTATTACTCACACCACTAACTTAGATTTATATTAGATTTAAAATGAATTTTTGCCGGAATGAAAAATATCTGAATTAAAATGCTTGTTGTAGGTTCTTTGCAGGCGATAAATTGTATGAATGACAGACATAAAATTGTGTTACGAAGGCAGTAACATAAGGCAGTGTTTGGTAATGTTTGCAGTTTAAAGTGTACTTCAATTTCGTCACTCACTCAATACAGTAGCCTTTTTAAGTTAATGTCTTTCAATTAATAAAGTACACAAAAACAGCATCCCTATTGAAAGCTCGTTGTTAATCTTATTTATCTTATGGTTGCATAAAAAATGAAACCAAATGACTTTGAAGCATTGAAGTTATATGCTTCAATGGTACTCAGTGCTAATTTCAGGTTCGTATCATTTTTTGAAAAGCTTTGACTGCAGTTTTTTTGATTAAAAGAAAACAAATTTCGCTGATCCCGAAATTTCTATTTGAAAAATTTAAATTACGAAATCTCGCGAACCACTTCAAACTAATAACTGTACCTCTGGATTAAAGCCTCTTCGTTTCAATAAAAAACTGTCATTAAACGGTTTTGTGGATCGCACTAAATATCGTCATTTCATAATTTGAAAGGAATCCTGGAATCCGTCACTAATTAAGAACTCTTTCATACCCTATTGCGGGTTACCTCTTAATTGTGGAAAAAACCATCTTTTTGCACTAAACGTCATTACAAGTTTAGAAGGGTGCTCCAAAACCTCACTAATTAGTGCAGAACTCCGCATAATGTTGGAATGCAGTGAAATTTGGACGGAAATGAATCGACATCGTATATGTAGTTAATACGAAACAGTAATACCAATCGAGATGACTCGAAAAAATCACATCGCCCCTCGGGGTCGGCGGGGTGGCGATGGCGGGTGCAGGTGGGGTTGCCGATGTTTTTATTTTTTTATTTTTCGCGATTGGCGGATTGCAGCGAGAGTAATGATCGATGGAATTAACGTGCGCGGCACTAGACATCACCGGATTTGAATTTCGAACGGCGGGCAGCGGAACGCCGAAAAAGTCTTCGTTCTTTTTTTAATTTTAGCGTCCAGACGAATTAGAATTCTTGGAGCTTGTTAATAGTCCTGTGATTCTTGGTATTTTGCAATGATTTGACGACGTTTCTAGACTGGGTTTTGGAGAAATACTGAGCGAGTAAATCATTATTTAAATCGGCCCGTGTCGCTAGGATTAAAGAATGTTCAGCTACAGACTCGTACACCTCAAAATGCGTAATACAGCCTCCTTATTACGGGTTTTGAGAATTCACAAAGTAATGTTTGCATTTAATTTATTTAATTTCACAATTTCAAGTACCTACAATTAAGTAAAGTATATTGATAGGATGATAGTATATGATGAAACCTAACGACTGAGTGAACCTACCAAGCGAAATATCATGATTTCTCTACCCAAATCACAATGTCTACCCTTTTCATTCCATTCTTTTTCTTTTTAACCTTTTAACAGTCATTTTATATAAACGACGAACATATGCCTGGCAACTGACGAAACCAAAGCGTGTTCGGCAGCCCATATAAGTTTTCTAAAAATATTTTAAAACATTCCGGTGCTAGTCAAAGCAAAACACGCCAAATACCAGGAACGAAGAGTTTACCTACATCAAGCTAGAAATGCATCATAAATATCTATAAAATTTCCAAACGGAATCCAAGCGATTTTCCGTCTCCATAAAACAACATTGCCGCACATAAAATATTTCGAACGCATAAAAATCTTTTCAGTTTCGTATTATTTTTTTACGGTAGCGCGCCATGCACCCCTGTCCGGCAGACTGATATTGAATAAGCTTTATATCGTATATATTTCGATCCGTTTTCCGTTTACAAATTAAACACACCCCTGGCGTACATGAGCCTCCCTCGTTCGGTATATGCACCTCCACATATGTAGTGTTCAGTTGATTTATATACGCAGTACACATTTGGCATAATTGAAAAATGGCGGACCAAGCTAATGGCGCGACATGCCGCTGGTGGACAAAGCGAATTCGTTTCGGGGGTAGCTGTCGTATGAATATGGATGTTGTGACACTTCTATAAATTTTTCGCCTCGACACTCCGCGGTAATGATAATGTTCTAGAATTAAAATACGACGCGGAGACGCCGCTTCGCAACCAAATTTTTAATGCGTTGAAAATTAATTACTCGGCTGTAGGTATGTACGGATGTGTATTTCAGCTTTTGGGTTGTTGGCTGTTGACGTTTTATTACGATGAATGAAATATAGTGTGAGTGTGGTGATTTCAGCCACTCGACAAGAGATGGCGCCACGAGTATCCTGAATCACGCTATCTTAGTTTTCTAAACGCAACTTTTCTATTACAAAGAGTTTATGTCAGTGTAATTAGCTAATTCTTTCAAAGATTCATTTAAAGACTGAATGATCCACCGTCTATCAGTTCTTCTATTCGATTAAAGAGGGTTGTTTGCCATTCGTATTCGTAGTAAATTTTCAATCTTCAAGATACTTATTTTCAAGAATACCCTTAATGCTTGAATTTTCAAGAAAAAGTGCATCTTCCGTTCTGCATTCTAAATACATGTCCTTTCTTTAAAACATCCATGGGACAGTTAAGTTGCTTTATATAAACGGATGCTCAAATAGTTATGGACAGACTATTGGTTTTAAATAATGATTGTTTAAATATCATGTGTGTTCAACAATCAATACATCAACTGCACTCAGCTACGCATGAAGCATACCATCAGTGGCCCCCACTAGAAAGCAAACGTGTTTAACGTCAACCTGTCAATCAGACAGCTGACGTCCCATTAAAAACGGATTAGCCTATTGAAAATGTGTTGAACCTTACGCTATGAAAGCCCATCTTTGTAGGTTTTCGTTAAAGTTATAGACAGATGGAGTCGCTTGAGTTTTTGTTCCGAATATTCATGAATCGGAACTTAAAACTTGAACTCAAGATTGCTTAACTTACAAAATACCATTTGAGTCTCAAGAATAGTTTTCTTATATGGATACAATTAAGAATAACACTCAAAATCTCATCTCGATTACTTTAAACCAAAAGATTTTCGCGTTCGTTTTCATGGACAAGAGCTAAAAGTTGGCAGAATGTAACTTTTTCATGAACTGATATTATTTTTAACAACCCCTACCTTGTCTACAAAGACGAAACTATCTTCTTTATTTTACCACTAATGAAATGGATGAACGGTCTGTTGTATGATCCCTGTATGGGATAAGCAGTGTCCATGTACGCTATTTTCAATTTATCCTGTCTCCTACAATTACGTGGTGTACATCAATAAATAAATAAAAAAACAAAAACACATTATTATTTAGAGCTAGCGCACACCTCGGTCATATAATCAAGTTGGCTATTCAAAGAGGTGGTAAAGTCTCAAGTATGCTTTCGCCCTAAGCATTTTAATAATTCACACTTGACAACACAAAGACGCAAAAAGGTAATACCTACTGTAGCATTACCAGCTGGAACCATGACCTGCCTCAACGCAATGAAATGTATAAGTGGGTCCGGGTTCAACTAAAGGTCACAAACTTTGGCGTAATGTTCAATAAGTTTACATGTGCGATTGTCTTGTTTTTTATGTCTGTGGTCTATTCTAGTTCGATTCTTAATTTAAAATTTAGTTTGGATTCGGTGAGACCTATTTGAATTGCATTTTTGTTCAGAATTTAAAATAATGAAACTGGCATTTTAAATATGAAAATGATTTTCGTATTTCATGTTTTAATTTTTTTTACGAATCGAAGTAACTCGCTCCGGTGCTCGTTTGATAGACGATTAATTTTTAATTTTGCCATGGCTGTTTGCCGACTTTTTTTTTGCTCTTGTCATGTCAAAACAAACACAAAGACACAACAACTAGGAAGAAACTACCCTCGTTACTTGAAAAATCCTGTAAAAGGAAAAATGGGTCAAAAGGATGAAACGAAACTTTCACCTCGAAGAAAGTTCCTTGCAATTACATTTCCAGGTGCTTACTAGTCACAAGCCTCAACTAAATGTTTCTAATAACTTAGTCACAGTACTCAAATTCTGATAGCAGTGATAGCCCAGTGGCTAATAATTCGGTCTCGTACTCAACGGGTCCCGGTTCGAATTCCAGTGGCACGAACTAATAACTATACTAAACTATAAAAACTAACTAATAACTATAAAAAAGGTATGTGCGCTTTAAAAATTTAATATTACCTGCTGTAACAGCGAAGGAAAACACCGTGAGAAAACCTGCATGCCTGAGAGTTTAAAGAAATGTTCTCAAAGGCATTGAAGGCATTGCAAGTCATCAACCTGCATTACGCCAATGGTGGACTAAGGCCTACATCCTTCTCATTATGCAGACCCGACCCTGCAGTGGGTCATTAATGGGTTACAGACACTCAAACCCTTAGCACAGTTACAGGAAGTGGCGTGTCTCAAACTGAAACGCTTTCAGGGGTCATTCACCCGTCCAGACGCTGCCTTCTTTCTTACAAGACGTCACCTGCTCCACAATCACGCCCCTTATTACTAAACCATAAAGCATATAATACCATACACGTTGTAAACCAAGAAAAGTATGCTTAACGACCGACCTTGCGATCTATACAACTTTTATTTCCTCACGCTAAAGTTTATTTCTGTTTGGTGGCGATTTTGCGACGTGTTCCCCTTTTCTTTTGACGGGTGGTTCTCAAGAAGCTGGATTTGTTTTCGACTTTGAGAAAACTCCCAAACGAATGGAGCCCTTGATTTAATTGGTGCCGACATTTTATTTGATAAAGAACGAAGACGTAATTGAGTAAATTACTTTAAAAATATGAGTAGTTACTATAGAAAGGACACTAATAATCAATACTTGCCGGCTCAGTCGGTCCTTTCATAAATATCGTAACTATTCACTAACTATCACTTGCATTCAATACTTAATTATGCAGATTATAATTAACGTCAAATGCAATTAGTATCAATAGTTGATAATTATGCACACTATAATTATTTTCGAATTCAGCCTTCAACGTAATCGCTCTTCCGGCTTAACTTTTCTTCATATTTTAATAAAATCAAGCTTTAAAAATAACATTGATAATTATTATTGTATTAACTCGTTTTGTGTAACGAAATATTCATGCTCAATAATAAACATTTTACGTTCATTTTAAGTACCAAATTCATGTTTAATTAGATACGTTCTCGATATTACTTCTAGATTTAATTTTAAAACATTATATCAAAACAACGCAAAAGGTTAATATAATCTGTTTTTTGTTGGAAGTTTGCCGGTTATTATTGTGGACTTCTGATATTAAAATTGAATATATAAACCAACTGACCAACTGAGAATATGTCTTTGTCTCAGAAGATTAGTTTTAAATGCAATAAAAAAATAGTAATCAAACAATATGAAGTGCTTAAAATTTTCTTCTTTTACATTACTTACAATACAAAAAAAAATTCTTTCTTAAAAACCCTATTTAAATAACACTCTTGAAACCGATTTGTTGGCTGTCTGCACGTAAGACCTCCCGTCCGGGCTTGTTAATTCCAAAAACATAATTGATCCTTCTTACTCTTAAGAAATCATCGTGGTTTTTGGAGTTCCCCAGTCAACTGCCAGAAAACTCTATTGAAAAACCACCTATGTCTCTGAAAGGAAAAGAGAAAGTATTGAGAAAATTGTTTTTATAATGAAATATTGAAAAAAAAACAAATTGCGATTAGCAAGGCACTTACATATAATCTCAGATAGGATTTCTATCCTCTATATTAAACCTGCAATGGCTCTACCATGGCTCTAAAGTCCGTTTTGCATACTTGTCCATTTTTTGGTAAATTTACAATCATTGCAGGTTTTCTAGTAACTATATTTTTTTTAAGCATTCTTAAACTTTTTCTCAATAAAATGTAGAGCCAAGATTGTTTATGAAAATAGGACAAGGGTTAAAAAATCACATACAAACATCAATTTTTATGAAGATTCAGAACCCTTTAAGCAAGACCGAAACCCACATGATTTTTTAATCCCTTGTAACACGTCGCACGGAAGCATTGCGTGTCGAACTAACGAAAGATCCCAAGTTCGTTGATCCCGCCATATTTATTGCTTTTACCTTTTAATTTATCGCCGATCAGGACTATTCGGGACATGCAAGAATTAGCGGGAATTTCGCCTCTTGTGTTAGTCTCCACAGCTGAGTTTGAACCTCCTTAAACGAGATAGTTTATAAAGCCAAAGTCGCCTAGTAGCTCGCCCTGGGAGGTACTGTACAGCCAGCCTCTTAACCCGTCGTAAAATGGCATATTTTTTTCTCTCATGATAACAACGATCGACCACCAGACTCATTTAGAGATATTATCTATGCCAATTACTTTTTTCACACAATTCTAAGAAACAAACACCAGTCACTTATATAATTTTAATTTATCTGTGTCCGCCTTATTTTAAACAAATAATTTGAATTTGGAAACAGATTGTAACAGCGACATTCTACAACTCTAATGAAACCGTAAAATAAAAATTTCAGTCCATAACAAGCGAGCTTAAGGATACCTACTGATTGTACTAAGTTTGGATAGAAACTGAGTTGTGAGCATGAACACTATCACCAGAGTATTACTACAAAGGTAAAGTAGTAGGTAGGTAGGTAATAAGCGGATGGTAACAACGATCGACCAGCAGTCTCATAATGAGCGGATCGCCTCGTCAGCGGCGATGCATAATCTGGTAAAAATAAACCCCTTGTCTCTGAAGAGCCGTTGTCTATGTCACCCACTGTTTTTCATCTCAATAAGGCTTTATTATGCGATAGAGCATGGTGCTTGGTTATGGGCGTGACTTTTATGCTTGAATATGTGATGTGAAATATTTTTATTCCTATGTGGGTTCGTGATGTTACATTTTTGCACCTTTTTGGGGTTTATGAAAGCGACAGTCACGGAAAAGAATGAAAAATATGAATACTCAAATACTTTTTGCTTTTATACAGCTTTTATATTTCCAATATACCTATTGATAGTGCGAATAGAACAATTTTAGTCGTCGGATATAGGAGTTAGTTGATAACACCAGGTAGTTTATTTATACAATGTTATATTATTTATTTGTATCTAACATTATTTATATTTCTCTTCGCGATTAATGAAGAAAAATGTAGTAAGTGATCCTGCGATAATTTTTCAAAGCTTTAAAAATACAAAGGAGACATAAGATCTGCCATTTGAATTCCAACGTCCGCTACTGGTAGGGTTGCCACATCAGATTTGTGACAATTAAACAAATAAAAAAATAGTAAGTACATTTTAAATTTTCTTTTAATTTACATCTTCATGCTAGCACAATGCACTTGAAAATGTGTGGGGCAATTTTCGTCATCAACCAGGGTTCATGGGCAGGCATTAAATTTGTTCCTTGTTACCATAGGTCGAGGTGGATAAATTTTTAAATAAATTATTAGAGTTATAATATAATTGTTTACAGCAATATTTGAATATGTTCTTAATTTTAAGGAGTAGGCAACCCTAACTGTCGTTCCTCTGGCGTTCCTTTTATAATTAACTGAAAATAGACCTATCCCTCTCCGCCCCGACACATTTAAATACTGTCTATCCTCTCGCACCTCGTAATTACTAATTATAGATGAAATAGAAGAATATACCGACATCACTCATAGAAATTAAGCTATTTAAATCTTCTGTAGCTTTTAGCTCCACTATACTTATTTAACTTTTATTAAATTTAAGTACCTATGCAATAAAAAGGGAACTATAAAATTTCAAGCCATGAGTTTCTTATCATTGTTTTAGGTCTTAATGCATGCAGTGAAACGATTATTGTAGGTTGTAAGATAATCTGCAAACTTCAATACTGATTTCGTTTATTGAAGTTTCCATTTTTTCGAACAACAAAGATTTAATTACTTTAAAAATATTCATATTATTCTAAAATATTCATATTTTTAAAAATATTCATATTTTTAAAATAGGAAATAGTAACCTAATCTTTCTAGTCAACTCAAAATTTATTATAATATAAGTTTCATAAAGTCTTCTCTACACTAGTCCCTGCGGACTAAATCAGAACGCATCATGCGCTAATGCATTTCCCAGGTAATAGATAAAACACTATGTTGAACTCAGTTGCTATTTTTATTACAGTCGATACCGACTAGGGAGCCTGACCACAGAATACATACACGAACTACAGAAGTAAAGCTTCATTCAAGCGAGCATCGCATCGCATCGTGGACTTCACCTGTCTTTGAGAACACTATGGAGAACTCTCAGGCATGCAGGTCTCCACACGATGTTTTGTTTGACAGTTAGAGCAAGTGATATTTTTTATAAAGCTCATATAACTTTTAAGAAGGCCAGCCAGGTCTGTTTCTTGTGTTCGGATATAATAGGCTATTCGACATACATTTCAGAAGCCTTAAACATTTCTCAAAAATGTCGACAAGATCTTGACTTCTGTACTCTTGTTCTATGGCCTGACTCAGTCAGGGTCACGCACGTTCTTCTCGGAAGGATAGCTCCGACGCTGCAGATTTTTAACTTTACTTAAACGCCGAGTAACCTTTTGATTAAAGTTACATTATCAACGACAGCTTTTAAAAATGAAGGAATTTGAATTGAAATTCCCTTGAGGGGAATTCAACTGTCATCGTAGCCACCTTTTAAGACCTTTTTTGAGTATTTCCATGTAGTGCACATAGGTAGACATTCCCCCTTCGTCCCTTAGGCTTTTTCGGACATCAAGGTTTATCAATTTAACTACTATTGTAATAGTCTATTTTTAAATTATTACCGACTCATCATAGGTAATAAAGTATCGTCACACTCAACAATTTTAAGATTTCCCTTGAATTTTCCTCAAATATTATCTGCTTTCGATATGCAATCCTTTCCAACCAGTTTCGTGTTTCCAATTATAAAAATGGAATGGCAGCAATCGTTAGTGCAATTCATATTATTACAACCACGACTATTATTTTTTTATTACAATTCAGTATCAAACGGGATGTTAAGTGGTCATAAAAAATTTCGTTCGTTCGGACGAATATAATTCTTTGTTTTTTTGAAAATTGTTTTATCTTTTTCTACTTTTTTGAGTCGGCTTGTGGGTTTACCTAACCGATTCAAAATTTTTATCTTATTATATAAAAGCTAAAGTTATCTATTAATAAGAAACAAATAAATATTTTATATCGTTAACATGCAGTCGAATGCATCAGACACGTACTCATTAATATTCATAAAGACGTTTAGAGGTCGTTACGGCATTAAGTTTTTATGCTAGGATTTGCCGTCCACTTCCAAATGACAGTGATCATTTCCCTTTCGCAGCCAAAGTGGTGATTTAGCATTATGACCGTTATTGTTATGACATAAAAACATTGCAATTAAAAACTTAGTAAATAATTTATTAATATTAAAAGTTAGTATGGTTGTAGTGACTATTTAGGTACTTACTTATTTCCAAGTATTGCATCATTTAAAAATGTATAGTTCTGAGAACCTATGTATTTAACCTATAAAAATTACTTTTTCAAATTTGCATGCAGGTTTCAAAGCCGTTTGCGTGTTCTTCTTTTAAAAATCAAAATTAAAAAGATTTCGATTACAGTGAGGCTTGCAATAATTGATCAAAATACTGTGTAACATTTTACAAAATATAGCAATAATAAATATTTATAATAAGTAAGTAATATAAGCAAGTAAAAAAATAAAAATCAATCAACCTGTGTCGCGACACGTCAATTAAGGTGCGTTTCCCGCCAAATGTGACGTGTGCGAGTTCAAGATGGCGTCAATGAGTAATTAGAGTGAGGCTTGCAATAACTGGCCATAAAGCAGCGAGCATCGGTGACGCGCGCGCTATTTCCGTCCGCGTCGCCCCTCGACAAATGCTAATGTCCTCTAGGACTCTCCAGCCGCTCCCGATCGTGTCACGACTGTCCGATTGTGTGTACTACCAGACTTCGGCAGACGAAGTGATTTATTTATTTATTAAAGTTCACCAACATTCAGTACACTAGATCATGATAATAAAATATAAAACAATAAAAAGTATGTGCCTGAATAATTAAAGGTGACGACGACATGCTAACATCAATAATAAATTAATTTTTAATATTGTACTATTGTATTGATTGTTGATACCTACTATTGTATAGAAGAAAGTTAGACATAAACTTAATAAATTTTAGAACATTGTTATAGGGGAAATTACACACTCCGCCGCTCCCGTTCGTGTCACGACTGTCCGATTGTGTAGATCCAAACGATTTGCTGTGACCTCTAAACCTGGTCGCGTAAAGCATTATATTATGCGAAATCCAAATAAATATGAATACTTCCATAATTATGCCCGCGTCTGACCTCGCAAAAACGCGGCTACTTAAAATGCTTTCTTGTTCAATAAACAATATTTTTGTACTAAGGAAAATTTAACATGAAAAATTGCTAGCAACCCATGATAAAATTTCTACTTTGGACAAAAAAACTTTTTTTTCTGTAATTTATATCGAAACATTAAAATCACTTTAATAAGTTCGTTTATTTATAGTTACATCATATTTAATGTTTATTTACATGATATTTATATTTATATATATATATTTTTTTATTTTTTTTTTACATGACGTAAGTTGAAAGTTGATTCGTGATTGTTTATCATTAAATTTAATCTTATTTGTCGGGTAGCGAGGCGCACTCGGTTTAAATTATTAGGATCCTTTACTTCGCACATCGCACAGATTCATAACCACGCGATGCGTTCAAGATAGCATCATTGATGTTTATTACCTATAACGATAAACAGGTTTATAAATAATAAATTCCTCGCATGCATCGGAATCTACACATAGAGCCATAACTCGTTTAGAATGCTTTTAATTAGCATGTTTTAAATTGCTTTTTCGTGTTGCGATACGATTTAGGTGAGGAGCGTCCAGTCCATTTATTTCAGGAATAACAAAGTGCAACCATGTTACATCGGCTGTATTAAACTTTTATTGCCTTTACTGCCATTCTTCGGTGGGTGCGAGTGTGCGAACATGCCATTAATTACACCCGAAACCATTTAAGAGATTTATTATTATTTATTCTGAAAATTTTAAAAGATTACACGGCTACTGCGTTTATGCGACACTCGGTTACATAAGCATGATGTTTTCCGCGTGGAAATGAACAGTGAATGTTTCTGGACTTTGAGTTTCCTTTAATAAGCTTGTACGAAAAACAAGAGGGAAAACTTTAGGTCCGAGCATCTTTTGTGCTGTAAGATTTGTTCCCGAGCCGAGCACGAAAGTGCTTGAGATTCGCTGATGACACACACTCGACGGAAGGTCGCTCCACTCGCGAGTGCATCACAAGTGCCCCTTGTGCTATCCGCTAAGACACGTCGACTAATTTTAACGATGATTTGTTGGGTGCCTTATTATTTATGCCTTAGACGGCAATATTGCGAGCGGTAAACGTGATTCATTCGCAAGTTTATGTTTGTTGGTGTCATTAAATCATAAATAGTTTCACTCTTAACAAAAAGGAACTATTCCTTTATTATAGGTAAAAATAAAGACACGATTTGGAATATAGTTTTTAGATTTTAGGGAATAATTGAAAAATAACAAATTACAATTATTTCTTATTTCACAAAAGAATGGAAACTAGCATTGATTGAAGTGTGGTGTAAAATAAACAAACATTTGTGTAATGTCATGGTCATAATATCTTTAAACAATACGGCTAACATTGTTCATTTTTAAAATTTCTCAAATATTCTAATCTCTGTTGTCGTTAAATAATGCAAAAACGTTGATGTAACAACGGCATGACATAATTACATAAACCAAGTAGGTTGGCAGATTAGCTGGAACGCGGAGACGTCACCGAGAAAAAAATCCTTTAAACATATTTTTTATTATATGACAGTTGGTAGGCAAAAGAGTTTTGCCATCTGAGCCAGTGTTTACCCACTGCTCGGAGATCAGGGCTGCGTGCGAAGTGCATTGCCCCGAACCGAAATAAATTGTCGCGGCCGTCGGGACGACTCGTGTGCGTACAACCGGTACCGATCTGGTGGATAGTTAGGGGTGCTCGCTGAGTTACATTTTGAACAATAAAAAAACAAGTAAAAAAATTATAAAAAATATTAGGGGTTGAGAAAAAAAGGTGGTAAAACCATAGGTAGTGCATAGTAGCTTGCCCGGGAGATTACCGCCACTCTCTTAACCCGTCGTGAGTCAGCGTGGTCTTCATGACATGTTTTTCTGTTGGGGAGGCTTGGTTGTCGGGGATGCTTGGTTTTTAACCGAACTTTTCAATAAGACTTTAGGAACAGGATTAAATTTCTTCCTTTTCTAAACAGTTAAATACCGCGAAACATGAGAAATTAATAATTAAATAGATGAAAGTTTACTAAATAACACCGATTACTTTATATTTTTTTTATATAATCAGAGTTTCGGCGAAATTTCGGAAAGAAAATCTTTGCTAGTGTAGCAACAATACCAAAACCTGAATAAAAAAGATTTATAAAATCTTTAGTAAAAACTGTATAGTAGGTATTACTACTGTAGTGTGAAAACCACGTGAAAACGATAGGTATAATGTTTAACATCCTATAATCTTACAATTTAACACAGAATTTATCATTTTTTTATTATAAATTAAGATTTTAAAATCTAACTGGTAGCCCTAAGAGATCGCACTTGCCTGAAATAATGCATTCTGTATCGAAGCTAAAGGCATGAAAAGAGCGCGAGTCGGTTTATTCTCGGGCAATTCGTGAATGCGTGTCACAAACTGTGTCTGTCTACCGACATCAGTCTTTGTGAACGTCTTCATTCAGCCAAGTTTCCCGCGCGCATTTTCCCGTGTAAATATGTAAGTAGATACTGAGCTGTAAACAATAAAATAATAATTCATTAATTTTTTGTTGCTAAGGGGTAACGAGTATCTATGTGATGCTTGATTTAGAAAAAATGACTTTTTTGTTATAGATGTTATAATATTTAAGATACTTAAGGGTTTTACTTAAATTTATAGGTGTGAATTGTGATACAAATTTTATGTTAAAGTTGAAAAAAGTGTCATTTAAATGAAGCTCGTCACTTCTTCAGGAAAATTACGATCTGGCGTTAATGCGGAACATATTTAAACTAAGCAAGTTATTTTGTTTTTAATGACAGTTATGCGAACAATATCAAAGTCATGTATTATAAATTATAAGTAAGTAGAATAGCCAAGAATGAGCTTGCAAATATTAAGACATTAGCTTGATTAAGAAAGAACAGTTGCTAGTAGCGGTATAATAAATAAAGCCCACTATAGCCTACTATGGAATGTCTAAAAACCTTTATTATCATTTGATACAATTACACTAATATGACGTTTAATTTGGTGCAAAAAATAAAATATAGTTGACTAAATGGCTGATAACAAAATTTGTGTAACATTTCATCAAAAGATGCATAACTGAGTTAGTGTTCATAATTTAAAGGCTGAACAAAAAGATATTCATAGCTTCGTACATCAAACCAAACGACGCATTTTCAAATGGCGCGAATCGAAAGATTGGAAGTTCGAACCCAACCGTCAGTCGGTGACTCAGCTTTACCAAGCATCCTGTTCTCATTGTTGATCGGACAACAGTGTAACTTAACGATTGTGAATCACCTAACTAAAATAACCACTTGCAAGCTATTACGGCTACAAATTGCACGAGTCAAAACATCGGCTCAACTAAGGCAACTTTGTAATCCATTTCTTTTATTTTCCAACTTCCAATCGAAAATAAACTGTTTTATTAAACGCTGTTTAAACATCAATGCAACAGTGCTCGAGATTCGAAATATTGAAGCGCTAATTTAGCGATACAACTACAATAACAGCTTTTGTTATTTCTAACCCTGAAACTTGAAGAGGCGATATAAGTTCATTGGTACGTACGTATCCGTTCTGTGTATCCGAAGTACCAAATTTAGATTCCGATTTTTCATGAAATCTTTAACCGTATTATATACTTAAGCTTAGTACTGTATTATCTACTACTACTACTAAAAATTAGTTTCACATTTCTTTTTTTAACATTATAAGACTATATTCTTGACTTAACTCCAAATAAAAATAAAAAACAAAAGGAACTCAAAAATTCAAATTAAATCGATTTAAAAAGTAATAAAGTTAAAGCTATTAATCTGACGTGAGTCAAGTGACTGGTCGTCCGTTGTCCTTCCGGCGCCGGTCTACAACTAACATTCCGTAATCTACAAATAAACCGTTGATTAATAGAAATTCATTGTCAAACTCCTGTTTAAATAAATCAGGTGACAAAAAAATAAAAGTCTGTCAAGTTCCAATTTCAATTTCCAAAAGAAGAATGCGTCTTTCCGGTCCTTATTAATCTGCATCGTTATTAAAAACAGAATTTGTACGAGAATAACCGTTTAAAAAATAATTTGACTTTTTAATTGAAGATGCACACAACAATCGTGAACGTCTTTCTTACGTTAACCCTTTATCAAAATCACACACTCCACGTCACTTGAAGCGTAGGATTGCAGTAATCAAAAATAATTATCAAAACCGGCGGGCGACCACAAAAACTCGTGTAGATTATGTTATTTTACTCCTTCGATTCTCGATCTAGACGGCAAAGTTGCGTTTGGTGCTCTTAAATAAAATGTAGGTCTTATTGTGTGAGCAATAAGGGATGTTTTGTTAGTTATGGGTGCAGAGGAGGTTGGTAATCCGGCCAGTCGACGCTACCGACCGGGTGACGGGTTCGACCATCCATGAACCCTAAGTATGGTGCGCATACGCAAGCATTTAAATTTCATTTTTGAAAGAAGAAAGAAATAATTTATTTTTATTTGTCACAGTGCTAATGCAACTTGTATAAATGATTGAAGAAAGTGCAAGTACGTTTGAAAAGTTATTAAAGTAAGACGTAAAACGTGCTAGTAATTTATGACTTTTGGACGTTTAGTTATTAAAATCGGACGTATCAAGTATAAAGTACGTAGGTGTAAAGTACCTTTGTTTGTAAAATGACTTACAAATCGTACAAATTTAGATACAAAGTTTTATATTTAAATTTCGTTTCGATTTGGTTAGACTGAGGACGGTAGAAATATAGGGAGATGGTGGACAGTTTTTGTCCTTAATACGGTCAAATAATCGGTAAAAAAGAGTATTAAATTCGTGTATTATGTGATTTTTATGATGCGTAGCCTAATAGTAGTCTTACGTAGTCTTACGAGTATTACCACGATTGAAAGTTGTCCCTTTCTGTTCTCAAATGATATTCTACTGATAAATTACAATGACGTTAAAAGTAAACACCCTCAATTATAAAATTATTGACGGCACAAGAGAGCATCACGCTGGAACGTCACACCGAGTTGAATATGGTGCCAAGGCGCTATAATGGCTATACCTAATATTTAATTTCACACAAAAAACATAATTTATTGATGCCTTTATTTTCTATGATATCTGGCTTTATCTGCTGACCACACACACGCAGGAAGGGGCGAGCCTGGCCGGACCAGTTTGCGCGATCAGCCTACTGCCTCACATTGCCCGACCTATTGTTTTTGTATAGTCTCTCCGCTGATGTTTCAATGATTTTAAAATCGAATTCTCACGTTAATCTGTAAACAATATTTTGGTATTTAAAGCCTTTATTGTTTAAAGTTAATTGCATCCTTTAGTGATTGATCTTTTAAAAATTGAAACGGCAAAAACGCGCGCACTCTTTGAAAACAAACCTCTTCACCTAAATAAAACATTACAAAGCCCACATTAATACGGCTTTAGAGACGGATAGGATGAGTTTAACGTTAAAGTATAGTAAAATGTCAAATTCTACTGAGATTTAATATACAAAATCGGAGCATAATACCATAAAATGTTCCTCTTGTCGTTAAACGGAACATTCTATAACATAATGGGACGCGAACGAAGTTGCAACTCGCAAGCGAAACATTACAAGCGGTATAAAGTTGAAAACGTTGGGTTTTCAGCCTGACAGACCTCTTAGAGGCTTTCGACTGACAACTAAAACAGATGAAGCCCTAAATGCTCTGTTCGAAAGAACGTAATGACACCCTTTAGCCTTCACATGTGGCCTTGTAATCCCTTTAACTGTTATTCTCACCGCCACCACATGTACCATTTGTCCGTAATGCGAGTGTCACTCAGCTGCATACAAATGAAAGTACTTACTTACTATATACATTATGTACCTACATTAACGTGATGTTGATGAAATTTGTGTAGTCCTGGCTTGCCAGTAACCCATTAATGACCCACTACAGGGTCGGATCTCCTTCTCGTAATGAGAGCGATGTAAGCCTTAGTCCACCACGCTGGCCTACTGCGGGTTGGTGGCCTTCACATACCTTTGAGAACAATTTTTTTTGTGAACTCTCATGCATGCAGGTTTCCTCACGATGTTTTCCTTCACCGTAACAGCAGGTGATATTTAATTTTATAAAGCGCACATAACTTTTTTTAGTCATTGGTTCGAGGTCGAATTCTACACCACTGGGCTATCACCGCAGTCCTGGCATATTAAGGTCGAATTGCATAGGATTCAGACAAGTAATTGGGGGTCCAAACTTAAATGTATTGGTACCTAAAGCAAAATGGGAAAACAGAGCCATTAGCTCTAAAGTACAAAAAAAATTATAAATTAATAATCTATTTTATAATGTCAACAAGAGACTTCTAGTGAAAAAGCTCTTCAAATGTGCCGTTATTGTAAATGGTTTAATAGAACGTTTATTTCTTCTAGTTTTACTAAATCGACAACATAAAATAATGTGATATTAACAAATTGGATAATCAAGAGCAAATAATACAACAAAAACAATAAACAATTTATGAACATGATAATATTCGATTCTCGATAAGCGTTTGACTCCCTTCTCATGTATCTACGCTTGCACAAGTGCCTCGGATGTGGGGTAGCTGCATTCCCATACACCGTCCGTACGTCATCCGAACGCTATAATTTAAAAAGGGTTAAGACAAAAAAGTTAATTCGAAATGACACCCCACATGTGGAACCATCCGGGCGGACAAGATTTAAACTTACTACACGTCATTAAAACATCGCTGTCAAGTGAAGGAATCATTTGGACGGCGTTTCCTCCGGTATTATTTATCCGTCCGATTATAAACAGATGTTATGCGTTAATAAATCTTTGTCTCGAGACGTGAAAAGGCGTGACTGAAGTACGTATAGGTACTCTTTCGTTTTAATCTTATTTGCGAGGTTCGCACGGAATTCGCAAGGCAGATTCGCTTTCGTTACGGCGAGGCAGCGTGTGTTATCCACCCTGTTTTAAACAGGTTTGTGTGACTGTTGTGCTAATCGAAAGTGATGACACCGGGAATAAGAGTCTAGAAAAGAATCCACTTTTGATTTCTTGCTGCTTTTTCTAACGGTTTAGCGTTTGGTTTTGGTGTTCTGACTTAAATCCAGGCAAATGTCGATTACAAAATTAGTTGGCATTGAAGAACAACTTCTTCCCTCAAGTTCGTTCGTTACTTTGGTTTAGTTTACTTAAGTATTTGGTTCAGAGAAAATTAAATATTTATCCGGTCTAGTAGGTAAATTTTTCATGAAAAATCACAAAGTTACTTTCACGTTCGTAATAAATCGGAATAATATTTGAGATTCAGAATAACATCATGGTGTTTACAATTTTTAGGGTGCGTCACAAGGAGGATTCTTAGCACTTAGACTCCTATTTTAAGGATCTTACAAACAAAATAAAGATACTGAAAGTCACACACAATCATTTCTAGTATCATTCAAAGTATTCTATTTCTAACCTTTTCTTCATGCCGGAAATATCTTCGTCTCTGTGGATGCTGTTGAGTCATGGACTGAAAAAAAAAAATTCGTATTTCTTGTTTAATAAGAAAACTAGACATTTCAATGAATGAAGAAAGTTTAGTTGTCAACATTCAACGCTACCCATGAAGTCTACCACGCCTAAGATGATTCAATCAATCATCATCAATTTGAATTTAACTCTTTAAATTGAAGATTTAAATACAAGTTCAATTATTAAAATAATAGGTTCTCGAGTTCAATTACGTATTAAATTATGTTCTTGATATATTTTTAATTCGGTCTAGAAGTAAATAAAAATATAAGTAAATATAAATATAAAAGCATATGTTAATTTAAGTCATAAGCTATTATTTTGTGATTAGCCTGAAAGTGAAACAAACACGTATATTGTTTTTGGTTTTCTACTTGGGTTTACAAAATCCCTTAACGATTTTAATCAAACGAATAACAAGAAAGTAAAATTTAATTTCGACTCGAAATCGCGCAAAAAGATTTGATTTATGACAATTTCCATATCAACCCATCATTACCATTAAATTATTTCTAGCGATTATCACTTAGGTCTGCGCGAAAGAGAAATTTCCTAACGATATTAATACTGTACCTACGCACTCAATCTGTATAATTCACTTTTTGTAGAAATCAATCATTGATTTCTCACTAAAATAAATTATTTTAAAACTATAATTGATCAAACAGCGGTGATAGCCCAGTGGTTTAGAATTCGAATCACAGTGACTGTAAAAAAGTTATGTGCGCTTTATAAAATTAAATATTACCTGCTGTCACGGTGAAGGAAAACATCGTTAGGAAATCTGCATGCCTGAGAGTTCACAAAAAAAACGTTCCCAAAGGTATGTGAAGTCCACCCACTCGCGGTAGGCCAGCGTGGTGGACTAAGGCCTAATTCACTCATTGTAAGAAGAGACCCGACCCTTTAGTGGGTCATTAATGGGTTACTGACAATTGATCGAAGCAACTAAAGAGCAATGTTTATTTCATTTACATTTTTCTTTGTTTACCTATCAATTAAAGTTCAAAAACCTAATAAATTGAATTACTAAACGGTTTAAAAATTATAGGTTAGTTATATAATTATGTGTTAGAAAAATTACAAACAGTGACAATACCAGCAAAAACGAACATTTAAAAATCTTCAGATCAAATCAGATCTTTAACATCCTAATATTCATCATCATAATATAATTTATGTAAATACATCTAATTAAAGAGAAGGTACATGATCTAATCTTTAATAATAACTCTACGATCGACTTTATAGTCATCATAATATTAATGTGGATTCGAAGTGGTGTTGAAGTTAATAAATTTGAAAGCTCAATTAATTCGGATTAGAATAGCCGTTGACTTTATTGAATACTTCTGGAAGAAACAATCTCTACGAATGAACGTTTAAATAAAGCTCGTATGCAGTGCATTTTGAAAATAATAAATGGTAACAAAGTCACGTTTCGGAATCAAGATATCGACGCGCGATTGTGGCCGAGATAATGTGTAGTAGCACGATCCGGCGGCTTTTAGTCGATCTAGAGGTTATTAACGACTAGGGTTGCCATGTCTATATTATAAATATTGTAAATGTCAATTTCTTGATAATAATATGTACTCTAAATGTCTGTGTATTTAACAGATTGTTTATTATTTAACAAAATGGAAAAACGTCAACTTAGTTACGTTATCAAGAGAAATCTACGTAACGAATGTTAATGAAATTTGCTCCGTACTCTATAGCTAAAACATATCGGGTACCTTTTATACATAAAGAGAAAAAAGTATCTACATTAGGTATTACTTAAGTAAGACGCACGCAAGTTAGAATTCAATTAAATATTACTCTTCGCAAACTAAGCTCAAAGTGATATAAATTATTCCTCTCTATTCTTTATTGAATTCAACATTTAAATGACTAATTTCATGTTTATTAAATTCGGATTATTAAAATCTTATTAATAAGCGTTACAGATTAAAATAAACAAGACTATCATAGCGTATAATAGCTAAGATGAGAATCATGGGCTGCAGTGACCACTCATTAGTACGCTTCTTTAGTCAAAGTCAAAGTCAACACTTTTTATTATTATTAGGTACAATTTGTGCACACTTAATGAGCTCTACCTACCTTTTGAATGGAATAAATATAAATCTTATCCCATATTTATAACGGTACACACGTCTTCTACCAGCCCTGCTAACGACGTCTTCTAAGATGGATGGTCCTTTTTTTAGAAACTACAGCCCAAGATATGACGATGTAATACGTTTTTTAAATGCCTTGAGTTTAAGTACGAATGATAACGTTATTTTATCTCCCTGTTGACCATTTCACGCATTCTAACATCACCTAATAATAAGACAATCAGATTTAAAATTCGTTTTTATACGCTATAGGTAATAGGTACTTAAAATAATTGATGGCCCAAAAATGTAATAAATTTAAATTATAATAGATAGCAATTCTTGACTCATCGGGTCTCTCCTCAAGTCACAATGAGAAAGATATTGGCCCTCGACCATCGCCCTGTCGTTTTGCAAGTTGGTAGATTCCACATGTCTTTGAGGACATTATAGAAAACTATTATATACAGGCATTCAAGGGTTCTTTAAATTTACATTTTGTAAAACACGCAAATGTTACAAAAATTGCGTGAAACTGAAATTTGAACCCGGACCACTCAAATAATAGAGCGAATTCTTAGCAACTGAACTACCTACCATCGCTCCTAACAAACCAAATTCAGTAGTAATCTTCAAGATAAAATAAACAAACACGCGCACAGTGCAGTAACAATAATATCGAAATTAACTTTTATAATCAGTAGGCAGACAGCCGAAACCTGATCCACAGTTGCTGTCAAAAAGTAACCGCGGAGTGAATGTGACCACAACTCCGTTCCCATTACTCATCTGACATTTGAACGAGATTTTTTATCTGTGGCCGGCCCCTGACTACTGAGTTTACACCGCTCGAGTCAGAAAAATAACATTCTTTTAAGATTTTAGAACAGTAGCGTCTTAAACTATAACTATTTCACTATTTGCATATAAACTTTCTTTCTTTTATAAACTTTTGAGGACTTTTATTTTTATGGGAAAACAACCCTTGGATAGGTAGGTATCCGGGGCCGGACACAAAAATATTGACTCCTATTTGAGATCTTGTGTGGGTGTGTGTTATTCTTAAGAACTGAAATGTTCGCCTCAAATAGAGTATCACAACACTGAAACACAACACATGCAAAACTTGTTTCACGGCGGGTTAGGCAGTGGATGCAATAGGCACCTCCCCCGGTGAACCCCAATGGTTCTACGACCACCTATAGAAGTGAAAAGCATTTCAAATCTGTCTTCTGCAAGATTTTCTAAGAGCAATGTGAAAATTTCCACAAATTTCTGTAAGAACTATTCTCTTACGAAAAAACTCTAATTTTCCTAAATTCTATGTACTAACATGCTTCTAAACTCAACGGTTTATGCTTTCAAGTATCAATATGCTAAAAACATGAGTCAAACATGAATCATCCTAAAAGGAATGGCTAGTTAGGTCACTGTGAGAAATGTTTCAAAATTAAATGTAGCGTCGCTAAAAAGTTTGTTCATTTTAAAGCACTGACCCTGCAAAAAGCTCCGGGTGTGACAAAAAATGTACGGAAACTCTTAATTTCAGTTAAACTCACTCTTTTGAATATGTACCTACACGCAAATAGACAACAATAGTGCTGAATTTCCTTTGACTGATTCTCTTTTATATTTTGGACGTTAAACACACACCTTTTTATTCTTTTTAAACAATGCCTAAAAAGAGAGGTTTTATAAGTTTCATTATACCTATCCCAAGAGAAGAAAATGTTTAAAATTCAAACTTACACACAGTTCTTGTAGAAAACACAGGAAAAGAAAGATTGCCCTGCATTGTGACTAGTTGTGATGATTTGTGCACTACCATCTAGGAAACCGTTATTCTTTTTACATTTCCCGTAGATAAGTAAATTTTACGTAACATAAGATTTAATCGAGTAACAACAGCGGTAGCATCGAAACGATAATGGCCGCTGCATCCGCCATTTGCATTTCGCTTTGGGCGGGAAAAGAAAATGGCCGCGTTTCCCTCCGTTTTTTATACAGTACACTGGGAAAGTAAATCATTAGAAAACATAAACCTACACTTTCGTAGCTCCCCGTCTTGTGCGGTAGCATCTAGAACTTATGAAAGTTATTACAGCAATTAGGGCCGTGCTTAGTTCAGTGGTATCGTTTTCACAGCTTAATCGGTTTGTCATTGCTATTCATTCGATATACTAGGTACTTATATTTGCATTACCGTTTCTGTCTGTGTCTTAAGATACTTAGGAAAAAACTATGTTTCATTATTTGTAAAGTAAAGATATTTACGCTCTTGCGAGTTTAAGTGCGTCATTCCCACCCGCTATCTGTTGTGTGAACGAACGTCTCCCAGAAGCCGAATGTGACGTTTTATTAAATTCTCAGTCGCTCGGCGCAGCGTGGCGTCGCATCAAGGCGTCACGCGACGTCGCGACGCGCACGCTACTCCCGAAATTTCCTGTATATAGCAGCAATCGCTTTATCGAATTGCCTTCTTACCACACCGCAAACTCGAACGCCTTTCAGCCGTACTTATTACTTGGCTGAACCGTTAAGCCTGAGCTGAAGCGTTATACCGACGTAATGTTACGGCGATTTGTGGTTATCTCGCAAACATAAACTTAAATTATGTTTCTTCTTTTCAGATACAACTGCTCCTTACGTGCTCTACAAAGATGGAGTGGAGCGTGCTCCTCCCGGAACACAATGGGGCGGCGCCGTCCTGGACGGCGGGTACCAGATGCAGCACCAAAGCCCCGGCGGGCCGTCACCGCAGCCCGAGCCGCAGCTCGCGTCCCCCGCGCCCTCGCCGTATCCCCCCGCCCCTCCGCCCCCCGACCCCTCGGCGGAGGAGGCCGCTCAGCAGCTCGCTCAGCAACAGGCCCAGCAGCAAGCGCAACAGCAGCAACAACAACAGCAACAGACTTCACCCGAACACATGCAAGTGGAACAGCAGCTACAAAACCAGCAACAGCCCCAGCCAACATCGCAAGATCATCTCGATCGAACGCCTTGTTTCGTACCGCAGCCAGACTTACAACAGCAATATGCGACGCCATATTTCAAGGAGACGAGACCCACGAGTCACATGCTAGGGACCGGTGGTTTCCCTCTGCACTACTTGAAGCAGAACGGCGGTGTGCTCTCGCTAGAAGGGCCCCTGGACCAGTACGCGACGCCTGACCTCCGCCACCTACCGGACATCGTCCAGCCCGAGCCACCCAAGCCTCGGAAGCACAATCCGAACTCCGAGCTCCGCCTGTTCAAGTGCCTGACGTGCGGCAAAGACTTCAAGCAGAAGTCGACGCTGCTCCAACACGAGCGCATCCACACGGACTCCCGGCCGTACGGCTGTCCCGAGTGCGGCAAGCGGTTCCGCCAGCAGTCGCACCTCACGCAGCACCTGCGCATCCACGCGAACGAGAAACCCTACGCGTGCGTCTACTGTCCCCGCTCGTTCCGGCAGCGCGCGATCCTGAACCAGCACCTGCGAATCCATTCTGGTGAGAAGCCATATACGTGCGGCGAGTGCGGCAAACATTTCCGCCAGAAGGCCATCCTGAACCAGCACGTCCGCACACACCAAGGCGAGCGCTATTCACACATATATGCCCCTCCCCGCTCCCCGCGCGCGCCGCCTGCGCTGACCCGAGAGCCTCGCGTCAGTGCCGGCGCCGCCCGCGATCCCCGCCGCACCCCACTCGTTCGATTCGGTCTCGCATCCATTGGCCTTCCTATCAGACAAATTCTCGGTCCCCTAGTCGCCCGCTTAGCGGAGGGCGCCCGCGAGACGCGGAACCGACCGCCGGACGTTCCCGTAACCGTCCTAAGTTCGATTAACCCACTCGTCGATTATCCTCACCCGATCGATCCGGACACGTGACTGACCAATCCGTTCGATTTTTGCAGACGTGTCGCCGCATCTCATCTTCAAGAACGGGACGACGCCGACCCTTTGGCCCCAGGACGTGCCCTTCCCGCCGGACGAGAACAAGGAGGAGATACAATCGACGTTCGGAGACGCGGACGGCCAGAACGGCGAACAGCGCGGCTCGTGCTTCTCCCCCGGCGACACCGCCCAGTATCCCGCCTACTTCAAGGACACGAAAGGTCTCAACCACGCGGTGTTCGGCTCCGGCCTCTCGCTTCAGTATCTCAAGGGCGGAAAGCTCCCGGACGTCCTCGGCGGGCGCGCGATGCCCCTCTACGTTCGCTGCCCGATCTGCCAGAAGGAGTTCAAGCAGAAGTCGACGCTGCTCCAGCACGGCTGCATCCACATCGAGTCGCGGCCCTACCCGTGCCCGGAGTGCGGCAAGCGGTTCCGCCAGCAGTCGCACCTCACGCAGCACCTGCGCATCCACACGAACGAGAAGCCGTACGGCTGCGTGTACTGCCCGCGGTTCTTCCGGCAGCGGACGATCCTGAACCAGCACCTGCGCATCCACACCGGCGAGAAGCCGTACAAGTGCAACCAGTGCGGGAAGGACTTCAGGCAGAAGGCGATCCTGGACCAGCACACGCGGACGCACCAGGGCGACCGGCCGTTCTGCTGCCCGATGCCGAACTGCCGGCGGCGGTTCGCGACAGAGCCGGAGGTGAAGAAGCACATCGACAACCACATGAACCCGCACGCGGCGAAGGCGCGACGGGCGGACGCGAAGACGCCGCGGCCGCTGCCCCCCGCGGCGGCGGTGGTGAAGCCGGAGCTGTACTTCCCGCAGTGCTACGCGCCGCCGTTCCAGCAGTTCCCGGCGGGCGGGGAGTTCAAGCCGGCGGTGGGGCCGGGCGCGGGCGTGGCGTGCCTGCCGGCGCAGTGACCCGCGCCCCCGCCGCGGTGGCACCCGGCGCCCGCGCACCCGCCGCCGCACCACGACCTCTACGTCGATCGCCTCTACAACTGAACGATGAGCGACGCGACTGCCGATCCCGACAACTTAAGCTGAGCGTTTGACATTGTCCTGCACGGTTTTAATAAGGCTTACAATGGGACATTAATATCTCTTCAAGGTTTCATTTACATTTGAAAATGTACTTATTGAGTCCTGTATGAAAACGTGCAGGATAAGGTCGTAGGAGCTATACAATGCAAGCCTCTCGGCGGTCGCCACGACGGCAGGTCCGGCCGCGGCGGTTACCAGTATACGACTCGCTTTTGCGAGCTACCGATACCAAGTAAGATCGAGATAATTTAATACGATAATGATAAATCGGATCGCTGTAAAACATGCTTCGATCTGTAAATAACGATATTGTTTATACACTCTATCGAAAGTCTGTTGCGAGTGAGTGCGAAGGCTCGTCACTAGTGTTACCGTTCTAAAAGCGAATACAGATAGCATTTTTGCCCCGTAATATTAAGTTACCACGTAAGAGTTAGTTTCTCGGTGATCATTGTCGATACGGTCGAAACGTTATATCTAACCAGATCGAACCAGAGATTAGAATTTAAAACTCTTCGTTGAAATCTAAATTTAAGAATTGCTCTTTTACCACATAACAGTATTTCGCGATGAATGCTTCCGGTACATCGTTGTGCCTATTTGTAATAAATATACATATTTTGTAGACGTATTAAGTTAATATTATTTACGTGTGTTAAGAGATAATATCTGGCAAGTGAGGACTGAAAGAATGAAGGATATGCTCAAAATATCGTTAAATTAAATAAAACGTGATGTATTCGATGAAGCGAATAAATATTTTATTTTTAATTCGTTCGGGTGAGATGTAGAGTCGTCAGTAAAATCAGTAAACAAGAAAGCAAGCCAAAAACGTAGGTTACCTTTTGCCATCAAAACATTTTTGTTTGTTATTAATTACAAAAGGTTCTGTTACATTTAATTAGTGCATTTGCTATTAATGAACTAGATGAGATTATTTACATATCTCCGTAACACTGTAGGTGCCAAATAATGTAGGAATTTTTTGAATCTGTTCTGTCAGCTTGTACTAAATAGGCCTAGTTTAGGTTGTTACCAGTTTTTTCAACAATATGACATTTGAGATGCATTTAAGAGGAAAGGGTCAGACTGAGAAAGGACTGTGATAGCTAGATAGGTTAGGCGTCTTCGCTCACTTAGCGTTAAAATTCGTGTATTGTGACGAAATGTGGTTGAGAATCCCTTTTGGAGTCGAGTGAATGTTTTGAAATTGTTTCGTTTGTTTACACTTTTGCTTTGTTTATAAAGTAAGGTCGACTCGTATTGCCAAACTTGCTTAAAATTACGTTTTTTATGTTCCTAAATTAATCGAAATTTCGCATTTATATCGCGGGATGGCGCCCGAGCGGAGCGCGGCGTCCCGACTGATTCGTGAAGTTAAGTCGAAGAGTGAGATTAGAGAATTTACCAGTTAGGTAACGTGTGTGATGCCGCCAAGTGCTTTCGGGTAGACGGTTGCGGAGATGGATATGCCAGAGTAATCTTTTTACTTAATTTTAGCTTAGACTATCGATTCGAATTACCAAGCAATTCGATCATTCATCGCGAAATAAACTTAGCATTAGGAAGATAAAGATATATTATGATTCACGAGGGCGGCGGAGTATCCCGGCGCCGGCGAGGCGTCCTCGGTCAATCGCGTCCACAATAGATACAGGTAGCAATAGAACTTCACACAATTATTTGATTTCATACAAAAAACGGTATAATTTTGAGCAGAGAGATATATGTGATATATCCACTTTGTTATGATGTTTGTTAGTTCGCTCTTCGTCGAGTCTCATTGACTATAAACGGTAGCGGTGCCGGGATAGCCCGCCGTGCGTCTACCGTTCTATCTATCTGTTTGTACTATAGACGACTTATATAGCTTATTTTACGATATTATTGTGATGGTTTCGTTTTCCTACCGCGTAAGAACTGTTACGTATTTACTAGTAGTTGTAATAGCGTGCATTTGTGGAAGTCACATTTAACTTGGATACCATGTTTCTTTGCCGCCTCGAGGCGGTGCGCAATATTATGTTAAGTGGGTTGTGTATGTTAAGTTTATGAAAAATTTACACTCATTGGACAATTATGAAAATTGTAAGCGGACCAGTTTTGAGGGTCAGTACGATACCGTTCTTGCGTGCGTTGATATGATGTTCATTTTTATATTATGTAGTTTCTTTTTTTCGGAATACTTTTTTTATTTGGCATTTTATAAATTAATTTATTGAATTTTATTGCTATTTCAAAGTTTTCAAATGTTTGTGATGAATATGTTTATTTGTTGTTTTGATATAAAATTTATATTTCGTTAAATCACTTGACGACATTTATTTTATAAAAGAACAAATTGAACTCAAAACTGGCGAGCAAACCGTTGACTTTTATGTTTCCGATTGATTTTCCTATCAAACTTTCGGAGGTTTACAAATGAAAACACCGTTATCGGAAAAATTTTGAGACAGTTATCTTCCGTGACTAAGGATTTTCCACAGCATTAAGATGTGATCCTCCTCGGATCTCGCGCGCCGCCCCGGCACCCCCTTACAATAGCCTAGAGTTATGTTTCTATATACAGACGTTCAAATTTTACTATCTGACACACACATAGAAAAATACTAGACATAATAATATGTATAGTCTACACAGAACTGTTAAACATAAAAGTTTTTAATAAATAAAGTTACATTATTAAGGGCCTTTTGCCTCGTATACGCTTTTTCTGCAATATTGTCAATTTCCGTCTAGCATTTTACAGGCTTTATCGGCGCAGATAGTAAAATTTGATGCACAAATATTTTTATCATACAAACCACAATACAGCAGCCTTATACAATAATAGTCGATAAGTATTTTTATACAGTTTACGAGAATATTCCGTTGTTATATCGGTGTCGGGCCGGCGCGTCGGACCATTCTAAGTTTGAATACAAACATACATACAATACAGTGCCATAGCCAAGAAATAACCTCAGATTTATAAAACTTATTAGATTTTATACCGATACAAATGGATTTAATTTTTAAATATAACAAAGGTGATTAAGTATACAGAGATTAAAGATGATATTTTATACATTTATTACAAACAATATTATTAAAAGTAAATGTGAAATAGACTTAAATTTTAGTGTGGTATTGCAACGTGCTAAGTACCTATCTAAGTATCGTGAGGAAACAGGTTTTTTGTAAGTTGCAAGGGCGCGAAGGGTTGAAAATTGACGTATTCGTTTGTACCTATGTCAATTTTTGACGTTTCGTATTCAATCAGTGAAGTGAGATGCGTTGATTTTGAAGTCATCTTTTAGCAGCGTTATTTTCAGCGTGGTTATTGTAAATACATATCACAGATATCAGGCAGTGTTGCAAGTATTTCAACTGTGTTAATGCTATGACTGGGGTCGCTTCACTTTACATGTTCGCTTTGGACCTTGTCTCATTATGTGCGTGTATGCGAGTAGCGACACAATTTTTTTGACAGAAAAACAAGTTGTTGGTTTATTATTATGATGAATTGAATTTGACATCCGTATTTCATTCAAACTGCAGTTTAGAAAGATATAACTTGGTCTAACTTACTCGCTGCCGGCGCGTGGTGAAACAACTACAAAGCCAATGTTAAGCCTATAGTATACGTGTGTAAGAATTAAAATCGACCAGAAATATTATTAGGTGTGGTCAGTGAACTAGTTTTGAACTATTTACTGTAATAATAACTGTTTGCGGTGGTCTAAAGAATTACTGATAA
The DNA here is from genome assembly GCA_905147235.1 of Erynnis tages. Lineage (NCBI taxonomy): Eukaryota > Metazoa > Arthropoda > Insecta > Lepidoptera > Hesperiidae > Erynnis > Erynnis tages. The sequence goes on from LR990081.1 coordinate 1,932,637, forward strand.
AGAGATCTCTGGTATCAAAAGGTACCAATGTGAAATTGTGAACCTGAAGTGAATTCTAAAAGCGTTCTCCACACCTTCTAAATTTCGTTCGAGATTTAAAAAGACCTCCAGTTTTTTTTTATTAGAAAGTTTATTAATATTTTGTCCCAGGCTGTTCTGTTTGTATTGCTCACTGTTTCGTTAAGTTTTGCTCAATTACTCATATATGTATTACCTACTTTTAACATTACGTATTAGTTTTTACGTCATATTGTATCTTTAACTAAATTTTTTGTAAAATACGTTTTTAGAGAGCACGGTTTTGCTTTTCTTATGATACTACTCGTTAAGTGCTTGATTATTCTTATCAGTGTTTTTTAATCTGTAGCCATTTTCTTTTTTTAACATCGTCAGTTGCATAACTTGCCGTATACAGTCTGGAAACAGATGGAAATCTTAAGGCTCTGAATATTTGGATTTAGCTCACAAATACATAAATTGCTGTGGACAGATATAAATAAAAACTGCCGCAAAAGTCATATAAGTAATCTTTCAATGTGCAAAGTATTATTCGAGTACTTTTCGAACTGTCAAACTTATTATCATCTGGCAACTTTGAATGATATTAAAATTAACGCCAGTCACTGCTAAAACCCCTGCGTTATAAAAATCAAACGTGAAAAATGTATTATTATGAATTTCTGTCATTAAATTTTGAACAACCCTTGAGAAGCAAATAAAGCCTATGAGAGGAATGTAAAAAACGCAAATTCGAATATGACGAGCCTTAAAAGTATTATTGTAAGCGTGCCGTCCATTTTATTTGATTAGGCCCCCCTCCCCTCCCCCTTTTATTTCATTGCAATACAAATTCCACTGACATTTAGTTAGGTTCGTACCATGTTCCTACCCTAAAGAGCAATACCTCACCAAATGCCATGGCGACGTCGCCAGCTACGTATCCAAAAAAATGTATTGAAAATTTCAAATTTGTGACGTTGCCAAAGCGTCGCCAACTGTCATATATTTCGAAACCATTTGTTTGGATAAGTTCGGCAGCTACGTCGCCATGGCATCCTGGTGAAGTATAGCTGTATACGTACGTAATATTTATTTGTAATGGCCAATATTCTGAACGACAGTGTAACCCATATAATAATAATATGCTTAGTTTGTATTTTTAAGCTTTTCTTTAAACGCAACTCGTGCATGGAATCTAATTCCGTGAAACCTTAGGTTTCTATTCGTAAAATGATTTCATAATAACACTGTAACTTCTTAATAGGGCGTCCGGTTACATGTTACGTCGTACGTGTACGCAAGTTTGTATGCTTTACACGTTACTCGAAAAGCCGAATAAATCGCATGTGCGAATATTCGAAATCGAATTCGAACTTCAATCGAGTGATTCGAAACCTAACGAAGTTTCCCGTATTGCTACGAATCTATAGTCTTTATGTCTCATTTGTTGCGAATGTGTAACGGAAAGTATCCAACAATAAGTTCGCGGTAAATCGGACAACTTCGTTACGCTTCGAACCAATCCATAATCCACGCAACGTACCGGACACCCTTACCGAGTGCTACCCTTTACATTAATATGCTTATTTTTAAGTTTCTTAACGATATAAAAGGAGAGAATAAGATTGCATTGTGAAATTGTACTTTGCATAAATGCTTAATATAATAAAGGGACGTCAATTGTATGTAATACAAAGTACATGTTGAATGAACCATTGCTAAGCTTGGTAATCTAGTTTAGATAGTAGCTGATCTGAGAAGTGACAGCGTTTCCGTTCGAACCGATCACGTGAATGAGACAACTGATATTGGTGCACTTGCCGATAATTATGATAAAGGTTCTTTAATCAATTAAATAGCCGGATGGGAAAAGGTTAAACAATATTTTAACGATAGATTTTTCATTGAGATTCTCTTTTAAATATGACATTAGCCATAGTTTTCTATTTGCTATAAGTTATAATATCTAATTTGTATCAAGTCTGAAACATATGCAAAGTATTTATATAGGTATTTTATTGCAAAAAATTAAATAATAGAAGAAAGAATTAAGTGGCTCTACATTTAACCGTCGTAGAGCATTCGGCGTAGACGCGGCTACGAGTAACAATATTGCACAAACATTCGTAGCATACACGCATTCGTAGACGCATAGATAAGCTTTTCATGGAAAACATTGATACGACATAAATCGTTTATAATCATGTTAGTTGTGATATTAATTAACCTTTATCTTAGTTTTTGATTACACTAATCAGTATCTAAATATTACATTTGGATATAATGTTTTCTATTTCTATAAACACATTTAGCCGTAATTTAATACCATGCAAATGACTACTTGCAAATTTAATTAAAATACAGAAATTTAATGAAGTAACTCACAGTTTGACTCTCGAGGCAAAAGTATCAGTTGTCCCTAAGTGATCGGCTAGAATTACTTAATTTTCGATATTCGATTAATAAAATGCATTTATTTCTGATCTCATGGCAATCGAAAAGTTAATTTACTGATAAGGTAATTGGCAAACTTAAATTACGTTATTATGTATGTATGTATACGCTACTTTTTTGCTTCTTGTATAAAATAAGATACGAAGGTTATAATCGTTTAGAATAGGGCTGCTCTAATGTTTAGGTATGTAATCATTTTTGTCGGTTTTCGAATTGTATCTATAATATATTCTCATTCTTCACGTCTAAATAATGTAAATTGCACTTAAAATTATGATATTCGTAGCAGCCCTATTATGTATTGGTCGGTTACCTGATTGGTTTTGAAGCTTGATAATTTTTATACCTTCAGTACATACGAGTAGATGCAGTGCGATAAAGTAGTCGTTCGTGACCTGCTTGTGATCGTTTTGAATCCTTGTTTGCGTATTAAATTTGTATTGGATAGCAATTTTTCGAAATCGGGACGGCATTTCATCTTTTTTGCAGCTATTTATATTTACGATGTGAATGCCCCCAGTTCTATTATCGCACTGTACTCTCAATAAAATTATTATCTATAGGTATTTCCGTAGTGTTAATTTTAAAGTAACAAATTCACGTCATCCACGGTCTTGTTTATTTTAAGACAAAAATATCTTCAATCATACACATACATATTTCGAAACGTATACTGTATTTCAAATAATCGATTATCTTGCGTAGTTATTGAATTTTAGTGTATGTAAACGTTTACTTTCGTTAGATCGTTGGCTACGAATTATTTAAGGTCTTCCATTGTCGCAGGAGTCGCTAGTCGTGTAGTCGTGTTGGCGGCTGGCGCTTACCGCGTTTCGTCAGGTTTCGGTTGATATTATTGATATTTCGAGTTATTTGAATTGTATAGTTTACGCATTTTAGTTAAAATCGAGTTATCGTCTACGACCACCTGCAGCAACTGCAGCGAAGTGCAATACGCAGATGATGGCGTCTTATTGTAATATATTTTAATGTTATTGTACGTTTAGTTCGTAGGTGAAGGAATAATTGGTAGCCAACACGGATGGCCTCTATTGTTTCTTAGGTGTAACCTGTAATATGTATACACTGCCACACTCGCCAACCGCTGTCAAGTATATTATTAATAATTGATTTATATCACAATAGATACTTGTTGAAGCAGTCCACGATAAAGTAAGAGTTGTTGAATTTTTTATAAAAGATGAAACATATTAGATTTATGATCTTGTAGTCTGGATTGAGTTTTTTTACAGATTTTATTAGACTCGACATTTCTGTGAAAGTTACGTCGCCTATTTAGCTTATTTTTGCTACAATACTTATTTGAAACAAATGTTTACGTATACACACCGAATAGTACAATAGTTATACAGATTTTACAAGATATACAATAGATTTTATACAACAAAGCCGTGATATATAACAGATATTTCTTTTTTATAAAGAAGCTTCATAGGCGGCGTAGCAGTGTTAAGGGGTATTGGTTTCATGACATGGGTGCTGTTATATCTTTACGTGTACATATTTATCGTAATATACAACAATAGACTGGTAATTTTAAACTGTTGTTAGGTTTCTACAGAGTTATCCGTGGGGGATGCTGGTGGGCGATCCTGTACCGATACGCACATTCACACTTGTCTACGTTTAACCTTGAAAATATTACCATTTTTGAGTGATTTTTACATAGGTTTTTGAATTCAGTGTGTGAATTGCGTTATAATTTTCGCACACAGTTTCATTGTGATTATTTTTGTCTTCCAATAGTTATTGTTATATATTTTATACCATACAACTTCGTAGATTCGTCTGCAATGATACGTCTTACAATTCTAATGACGGTCAGAGTCAAAATGCAAGACCAATATAAGTTATAAGACTCGTCCAGCCACATCATTAGAAGTGTAAATTACTGGATTTAATGAGAATTTGATATTCGTGATAGAGAAGAGAGACATCGAGCGTAATATACATAATTAAATGTAGTGAACATCAGCTATGAATCAAAGCAAATATTTGCTTTGATTTGATATAATAATATGGACTGGCACAATTTTCTGTAAAGAACAATGCGGACGGAATACGAGTACGGGTAGGACCTAGAATAATTGTATATTTATAATTTACAGATACAAATACAAAGCAATAGTGATATTTACAATAAAATACAATTACAATATTTACGTGAGGGTACGCCCAGGCCTAACCTCGCCCCCCACCATCCCCCCTCCACATGTTACAATAGAGTATATTTTCTTACAAACAATAACACCGAAATAGATTATATGAAATTGATTTTAGACAATCCCAGAATACAAGATCGAACTTTTTACACACAACAGTTGAACAGATTTAATTTCAGTTTTTCCAATATGTTTCTTTTCCCAAAAACAGTTGGTTGCGACATGGTCACAAATCCAGGTGAAAAAATTGAACGTTGGCATATAAAAATTAAAATACGATTTGTAAATATATTTTCTAGTTCTTCCAAAATGATATCAGTATTAAATACAAAATTCGACTTTGGTTAGGTCAAAAAAGTGTAAGCGTGATCTAGGAATTTTTGCATAGACCTTCTTGGTGTAATTTTAAAATAGTTATTTTTTAATTTTTATTATTATTATTATTATATTAATATTATTTCCCTTTAGATTATTATATTTTATGTGAAGTGTAACGTTCTTGCCTAGATTTGCATTTACTTTAGTTACGTATGATATGTTTGAAGTTGATACCATCGTATTTATGTATATTATTATTATTATTCGATTAAGGGTTTTGTTTGTTTTTTTGTCATTAATAGAAGTAAAATGTTGTAAAAAGTAAGCTCGTTGTATTTTATCAAATAAACACTTTTTAGTCCAACTGAAGCAACATAGTGCCGTTTTATTTCTAGTGTAAAACCTCCTTTATGTTTATGTATACAAGGGCATGGCGTGTAGGCCTTAGTCCACCGCGATGGCCTAATGCGGGTGGGGGACTTCACATACCTTCGAGAGTATTGAGGATACTCAGGCACGCAAATTTCGTCACGATGTTATACACCGTTACAGCAGGTGATATTAAATTTTATAAAATGCTCTTTTTTAAGTCATTGCTGCGTGCCACTAGGATTCCAACCTGGACCCCTACAGTAAAAAGCGTAATAAGCATACAAAGAATCCGAATTCTCAACCACTGGGTTATTATTGCAATTGATAAGCATGTATTATGTATTATAAAATTAGAAACAAAAACTTAATATATAAGGATGGACAGATAGATAATGCAAATAAGTATTAAATTATGTAACTTTACAATTATCTTTTTTTATATACATTTATCAATCACTTATAGCATATAGCGCCATCTAGCGAGTCAAATATGTTCCAGCGCTACAAAATAAACAAGCTGCGAATTTGACGCCCACATTGTTTGGTTGCTGCTACTCGTCAAGAGATGCCGCTACTGATATTCTGAACCACGGAATAGATAAAAAAGGAGTATCTGTTCTGTGTTCTGAACCACGCTATAGGTGTTTTGTAAATTCTTCTTCGTGACGCATGAAATTAATTGTCTACATATCTAAAGAAGCATAATATTGCTTTTAGGCAAAGCACTATTGTAATATTTAATGCGACGTGAAATCTACAGTTCGTTTTTTTCTCATTTTGGTAAACAATCATCACTTTTTATTGAAAAAAGCTTAAAATTGGTTTTAAAAAAAAGGTCTATCTTATTTTACAATCGGAAATTAAATACGATTGCTTACCACATTCGACAAGACTAAGTATAGAAAAACAAAATTTACCTGCGTCACTAAAGCCGTAGTCATAGTCGATTTACTTAATAAATAAAACAACAACAAATCATTTCATTTAACAATAATATATTTACAACCAATAAATACTTCCTCTCTAAATATTAGACGTGCAAATTTTACAATGAAAATTATACACGCCTAAAGTTTTAACAACATGTAAAAAATCTTTTCAATACGACATCAATTAAGAAGTGTAGTTTTGTCCAGTTCGTGGTTTGCGTTTTCCGACAAAAAATATATTTCTGAAATTTACTTTAGCACAGTGTGACCTAAACCCGCAATTTACGCACGCTTTTTCGCTAAGTTACCTATTTCTCTCTCCGCTCGCTCCAGTCCGGAGCGGATTCATGTCACACTTGGTATAAAATAGTATACGATACTTATGACCAAAGTTGTCTATTATTGCACGGCGTTCAGCAACCAACTTCGTGCCGTGCAACAATCGGCTACTTAGGTCACGCGTATCGTAATGTACTATTTCACTCACCCCGTTGTGTCAACTTATCGATACTAGCCCTATTCATATAGACGCACACGTCCATAAAGGTGACAGCCAGCAGGAAGCAGTGGCCCAGCATGTCTTGTTCTAGATCTTTCCGCGAGGAGAACATGTTCCTCAACCTCTCTGGGACGTATACTTGAGATGTGTCGTTTGATTTCCTAGACTTCTGAAGCAGCAATTGTACTACCTGGTCGGTCGATACCCGTTCGTTGCCTACTAACGTGCCGTGTAGTCTGGAAAGGAAGCAAAATTGAATAGTTACTGGTTCTATGTAGCACGCATAGATACTGTTGGAGTAGACCGCAAGCGGTCGAGAAAGTTAAGCAACGGGCGTGGTCAGTGCCGGGATGGGTGACCGCTAGTGGCTGCCGTGCTTCGGAGGGTATGTTAAGCCGTCGGTCCCGGTTGTTATCGATACGATAGCGGTTGTTATCGATACGATAGCGGTTGTTATCGATACGATAGCAGTCTTTAAGTGGAGTATGCTCCAGGCCTTCATGTTGTAAAAAGGTTGCAGCCAACTATCTATTCTATAAAATCAAGTTTTTGTCAAAACATTTGAAATTTCATATTCTAAATAATATTATAAACAATATAATATATAAATAAAATAAAAAGAGCAGGCAGTCGGGCCACCGGCGGGTAAGTGCTCACCGTCAGTGGCTCAAAAACAGTACCAGTAAAAGGAATTATTCCGCAACATAAGTAAGCAATGAAACAAGTAATGTATCAATCTCCAGCCACTCGACAAGAGATGCCGCCACTAGTTCCACACTTAACGCTACAACCATCACGGGGTAAATTTAAGTATTTTTGAGTGACAACCATTGAAACCTAATTAAGAAGGTAAAAATCTAAAATATTAATTAAAATAAAATAACTGTCGAGTCACCTGAAAGGTAAAGTGGGCCTCAAGAAATACACCTTGTGTTTCAGTTTCCTTTCTGCTTCTTGAGTTTCTTCACCGGATTGACTGTAATATTAACAAAAGCATTACGCTTGAGTGATGTTTTCCATGTCTTCATCAACATAAGCTTGTCTGATAAGCACGTTTTCTTAATGGAAACATAAGAATTTTCTTCACAGGTTACGCTGCTTTTTACACTAGAGTTGTTATGCATTATCAGCTATTAAACTATGACATCTTGCAACTGTTGCCTCTAATGTTGAGTTATGTGGTGGAGCCGAGTCTTACGAAGTTGCTTCATATGGGGGTAAGAGTATGCCAATTGGCAATCTTCTACTGCCATATCGTCTTTTACTAGATTAGTATGTAAAAAAACTCACCCAAACTCATTAGCCCTGGCGTTGATGAACGACACAATCATGGCTACCAGCTGCGCCTTCTGCAGGTTGACCCCGATGACCTTGGGGTTGCTGGGGTCGCTGCCCGTGGCCCGCAGGCTGGTGGCCTCCGCCTTCATCACGTACACATCCGCTGTCGGCAGCTCATTGGCGATGTTCCAGGCCTGGGGATGGAGTAGCAAAGAAGAAAAGAAAAGAATGTGTTTATTGTTGACTGTTACACGAGAAAGATGTTACAAAAATTATAATAAGTTTAGAACAGTCTACCCTATGCGGGCATACAATAATTATGTCTCAATTACGTTTTGTTGTTACATAGGTTTTTGGTAGACAAAAGCAGAACAGGCTGTGACCAGGTGGACTGGTGACCTGTAGACAGGGGGAAACTGTTGGATTCAAAGTGCCCAGGACCGGGCAGAGTGGTGTCGTTAGGCGGGGCCCATGTCCAGCGGTGGACTATGAAGGAGGACTAAAATATAGATTTTTTGCACTTAAAGATTTAAGGCACTTTTATTTTCATACTTTACTACATACTACAGGCACTTTAATATTCAATACTTCATGTTTGGACTGTGCTGGATGACACATTTTTTCACTAATTATGTCTTGGTAAATACAGGATTGACGATATAGGCCAATGGTGTGACTCAAATAATTGAACCTGAGTCCAGGATTACTTCTCAGTGGTTAATGATGGCTACATTAGCATGTTGGAGTAAGCTCCAAGCCTCCTTTTGTTATACGGAGAGACCTGTGCCCAAAAAGACATATAAAGGTTGCCAAATAAACGCTTACAATATCCATGATTTCAGTGATTTTGACACCTTTCGAGACAGGGTAGTTGATGATCTTGTACTTCCATTCGAGCACCTCATAGCGATCTCTATCAATAAACGTCCAACACACTGAGTTGGCAGTGACGTACACAGCTAATACTGTTTTGCAGTTCTGAAATAAAAAAATATTTAACGGTCATTGCTCCGGGATGTGTGGACTCTAAATAGTTGATATCAACCAATAAGGGTCTATTACAACTTGAAACAAGTACACTAGTACATGAGAGAGAAAAAAAATATTACTGCCTGGTTTGTTCAAGACAAGTCTAATACAAGTGTATTACAAGTGTCACGTCTAAAACACACATGAGAATAGACTTTAATCTTTTAACTGGGGTGTTACTACAAACTGCTAAAACCATCATAAAGCAATCATGTTTTGTTTTAACTTAAAACAAAACAGAATTGCTTTATGATGTTTTAAGTTATGATGTTTTAAGTTAAAACAAAACATCATTGCTTTATGATGGTTTAAGGAGTTTGTAGTAACACCCCAGGTCTAAACGGTCTACACAACATCGGCAACACAATTGTTTAATGAACAGCAATAATGTTTTGTTTTAAATTAAAAGCTTATGTTGTTGTATTGTTTTATGATGTTTTTAGGAGTTTGTAGTAAACCCCCTGTTCTATTGATTGAAATTGCATTTCTGGTCTGCCTCATTCAGTGTCCTTGGTACAATGTCCCACAGGGAAGATAATGAAAATTGATAAAAACTTTATACCTTTCTGACAGTTTCAGTCATTGTTGGATGAAGAATTTGTCCCTTTATCTTTTTGGTAAGATTCGGTTCTTTAGTTTGGGGTCCCTCCAGTATACTATCACACAACTTCTTTGCATATTTCTCAGTGACACCGTCTATTGATTCTATTTCTGATATAGATTTAATTTGGCCGTGTTTCTTGACCCAATCAGTGATTTTCTTTAACTTTACTTTGGTTATATTGTATCTGTAATAAGATTAAATTTTAAAAATAATATGCGTGTATTGTCAACTTCAAGGGCATTATTTTTTATGAACATACAAATTTCCCTAAGATAATAACTTAACCAACATTGAACATAAAAATAAAATAAAAATATGTTAGTGGAATGGGTCTTTGAGATTGAAAAATCAAATAAGGGCAAAGTGATGAGTTGCTGTAGGTCAGTAGTCCCAAATATACTTTACCTAGACAAACTATCAGCATCTGTTGAGTTGATTATTTGTACTATTTTCTCTTTCTGCGAGTTTGAATACTTATTTTCCAATTCAATGCTGTAGTAATATGAAGTCACTCGTAAGATCCGGCAGGCCACACATGAAGGAAACTGAAAGTTATAACATTTATGTTAATTATTTTGTCAGCTGATCAAACTTTTACAAATTAAATTTAAACATTAACATTACATTTGAAATAACCAACCAAGATCTTTTTCGCTGCCAAACTTAACATTTTTCACTGAATCCTATGAGGATATACCTCATAATAAACAGATTTTACACTGATTTAGAAAAAAATAAAAATATTAAATGTTAGCTTATTGAGATTTTTTTGAGTTCGTTAAACTTAACTAGTGATTACAAAAATAATTTAACCCCTCAAACATTTTTAGTTTTGAAAAATGTCAACTGTCATTCTGTCAATCAAGTATTGACGATGACATTGTCAACTTTGACTATATTGGGCAATGTTTATTAATTGACGATAATTAAATAAATAATGTGCCATAACAATATAAAGATATTTCATTTATTTTATTTCTATTATAAGATTTTTTACACTTTTCATAATGATTGATTGATCGAAAACAATAACTTAACATGATCACGAATTATTTCTTACCACTAGATGGCACTACTAAATAGTTCAGTCATTTTAACAATTTTACGAAGATTTTAATTTAGGGTGTTAAAATGTCTATTTAATTTTTACACCAACTTTTTTACATTATATTCATAGGTAATCTATCACCAGTAGTGTTGACAAAATGAGGAATCCTAAACCTTAACGTTAAACCTTAATCTTCGTCGCAAACTTTACGATAGATGGCACTAAAAGTCTAAAAAAAAATACAGTGCAAATGATGCGCGGTTGTTGGCTTGCCTTGCACCGTCGTCACAATTCCGCAAATTGATTGAAAATTCAATTATGAGAGATATAAAGCTAATATACAGTTTATTTTGTAACTATAAGATCGTCATGTTAAGAAACAAAAATAAATACGAACTCAAGACCATTTAATTAAATTTAATACCTTAAAATTATTCTCATTTCCGCAACTTATTAAGCATCATTAACTCATTAAGCAATGGACAATGATAACATTTTTAGTTACACACAAGGCAAGCAAGTTATCTCCTACCTACGGATACTTTAAGCTGACGCTCTCGTCGAGTTAACCAAAAATTCCCCTCTTGGGGAGCTAATAGGTATATTGGAGATTATGGAGAAGAAGCCACAATCCATCTTCTGTCCTTGATAAATGGACCCGTCAAGACAAAAGACTACTATGAAAGGTGGTTTAGTTTTCTATGTGCCATTTTTTGACTGCTTCAAACGTATGTCAAAATTTGAATCCTAATAGTGCAAATCACCTGGAATGAGTTTGTATAAAAATCATTAATTACCGTCGTTCATAGCCGCTGCACGTTCCGAACGACTCACCGCGCTACGTGCAAACATTTATCACCAGTAAGAACAGAAGAGAAACCCAGAAGTAAATATAGAACAGAGAAGCCGATATCTTCTACGTGTGGAATCCATCTGTGCACCGGTTGACTCGGTATATATCTGTCTCGCTCTAACTCACGCTTAGACATATAACAAGATGGCGGTCGTTGACGCGCGCTCTGTGCCGCGGGTCGAATGTCGCCATTCAATAACTCTCTCTCCTGCGAGGAACTTCATACTTCGTCATCGGCCTGATATTCTGGTACTTCTGGAACTCTAACAAGATCATCCTAGTTACTAGGCGCATGGAGATCGGTAAGTTGACGGCTCATAATCAATTTTTTTTCAGGTCTTTACATTCCTGGATATTTTGTAACAATTCTTCTACCATCTACCCTCATGTTCATCAACAACCATTGTATTCAAACCTTACTTTCGAGATCACCAGTTCATATCAACCATTCGCGGTTACTAATTACTAAAGCGCGTTAGGTACTAAAGAAAAAACGTTGGCGAAGAACTCCTTCTTTATCTTTTTTCAAGAAAATGTTTCTTTCATTGTACTCCTACTAAAAAAAACAATGTTTGGTAAAATTTCATACCTAATAGATTTCAATAAATTATTAAAATCAATAAAAATTTGATATAAAATAGTCGTCCAATAAAAAAATATTTTTGACACGCAAAAATACGTCACCGTGAAAATGACAGGTCTTCTACTCCTTGTTTTTGCAATCTACTCGTCCACATTAAACAACGTAGATATCTATCTATATCTGGTTAAATAAAACGGCACGGAGCGGCAACGTCGCACTTTACCTCCAATTCCACATTGTAGTGACGAAGCGAATAAACGATGTTGCCGGCCCGTTTCTGTTGGCTCAGTTCTGGTTCATGCGCATATGCAGGAAGAGAATGATGAGTCATTAGTGCTGACCGGAATGCATATGCGGGAATAAAATTATCATATTGTAAATAAACTGAAGTAAATAAAAGCATAATTTGCTGGCAAACTGGCCCATCCATATAATACATCCATCATAAATCATACATCATAAATGTTTCACTACTGTTTAATTTTTCTATGTTCACTAGGTATTTGCCTACAGTTTTAGCCAAAATGGTTTAGCCAGGGATTAGGACGCTTAATATTGTTAGCAAAGATTGCGTAGGTACATCAATGTAAGTTATAGGTATGTACGGTACCTATCTACTTACTTAGTTCCAAATGCTAAGTACCTAATTTGTTTATGCATTATAAATCCACATCTAAACTCATGGAGATATCTAAATCCCCCTATTATATTTTCTTCCAACATAATATTTTGCGTCGTGCGGTGTCGGCCGCCATTTTGGTGACCGATCTAGCAACGTTGAACGTAAACTGTTCACTGTTCCCTTTCCAGTCGTTTACATGATCGCTCTGTTCTTTACAAACCTTTTGTTATATAATTAAATCTTGAATTTTTCATCGTTTAAACATCATTAGGTACCTACCTACTTTATCAGGCCAAATAGTCTTACATAATGTACCTATAACATAGGTATTTGTAAATAACGATTCTTGCATAATGCTCTAAAATTACAAAATTCTTGAAAAACGGTATTTTCGGAAATATTTCCGTCACAAAAATACTTTACTCGTTTTTCGAACTTACTGCTGAGTTCTGTCGCTCTTTCAGCCTACCGTGCATCTTTGTTTCTACTCCATGCTCACTATAATCATAGGTAGCGCAGAATATACGTTATCCATTGCGCGTTGGCAATGCGCTCCCAATGTTATCTAAGAACTATTACAGCAGTGTATCTTGCTTAGGCGAAAGACTCAGATTATATTGGCAATCGCGGAGATGGGTAGCGTCAACGACAACGTGTCCAAGACCAAACGAATAATTTTTTTTTGTAATTTTGTAGTCAAATTAGACGTTAATTAATTTTTAATCAATGTCTTGTAATGCCTTTCGTGATAATATGAAAAAATAAAGATTAAAAATATAATATAATAAAGATTAAAAATAGCAATACCTATTTTAAAAATATTACAATGAGGAATTAGTTAGGTAGGTAAGTAATGCATTCGTTAGTTGGACCTAATTCAACTGATACATAAAATACTTTCTTCTATTCAATTAAATAGTCTGCTATAGAAGTTACGTAATGATTGTGGAATTTTCCATTGCTTGAATGTATTTTTTGAAGATAGGTAATGGAATTTATGTACCTACCGTTTCTAAGATTACTTTTCCCATACCTGCTGTCATAGTTTAACATAATAGAACTTTAGAAATCCTTAATAATTGGTAAGCTATAATATATCAAAATTTGTAATTGATTAAATAGGCAATCATTGAGATTGCGGTAGCGATTGTAGAGGATGGACCGGTGTTTAATTTATAGGTAGCCCAAAAAAATATTTTTAGCAGTAGGTATCATTTTTTAAGCAGCATCTAGAAGCATCAATTCTGAATTTTTGATTTGATAAAATCACGGCAGGCAGTCTGGTTCAATTCACAGAATTTTTGTGATGACGTATTTGTATGACGGATTTCGTTCGGCTATCATCGGGCGCGTTCGGATCCACCGAGCGGCACACCAACCAGACTAACGTAACGAGTGTAAAAGCACTAAAAGCGGTGCGGCAACGTCGCATGATCTCGATAAGTGGGTGTAGCTGTAGGTATACAATACTTTTATCTAAACCTACATTTTAAGTAGGTAATATTCTTCGTTTTCTTGTGAATAAATATAAGACGATAATAAATCTTCTGTAGTAGAGACGAAATGAAAAGTCGATTTGTGATTATTTTTTGTGTCTTATATGAGTGAAGATGACATAAGTATGGAGTTAGTACTATGTATTGTACCTACAAGTTAAATGTCAACGTGACGTCACTCATTTCAACTAGCATCTTTGATAATGAAGAAAAATCATTAAAAAATGTCACTATTCATAAATACATGAAAAATATTGAACTGTTACGTAATTCGGTTTTTTAAAAAGCGAGACTATGAAGTCAGAACCCGGAACAAAAATCCCACTACAGATAAGTTATCAGTAAAAGTAATATGGGCAAAGGTAGAGAACGGAGAAAGAGAATAGTGACACGTGACCCTACCTTTGTACTTTACGCGTGGTACTTATTAATTCTACAGAGTAATGCCTCTGACAGAGCACTTTTATTTTTCACGCGCTACGTCGATTGACTGTCCCGCTCTCGCTCAATGTTTCATAATGTGGGCGTCTTGCTCGGTATAGAGCGGGCGCTTGTGAACGCTGTTCGTTGGGTTCTCTGAGGGCCGTCTACACTACAAAATTGGTTCGAATTCCCGCCACGGCCTGTGTCGCGCCGATCGCGGCCGCCATTTTCTTCTCTCTTTTTCTGCTCGTGTCAGTGCTTAAACAGCTGTGAAGCGGAGCGCATGTTTCGCGTAATAGTGAATCTTCTCGATCGTTCTTCTACTTCTGGCTTCTCTTGCTCCGAAGGATCGGGTGCGTTGACCTTGAGTTTATTGACTTCACTGTTTGTAAATAACGTTATTTTGTACTGTTATTCACTACTTTATTATTTTTATTCATGTAAAATGTTTGGTTTTTATTGTTGTTATATGACGAAAATATATTTTTATATCTATCGGTGATTTTCAGGAAGAAGTCGTGTTCATTTGGTGTTTTATCGTTTCCATTGGGTCGATTATGATTGGATTCGGTATATTTTGATCCGTGAACAATGACCTCCTTTTTCTGTACGAATCCGTTAGGTGGGTATTCAAATTGACTTATGTCAGTCTGTCAACAATTTCTCCAACAACTGGGGCTTTCCTCAAAAATGATCAGAACTTTGCATATAAACATGTAGAGCAAATCAGCAAAATGTACGTGTATGTAGGTAATAATTCTTTGGGTATAAAAACGTCAATGATTGTCACATCATCCACAATAGTCCAACAAACCCTGATTTTGACACACAAACTTAATGGCGTTCTTGGCAATACCATGAACGTATCCGTATTCAGGTAGTCTCTTCGTCCGATAGATAGTCAGCGGTTCCATGTTCCACCTTCACCTCGACCGCTTTTATTTTGGGTCGCGTGCCGTCTCGCTCTCTCCTATCGACCGCGCGGTTTGCGCGCACGCGACAGGTAGCTGAGGGAGCTCCGTCTTCAACGCTTGGCGATCAGTGTTCAGCTCTATAGTAAGTGGGGAATTTATTCTGGTATGCCGCGCCGCGCAACCGACGATCGCGGCCGCCATTTTGTTTATACTCTTCACTAGCGATTGCAATAATAAACTTGCCATTATTTTTCCAAATTCTTATAACCAATCCCCTGTCATCGGCGTGTAATCGGATGATGATGATGATGATGATCTTCTTCGGCCACGTTCTGCTGATCCGTCATTTCCCCCTTCAGCCCTGTGTATAAATAGCATTTATACATTCTGACAAAACATTCTGGAATAAGACACCCGAAGTTAATTACAGAGCCAAAAAAAAAACAGGCGATGACAATTTTTTTCAACCAATCATTATCTCTTTCCATTTTGAAGTAACTGTTTGCTATTTGTACCAAAACAATATTATTGTCTTTTTCATTGTGTAGGGAAATATCAAGATGATTTCTGTTCTTTGCAAATACTCCTTTAAACATTAAGTTTCATAAACTGTCATGAAAGAATCTAGTTCCTTTTTTCACGCAGAAGATGGGCGTTATGCGGTACCCCGTCAATGTAAAAAAAATCTATTTAAAAGCTGCACACCCTTTCATCAATACAGTGTATTGGAGCATCATATCTTTTTGAATTCGTTTAAGCCGTTACATGGCTGGTCTTATTGATCGCGTTTCTTTTTATAGGTATATTCGGACAAAAAAGTCCAAAATATACAATATGTAAATCAAATTACTCCAATTGAAATCTTCATTAGCTTGTCCTTTCTAGCGTTTACTTCTCTTTGTGTCGTACGATATTGTTATAGATCTTTTAACCATTTTTGCTGTCGTGTTATCGTCCATTGTATCGTCCTTTGTCTGATAATAAAGGACGGTGGGGACTAAAAGGGTATCTAATTATCTATCTATATTGTAGACTACAGTTCATTTTTATTCTCTTAATTTCTCTTGTCTAGTTTGGTAAACAATCTTGGCACTACTTTTTATTTAAAAAAGTTTAAAATTTCTTTAAAAAAACTATGGTTTCTAGAAATCTGTTTCTGTATTAAATGACAATTTATTTTTAATTTTTTATAATTATTTTTTAATCGCAAATTAAAATAAAAAGACATGACAAGACATTTATTCTTAAAAGTTCCAAAAATTCTATTGCAGCAGATAAAATATCATAAATAAACGTATATTCCTTACGTAACGTATGAAGATTCATATAAAGTTACCAACCGCCCTTCCCTGCCTCCCCCTTAAAGTCTAAATTTTACAAAAATGCTGTCTTACTGTATACAAAGTTTATAAATAAAAAAATCTATATTCCAAATTTTAGTTTTCTAGAACCAAAAGATTTGCGTAAATAGTCACAGCCGGGTTAATTTTATTTGATAGTCATATTTTTATATCGTGATATCTTTTGAATGGAATGTCCAATTTTAATAATTCAAAAAGTTTTCTGTGACCTAACTGTAATATTTAGATTAAATTTTTCCTACTTTTTGTAGATATCTAATAGATATTAATGCGTTTTTTATAAATATAGTACATTTTTTCGTTGAATCATAAATAGTTATCGCTGCGTTCACGATCCAATGAATTTTAAAGGTCGTTTTATTCTACCTTGGGACAATATTCAAGTTCACGTAAGGGACCCTTAATATTTTTAAAATATGTATGTATGATATAGCCTATGTTACTCAAAGTATTTCGTAAAACGTAACTTCTTTGATTTCATAACAATGATTGGTACAGTAACAACAGAGATTCATACATAATAATGTATATTGTATACCTAATTTAGTTGGAACTTCAGTGCTATCAACATCTAGGTAACAGATATAAAAGCAGCGATCTAAAACTGCCTGCATGTTACGTCATTCATTTTAAATTAAAAAACAAGTAACTCGTAATATTATTTTTACACGTGTTTTAGCCTTAAATGACTTACAATTTTTGTCTTATGCCTCGTTATAGGTACAGTGGAATGAAAGGGAAATGAAAAAAGAGTTTTCGACTTAACAAGGATTCCGCCTATAAAGAGTTTAACTGATCAAATTTTGACATAAAAAGGTGCAATTTATGGCATAAAATGTATTACAAAATTACCTATATGTCAAGTATTACCAAGTTACATTAAAAGGTGTAATGATATCGATGTTAGTAAATGATTGATAAAACTTCGAACTTTTCACGTAGAGTCGTTAGTTTTCTTTTAGTGGGTTTGTACTCATGTTGTTGCTAGTCAACAGCCAAATAAATAAATAAATAAATAACGCTTCACACTCATAGCCCCACACTAGCATTCCCTGTGTCGTGGGTGCCCTGGACACACACAAGAAAACAACACACACACCCAGACCTAAAACAGAAATTAAAACTCATCATTCAAATCTGCACCGCTGGGAATCGAACCCAGGACCCTCCGCTCAGCGCACCGGCGTCTTAACCACTGCGCCACTCAGGTCGTCGTTGACCTGAGTGGCGCAGTTGAATATTGACCCAAGTAAACAATAATGAACAGACTAGATTAATAGATTCCTTTTGAATTTTATTGCTATGAGTTTGAGGATATTTTATGAACTACGACTTACCGAGTTTGCTTTTTGCAATTTGAGTTATAGAGTATTAAAAAGTACTAATACCTCGCAGGGAAATAATATTTTGTTTGAATTACGAAGTCTAAATAATTCGAGATACTGCGTAATTAGGAGTTTAGCGGAAGGGAATAGCATTTTTTTTCGATTTACTGAGGATTTCGAATTAACGAGATTCGAGTTATAGAGATTCCACTGTATATTTGAAAGTACAAAACGCAACCACACTCGTGCATTTATACGCGACAGCCCTAATTGAATGCGGTTTTCATAGTTGTTTTGTTGGAGGTCCACATAAAAATCTGTTGACTGCTTACACTTAGTCTGTCTGCATGTTTTTATTTTGATATAATTGTTTCATTTATTTAAAATCACTTCTTTAGTGGTTACACGTTCCGCGAGTGGAAGAGAATCGCCCCTTTTCCAAGTGTTATAACAAAAAATATAAACTTCTTAGTAAAAAGATTGTAAAAACAATAATAATGGGAAAAGGTATTATAAACAAAGCAATATAGAATAGCCAATCAGAGTGATCTTTTTTTAATCTTTTTGACGTGTTGCTTTATAGCAATTTTAAAATAGAATTGATGATCAAAATAAGAAAAAAGATCGTAGTGAAATTTAGTTAGGTTGACAATGCAGCGGAATTATTTTCCAAAAAGTATGAATAAACAGTAGACCGAAAAGGGTATTGCAGTCGAAGTGTACATACTTATTATGGTTTGTTGAAATAAGTCTATTAAAACATATTTTTCTCTATTTACAGAGTGACCACCTCCGTCTACATGTCATAAGGAAATGCTGATACAATGCAATTAATTTTGGATGCCGAAGATATAGACATTGCAAGAAACATGTCGACTATTGAACATGAATCTCTAAATGAAAAAGTCCTGGACAGCAAAGTTATTGAACATCTTTCAGATGATTTGTCGAACGGAAACAAGGAAAATATACAGAAACAAGAAAACATCATCTCAGAAGATGGAGAAGAAGACGTTGGAGGCACTGATAAGGATATTGCTGCAAGTGCAGGTGTGGCATTAACAGTTGATTTGAACAAAGAAAATTCGAAGGAGTTAAACGGAACCAAAAATGAAAACGTAGAAACTTTAGATGATGTCAGTGAAAAAACTAGCAATATAGGTGACCCAGAACCAACATGTGATAGTAAATTAATGGAAAATGAAAAAGAGGAAAAATCTCAACCGCAAATTAGTGACGTTATTATAGACGAAATACAAATTGAAGATACAAATGAACAATCTGAAGAAAATTTGGAAAAAGAACCAAATCAAAATGATCATAATGAGATAACGGAAGCAAAGTTAGAGGAGAAATTAGAAGAAAATTCAACTGAAAAAACAAATAGTGATGATAAAACTAACCTTCAAAATACAACTGATGGACCTTTAATGGATAAAAAAATTGAAAATACGGAACAGACGATTAAAATAGCAAAAGAGGAAGGAATGGAGGTAGGTGAAGCTGCTGATGTGATCACAGATAATGATTTGCAAGCGGAGAAAAACCAACCTAAAGTTCCTAGTCTTGAAATAGATACTCAAAAAAATTTTGAATGCTCTGAAGCTAAAACTACTAGTCCTCTTGCATCCAATGGACCAACAAAACAAAATAATGCAATTGAAATAGATGATGAAGATGCTAAAACAAACGAAAGTAATATTGAATCTAATGTGGCAACAGAAAAAGATATTGCCATAGAAATAGACGACGAAGACGTTAAAGTAAATGAAGAGAATAGTGTTATTAATAAGGAGAGCCAAAAAGTAAATGAAAATGTGGATGTTAACGATGAGGCAAAAGTTAATGATGAAAATATAACACTACAAAAAAATTCTTCTGAGACACCTCCAAATGATTCGTCATCTGAAATACCACAAAAAGATACCTCAGAAACTAAACGTTTCTGTAAGTTGTCAAATAATCTGGATATATTTTCTGACGATGAAGAGGACTCTACTGATACGTCTAAAGTGGAACCTCAAAAAGACAGCGCCCCACCTTCAGCAGAGAAGCAATGTATTAATTTAGATGATGATGATGATATTATGGTTATAGATGAAGATTCCAATGTTAAAGATAATAAAACTGTTGAAGAAGCCTCTAAACCGGATGGTGATGATATTGAATCATCATTTGAAAAAAGTACACCCAATCAAGAAACTTTGTCAAAAAGCACACAAGCCATGGATACCAGTGAAAAAATTGAAAAGGAGAAACCTTCTCAGACAGGTAATTGTCATTTTTAAACTATATAACTTTAAGTTAATAAACTTAATTTTTTTATTCATTTGCGAGTTTTAAAGGGCAATACCTACGTAAAAATCAGTATCTTTATTGTATTGAAAAATTTTTGTATCAAATTAATTATTAGGTAATAATTAATAAATAAATATAAGTACTAATATTAATTTAAAATATTTACAGACAAATTAGAGGTTCAGGAACCCGTAGATGAAGCTCAAGAAAAACCTCAACCAAGTGCTGAAACAACTGAAACAGCAGCAGTAAAAGTAGATAAAGCTCAACCAAAAATAAAAAAACCATTATTACCTAAGAATTTCATAAAAACTTATGTAAAGAATTTGGCTGAAATGAGCCGAAATGAGCTAGAGGAGTTCTGTATATTAAAAATTGTGGAAAGCATTGTGGATAGGAGTAATTTAGGTGAAATTAAGTCACAGTTAAAGAACCTAACTCAAACCATGGATGAATGCAAAAAGAAATGTCTCATGTTGATAAAACAGAACAAAGATTTGCAAGTCGTTTTAAAATCTGTACAAGAAGAACAAAAAACTGCATCTGATGTGCCTATAACTCCACTAAAGATCACACGGTCAGTTGGGATGCAAGTCGTAATGATGGTTGATAAAAGCAAATCGCGGGCGAAGGCAGCCAATGGGGCCAGTCCTTCTGCTTCTAGTGGAGTGAGTACACCAAGCAACAAATCAGTTAAAGCTCCTTGTAATGCTGTCAGTAATAACAAAATTACAAAAGAGAAAACCCCAAATAATCAAATTCCAGTTCCACGACTAGTGCCGGCTCTCCCGGCTGTGAAAAATAGTCTAACATCCACAAATAGCAATGCCCCTAAACAAATAGGCAATAATGCTACTCCTAACGGCGTGAGACCAGCGTCTAAATCGGCCGAAAAAAGACCGCGCGCACAGTCTGTGACGGTAGATTTGACCGATGACGAGCCCCCGATAAAATTACAAACAATACAGCGTAGTCCTATGAATCAACCGGTTAGAGTTGCACCAGCACCCACAACGAACCTACTTACTTCTAGATATGCTGCGAACATGAACAGTCCTAGGAAGGTGTACATCCCTATCAGCGCGCCGCAAGGTCAAAACGTTCGGCCGGGACAAACCATCATGCTTAAGACTGTAACGGGAATAGCACCTAGGCAGAGGTGTCCACCGCCACATTTAGCCAAGATGCCTCAGATCGGTAGTCCAGTTCGAATGGGGAGAATACCGCTCAACAGGCACCCAGCACCATTACCTGAAGTCGAACAGCAGTTCCTTGATCCGACTTTGAAAGGTTTACCTCCGGCACCCGATCTAAAATTGTCCAAAGTGGAAAACGGTATAGTAATTTCATGGAAAATTGAAAATTTCCAAGAAGATAAATGCGAAGAGATCGCCAGCTATCAGCTATACGCGTATCAAGAGACCCAATCCCCGCCCAGCACTTCTCTCTGGAAAAAGATCGGAGACGTGAAAGCGTTACCGTTGCCCATGGCGTGTACGCTTACTCAGTTTATGGCAGGATTTAAGTATTACTTTGCAGTGAGAGCGGTCGATGCTCAACATCGATACGGTCCCTTTAGTTTACCTGGAAGTATACTTCTTCTCAACACAATATAAGACTGGAAAAAAAAATTTTAGACTGCTGTTGTATTTGGCGCACAATGTTATACATTGTGGCATGATCTTGTCATTGATGGATATGTAAATTGTTTTTTTTTTTTAAGTTTTTATTTATTAATCTAAATGACACATTGATTGGTTCTGTTATTTTAATATAGTTGTTGCTTTGATGTTTTTCTTTTACATCTCAAAAATACATACATGTACATGATCGCATTCAACCTGGTTAACATAATCCTAACAAATTGTAATATAGGAACAAACAGAGGTTAATTACTATTAGGGTTACGAGAAAAATTGTAAATATTATTGTAACATTATTGTGTAAGTATAGTGAATTTAATATGTATGTCAAAGTTGACATTTTATTCAATTTACGATTTCTATGATATCCTTAATAACAACAACGCTGTCATAGCAAAAATTGAACTAATTATGTATCCATCACTATTCTGAGTATGATTGTAATTAACCAACATTGGCCCCGGGAACAGTTTTTTTTGTCACCACTAAAGTCTTAAGTTTAGTCACAAATGACAATTTGTATAATTGTAATTATTTTTCTTATATCACTACTACTTTTTGCGGTTATTTTAGAATGTATGGCATTTTAGGGAAATGACAACAATGAATATTTGAATCGTTTCAACACAAATTAATAATTGAGTACCTAGGTAAATACCAGTTTATAAGCATTTGCAAAATTTATTTTAATCCTCAAAGAATGTGGTTCATGTGATAATGTGTATATTTAGAATTAAGCCTTGATTCGAATACTTATCTTATCTAGTCTGCTTTTGAATTAAATATAATTTCAGGGCAAAATCACTATTTTCCATGATTATCTGACTTAAACCATAGCCACCTTAGGGCATAGTTTACGATGTGTTTTTTGTTTTTTTGTAAAAAAAAACTTTTTATGAAAATATTGGCCATTGGCTATTTAACAATTTTGACCATTTTTTAGCTTACATGCGCCTTATTAAGAAAAGCTAAAAAAACATCGATACAACTTAATTTTAAACCAACGTGCTAAAAGGTAACCAGGTTGTCTGTGTTGAAAATGTTATTATTGTGATTCCCTTAGTCCTAATCTAATTAAATATATGTAATTTCGTAGTTTGCTATCTGAGATGTAGCTAGAAAATTATAGAAATAAAAATTCGTGTTACTACAAAACTTTTTGTTTAATTTGTACTATAATCGCCTCAACAGAATTGGTAACAAAAAGAATTAAACCTTCACAGATAAAAGGCAATCTCCTACAAACAACGGATGTAGAGTCGCAGACGAAATATAGTAAAATTACTGATGGATCCAACCCACATCAGGCCAGAGTGGTGGACTTCTTTATTATTATGTTGTAACTTGTTCAATTAAATGGAAGAATGCTTTGGACGTTTTGGTCCATTTGCTTAACTTTAATTTTTAACGCGCTGTGCATGTTTCCATGTGTTATAGAACCTCTGCTGAGTCTACCTGTTTTGTTCGAGAGTTCTAAAAGATGGCGTAAAGAAGTAATTGCCAAAATTTTAGTAGGTATACTTTCTTCTCAGCGAAAAATTCATGTAATTTAACAATGGAAAACATTAAGAAGAACGTCGAATGCAAAACTAAATGTTGAGTTCTAAAATCAATTAAACTGTATGATGCAGAAAACTTGGAACTCAAATTAAAAAGAGTCGATAAGGGTTGCAAGCGTACTACCAATAAAAAGCTACCAATGTTAGGATATTTTTTTTTGTTTAAAAAGAAATGAAACAAAAATTTTATTTAAAAAGCAATGTAAATAGTGTTCTTACAATAATAAAAATACTGTCAGATTTGGTTTACAAGTCAAGTGTAAGTTTATTGTTATAATTCATTTATATAGGTAGTATTTTATTTGCTACACGGTGTCCGAAAACTTGTGGAAGTTTATAACATCTCGCACATTTTATTTTGGTATGCCGACGAACAGGTACAATACACCCGATTTTAGCTTGACAGCGGCTTGTTTCTATTCGGTGTTTTGTTTTTGCAAACACATTGGGGTCAAAAACGTGCAACAGTAAATGAAAAAAGTTCACAAGGTTTCCAACGCGACGGCGAGGTTAGGAATGCAAAAAGTTCATCGTCAATACAACAACATATGGGAGAAATTTAAGAGCACCGATAGAAACCCTTTTTTGACATCTGTCATGTTCCATCTTGATCTTGAGCTTTTTGGTTGGCAAAATTGTACTCCTGCCAGTTAGACGAGCTATTTCAGTTTTCGGTGAACCGTTTCGTCGTCGTTCCGCGTTTGTGGTGGTTCGTTCGCCTTTGCAGACCTAATAAATGGGAACCGCGGCGTGTAGCAAAATGTCAATATTTTTAATGTACGAATAATTGGCAAAAAACGTGACTACTCTTATAAGAAAAGCGGAATCAAAAAGTAAAGTTAATTTATTAGTAGTTAATTTATTCTCGATTGTTTGACGTAGGTTGACATATCGTTTCGCAAGTAGTTTCCACGGTGTTCTTTATTTGTGTATGTTGTGAAAATTCTGGGGCGGGTTTCGTTTGTGGCATTAAATTTAAGTGTAGTGATTTTGGGTTCATATAAATGTTGTTTCGGTTCTGTGAGTGATGTGAACGTGGACATTGTTTAGGTGTAAAGTTAAAGTGTACAGCGGTGTTTTGTGTTTACTTGTTGTTTGTGACGAGTGAACGATGCTGGTACAACCGAGCTGCCACAACGTTCCTCTTGTGGTACGTACTTTACTTACTTTACGTTTAACTAAAGGTGTAAGGGTAAAAATTTACCTTAGTTAACTCACTCATGTACTTACCTATTGCAATAAAACGTAATATTTACACCTCAGTGTGTTTGGTAAATCAAATTTGGTGTAAATGTATAGGTTCTTTTTTATGGCAGACTGATTTATAATGGTGGTGGAACTCAATGTAGCACATCCACTACTGACGAACCCATTGTTTTTTTTAATTTATTTATTTATTCATGACAAAATACATATACAATCTTACAATCTATCTGCCAAACTGTAAAACAGTTTGTCGGCAGCAAGTTTGTTGACTTGTTGAGTCTGAGTTGAGCGTTGGGTCTCCTTTGAGTACTAAATAAACTTTGTCTTTGAACTAGTCAGTCATACTTAAATTTAAATTTGTTGTTCTCAGAATAGGGTAAGTGCTGTTAATTTTTTTTGTGGTAGATAGTTGTATGGAGAGCAGATATTTGAATTATGAGTTTTAATTTCTGTTTCTGGTCTCGGTGTGTGAGTTCTTGTCTTGTGTGTTCAAGACACCCATGTCACAGGGAATCCTTGTCACAGGACAGCAGTTACTTTTATATTACAGACACTCCAATTTTATTTATTAGTATCTATAAAGAGATTTAGCTTACTGTTACTGTTGTAAACACAATGGCCAATTCTAACAGTTATACTTGTGATGTCACACTTCTGTGGTCAATGGGCTAATCTTGATATTAGATTCAGTGCCTTAGTTATTTATTTTATAATACAGTAAACGCTGATTATATAGATATAGAGATATAGATATAGCGGTTAACGCTGATTATAGAGATATAGATATAGCGGTGATAGCCCAGTGGTTTAGGATTCGACCTCGAATCGAGGGGTCTGGGTTCGAATCCCAGTGGCACGCACCAATGACTTTGTAAAAAAGTTATGTGCGCTTTATAAAATTAAATATCACCTGCTGTTACGGTGAAGGAAAACATCGTGTGGAAACCTGCATGCCTGAGAGTTCACAAAAAAAAATGTTCTCAAAGGCATGTGAAGTCCACCAACCCGCAGTAGGCCAGCGTGGTGGACTAAGGCCTACATCCCTCTCCTTCATGAGAAGGAGACCCGACCCTGTAGTGGGTCATTAATGGGTTACTGGCAAACGCTGATTATCCGAACCCCACATAACCGAATCGCCAATTATCCGAATTGGTTCTAAGTGTAATATAAAAAATTTAAAACAAGTAATTTTTGTTTTGTTTTAATGTAACAAGTTGTCAGCAAAGTTAAGACACAAACGTGTGGCCCTCTGTCTACAACAGTTGAATAATAGCCCCAAGCGACAGTCCCATGAGAACTGGGTTAATATGCATTGTGCTGTCATAAAGGTATAATACATGCACATTGTGAAATATGTGTGAAGGATAAAGATAATAGCTGCCTGGTGACAAACGAGTCAATAAATGTATTGTTGGCTATGATGATATGGAGGTTTGAATTTTCTGTTAATAAGATGCTATTTAATAATTCAAACAATTCACTCTAAGATTCTATGTGTTGTGGGTCCCATGGAAGGACAAGGCAAGAATACATACACCCAGTCTATGAATAAAATCTTAATGCTGGGAACCAAACGCAGGACTCACCACACAATGCATTGACTTCTTAACCACTAAGCCACTCAGGTTGTCAAGCAGTAGTATAAAAAAACAAAAAAAAACATGAAGATAATGTTGACATTATAAAATGCTCTGACAAGTATCCCTTTTTTACAAGGTTTTGTTTTGTTTTGAAGTACATAACAGTACTCACAAAAATTGCAGTTAAAGTTTGATTGGGCATCTCCAATATCACAGAATTTCATAGAAACAGTATTTTCATGCATGAAGTTTTCCTCACTATATTTTTCTTCTTCTTAACTGCAGGTTATTAATTTATTAAACATACAATTAGTTACAAAAATCACTGATATGATTCTAACTCAGACCTTTTGTTTATATGATTGAGTTCTTAGCCACTGGACTATCACTTATTCTATGATGGTTGGCTGCAACCCTTTTTTGGCCCACTGTTGGGCATGGGGAGGTCTGGAACATCCTCCACCATGCTGCTCCAATGCGGATTGGTGGGCATACAGGATAGACAGGTTGTGACTTCCTTTAAAAAAAAATTTAAACAGAAAAACCTTATTATTATAGTCACAAACTTACAACTACATTTATTCATAAAGTTCCAGTTCATAAATGAACAACACAAATATACAGATTCATTATAGGTTTTGAATTATAATTACATACAATTATGGAAATTTTGCATTTATATCACATCAATAATCTTATTGATTACTTCCTGCTGTTTACAAACCTGTTGTTTACAAACAGGGTAGTAAATAGTTATGTATACCCCTCAGTTCCCAGCCTTGAATATGTACTTGTAAGAATAGTGTATCCCACGGCGGCATGCCTTAGATCAGATATCAAAGGTAATACTAGCTCAGCGGAATGTGGCCACCGGATGAGCTCACCATGCCTGTATCTGCATCATATTTTTGTCACTAATAAACTAGCCTCCAAATCGGCACTACGTATTTTTATTCTAATCCTCAGCCTCGGTCAAATCCTGAGTTTAAATTAGTTTTATAAATATATACGGTTTATACGCTCGAAACCAAAAGTGGCGCAGCCGGTAGGATTTTCTCGTTGAAGTTCGTAGTTAGCTCATTTTTCCGACGTCAAAATTCGCCAAGAAAAAGTAAGCGTCAAATCTACGAAAGCAGAGAAAATCCGACGAACCAAATAAATATTCTTTTGTGGAAGCGTGAAAATCATCGAGTACCGTATGGGAGTCGCAAGCGGTTGGTGAGTAAAACTTTTCGCCAATCCTTTGTCCTTCAAATCCTCCCGTATTTTTCATTAATTTTTTTTTGTGTTATATTTGAGATCAGACCTTGCTCATATAATAGTATTTTATAGTTATAGTAAGATAAGTCTGTATGAAATTATATTGTCTTATCTTTCGTCTAAATTCTTAGAAATAGACACAGAGTAGTTCAGCGTAAGAGAGTTTATATTTTCACAATTAATATCGTAATCCTTATTGAACATATTAAAAATAAATATAAAATACAATCATTTAAAACTCAATGATTATTATAGTTAAATAATTTTGTAATATTGATATATTTCTCAATTTTAATTTTTATACAAATGTTACAAGTTTTATAACATTATTAAATATATGAGTTAATTTTATGTTTTTACATTATTGTGTGATTAAATTGTGCATTTTATTGTTTTATTTGTGTGTGTGTATTAATTTAATAAGATTTTAAGTAGTCAGTTGCTGCCTCTATAGTTCGCTACTCTTTAAACATGACGACACTCGAACAAATACCAAAAGATGTTATAGAATTAATTCCGTTATTTAATGGCGATAAAAGACAGTTAAACCTTTATTTGAGAAAATGTAAATATGTGCTTGATCGGTTTGAAGGAAATGCGGAACAAAATCTTTATGTTTTCAATGCTCTAACGAGTAGACTTAGAGAGGATGCAGCTGCGCTCTTATCGGAACGCGAAGATATTGTTACATGGTCCGCGTTAAAAGAACTGCTAATTCAACATTTTGGAGAC
The DNA here is from genome assembly GCA_905147235.1 of Erynnis tages. Classification (NCBI taxonomy): domain Eukaryota; kingdom Metazoa; phylum Arthropoda; class Insecta; order Lepidoptera; family Hesperiidae; genus Erynnis; species Erynnis tages. Next base: position 1,961,206 of record LR990081.1, read on the forward strand.
CCCCGTAGTGAAACGTGTATTAATATAGAATTGGAATCCTTAAAAATTAAATCCGGGGAAAGCTTTTTAGATTTCTGCAATAGAATTCAAGGTGTTCGCTCGTTATTAATGTCAAAAGTGAATGCTACTGATAACGAGGAGTTAAAACGCGCTAAATTAGTTATCTACAATAATACAGCCCTGAATGTATTTTTATATAACCTTCCTGAAAATATGGTGCGTATTGTTAGGCTCAAATCGCCAAAAACCCTGGAAGAAGCCTTAAGTATTGTCCTTGAGGAAGTTAATTTCCTAGAGCAATATAAGACGCGTAACCGCACTCACGGTACTAACCAAGCATTAGGGAACAAACCTTTGATACCTTTTCAGTCAAGGTTTAATTTCCAAAACGCACAAAAATCTGTACCTGGATTTATAGGTCAAGGTCAAACGCCCCGACCTGTATTCGGTTATCGTCTTCAACCAAGTTCGCAACCACAACAGTTTGGTTATAGACAGACTCAACAATTTGGGTATAGACCACCCCAACAACTTGGTTATAGACCACCCCAACAATTTAGTAATGGACCATCACAACACTTTGGTTATAGACCATTTCAGCCGGTTGGCTATAAGCCACCTCAACAATTTGGCTATAGGCCACCCTTACAGTTCGGATATAAACCACCGCTACAATTCGGAAACAAACCCCTACAACAAATTCAATCGAATATCCCTCAGGTTTTAAAAGACCAAGACGTTTCGATGAGGACGGCCCCATCAAGGCCTCAACAAGGTTTTACGTTAAATGAACTAAATATGAACGATTATGAGTGTGAATACAATCCGTATGTATGTTTGAATGAGTATGGATACTATGACGAAAATTACATTGGCAATACATTGAATGACTATGACGACTCTACCGACGTAAATGACATGGACAATTTTAACGTACCTTATAATGAATTAGAATCAACAAATGATAGTCAGAATATAAATTTTCGGAAAGAAGCCTCGAACAAGGACAAGAAATCTTAGAACTAAATTGTGATCCCAATCTAAAGCTTCCCTACATTTATTTAGAAGAAATAGACGCAAAAATGATGATTGACACTGGGAGCATGAGATCTTTCTTAAGTCCCCGAAAGGCTTGTGAATATTTTCGTGAATATATTAGAAGTGAAAATTTTGTAGTGGTTAGCACCCATGCTTCTAGCATACATGATAAAGTACTAGAAATTCCTCTTTTACCTACATTTGCGTCAGATAATTGGCATAAATTTTATTTATACGATGTTGATCCAAGATATGACGGGCTTATTGGTAATGACCTTTTGCAACAATTAGGTGCAGTAATTGATTTAAAAAAGCAAATATTAACAACTAGCACTACTTCTATTCCTATAATAAATAATAATCTAAATTATATAATTGATGTACCTCCACGGACCGAGCTACGAGTTAAGCTACCAATCGATCAGCATTCGGGTGATGCTGTACTTGATTTTCAAGAATTTGAGAATGGTCTGCGTATGCCTAGCGCTTTAGTCAACTGTGTAAATGGGTACGCATGTACAGTAGTTCAAAATTGTTCAGATACCTCAAAACGAATTAATATACAACACCCACTTTGTGTTACATTATACAAAAATTTTGACTGTAATTTAAATTTTATTAATAGTGAGACTGACATAGAGACAGACAGATTACTTGAAGACAATTTAAGTAAACTTAGACTTGACCACACAAACGAAGAAGAACGAGAAAAGATTTACAGACTCTGTAAAGAATACAAGGACGTATTTTATTGTGACCAAATTCCCTTGACATTTACTAATTCGGTAAAACATCACATACGGACTAAGAACGAAGACCATATTTATGTGAAACCATATAGACAGGCTCCGTTTGTCCAAAACGAAATTAACAGACAAGTTGACCAATTATTAAAAGACAATGTCATTCAAGAATCGCATTCACCTTGGAATGCCCCAGTTCACTTGGTGCCTAAAAAGACTGACGCATCTGGTGAAAAGAAGTATAGGATGGTGATTGACTTCAGAAGACTTAATGAAATTACTACAGACGACAAATACCCACTACCCAATATTAATGACCTTTTTGACAAGTTAGGGAAAAGCACTTACTACACTACACTTGACTTAGCAAGCGGATACCATCAAATAGAATTAGACGAGAATGACAGAGAGAAAACAGCTTTTTCTACTCAAAATGGACATTTCGAATTCCTCAGAATGCCGTTTGGGTTAAAAACTGCCCCGGCTACATTCCAGAGGACAATGGATAACATTTTGCGTGGTTTACAAGGACTACATTGTATGGTATATTTAGATGACATTATTATATATGGAAACAGCCTGGATCATATGATCCAAAATTTAAGAACTGTTTTTGACCGACTTAGGGCGACTAACATGAAAATTCAACTTGACAAATCCGAGTTTTTACGTAAGGAAGTATTATACCTAGGACATAAAATTACTAAGGACGGACTGAAACCTAACGATGACAAAATTATGGCTGTACTAAAATACCCTTTACCATCAACGACGACTGAAATCAAAAGTTTTCTTGGACTAATAGGATACTACCGACGTTTTATCAAGGACTTTGCAAAAATTACCCAACCATTGACATCATGTTTAAAAAAACGTAACAAAATTGTAATAGACCAAAAATACATTGACGCATTTAACAAATGCAAGGAACTTTTGACACATGCCCCTCTTTTACAGTACCCCGATTATGACAAATCTTTTATACTTACGACTGACGCGTCAAACGTAGCTCTTGGTGCAGTTTTGTCGCAGGGAGTAATTGGCAGTGATAAACCTATTGCATACGCTAGTCGCACCCTCAGCGATACGGAATCTCGTTATAGTACGATTGAACGCGAATTGCTCGCTATAATATGGGCAGTCAAACATTTCAGACCCTACTTGTACGGTAGAAAATTTTATATATACACAGATCATCGACCCTTGGTATGGCTTCGATCTCTGAAAGACCCTAGTAGTAAACTTACACGTTGGAGACTTCGTTTACAAGACTATGATTTTGAATTAATTTACAAAAATGGCAAGCAAAATACCAACGCTGACGCATTTTCTAGGATAAAATTAAATGCCTTAAATTCAGTAGACGATAACCAATCACTTGTAGTAAATGTTGATGAGAATTGTACAAATAAACATTATTTAAACAGTGTAGTAACAGAGAAGTCCAAATCTAAAGACAGACTAGAACGCAGTGATTCTTCAACTGTAACTATATCAGACATGAGTAGGACAGCAAGTGCTAGTAGTATGGAATTCATGGATGAAACTATTAACGAGTACCCCGTGTCTGAATCTAGTAAATCATTACAGTTCATTCAGCTTTGAATGAGTCCACGGGAATACCCATCTTACATGAAGCTGTAGACACTAAGCCAAATCAAGTTTTAGTGTTTTCATGGCTCAAAAATAAATTACAAGTAAAAGACCTCTCAATTAAAAAACAGAAAGTGTTAGAAGTTTTCCTACCAAAAGATAACCCAGAGTTAGTAAAGGAATTTTTAAAGGAGTACATAAAATCAAAAATTAAATATTTCATTTATTTTGAGGATAAAGAACATCGTAGGTTATTCAGTAATGTAATGATTCAAAATTTTAAAGACGGTCTTAATCTTTATGAATGTACAGAAAGAGTAGTATGCGTTGAAGATGAAGGAGAACAGAGAGATATGATATTTAAATGCCATGAAGGAAAGACATGTCATCGTGGCATTAAGGAAACATTAGCTAGGCTTCGTAGAAATTATTATTGGGATAAAATGCAAGAAACAGTAACAGCAATTATTAATAGTTGTGAGGCATGCCGGAAAATGAAGTATGATAGAAGACCTATCAAACCGGCCTTACAATTGACACAAACTCAAAATGCTCCGTTTCAGGAACTATTCATAGATTTATTTAGTATCGAAGGTAAAACCTATCTTACCCTTATAGACGCCTTTAGCAAACTAGGACAGGCCATTGAAATTTCTAACAAATCTACTTCAGAGGTCGTCCGAGCCTTAATGAAATATTTTTCTTACTATGGCATCCCTAGAAAAATAAGTTCGGACCCAGGTACTGAATTCAATAACCAATTGATGAAGGAATTTTTAAGTTTACATAAAGTCGAACTTCACATTGGTACGCCAAACAACCCCAATTCAATGGGCTTAATAGAGCGTTTCCATTCTACTTTAATTGAAATATACAGACTGGCAAATTACGAAAAGAGATGTACTGATGCGGCATCTGTAATGACGTATTCGGTTATGGCTTATAACCATACCATTCATTCTGTTACTGAGCTAACTCCATTTGAAGTTGTGTTCGGGCATACCGACGCAAGTAGTCCCTATAGTATAGAGTTAGAAAAGCAATATTTCCAGAAAATTATTAAGGATCATGCAAAGCGTATCAAGGTTATGTATAAGCATCTTGCAAATAAAATGGTAGCGATAAAAGAAAGACATAGGGAAAGAAAAGGTGGTGAAGTAGTTAGATTTAATGAAGGCGAGACTATTTTTGCGAAAGATGTTAACAAGCGTAAAAGTAAGGATAAACCTAGATATGTAAAGGCGAAAGTTGTAGGTCAAGCTGAAAGAAATGTTATTCCCATAAAAATAGGAGAAAGAATTTCTAAGACCCCTATTAAAAATGTCAAACGCCCTCCGCAGGTGGTGTGGCGTCCTACTAGTAGCGATGCACTCGCTGAAAACGGGCAATTTAAACCACACTGACGCAATTAGGTATCAAAAACTTATTTCGGAGCTAAAGCACAATCAAATTGTTACTTCGGAAAAATTAACCATAGTCTCCAAGATGTTTAACAGTTCTATTAATGTGACTGAAACCATCGATAAGAATATTGTAAATCTTCACAATCGCCTGACAAAGATTAAAGTACTTATGAATGATTTAAGTAGTAAGCAAAATACGACAATTGGATTTTTCTAACTTACCACCCAGGGTTATTTTCGATATTCACGAGTAGTTTTCGTACAATCTTTGCGAGGCTAAGTGAAATTGAAACAGCGTTAGCATTAAGTAAGATCTCAATATTATATCCATTAATTGTAAACTCTACAGAATTATTGTATCACCTAATTTTGATTCCCAACCATTTATTATATTAGACAAAAATTTATTAAATTTCGGGGAAACTATTTGTGTAAAATCCTTTATCAAAGATAGTAAGATAACTTTATAATGGAAGTTCCGTCTACTGATAAGAAATTGTATAATTATTTTAAGATTATATTCCTCACCAACTTTCCATGAGATCGAAAATAAATCCTAACTATAATCCCTAAATATCCTTACCTTCTGGCGAAAAGAATGAAATACTTACCGCTTATAAAACCCTGCCGTCAATTTTCGGGTGATCAATACCTAGCACCGCAGATATTCAAGCTCTATACTTTGAAATTACCTGTGTAGAGCAACTGATGAAATTCGAGAAAGATCATACACCCTGTGAACAGTCGATCGAGGAAGTCAGGGCCCAAGAAGTTGTACTTACCTGGTGACAATGGATGAGCCCTGTGAACTGTTAATCCATGGAATAAAATGGCGCCTTCGTGTTTTGTGGAATCGGTTGTTGTACAATAGATTCCGATTATCGCGTTGCCCCAGTTGAACGTGAACGCCAGTTGAAAGTGTAATTAATATGAAGGGAATTAATTTAGACAAAGTGAAATTATGGCCTTTTCGTTAAAGCATAGTGAAGTGATAGAAAGTGTTTTGAATAAACAGAAGGACTTTAGCTTCAGTGTTAATTTAGGATACGTGTCTTTAGGATTAGTAATTTTCAGTTTCTTTTATTTTTAATTTATGTAATTTGGCTAAAATTGCCGAAATGTTTAGTATTAATGAAAAATTATCGGAATGATTCTAATTCGAACCTTCCGATAATTTCCCTCTTAAGGTCGGAGGAGTTATGTATACCCCTCAGTTCCCAGCCTTGAATATGTACTTGTAAGAATAGTGTATCCCACGGCGGCATGCCTTAGATCAGATATCAAAGGTAATACTAGCTCAGCGGAATGTGGCCACCGGATGAGCTCACCATGCCTGTATCTGCATCATATTTTTGTCACTAATAAACTAGCCTCCAAATCGGCACTACGTATTTTTATTCTAATCCTCAGCAAATCCTGAGTTTAAATTAGTTTTATAAATATATACGGTTTATACGCTCGAAACCAAAAGTAAATACATAATATTGAAAATTTCATGTTGTTTTGTCATAACATCTAAAATTAAATTGAAGAAGAATTTGGTGACAAGTTGTTGAACGTGGAAATATACAATAACTATGATTTAATTTCCAATAACTAACTATTTAAGTTTTACATTAATTATCTTAACTATACATTTCATTTTATATCTTTAAGATTTATGCTTCTTATCATTACCATGACACACATTAAAAATATCCCCTAAGTATCTGGGGCACGGCAGTAACCCCACCAAGTCAAGCAAAAAAGCGGAACGGCCATACCATACTTCTCTCGAAGCAGTTCAGGCCATTTTCAACCCCCTATAACTCCATTGTGAATAAAACTAGGGGCCTGAATTTATATAGTAGTATAGCCAGGCAGGTATTTAAACATGGTATATTGTATTTCAAATTTCATTCAATTTGAGTCAGTAGTTTAAGAATTATAACTAGTCCAAGTTTCTTAATTTTGTCACTCACTCACCGATCATCAAAATTCTAAGGCACTTCTAGAAAACATAGAAGCTTCAAATTTAGAATACAATTATTAGTGTTTAGTGTATAAGTTGAGGAAAAACTAAAAACAATGCGTTTTTAGATACACCAACTGCATAATTTCCGTATTAATATCCGGCATTCGTAGCTGCCAAAAATTCTATGGATCGTCAGATTTCGTAAAGTGTTTAGTTTCTAATACACAATGAGGAATGGTGGTTGAGAAACAGTGAAACAGATCTAGAGCCACAGGACCTAAGGCGGCGGGCAACAGAACAGAAGCGGTCCAACTGCTTTCGTACGATCACTTTCACCGGTATTGGGCCAACTTTCCCCGGCGCGACTCGTAACCGTCGCCGCCCAATGTAACCGATAACCGTAAACAAACCTATCAACAATACTGCAACACAATGTTATAATGTTTTATGGTGTTTTTTTTTCAAAAGAAATGTCTTCCTTCCTCCCTTCAGCACTTGGTAGTCCACTGATGGACTAATCCCCTAATCGACGCCATTCCGCCCGGTCCTGGTTCCTTTGAATCAATCGGCATCCCGCCGTCTTCCTGATGACCTGAAATCATCAGTCCACCTGTGGATTGACCTGCTGATTTCTTCCCCATCGGTTGTCAGTCCTTTGAACGATGTGACCAGCTCATTGCCACTTTAATTTGCAAACTTTGAGAGCTATGTCGGTCCTTTTACGTCCAAGCTCTGTTGTGGGAGAGTACTAACCACTGCAGCCGTTCTACTTATGGTACTGGTATGATTCAACAGAGAACGTCACGGTAAGAGTTAGATAAATAATTGTTACGCCGTTTGTAAGTGTTTGAGCTTATAGGCTTACGTGCCCTGCGTATGGCGCCAAATCCCACGATCTTACTGCGGGTATTGTATGAGTACGTCTCCAACGTGTCATAACATATGTAATGATAAGTTGGCTTGTATTGTGCAATATGAGTCTCTCAAGTCAACTGGAATGGTATATCTAAAGAGATTTTTTTAGTTTCTAGTTTTACAAGAGCACATTAAAGAGGTAATCGAGGTTTGCTTAAAAAATAATCAACTTTTTCTCACTTGTTTAAAAGTTACAATTCACAGCAGTAAGGACTACCAGCCGGTATGGGTCACAAATATTAATTTGTAATTTATTTTACAAGCTCACTTCGTAATCGGTAGAGGTTGATTAAAACCTAAGTGTAATTTCATTTTATAAAAAACAGAGTACCTGCAGAATGAGTTAAGGTAAAATTAAGGTAAGGTATTAAAAAAGTAAGGTATTATTTTTAGCTTGTAAGACTTACAAGAAGCAATTCTTCATGTAAGCTTATCCAAACCAATTTGTTTATTAGACGAAGAACAAGTAAATAGATTTTTATCATATCATCGGCTAGTGATTTATGTCCTTACTACTAATCCGTAGGTATCCTATAATTGTTGACCGACTATGATAAATTATTATTCTTATACATGTCCAATTACAATTAGCTGTCTGTAGATTTAATTGGCTGCTGCTGCTTCTGTACCTACTGCTTTTTTGTCTAACTGTGGGACATAGTGGGCTATATGTCTCGTTGCTTAAGGGAGAGCGGGGCCGTGCCGTTTTTAATTAAACTCAATTTCCTATTAGACGTTATTGACGAACAGATGAATGTACATACATACATACCTACATACATACATACCGGTCAAATTCATAACCCTCCTTTTTTCTTCGCCGTCGTCGGGTAAAAAGGAAACATGTTCTATCATTACTTTAAGAGTAACTACAATGAGAGTAACATTGAAGGATAATTATGAAAGAATAACTTTAAGATCATCTTGTAAATTTGATAAGAAACTTATTCTGATTTTTGTAGTTGTATAAGATTGTAATAATAAGTACCTAATAATTATATATTTTTATAATCAATTTATAATCAATCAAATCACAGCGGTGATAGCCCAGTGGCTGAGAATTCGACCTCTTAATCGAGGGGTCCGGGTTCGAATCCCAGTGGCACGCACCAATGACTTTGTAAAAAAGTTATGTGCGCTTTATAAAATTAAATATCACCTGATGTTACGGTGAAGGAAAACATCGTGAGGAAACCTGCATGCCTGAGAGTTCAAAAAAATGTTCTCAAAGGCATGTGAAGTCCACCAACCCGCATTAGGCCAGCGTGGTGGACTAAGGCCTGCATCCCTCACATTGTGAGAGGAGACCCGACCCTGTAGTGGTTCATTAATGGGTTACTGACTGATAATCAATTTCAATGTACCAGATAATAATACTTGTCGACATTTCCGATCGTTTCCGGCTATGCGCGCTTCATACAGTGTACAGTCGATGTCATTAACACAGCTTAATTAAACACGATACGTCTTATCGGGCATTAGAATGTTGTAGAAACTTCGAGATAAAATCCGTCGCTTCCTCAGGCTATTTGTCCACCGCCGCCGCCGCCGCCGTCACGTTAGCTCGGTCATTATTTTGTCTATCAACAATTGTCAAATCAGCGAGATCGGTCGCGGAGGACAAACGATCGCCGTCACGTCATCTTAAAATCGGTCCGAAATAAACTCGTTCTCGTTCACGATCCGGCGACGGCAGCGGTGGTCAAACGCCCTCACGATCGGCCAGTGGACCGGTTTATTATGTATGCACAAGGTACATATTATTGTGTTCGTTGTACACGAATCGCGGTATCCGGTATTCTGTGTGTCTAAGACTATAGCTAGGTTTGCTATTAAGTCATAGAAAAGAAAAGAAAAGAATGCGTTTATTGTTGACTGTTACATGAGAAAGATGTTACAAAAATTATAATAAGTTAAGAACAGTCTACCCTATGCGGGCATACAATAATTATATCTTAAATAACTAATACTTAATTTTATGTTATAATTATGTTAAAATAAGTTGTGATCGTTTAGCAGTCCAATTATTTATTTATTTTAATATTTTTCCTAATCGAACTCATCGGCTCATCTCGTAGTTTTGCGTCCTTTCCTATAACGAGTCCTGCGATTTGCTTTGTGCAATGGCTTTAATGACCCACTACAGGGTCGGGTCTCCTCTCACAATGAGAGGGATGTAGGCCTTAGTCCACCACGCTGGCCTACTGCGGGTTGGTGGACTTCACATGCCCTTGAGAACATTTTTTTTATGAACTCAGGCATGCAGGTTTCCTCACGATGTTTTCCTTCACCGTAACAACAGGTGATATTTAATTTTATAAATCGCACATAACTTTTATTACAAAGTTATTGGTGCGTGCCACTGGGATTCGAACCCGGACCCCTCGATTCGAGGTCGAATTCTAAGCCACTGGGCTATCACCGGGCTATCACCCATTTACAATAGTTTTCTTAATTCTAAGTAAAAAGAAAGAATTAAGATAAGATATGACACGTAATAGTAGTTAGTAGTAAGAAAGAAGATGTTTTCAATTGGTAAATTTTAATAAACTTTTGACACTTATTTAAAATGTTATGTTTCTTTACAGGCAGATCAAGGGGCGGGGTCTCTGCTCACCTTTACCTCATAATGGTACGTTGAAGCAATCAAAGATTTTTTAAAACATTCTGTTAAGATTTTTTCTTAAATATTTTACCATGATCCAGCAAAGCGGCTTGTAAGTCAAGCAATACATATAAAGTGGTCACTGTAGCCCAACTGTATTATTACCTCTATTGAGATCTGAATTTTGCCTAAGTGATCTATAAGAACATTATAGAGAACTCTGAGCCATGGAGGTTTCTTCACAAATGTTAACCTCTTTACCGTTACGGCACGCGATAACTATTTAAGGCGCTGATAACATGTAATTCAGCAAATTTGCTATTCTTATTTTTCATTTCCAGCAAAAATTACAAAGTATTTTACAATGGGAAAAATATATGTTATTCTAGACCGTATTCCGAACGACAACATAGTCGTCGAAACACATTTTGACAAAGTTGCCTCGATAAAAAAAAATTGCAAAGTTACCCCTTTTCTGAATTCTTATACTAAACTACAACGTTGTTTGTTAATATTTATTCAAATAATTTAACCAGTATATTAGCAGACCTTCGTTATTATCACATCATTGTGTTAATTTTTTTCAATAAGCTTATAAATATTCAGTAAATCAGTAAAATTTAAAACTTTTCTTTCGCGTGCTCCGCGCAATATTTTCGTATTTTGTATTTCTCGCTTACTATTATGGCCATTGACAGAGAGCGCAGAGGCGCGATGCTAGGTGGACGTGCGTCGCTCCGTCATTCCAAAATAATACACAGTTGTCGTATATAGCACAATTTCATAGCTTTGTCTGAGGCTTGTGTGGCGTATTAAGTAGGACGCCAGGCTGTATGCGCTGGGGCGTGGGTTCAAATCCGCGTGTGCGTGACTTTATTTTCACTTTTATATAATTATATTTTTTATATAATACAAATTTTTACATCGATTATTGATTTTGGAAATTGTTGAATAAATAAGAAGACAGATTTTATTAAGTTACAAATAAATAAAAGTTTCAACGTCAATTTAATAACTTTTTTTTTGTTATAAGCTATACAATTATTTTTGAAATTATAAATTTATCTAAAATTCGTTATTTTTTTCGGAATTCGGAAATATAAATAACCATTAGATAGCATAATATGAAATAAAAAAATAGTAATACAAAAAACATTTCAATCCAGAATGTCTTCTTATATTTTGCTTCGGGTTCGAACCCGGGTCATATAATGTAGGATTCCCTCCCGTTTTCAAATTGTACGCCGCCGAAATTCGCGCGACGCGACGTTGCCAAACCGACAGTAAAGAAGACACCGCTACGCGCGGCGTTGCCGTCTAGAATTGTACCTATCACTATCACGGTAATTTTTATAAACGGTTAGGAGGAATAGTGGGGCCGCCGGCTAGGGCTGTGCGTCTTCGTGGATTGATAGGTAATAATACCTATTAGGTATAAAGGAAGTGTTCAATAAAAATGCGTGTTGTTTTTTGATTGGTAGATTTAATTAAAAAACCGTGTTTACGTTTGAATAACAAGTCGGTTTGATAAATTTGCGACCGAGAAATATTTGCGCCTTTACTGAGACGTACGAAATGCTTTATTATTAAATATTTTGTGAATATTTCATGAGTCTATATATTTTTGTTGTTATTAATAACGAGAAAAAAAACGCATGCATTTAAGTTGAAGATTTGAGTTGAAGGCCCAATGGAAATAAACTGAATGTTTTCAAACATAATACATACATCTAATAATATAATCTATAACACCTATGCAAGTATTTATTTTTATTACCTACTAGCTGACCCGGCACACTTCGTTTTGCCATTATAAAATATGTATATTATATCATTGCAGTTTGCATAATAGAAGTGGCATCCATAAAGAAAAATCTTGACGTTTCTAAATGCATGACATTGCCATATGAACTTATGAAGTATTCAATCTGAAATGATGTTTGACAGGTAGTACATGGGTAGAACAGTTTATATAGGAAAATGAAATTGTTGTTTTTATTATTTTCTTTACATTGTTTTCAAATTTTCTCTCCGTTAGAACCATCCTCGTACTTAAAGGAATAAAAAAATTAGCGAAATCGGTTCAGCTCCTCCCGAGATTTGCGCTTAGCAACATATTCATTTTTATATTGTACAAGGTGGAGATGACGTTACCTCATTAATTTAAACCACAAAGATCGTGTACTTAAGTGTGTTAAAGCATACGAAAAGGTTCAGGACCGAAAATAAAAAAAAAATGCAAATTTCAAACAAAATAATTACACAAATAAAAGACACAAAAAGTAACAGGCTCAAGGTGAAAGGTCATTGACCTGAAACGAAAGGAAGCCAAAAGCGGCTTTTTTCAAACGGCAGGCATAGTACTGCGCCGCCGGCGCGCCGACTGATTTATGGCCTGTGTCGGCTGTGTAACTAGAGGGTTTTCAACAATTTAAAAAATCGTTCCTACTCCCATGCCGGGAGTCTAGGTTCGATTCCAGCTCTCGCCTTTCCTAAAACCACGTGATGAAACCTGTATGTCTCAGAATACATGTTTTTACATGATAGACGAATTAACTGGTTATACAAAAACCAGTTAAATCATCTATCTGTCTTTTACTCGATCTCGTGACAAATTTACTTGCTTTTATGTGGTTAGGTATTATTTGAGGCCATCGAAAAATTTGAGGGTAATAATATGCAATAACATTATGAAGCTTGTTCCAAGCCTCTTTAATATTGTAAGAAGAAATTGAATTGTTGGTTGACATGTTTAGGTACTGCTGAATTATTGAATTTTTAATTTAATAGTGATTTAATAGCGAAACAATGGCATTCTGGGTACATCCTCTGAAAGAGAAGACCGTGTTTTATTTATTTTTTGGTGAGATGAATAGAAAACATAGGTATTATATGGACCTTTGATGGAGAATAATAATAAGAAGTTTTAGGTGTTCAATAAAAAAGCTCCGCGTTTTAAAATCACATCATTACTAGAGTCGTCCATATTTCTTTAAGACTGGAAACAGTGCCATCTATTGACGATGTTGTCCACATTTCTTTAACACTTGAAACAGTGCCGATTTTATCATTTTATTTAGTTCTCATAGAGTCCGCTCCACTAACAGTGGCGCATGAGGGGCATGGGGTAGGCGGGAGCCGCGAGCCGAAGATGCCCGATTCCTAAAATCATCGGGTGTTGTCAGGCTCTTAATTGTATAAAGCATCCGTAATTCATAAGAAAGTCATTGGCGCTTGCCACTGGGACGAATGGTAATGTGGTAATAACCTCGCCAAGGTACTCGTAAATATAGGGTTTGCGAAGGCGAAGCGTACGAACGTGCTACTAGCAACGATCACCACCTAAATAGACTTCAATAAAATTGAAATGTTGTTACAACAACCATCCGTATCTTGTAATGCAAAACATTTTTGTTTTTGTTTAACCAATCGCAAACACGGCGCAACATTTAGCAATTACTTTTTTGCCCTACCTGTGTGTAGGTACTTGGGATTTATCGTAAACATTACCATCACTTTACATCATTACCGTCCTATTAAGATCTTAAATTGTTGATTTAATCGTCTTCAAAAAAGGATTTTTTTTTGTGGGCATGTTACCTGATTTTTTCCATATCGTTCGAAGGAGCGATGAACGATGAGGAAGAAAGGTAGTTGCACGATGATTACGTCCAATGTCCAAGTTCAAGGAGTAGATACCTATAGTTCGCCCACAGACCTGGTGGACTGATAACCTGATGCGGCAAGCAATAGGCGTTACATTCAGGAAGTCTACGACTGGGCAGAGTGGTTTCGACTAGAGAAGGTCCTTGACCTTACAAAGCTCTTAGTATATTTTAAAAGTTTCTGAAGCTGGATTGGCCAATGTAGGTTACCTATGTTTCTTTCTTGCACAAGAACGCATGAACGTTATTAAATGAAGTTTGGTTTACAGATAGTTTATAACCTGGATTCGGATATTGAATACTTTTTATCTCTTTAGATTCAATTCTTAAATACATAATAAGATGTATGTAACGTGGTTTACGATGTTACAATCTATCTCCGTAAACCAAATTCTAAAGTCCACGACGAAGTTGTAACCGGTAAAAGTTAGTACTGAAATATTTATAGTCATGTGATTGTAATCACAGTCTTGCCTGATAACGTATCGCGTCGACCAATCATAATGGCACAATAATGAACCGACTCAGGTCATGGCGTGGCTGTGCGTAAAAAACGAAAGTGGCGATACAAAAAATAACAATAAATAACAATAACAAACAGTCACGATGGTCGGTTATTCAAGGTTGCGATTTCAATTGGGGTCTTATCTCACTCACCCGCGTCATACGCATGTGTTCGGTCCGATCAGAAAATGAAATTAGTCGCAACTGGGTATGTAAATAAGTCGCTGTAAATAAAACCGATGGCGGCCTACGACTGGATAGTGTCAAGTAATCTGATTGGTATCTGGACGCAAATCACACAATTCCGTTACATGAAGTGATTTTGGCTTTTTCAATCCCTTCGACCTTTCCCCTTCATGAGATGTCGTGGTATTTTCTCTCTTATCTCACGTGAAATTTCACAGAATGTGTATTCGTAAAAAGAATAAGTAAGTCCGTAAAAAGAAAAGAACAAACCGTTTGTAGAAAAGTCAGCAAAAGTATGGTCTAAAAATTAAAATAGGACAAATTTTATGTCGGTAAAATGAAATATCCCGTGTTAACCATTTTATTTTGATTCAATGATATCCATGCAACCGAAGTCAAGTCAAAATCTAGAAGTGATAACTTACATACCTATTGTTGAATTTATCCCATTTCCGATTACAGATTCTGTTTTATTTAATGAGGGAAAACCCTCTAAAAAGAGGTTACAAAAGTAAAATTGTGTAAGTCGAAGTATAAATGAAGTTTCTCTAATGATTGCACATTGTCTGCCGCCGAGGCTCGCTAATCAGTTGACTACATCTCTGTATATTTGTAGTTAGAGTAGTCTGTTCACGATGTACTCTCTATAGAATCTCGTACTGTTTTCTACCACTGTTGGTAGAAATGGTCCGTTTAACGTCTATCCCTAAACCAAGACAGTACGCCCAACGGAGTCCGAATATTACTGTTTTTACGCGTTTCAAGAAACCGCAAAAACAATTAAACAAAAAACATATTGAAGTGTAGTTTTCTTGTTCATTACTTAGTTGGCGGGATATCTATAGCAACATGTCATTTCATAACGCATTACCTACGTGTCTTATATGTAGCCATAAAGCCCTACGCCCTACGTTTTACAAATAGGTTTTACCGCTTGATTTAGTAGCATTTAATATGTTTCGCCAGTTTGCTAGAAGTACACAGTGTGCAAAGTCATGTACACACATTTTGATTTTTACAAAAAGTACTACTCTATCCATATACTGAGATATCACCCCCGACGCTCTCGAGCAGCGGCGCTCTGTGCGATGATCAATATTAAACTGTAGCTGCTCCTATGAAGGTAACTTCAAAAAACCGTAACATCACATTTTCAAACACAACAAAAAGCACCTTGTGAAGGGCTGTAAGTGTACAGTACAGTCGACGATTACTCAGTTTGCGCAACACCCACAACTTGTCATCGCGCGACGCGAGCCGGAAACCGAAAGTGTCGTTACCGGCGCGGGCGCCTTTCACTGCTCCTCGCTTTGTTTTCTACATGTCGGTCTTCACGCACTGCTGCTGAGTGCATTGGGATTATGATTTTACTGCACTTTGCCGCGGCTTCGTCCGCGTAGGCTCTGCAAATTGCGCCGGAGAGGGATAAAAAGCATCCTATACGTTAATTTGAATCCTAAATTTCATACAGATCTGTTCTGCCGTTTTTGCTCGAGTTTTAAAAATCCATCCATTCATCCATCCATAGCGGTGATAGCCCAGTGGCTAAGAATTCAACCTCTTAATAGAGGGGTCTGGGTTCGAATTCCAGTGGCACGCACCAAAGACTTTGTAAAAAAAATTATGTGCGCTCTATAAAATTAAATATCACCTGCTGTTACGGTGAAGGAAAACATCGTGAGGAAATCTGCATGAGAGTTAAAAAAATTCTCAAAGGCATGTGAAGTCCACTAACGCGCATTAGGCCAGCGTGGTGGACTAAGGCCTACATCGCTGGATTTCTATACTGTCTCTTAAAATGTGAAAATTTTAGATAGAAATCTACTACTGACATTTTCTTTAAAATATTGAGAGAAACATACTTAGAGTTATTGTATTCACTCGCTACTCGTCGTCAGTAGAACAGATATTTTATTCTGATGGAAAAATACTACAGGTATGTACTCGTACATAGGTACTCGTATAACTAGTAGATAACAGTAAATTACTTTAAAAGCTAATATCGATTTCGCTAAACGTGTTAACGAGTCGTGTCAGTGTGTGTTACCGATTTGGTCTTTGACCTTTACTATTATTCACAGCGTTTTTGTTAACGTAAACTATCATGACAGTGTGATATTTTTTATTTACCTAAGTTTGTTAGTTCTGTTAACCGAAAGAAGGCAGCGGGGAACTCGCTTAGAAAGCCTCCAACGGGGCTATCAAACTATAACAATCGGATCGACGGATTGATGTCTTTGAGTTGCGCATACCCTGCAACCCTTTTATGGCCCACTGCTGGGGTCCACTGCCCACAAAAGGGGGAGGCCTGAAGCATACTCTACCACGCTGCTGCAATATCTGGAAGGGCTGGACCGATTTTCACGTGACTTTCACTAGCAGATAGCTGATATAATAAGGAGTAACTTAGGGTAATTTTAGTATAGAATTCCACGCGGACGAAGTCGCGGGCACAGCTAGTTGTAGATATTATTATGCTCTTTCAATAGGGACCTAAATTAAGTAATGATTAGTTCTGACTGCGACTGACGTTGCCTAACGGCTTAGATCGTTGTTTAACTTATTCGATGGTGTGTGATCTACACAACACAAAAGTCAAAGGCTTTGTACACAAATGTACACTTTAATAGTTAGTACATAGGTAGTTACCTCGGTAATGATGGCGTGCTCTAAGTAGTAGGAACATCGTAGCCTTACCTACCATCTAGTGTTCCGGTCTAATTACCGTTATAACTAATGCAGGCGCACTTAGGCATATGACCACACTGGTCGGGCCCTAAACGATGGTCTGCACTGACAATGGTGAAATCGCCGCTTCTGTGCCATTTGCAAGCGTGTTGCAAGCTAGTGTTCACTAGTCCGTAAGTTCCGTAACCCACCCACATAGGCGCTTGTGCTGTCAATCGATGGTTTGAATTAAGTAATGATTAATGAATTAATGAATGATTTTATTTTATTTTTGAAATTTATGGTGTTTTTAGGTGTAGAGTAGGTAGTGCCTAAAATTGCACTTTGGTATCCATTTTTAATTTTTATCATCAACCAAAATGTCAATTGACGATAGATAAGTTTAATACCCTACAACGTTATGGTACTTTTCCGAACCGAGGTTATTCCCGAAGCCATAAGCTATCTTAGTACAAGTTACCACAAGTTATCTTAGTTCTCATTGGCAGTAATGCATCAACAATAGGATAAGATATAGGAGTACAGATCGTAATCGTTATGGGTTGCAGTGACCACGCAAAGAAATATCTCTTCCAGTACGTGAAAGAACTAATGGATCGATACTGTCGTAACTTGTTGTTTATTTAAGTGTGGAAGAGTTGTCAGAATAATTTCGTTTGCTATCAATCTTATGTTTAGATTTTAAATCAACATGTAAGCCCTTAGTTGAACGACCTGTGGTTTTAATAATTGATTTACACAACTTACATTTGGCCGTCTGTGAATCATCCGACTTTAAAAAGTATCCCGCGGGATCCCGCTCGATTTATGTGCGGGACTGGTCCTGCAAAAAATAGCGCGGATCCCGGTATTTCGCGATCCCGGTATCCCGGTATTGCATGCCCTACTGCTAATGAATACAGAATAAATCGAAACCCTAAAAAGTCAGAAAAACGTAAATTATTTGGACGCTCAGTGTCCTCGACTTAGCCTCTCTTTAATTAATGCTATGTAATTAAAATTCCTTCCTAGTTATTATGTTAACAAGTCGCCCACTTCGCCCTATGTTATGACAGCCCATTGATATGCGTATCATAACAAGAACAAATCACTTCCCTACAACCCATATACTCGTAGTTAGATTACGGAAAAGTGTTATAAATTGTAGTAACGAATAGTTAGTTAGTGTGGTTTTTAATTCCAGTCCCTTTGAAGTCTGAACATCTATTCAATTTAGTAAGTTTTTATCAGTAAAGTAACAGGATTAAATTTTAAAATAAGAAGTTGAATCAAATAATGATGTCGTGCAATGCTATTCAGTATCCTAATAGTCTGATGACGACCTTTATCATTTCGTAAGGAGTTTACTTAAGACTTAGAAAAGTCTCTAATGACCTAAGTAAAATCCTTATGTTATGCTTAAGGCGGTCATCAAATATATTAGGATTCTCCATAATAGCATTGGATGACACATTCGATTAAACTTATTACGGACTAACCATTGGAGTTTCTGTAGCCAAAAACAAACAACGCATTTAATTTTGTTTTGAGATAAAAATAAATGAAAAGTTTTGTAATAAACTGAACTAAATGGGGTAAAAGTATTAGAAGTATGTGGTGCGTATCGTCGCCGCGCAAAGCTGGGTTCTAAATATACCTAGGGTGGGTTAATCAGACCCAATTATAGACGCCTTGGTGCGTGCGACCGTCTAATAGGGTTGGTGCGATGAACTTTTTGTTTTGTGATTGATTTTCTAGAACGACTAGCTACTACTGCCTGCTGTCTATCTTAGTCCTTAAGAGTTATATTACCAATATTACCAACGAATTAACCACAACTTCTGGGTGTATATCAGCTGCAGACTAAGGTGGTATTGCTTGGATGGCATCCTGGCGTGCGGATTGATGGACCTTCCACGACAACGGGTGATACTACTCTTGTCGGCTAAAACCCAAGAGTGATTCTTGAGTACTATGTCTCAATACTTTTAGTACCTATACTTTTTCTTGAGATATAAATAAAGTATGTCGCGTGTGAGTTCGCAGTCAAAGACGAAGAAGAAGATACTAACTAATAGTATATTTTATTTAAAAGTCTCGTTGGACTTAAACAATTTGCTCGGTAGCCCTATCCCCATCACCACACACGCGATGGGCGTATGTGTGTTTATTCTGACTTGCGAAACAATCTCGGCGTCGTTTATATCAGACTGATGGACGCTGCGTCCGAACAAATATCCAGCGATGTTTGTTTTTATATAGAGGTATTAATATCGTATGTTTCTGAAGTTTCGGATCGAAAGAAAAAAATTAAAATCAGCTGAATAGTTTTAGAGATCCATTGCTACACACATTCATTCATTTGACTCTTTTAGGTGCTTACGGCAAATAAGATTAGTAGGTATATCGTCCTTTTTTTGGTTGTTTTCGAACATAGGCTCAGTGGTTAAAATGGTAATGGGTTGGCCACATCGTTCGTAGGACTGACATATGAATGTGGAATATGATGTGGAATAAAGGTTCTCGAATGGAGACCACGTCTAGGTAAAAGGTGCACAGATCGTCCTCGTACTCAGGGGACTGACGACCTGAAGATGACAGCGGGAAACCGTTGGATTCAGAGAGCCCAGGACCGGGTGGAGTAGGGTCATTAGGGGAGCATGTCCAGCAGTGGACTACGAAGGGCTGAAGGGAAGGAAGGGAGGATGCGTTGTGTTGAAACTATTTCTATGAAAAATCCCGCTGGTCCGTAGTCCTTGAGATAAGGAAAGGTCTTTCATAAAGGAGGCTTCGTCAGTCGATAAGAACCTGCCACTGCGTCAAAACAAAATTAGATTCGCGCAATCATCGCGCATACAAATTGCTGCTTTGCAATCCAAACAAATTACTGAGTCATCAGTACCAACTTGGACATGTTTGTAATGATTGTGTTTTTTCTTTATCAGGAATAGCTTTTGTTGTTGGGTTGAGTCACTTTTGAAAAATACCATAAATAGTTTACTATCTGCTGAATTTTTATTAAACGCCACGGAAGATAAGTTAATTCATGTCTTGACCAATTCACATTGCAGCTTAGTGGAGTATGTTTAAAGTGACCATATGACCGTTTTGAAAGGGACAGTCCCGTTTTCTGGGGACACAAAAATGTCCCGTTTTAGAAAAATAAGTAACATAAGCAGTTATTCACAATGAAAATCTGGCTATGATAGTTGCGCCTTGCTTGCGCTCTGCTAGAAATGAGCGTACAATAATCTGAACGTGACCAGATTTTATCAAAAATTGCCTACATAAAGTGGCACCTAATAGACAAAGATCTTAAAAGTCTAAGCGAAGTCTTAAGTGCTAAGAGACTTCTCTTTCATTATACCAATTATTCATTATGCCTCATAGCAATCATCTGTTCAGTTATCACCTGGTAATGAATAAATTTAAGATTTTTTACATTTTAATGTGTCCCGTTTTAGGGTTTGAAGAAATGGTCAGTTTAAGTATGCTCCTGTCCTTCCCCTGTTGTGGATACCGACCTGTGCCCAGTAGGGGATAATTCAGGGAAGCAGCCACATCATAGGTAAAACAAATTAACAGAAATTAACACCTAAAACCTTAGTTATTACGCGTATTTCACTTTTTAAGATTCCTAATTTCTCACCTAGAGCCTGACATAGTGGACTTTTTGTGTCTTTTGGCAATCACATTCAATTCAAATACTCAATGCTCTGCTGGTAATCGAACACGGGACTCAATAAGCATATTGCCGTGTTAAAAGTTGCGGAACTTTGGTACTACTACTTTTGGGTCCCCAAGAGGCCTACTATATGAGGTTTCAGGATTATCCATTCTTTCATGGACACCGTGTATACGGGGTTAATAATGTACCTACGTTACGTTATGTAAAGTCAATAAATTCGCAATAAACAGCGTGGTTTACTCAAAACCTTTGAACTTCTTACTGGGAGAGGAGACCTGACTGTTGCAGACAAACTCTTTGGCGACTTTTCCACTAGGTATAAACAAATGTCATATCTATAAATTTGATGTCATTCCCCATCGATTCGTATAATTATATTGTTTGTTTGTTATGGACATGAATATGTATGGGAGACGTCAACGATTCAAATGCGCCTCGTAACTTACGGGCCTATTATGCACGCTGAATGACGATTTAATTTTAATGTATATGGATGGATGTCTTGCTTGGATGTCTTGAACAAACAACATAATGACGGAGTTTAAGAATTAACTTAGCTAGATCGGTGAATGGATAATGAATAATAAAAAAAAATTAAACCGACCCCAAAAAGTATGGAATAAAATTTGTTAATACTTTAGGCTTAATATTTTTTGTGGTTGTGGGTAACCTTTGGGTAACGCTTATTCCACACTTTTTTTGAAGTCGGTTTAATTTTTTTATTATTATTTAATATTTCCTAATTTTTAGTTTCTAGTCGATGTCACGAAAACTACTGAACCAATTTGATGAAACTTTTACCATTCCCTAAGTTGAAAAAAATGCAAACATACAAAAAGAATGATCCAGATCCGTCAATTAGTTTCGGAGATATGCGAGGACAAACATATCATACCTACATACATACACCTATGAAATTTGGTTTACTTGTTTGGAAGCCGTAATAGACTAACATTGTAAATATTGTACAGTTCTGTTAATATTACATGCATCCTAAATATATGATAAACTCCTTTTTTGAAGTCGGTAATAAAAAGACATGGTAAGATTGATTACCAAATAACACAAGCATAAAAAACGGGACTATAGATACTAACTTACAAAATAATATGTAAGCAAAACACTACCAGACCGCCACAAACCACAACCTGCATAGGTTATATTATATATATGATCGAAACACAAAAAAATAAACATACACAACAGATTCATAGATACCTACTCGTAAAGACTAAGAGTTTGATAGACGAGCAGGATGCAAGCAATATCACCCGTATGAACTAAGTGACATTTGTGTCGAGAGCCAATACCTATCTACGAGCAAATTCACTTGAGACAAGACGTACGATATTATCAGCTTCCTTCTTCATCTCAAAAAAGTATAAAATAAAATTTGTTACATGGCTACTTTAGTCCTACTATTTTTTGAGGTTTATACTCGTACGGGCGGTGATAGCCCAGTGGCTAAGAATTCGACCTAGAATCCAGGGGTCCGGGTTCGAATCCCAGTGGCACGCACCAATGACTTTGTGAAAAAGTTATGTGCGCTTTATAAAATTAAATATCACCTGCTGTTACGGTGAAGGAAAACATCGTGAGGAAACCTGCATGCCTGAGAGTTCACAAAAAAAATGTTCTCAAAGGAATGTGAAGTCCACCAACCCGCAGTGGGCCAGCGTGGTGGACGGCGGCCTACATCCCTCTCATTACGAGAAGGAGACCCGACCCTGTAGTGGGTCATTAATGGGTTACTGAAATACTCGTACGGTACGCTCGTGAATAATTGTTACCACAACATTTGTATTGTTCGTTACGAAACCACCGTGCACTATTCGTTTTATCGTGAAGTTGATAATTTCCTTTGTAATTCTACCTCATTAGTTGCGGCGTATACCCACAGTGCTATTATTGTACGATGGTATCATTTTACATGACGTTTCTAGTTTCTAGCTGTAAAGAGTGAGTGTCTTCCGGAATTTGCTTATCATTCATTGTTTGATAGTGAAGTGGACGGTCAAGGACCATACAAAAAGAATCAAATTGTTAATACTACATGTATTTCTACGGAAATTGTTAATAATAGGTATATAAATGTAATATGTACTTCTTCCGAATCTACTGTAGCTCAGCTAGTCGCATTCATTTTTAACCCCCGACTTAAAAGAAGGGGTGTTATAAGTTTGACGTGTCTGTCTGTCTGTCTGTCGTGACACCGTAGCTCGCGAACGGATGAAGCGATTTCAATTTAGTTTTTTTTTGTATGAAAGGTGAGTTTACGGGCGAGTGTTCAATCGGTTGAGTTGTTCAAAAGTTGTGGGGGGTGAAAGTGGGGAAGAATAACCGAATGTCTGCAAATATAATCGAGTGGGGTCTCAAATGAAAGCGCATCACGTGTAGATTACAAAATAATATGTTCAATGAAAATCGGTTAAAATCTTCAAACGCTTTACACTCTTATTAATCGAATGCTATAGTTTTATACAATTCAGTGTACTTTTCTATCAGTAATCTAATTATGCCTCAACAAGTCAACATCCTTGGAACCTATGCGTCTTTTGTGTCGCTTTCTTGCTGTCCATTGTTTTGTTTTTGTGTGCAATGGTTAGTTAATTGACAAAAACTTTCAGTATTTCAACTAGTTTTTTAGCGTTTGATGAAAAATCTGTCAACTGACACCGTTACGGCTGATGGGGGTAGCCTTCACCTCTGCTTACGTCATCGGTTTACAGTAAACAAGATTGTATTTAAGTTTATTGAAGACATAGAGACTTTTCTCATTCTTATTGTAAATGTAAAAAGTAGGTATATGTAAAAGTATATGATAGCCACATTGGCGAGGCTAAACGCTATTTTTCAACGTAAAAATTGTTTTTTGTTTCTTTTTATTTTAAAATTTTCTCTGTTATTGGGTAGCGAACGGGCATGCCTGATGTTTAGTGGACGACATCGACATTCAACCGTAAATAATAACGAGAAGAAATCCTGTCTGAGGTTGCATCCAGAAGCCCCCTCCCCTTTACCCTCTATCAGCTGGAGAGTGTCATAAGCTACATTTGAAGTTATTTTACATTCTTCTTTAAAAGTATGAAACTTCTTCATGTGGTAGACCGAAGCCTGCCGGGTCAGTATCCACGCTCCGGTATCGCGTTCCACTGTGTATTCACTATCTAATTTATCTATTTACTGAACTTCACTGATAACTCCGTAGATAACCAATCTCATTTTATTGACACCTTCATCCTACTTTCATGCCAATAAAACACTAATCGCGTAAACGTTAAATATTATAATCGCCTGCGGTGTTGTTCGTAAATAAACGATAACCTAGACCTCTGTAGAAATAATAAACATTTTTGTGTTTAATTTTGTAACGATGATATCAGCTGATTCATTACTCAGGGCAAGAGTTTGTTGCAGCATCAATTCAATTAGTTTCAATACATATATTATCTAATGTGTGAAAAATATTTACTTTAAAGTGTATTTACATAATATTGTACTGCACAATAGTGTGTGTTAAAAGAAGCATATTTTTCATCAAAACATGCAGAGCATTTTCTGTGGGTTTTAATTTCATCTCGTTAATGCCCCTGCCGACCGTTCGATCCGTGTGTATTTTTATACACACGGATCGAACGGATGGATTTTTGGATTGAACATTGGATTTTTCCAATGTTAGGTAGGCCCATAATCAAAAATATTGGAGACTAGCTGACCCAGCAGGCTTCACTCTGCCAATGAATTTTTTTTTTTAATAGCCTATGTTACTCAGGCTGAATGTAGCTTTCCAATGGTGAAAGAATTTTTGAAATCGGCCCAGTGGTTTTTGAGTTTATTCGTTACAAACATACAAAAATACAAATGTTTCCTCTTTATAACATTAGTATAGATAAGTGGCATAACAATTGTTTTCGATTGTTCCAGGCGTTACCGAGTCCGGGGCAGTGGTCAATATCCGTGAACGATGTTGCGACCGGAGTCGCCGCTCGCTGACCACCGCAGCCTTCTCCCGCGGCGGCTGCTGCCCGCCAAGGCGCAGATCGCCCCCGCCGCCGATAAGCGCAAGAACCGCCGCTCCCTCGAACTCAACCCCACCAACGACCACGCGCACTACGATTACCCGAAACTACTCATCTCCAAGACGACAGACTCCCTCAACGCCGAATGCCCGCGCAAGCACATCAACAAGCAAGACTCCACCGACAGCCTCAAGCGGGCGCTGCTCACGAAAGATGACAAGAAACCCGCGATAAGGGAAACCGACAAGAAGCCGGTCGTCAAGCAGGACTCGAGCGAGAGCCTGAAGAAGGCGCTGCTCTGCCGCCAGGAGTCGAACGAGAGCGCTAAACGGAGGGAGGCCGATCCGAAATGGACGCAGCGGCAAGAGGAGACGAAGCGAAGCTCGGAGGTGAAGCGAGGGGCCGACAAGAAGGGGTCGCTGGAAACCGATACGGATGACTCCTTCAAAAGGATATACGAAAGGCGAACGGGGTGCGCGAGACCCACGCTGCCTCCCGTGGCCGAAAAGGGGGTGTCGCCCAGATCCCCCAATGGAAGTCCGATTACTCCCGGAGTTGCCGCCGTGGCCGAGGGTGTGGTCAGATGGGGCAGTGGCTTGCTGTCTCCCAAGGAAGAACCGAGGTTGAGGCCGGCCAGGAGTTGGTACGGCTATGGCACTCTACCCACAGACGGTGACAAGGTAAGCTTTCATATTGAGTTTTTTGTAATAAGTCCAATCAAACAGGCAGACAAATCGTCAGATGGTAGGTGGTCACCGTTGTCTATTAACAAGCACCATCAGAATCCACTGCCGCTTCCGTATTTGGGGGTTCTTAATGTAATATTTTCAAAATATTTTCCCCATCATGTTAATTACATAATTTGAATGCAGTCAACTCCTGTGTTAGGTACATAACACGTAAAATGTCACAAACATAAGAACGGTATTCAACGCAATTGAATCAAAGTAAACATACTCGTAATATAAATAATGTTATTTACTTCATATTAAACGTATACGTGTATGTATAATATTTGTGTGTGGTTTAAATGAGTATGCATCGGTGTATGTCTGTAATTATCGTGAGTATTATTTAATTCTACGATCCGTTATTGAAACGGTTGCTTTAATATTAAAGTCTTTAGCGATTGATTAATTATTAAGCTGCATTTGACAATTTCTGGTCGTATTGAATTACTAGGTATTTGCTTGTATTGTATTTGCTTCTTCTCGTATTCAATAGTTTTCTCGATTTCGTTAGATAATTTCTTAAACAAAGTGGATCTGAACGTAATAACACAGACATGGGTTTTTGAAAATATTTACTCTACCGATTTCATTTCTCACAATTATATTACGCACATTTTTGAAATACGCAAGGAATTTTTGTTTTTTTCCTGTTTTAATCGTGACTCATTCCTATATCTACAAGGAGTATTAAAATTTGTGCAGTCTTTGTATGTGTATCGTAATTGTGATAAGGCCTTTTATAGTCTTAACCGCCAGTTTTTGGAGTTAGCAATTATTTTTAATAGCACTCATTTCTGTGTTATGGCTCGTAATGACTTCATCGTCTTAATTTTCAAACGTAAAAAAATCCTCGAATTATGTTTGTTCGTTTTGTGTTCAAAATTATTATTTAATTACTTTATAAAACTATAGTAAAATTTTTAATTATTATATTTTATGTGAATTAACAGCAATGCTAAGTATAATAATATTTCTTACTTGTTTAATTGTATCATTAAAATCATCGCCGAGATTCCATTATACCAGGCGAGTAGTCTCCTAGTAGCTACGCTGTTTTCAAGACTTAGTAGGAATGCCATTTGTCCCGGTACGATTTTATCACTAATAAAAAGGCGTAACTACTAAGTTATCGATGTCTAGTGACATTACAATAGTACAATAGACATCCCACCAACTTCACATCAGAGTTCTTTTTAAACACCCGTAAAAATCTGATATGCTGGAACCGTAATTTCTTGTCCATCGTTAAAATCGTTTTGTAACTAGTACATTTTATTCCTCGGACATATAACCGATCGGGTATTCAAAGCCACCGGTCGCCATCATTACGTATTCCGAGCGTTTCGCACATCTGAAACTGTACAAATAATGAATAACAATCCGCTCGCTCCCGACCGATGGCCTTATTCTGATCGCTCGCTCGATCGATGCCAATTTGCACTCGATTTCACGATGTAGTGATTCCTTTTGTTTTGTTGCAATCATCGGTCGCTAGTCGTGTTTTGTTTTAAGATTTTATTGGAGGTTGTTTTTTCGGTTTGTAGTTGTTGTTAGTTTATAAAGTCTGTTTTGGGATTGGATTTTAATTTGTCCGTGGTACGACACAGCACGCCAACTTCTTTTGTACTAATATAATGTTGAGTGGGAAAACTCAGCCCACCTTCCAGATACTCAGAACAAAAAATGAAGACTTCATACCGTGCGTTCGCCATATAAAATGTAAAGGGGTTGCGTTTTTGACAGTTCATTATAAGTATCTCAGTTGACTCGAACGACACAACATTTACGTAAGCAGGCCATACACGCTAGGGTGTACCTCTACAGTTTAACTGTACAGGTAAATTTGAGCTCGGTAGAGACCAGACACCTGCACAGTTGTGTGACATACACGCTCAATGTACAGGCAAACCTGTCAGGTACGCCCTAGCGTGTGTGGCCTGCTTTACACGTCGCACACAGACAACAACCACCCAAATAGTATCGTAATTTTTTTTTGTTCTTACTTTAATAATACATAGTTGTTTTTCCTTGCTGACATTGCCCATAAACAAACACTAATAAAAGTGAGTACGGTCCTCGGGACGGCAGGGGTCAGAGACAACTCAAACCCCGGTGACTCGGTCACGGGTCGAATTGCTCATACGGTCTTTTATCATAACACCATCGCACGTAAACAACATTGATGCGCAAAACGGGCTTCGATTTATGTTGAAGTTTAAAATTAATTAGATCGCTGCGTTGGGCATTGTATGTGGGGCAAAGTTCTTAAGGAACAAAGTAAGACATAAATAAAAAAAAGTGATCCACAATATGCGGTAACTTGGTCACAATCAGAGGACGAAACTCGCAAGTTCAATAATAAACATTGCACTCAAAAAGTGGACATTAAAATTAATTGCAATTGAAACAATACCTTTATCTTTATGCTTTCCGTGTTCAAAGTTCCTTCTTGACATCGTCCATAAACAATGCGAGTACGGTACTCTCGGTAACAAAGAGGTCTCGGAACAGCGGGTCAAGAGACGGAACAAATGACTCGGTAACTCGGTCAGTCATACATTCCGTTACGAACATCGCACGTAAACAAACATCGATGCACAAAAGAGACTTTAAGTTAAAGTTTTAAATGAATTAGGGCGTTGGTCTTATTGTTGTGTAACTAACTTCTTTATAAAGAAAGATTTAAAAAAAACTTACGGCTCACCTCACGCATATTATTCGGGACAGCCCAACTAGTTTCAAACCTATCTAAGGTTCTTAATCACGGGCTCCCGTTGCAGCAAGGGACTGAGCTATCCCGAATAATATATTATGTGAGATGAGCCGTAATTTTAATAAAATGTTAAAATTAAAAGGTAAAATGCAAAAACGGTAATCTCGGTAACAAAGAGGTCTCGGAACAGCAGGGGTCAAGAGACACGGACAAATGACTCGGTAACTCGGTGAGTTATTACTCATACGTTCCGTTATGAACATCGCGCATAAACAATATCGATACGGAAAACGGATATCCAAATTGATTAACGATTGAATTTCAATTGAAGCTTTGAAGGTTTTGAGTTATTCGTTGACGCGAGATATCAATTTGAGATTTGAAACTAAAGTAGTATCTTACACCGGTATGTTCACATAATTAATAGGTTTATTAGAAGTTAATTTATCGTTGACACGCTATATCTGAACAGATATTAATTAGATTTGAATATTTGATCACGTTTTATATCTTAGGAGTATCTAAGGAGTGTGCTATAAGTTTGACGTGTCTGTCTGTCTGTCTGTCTGTCGTGGCACCGTAGCTCGCGAACGGATGAAGCGATTTCAATTTAGTTTTTTTTGTATGATAGGTGAGTTACGGGCAAGTGTTCTTAGACATGTTTGATGAAAATCGGTTGAGTCGTTTAAAAGTTGTGGGGGGTGAAAGTGGGGAAGAATAATCGAATGTCTGCAAATATAATCGAGTGGGGTCTCAAATGAAAGCGCATCACGTGCACATTACAAAATAATATGTTCAATGAAATTGTCGTTATTGTGTCGGGGGTTTTATTTTAATTTTTCATTTTATGGTTATGTCAAGTTGGTTTTTATATTAATTTGATATACCTACTCATACGCCCCAAAGGCCATGATAAATGATAATGTGTTCCTTATCTTTACTAACAATATCATAACTGTATCATAAGATTAATGTAAAGCTATACCTACTTATTTAACATAATAACTTACACGAGTATATTGTAGTCATGGATCTTAGCTAACTTGTTAGTAAAACTTTAATAAATAAATATTAAATATTTAGCTCACGGACAGCATAATTTTTTAGACATTTAAAAATAAAATATATTTTTTAAAGATTCTTATATTTAATCGTATGAGTATGAGTCATCAGAATAAATAAAGACACTCAGGCTAAATAATTTATTCTAAATACACATTTTTAACATTAACGTTCGAAATGAAAAAAATACCACAACAATTAACAGGAAAAAATGTTTCTCTACCATTATTAAATATGGCATAATTATTATTTACTTGTGATTCCTGCGAAGATACAGCACTGCGCAGTTTCACTTTCTATTCTAAGCATAATGAGGGAAACATTCAAATGAACTTCTTAGCCGAAATATAGAAAGTGGTATACGTATACAATATAAGTATAATGTATTTGCAAATCTCTCTAGTATTATTTTGACAAAAAATTCAAAGAAACAACCTTCAGTTTGTCGCTGAGACGTACACGTTTGATAAGCAGTCACGTAACATATCAGAGATTCGCTTGAGACATTTCACTGTCGTTTGATACAATAGTGATAGTGTCTGAATGTTGTTCGGTGAAGGAAAAAGAAATTTATTCGTGATAGTGACACGTCTGGCAGATAATATATGAATTTTAGTTTTTTTTTTGTTACATTTCATTTTACGTTTACTTATCTTCTGACATTAAGGTTGCTCATAACAAAATTTATCTTTCTACTTTCTTTGCTTACATTTTATGACCGTTTTATGTTGAATCGTCTGTGTTGATTTCGTTCATTGTAAACAACGTTTTGTTCATTATTGCCAATATGATTGCAAAGATATTACGTTGTCAGTTTCCTTATCGTAAAAAAGATATATTATCGTACCATTTGTCGCGATTTTAATCTTAAACTTCCTAATTTAGCGCTTTATAAATTTCGTTTAATTTTGCTAAGTCATATCTACAAACTCTGAATACGTTCCGCGTTAATTGACTATCAAAGACCTTCAATTTTCTCCGATTGCCGTAGGTATATGTTTTGTTGTGTCAGTGTCAAGTAGATCCGGTACCGCACGATCGATATCGCTTGCGCATCTTCCAACGAGGAACCACAGTATAAAGACATAGTACAGTATTCTATCTTCATACAAACGGTCGAACGCAATTCTTGCCTTGGAATGCGGATTTTTATACTATTCAATTTTACAGGAAAGTAGTTCGTACGTCTCGGTCCAGCCACAAAATTTTTCCGTCTCTTTATGAAGGATGTTTTTTCATGACATTTTTATTATAATAACACAACATATATTTTTATTGAACGCTTCCAACTTTATAGAAAATTTCATTAAGAACTTGAAAAGACGGAACACGGTTAATGGCCAACCCGCGTCGGATGTTTTCAAACCAGTCATTGGGCCTCCGACGAGGTTTAACAACTGGTATCTTATCGATAACAACCGGGACCGACGGCTTAACTTGCTCTCCGAAGCACGAAAGCGCGCATTTATTACGTCACTAGCGGTCACCCATCCAGGTACTGACCGCGCCCGACGCTGCTTAACTTTTTCAATTGCTTGCGACCTACTCGAGCAGCGTGCGATGCGCGATTCATTGTATACCATCTTTATTTATACTGTGAAAGAACCGAACGCGGCCGCAAGCGATGCGACGGGCGACGCCACGCCCGCCACGGAATACGGACGCGGAAACGTCACAACGTCACATTTTCGAGCATAAATTAGAGATTCCTAGTTTTTGTCTTATCAAGGAAGCGATGGGAACCGACCAACGACCGGCCACAGCCACACTTAGTGCCGCATGTTCGTCGCGATCGGTCGCGCGCACGCCATTAAACGAACCGAACTATTATTAAACGACAATAAAGTTCGACTCGCACGTTTCGAAACGTCAATTCGAATTATGTATAAGTAATTTTCCGTTTCGCGTTTTAATTGTGTGAGATGATAATGTCGGGCGGCGCGGCGCGTGTTGCAACCGGCGTGATAACAGTGGAGTGTTGTGTGTGAAGGATTCTGTTTATCTGACATTGATTGCTCTTTACTGTGCTATCAGCAATGCCGAACGACAGACGGACAAGGGTAAGACGTCGTATTATAAACGGGAAACACTATTCCTACTAGAGAATGTAATTTAAAATGCAATATGTATGACGTTCATTAAGTGTGCACAAATTGTAGGTAACTAAAAGCTTTTGAATTTTGTTTTTTTTTTTTTGGGAAAAGGTAAAAGTGAGCTCAAGTCAGCGTCTTTTAATAAAAAACAGGAACAAGCGTTTCAGACACACCGTTGATATGTTCCGTGAAGGTAGTTTGATACTCATAGATCATTGACTTGAGAGTTTCGATGTCACTTTGTTTACATGTAGAGGGTAAACAATGCCGGCTTTAATACTAGAATGTGATGTTTACCTGCTTTTTTAACGTGGTAATAAATAGTATCTTACTGTTTTTTCTGTAAGATCGTATGCGAGATTTATATTAATTAAGGTTTCGCTTACAATAACAATACTAAGTGGTTACCTCAGCCCACTCATTTCCAACCTAAAAAAGGACGCAAATACTGTTATTGAATGGAACATTTCGATTATTTATTAATGAATAAATACTACAAGATTAAGTAAATAAATTAGGTTATTAATATAGCAAACTACTTATTTCATTAATTGTAATATTATTCTTTAGAGGATTAGATTATAATAAATGAATATTTTTTTTGTAAGGTTGTCTCCAGATTATTTTGTACATCTTCCCATACTAATGGCCGCACGATACGATTACTAAACAAAACTGCGTAAGTTCATACTGAGGCACTGTTCTTGAAGGTAGTAACTAGTACCAGGTAGAAGTTACGAGGTATTCTTTAATGAAGCGTGGGTAGCATTTCAACCTAACGTGGAAATAGGTTCCTAACTTCCATTGGGATATATAAGGATATAATATCTCGATGGGGTTCAGAGTTACCTATCAGCCAATCGTTTTCTTTGACGATTCGTTTCGCTTCTAGTCTTAATAAAAGACGTATGATGTCATAAAACCATTGCGTTTTCGAACAAAGCTCTTCTACACCGCATAGTGAAAAAAAGTATTTGAAACAGACACGTGGGTGTTTTCCTCTTGCATTAAAAATGCCTTTCTTCATCGATTTATGCGATAAACAGCATAGGGAATTATTTTTTTTGAGTTAAATGAAACACTGTGCACCGGTCGGTTAGCAACTGGGCCGCCCTTGAGATGGCTCTCTAGATCACGTTACGAAATGTTTGCGCTTCCGGGATTCTTCCGCGAAATTGTTTATTTTCGCTTCACTAGAAATAGATTGAGATGTGTTTTCATATTATGTAGTTGAAATGATGGTTACTTGCTTTTTAACCGACGCCGTTTTAGCAAAAATGGAGGGTTATTCCAGTCTATTTGGTGGTAAGGTAGGAAATTTGTTGGCGGGTAAATTTTTTCATGCTTCAAAACTTCCCCGAGATACTTGACCCGTCTTGATAAAAATCCCGTTTATTTGGCAAAGCGAAGCCTGAAGATTAGTGAAAATAATATAAAAAGACAGATCATTAATATGTTTCTATCATTTTGTCCTTATCACTAGAAGGAAGTAAGTACCCTATCGCGCATAGTAACAAGGAACGCGCGCCGGCAGTTTTTTCGCAAGGCGAAACATGAGCCTCTGTTAATAATGTACACAAACATTTGTTTACATTTTGATTCGCGGCGAATAACGTACGAGTAGGTGCTAGATCGGAGATTCAATATTTGTTCGCGATAAAAGTCACGGCGAAAACACATTTTTTTACTGTTAAATGTGTGGTTGATGTACGTGTGAGTAAGTACTAATTTATTGCGATCTGAAACAGTCATAGTAAAGTAAGGCCCAGTGCGTAAGAATACGATATTACGCTATGAGGACACACGGGAGGTCCGGGTTCCCTTGGAGGAATGCAGGTTTACGACGTATTCCTTCACTGTTGTTTAAGGAGATACAATACAAAGATAAACTCCTTATGTAACAGTCATCATTGGTGATTGATAAGTCATCTGTGATTTAAATGCGGACCTCTCGAATAAGAGTACCTACGAAGCCTGGCACTGAATCAGAGTGCAATTAGTTGAGCCTATAGCTTATTAGTGCCACCTATAATATTATAGTAATGTATAATCTTATATTCTAATATATAAAATTCTCGTGTCACAGTTTTCGTTGCCATACTCCTCCGAAACGGCTTGACCGATTTTGATGAAATTTTTTGTGCTTATCCGGTATCTATGAGAATCGGCCAACATCTATTTTTCATCCCCCTAAATGTTAGGGGTAGTCCACCCCTAAATTTTATTTTTTTATTTTTTAGACAAAATTATGGCAAAACAACGATTGCCGGGTCAGCTAGTAATATATAAAATTCTCATGTCACAGTTTTAGTTACCATACTCCTCCCTAAACAACTTGATCGATTTTTACGAAATTTTATATGCATATTCAGTAGGTCTGAGAATCGGCTACTGTCTATTTTTCATACCCCTAAGTGATAAGGGTTGTAAACACCTAACATTTTTACTTTATTTTTTTGTCAATTTTTTTATTTTTATTATTCAATAATGTGGCATCAAAAATGCATACAACCCTAAATTTTCACCCTTTTATCAACAACCCCTATTTTTTAATAGTCTATTTTTAAAACTTATATCGCAAAACAGCGTTTGCGGGGTCAGATAGTAATGTATAATATTCGTTTAGTAAAACGCCAGTGGCTTCAAAGTAAAATTTATCACTTGTCGAAGTCTAACTTGAATACACGACGAAATGACGAAATTCAACCAAAGCCTCTAATGACAGGTCTTTCAGGTATTTCATAAATTTCAACAACATTGTAAGAGGATCGTGCCTTTTGAAATATTAAATTGCGCAAATGACTTGGAGTTTGTTTGAAATTTGCATTATAATTACCTACCTACTTACTTTATTTAATCTCCCAGCAGGCCAACGTTTGAAGTTTTGATAAATTGAGCAAGTACTCAAAGGACGTTGACAGTCGCTTTATGATGCCAAGGTCGACTTGATACTTGATACTATAATTCTCATTCGCAGCGGTGATAGCCCAGTGGCTTAGAATTCGACCTCGAATCGAGGGGTCCGGATTCGAATCCCAGTGGCACGCACCAATGACTTTGTAATAAAAGTTATGTGCGCTTTTTAAAATTAAATATCACCTGCTGTTACGGTGAAGGAAAACATCGTGAGGAAATCTGCATGCCTGAGCCATTCGGGACAGTGCTTATCAAAATTTTAAATTAATGTTTTATAAGAAGAGGAGAATGAAATCGTTTTGAAAAGATACATGGTAGGTACATGGAAACGTTGCATATAATAAAAAACTGAGGTCCATTTGGTCGGTTCGGAATTTCGAACGAGATATTATTATTTCTTGGATCGTAAATCATCGAGCGTTTTGTTATTCAAACTTTCAAAACTTTTTATTCATTATGGCGCAATGTGGGCGTTATGTTGCGTTGGAATATAAATATGAATTGCTCTGATTTATAATTTTATTGTTCACTTTTGTATTCTTTCGCAAACATTGAATCTATTGTTAGCCATACTACTACACTGCGCTAAGGGTTCCCAATTCGTTTCTGAGTGATTCCAAACTCAGTAAAAATTTGTGCCGTGTGCATGAACACTATTGTCAGTGTTCGTACGGTAAACGTCAATCATTGGTATTTCATATGTCAGTCTGTCTAACATCATACCATACTAATGGCACTCGTTCACTTTAGGAATATTTAGACGATAGTGTTTATGCTCAGGGCACTGTACCGTAAGCACTAACATTATCGTCAAAGTATTCGTACGGTAAACCTCAGTCATTGGTATTTCATATGTCAGTCTGTCGGACATCTTTCCATACTAATGGGAGTCGTTAACTATACGAATACTTGGCGATAGTGTTCATAATCGAGGCACTAGTCTGACGCATGTGTTTTATCGTGAAGGGAAATTTTAGTTTGGGGTTGTCAATGTGAAACTTACTTGCTACGCCTTGAATGCAGGTCCTATTAGTATTTAGTAGTACCTACTAATCATTTAAATATATTACCAATAGTCCATCCAAATTGCCATCGGATGCTGTTACGCTTTTTGCGTATCCAACATGAAAAAAAGCACGTAATCTATTTAAATTAAGGAAATAGCTAAAACTCATGGTTATTATT
The DNA here is from genome assembly GCA_905147235.1 of Erynnis tages. Classification (NCBI taxonomy): domain Eukaryota; kingdom Metazoa; phylum Arthropoda; class Insecta; order Lepidoptera; family Hesperiidae; genus Erynnis; species Erynnis tages. Next base: position 1,996,886 of record LR990081.1, read on the forward strand.
TACACGCATTAATCGTATTCATAAAACATGTAGGTACTTTACTTACGAGTATTTATTGCTTCCTTGTTGCGTGCATATTGCATATTGTGGCTCTAAAAAAAGTTTAGTTACAAGTCAGTTATTAAAGAGAAAGGAAGGAAGGAATGATCAGTGGTTGATTTTTTTCTTTTCTTCTCAATGTTAAAGCAACAAACGAGTATGTAGAGTTGTAGAGCACCTAATATTTAGGTAGAGTTCGGTTACACAAACTCCTCTGGTTGGGTTGGGTGACGATGAGCACCCAACCCAACCAGAGGACCACCAGGTGGCCCGTCTGCCTGTATGCCTGACCTTTTATAAAAATAATAATAAAAAAATAAAAAAATAAAAAAATTAAACCGACCTCAAAAAAGTATCAAGTACCATTTGTTACATACTTTTGGCTTACTATTTTTGAGGTTTGAGGATCTTATCTTACTATCTGTAGCGTGTTTAACAATTTTTCCCCATAGCAAAAAGTGCTCAGCGCCGCTAAAGAAGTTTTCACTTCAAAAAGTCATGTTCGTTGCAATATAAGAGGACTAAAAGTAAATAATGGTCGCCTCAAATAAATTATTTCATGAATCAAAAGAGACGAATAATCCCCTAGTTCAGAGCGGACTAAGTGGCTGGCAGTATGAAAATATGGGTCTACCATCAATGAAACTGTTTTTCACACAAAAGACACCAACCCCAAAAAATAGTAAGCCTAAAGTAGGTAGGTATCCAACTTTAATTTCATACTTTTTTGAAGTCGGTTCAATTTTTTAAATTATTTTTATTTCCCAATTTGTATTTTTATTTAACTTTTACCAGCCCTAGATGGTAACAACAGGTGAAAATATCAGCGTTACGCTCAGCTTGAGAGAGGTGGAACAACAGCTAATTGTTTTTCTATGAGAACCTAGCAGTTATCTGCGCGCTAGATCGACCACGTAACTGTAGTCTGGACGTATGCCACTTTCACATTGTTAGAGTTGTATTTCAATTCAATCGAGATATCTCAAGTCAAATTCAAATTTACGGACGGGCTTATAGCCTTACGGTGTAGGTTTTTGCTGTCACTGGAAAAGTCATTCATTCTACGGAGGAGCCCGTCAGAAATGGGCATTCATAAGTGTTACAGAGTAGGAAATGCCGAAACTTCGGCTGAAACTTCGAGAGTGGCCCCCCAGCATCGGATGCAAGCGAAAACAATTAGTTGGTTATGGTTGTTGGACGTTATAAATAACTAGCTTCTGCCAGCGACTTCGTCCAGGTTGGCCTAATAATTTCACACAGAGAGGGATAAAAAGTAATCAGACGGGTCGTGTTCGTTTTTTTTGTTTGTTTGCATTTTGTCCAACTTAGAAAATGGTAAGAGTTTCATCAAAATTGGTCCAGTAGTTTCCGTCCGTAATATGGACTAAAAACTAAAACTTTTTTTTCTATTAGGACAATAGAAAAAAAAATTAAACCGACGTCAAAAAAGTATGAAATAACATTTGTTACATATCGTACTTTAGGCCTACTATTTTTTGACGTTGGTGCCAAAATTTAAATACTAAAGACTACTAAAGAGACCAACCTCAAAAAATAGTAGGCCTAAAGTATGTAACAAATTTTATCTCATACTTTTTTGATGTCAGTTTAATTTTTTTTTGTATTGTCCTAATACTCCTAATTGAACATAACACTGACACGCAGTGAATTGTAAGCAATGAGGTATTGCGCGTGACATGGCATTTAGAACATGGGCTCAGTTGCTAACGAAGGGTCTATACAAACGTGTGTATTATAGAGCTGCCATTGTTCGGGAAACTTGTATTTTTCATCCCAGCTTTCATTTAACTTGAAAACCTGCGCTTATCCGCAAAACCAGTGGTTACTGGTTAGCCCTCTTCTCTGAACGATGGAAAGAACTTTCTAAACATTCTCGATTCGAACCTTCTCGTACAAACCTGACCTTTGTAGGTGGTGCATTAGGCTGCTTTTCCACCAGAGATGTGCGAGGATGCGTAGCGAGGGATGCGTTTTTGAAGAACCAATAGAATTGCTTCATTTACTTAGCCTCGCTCCGCTAAGCCGTTTCCACCAGAGCTGTGCTAAGCGAGGCTAGGTAAATGAAGCATTCTATTGGTTCTTCAAAAACGCATCCCTGGCTACGCAGCCTTAGGCCAGCATGCTCTTTGGTCAACATCCTTCTCATCGTGAGAGGAATCCGACCCTGCTACGCCAATAATGGGCTATAGACCGATTCATTATAGTTTCCCCGTACCCATAGACACCCTACCCTTCACCACAGGCATAGGTTGTTGTATTTGCAATAAGGCTAAGTGTGTTTGCATTTAAAAAGACGTAAACAGTCATACGTATCAACTGATGGTACGAGTAAGTAGCTGTCGTCGCCTACGAGCAACACCAGGGGAGTCGCCAGTGCGTTGACGGCTATATATTACTAAGTACCTTTTAGTATAGGTAAGGCTCCTTGAGTTTACAGGAAAACTTCCGAGCTAAGCGCAAAGCTTTCCAACTTCAGACAGGCATTAAGCATTAAGTTAGGACTTAGGTAAGTTAGGTAGAGAGTAACAACGGTTTCCACTTAATTTTTAACTTGCTGCATTTTTCACGAAACTTTATCTCTACCCACGAAAACAGAAAATGTTACGTGTCTCTTTGCCAGCGTTGCCAACGACACAAAATTAATGTTTCAGTTTTATTTCAATAGAGCTAGATTATAAGCATTACTGTAAACAGGTCCGGGTGTATTAAAAATGCTTTCGAAAGATTATATCTATGTAATTTTTGTGTTTGATTGATTTGTAACTTATACTCGTAAATAAGTTTGACCAGCCAGATACAAACACTGGGTTTTCATCTCAAGTTGGCGCAGAGATTACGCCACATGTTGGCACCGTTGCCAATCGTGTCACATTGAAGACTGCTTACCGTTCGATAAACGCATTATCATGTGTTTATATAAAAGTGAAGTGAAGAGTCGCAAGGGCAGAGGTCGTAGTGTATCGGATTTCGTTTTGGATTCAAAGTTATCCTATAAGGACCTATCACTATGATGAAAATATACTATGATCCTTTTTAGATCACGGCTTTGTACGTGTATCTGGAATTGCAACTAAAATCTTACAACAATATTAGCTCTGTGTGAACAAACTTAAAATTTATTGGATTTTGATTCTCATTAGAATTTGGCTTCCTATTCCCTTCCATTGCTGTTTCCTTGGTCCTCATTAGTATCAACGCATCCACGAGTTGTCTATTTGAAATTGCGATAGCTAATAGTATAGTCAGTATCTACGAGTCGTGAGCTCAATCTTCATTGGTAGGTTTGATGTTGACTGTGGTGATGAGTGTGATCACGCGATTGATGTGTGGCGTGTTCTTAGACTGCTGTACTTTGCTGAAAGTGTACAATATCCCTGCTATTCGTCATCTGTGCTCACGATTCGTGATGGTTACTATATTTTCAGTAGCCTGCATGTTCGTTTCTCATTCACAGCAAATAGGCCAGTAAATAAAGCATTTTAACCTCGCACTAAATTTCCGATCCAATTTTTTTTAGGTTAAGGGTCAGTTACTGACCATAAAAACACAAAATGCTGACAGATCCAGGTGACCAAAAAGACGGCTTTTTTTATTGGCCTAAAAATATTATAGTAACAATAAAGACGTTGATAATTTAGAGAGGCCGGTAAGGTGATAAAGGTCGCAATGTATCGGACATCGAGCCTTATACCGCGTACCTCTGTTGAGTAAACATTGATGAGACAATACGCATAGATCACAGTTTACATGTAAGTGCTTGTGCACTTGAACAGTAAATACTTTTGTTGGTAATCAGTAACTGACATCAATATACTATGGTCTGTGTGTAGTGACACCAATTCACATTTACCGCAGGACATTATTTTGCTCGTTTGAGCAGTGCTCACAAACTTGAATCCTTAATAATTTTCTGTGTTGTAAGAGTGTTTGAATGAGTGCGCGACACTAACATAATGTTATAATATCACTAAACTAAATACTTAAAACAAGTTCTACATAATAGTTACCGTCGCGGCGATTAAAATAAACATCTATATTTGGAGACACGTGTAATGCTAACGTTACGTCACGTCTCGTGACAAATGTGCCCTGCAAACCAACAAAGTATTTACTTAAAGGAGTGTGTGTATCAGTAGTTTGATGTAAGTACGAGGACGACGTTTAACAGATGCTGGTCTTAAGGAGTATTAAATGTGAACATTAATAATATCCTACTTCCTGCTTTCTACTACTATTATTTATGAATGCGAAAGTTTCTGATGGTGAATGGATAGATGGATGTTTGTTACACTTTCACGCAAGAACGGCAACATATTTGGATGAAATTTGGTAGACAGATAGATTATAACCTGGATTAAGCTATGTTAGGGTTTTGAAAAATTCGTGTGAGTCCAAGGATGGTTTCAACGATGCGAAAATTTGAAAAAATATATTATAGTTTGCACTAAGTTTGCCTCAATCTTTTTAACTTTTGCGGGTCTGCTGTATAAGATCCCTGTATGGGATACATGTATGGAATCCCTGTATGGGGTACTGTACGGGATCCCTGTATGAGCAGTGCTCTTGTATTGTGCTTTTTTCAATTTGTTATGTCTCCTACAATTATTTTGGGTACATTAATAAATTTAAAAAAATGCGTGGAACATAGATAAACAACAATTTCCGGGTCGGGACAGCTACTTTGTCAATACGCGTCAGCTTGTCACAATGCAATATCTATATTTGTGGCATTGTTCACAACGTGTCAATTTGGTCACGGTGCACAGGGCACGTGTCACTTTATCTTATCACTGCAACGCCCACGTGAGGCGTTTCGTGTTTACTTATTACGTCATCGGATGTATTGTCCCAGAACCGCGGTAGCTTCCTCGTTGTTATGAGTTGTATTGTTATTGGTTGTTATTGAAAGGTGGGATTTTTTTATTAATTATTAAATGTTATGAGCGTGATTTAAGTCGGTAGAGTCATTGCAGTTCGCTTGGGGAGTTACCTTACTACAGATATTCGTATATCGTGTTTCTGCTGCCGTATTCAAATCACACCTCTCAGGGGAGACAAACGTTTTTGGGCCAAATGTGTTTTATTTTGACTAAATTGGATACATTGGCGTTAGTCATTAAATTAAATTTTATGTATCTGAATGAAGTATATATTATTAATTAGTTCAGTCCCGGTCCCGTTTGTTATCGATAAGGGTAGTTTCAAAGCATCTGACACGGGTTGGCAACGCATAGCCCGTTTCTTCTGGAGTACTTCCCATCTTGAGAGGAGTAACCCGTACCCAGCAGTAGACCATAGACCAGGTTGCAGCCGTTCAGTCAAGTTAATCAAGTAATATTTTTAACTTGAAATAGAAAAAAATACTCGAGTATAAACGAAGCTAGAGTAAACGAAGCTACACACTTAGCTTACAGGAAGGTCGAGAGGCAATCGTTCCAGTGTCGTGAATGTGTCGACTTGATGCGATTTAGTGTGTCATGTCTACGTGTGTGTAGATTCTATACTTGCGACTTTAGATGTTGAAGTTATTGAGCAGTGGTTAAGACACCGGTGTGCTGCGCGGAGGGTCCTGGGTTCGATTCCCAGCAGAGCAGAGATTTGAATGATGAATTTGAACTTCTGTTTCTGGTCTGGGTGTGTTGTGTTCTTGTCTTGTGTGTGTCCATGACCCCACAACGCACGGAATCCTAGTGTGGGGCTATGAGTGTGAAGCGTTATTTATTTATTTATAGTTCAATATATCATGAGTTGCTTTGCGGAAATCAATGTTACATAGTGCATTTTTTACCGTGCAACTGTAGTCGCAGTTATTTTAATTCTCAATGCGTAGCGAATTAGCATGCAGACCGATGTTAACTAATCATTGCAACAGTGGTCACCCGCCTGTCTGTCTGTCTCTTGGACAGACTCGACTTTTCGACAGTCTCGACTTTACTTTACTTTGCACATGAAATAGAGAGTCTTCTAGGTAATCTAGCTGTACCAGGAACTCACGAGAATCGGCTTCGGGTAAGTTCGTGATTCGACATGTAGTATCACCAGTCATGTGAGGTTCGTTAAAAAACTCTGAAAAATAAAATCCTAATGTAGAGTGCAATGCGTCGGACTAAACTATATACAGTCGAATATAGTTTAGTCCGACGCATTGCACTCTACATTAGGATTTTATTTTTCAGAAAGAACGAATGCAGCTATGTTTAGAAACTGTAGGTAGTTATGTCATAGAAGTCGTCGAGTCTCAACAAAATTTGATGGATTGTTTCAAAGAATACTGTACAAATAACAGCTCGTGCAAGGTCGAGGCGCACTCGGCGTGATGCGAATGTATCGCGCCCAAGTCTTACCAGTGTTTACTTGGATGATTGAAGTGCACTGTGTAGTGTGTATGGCATACAGTTACTACGAGATGAGATAAATAATTTTGGACAGCTGCTTGATAAAAGTACCTACTTTTTGTCACCGAAATTTTGCAAAATATTTAGATACTAATATCAAAAGGTTTTTTATTAGTGGTCGCAATCCAATCTTTTGACCGACAGTGTATACGACACAATGCGTTGATTTTCAGTTTAATTAATATCTAACAGAAGGATGTACATATGTTATACGGGTTGGTGGACTGTACATGCCCTTGTGAGCATTATTGTGAACACTCAAGCCAGCTTTTCACTATGGGATATAGTATAATTATATCTTGAGATTTTATCGCTTGTCATACATTTTGTACGTGACCGTTCACACTGTGCTATAATACTCGTATATATTACATCCCACAGTGAAAAGCCGACTTCAGGCGTGCAGGTTTGCTCTCGATGTTTTCCTTCACTCCACTTTCTTATCACTCCAAATAGTGTTAATGACCATTCCATATGATCAAGCTTCTACGTGCTCAGAGTTCTTCAAATCGTTGTTTCTTCAACTATTAATATCACGTTACTTCAACCGTCCGTCCCAAAGAAAACAAAGGTTTTATTACTACCGTTACTTCTATTCACATTGCATTAATTAAAAATTTATCCTTCTCTATATTTATATACAGAAAAAAGGTAATTGCTCTACCATGAATCACGTTTAATACGCTCAAAGTGTTCGTCTGAGAAATGAGTGTACTGGCGCTTACGTAAAGAATAATAACAGTAGGTACGAATGCATCACGGTTCTAGGAAAAGAAAATGCGATACTGAGTGTATTAACAGTGCTGTCTGCTACCCACTAGTGAGTACTAGTGACCCACTGCAGGGTCGGGTCTCTTCTCACAATGAGATAACGACCTGAGGGGTGCAGTGGTTAAGACGTCGGTGCGCTGCGCGAAGGGTCCTGGGTTCGATTCCCGGCGGTGCAGAGATTAGAATGATGAGTTTAAATTTCTGTTTCTTGTCTTGTGTGTGTGCATGGCACCCACGACACAAGGAATTCTAGTGTGGGGCTATGAGTGTGAAGCGTTATTTATAAATTATTTATTCATACGAGGCTGTACTGAAGATAGTGGGGATTGATAGTTTTTGATTTTTGATATTTTTTTATTATTAAACTAATAAAGCTGATAGAATTAAGACGAGAGTAATTGATAAATGATAGAAATTATATTATACTAGCTGACCCAGCAGGCTTCGCTCTGCCAATGATTTTTTTTTATTCATTTTTATTTTAATTTAATAGCCTATGTTACTCAGGCTGAATGTAGCTTTCCAATGGTGAAAGATTTTTTGAAATCGGCCCAGTAGTTTTTGAGTTTATTCGTTACAAACATACAAAAATACAAATGTTTTCTCTTTATAATATTAGTATAGATGAGGAAACGCGACCGATACGGGCTCTAATTGCGAACTGATTTAAATGATAAAAAATGCCTCGATGTCGCGTCAACTGGTGTGATTTGTTGTTGTTGAGGTCTTAGTCCATCTCGTAGACGGGGAGACGTCAAATTGAGGGCAGAACGATGAGTGTCGGGTCGCCTTAGGTTAACTTTGTGTCCTTATTGCCGTGTCGCTACAGAAGTTGTGCGCACGACAACGTCATTGCATACATTTTATTGCATGTCAATGTCATGTCCGGGTCCGGGTTCGAATCCCAGTGGCACGCACCAATGACTTTGTGAAAAAGTTATGTGCGATTTATAAAATTAAATATCACCTGCTGTTACGGTGAAGGAAAACATCGTGAGGAAACCTGCATGCCTGAGAGTTCACAAAAAAAAAGGTTCTCAAAGGCATGTGAAGTCCACCAACCCGCAGTAGGCCAGCGTGGTGGACTAAGGCCTACATCCCTCTCATTGTGAGAGGAGACCCGACCCTGTAGTGGGTCATTAATGGGTTACTGACAATGTCATGTGCAATTTGAACAGCTCAATACAGAATCCTGCGTTCAAACTTCATCGTGTTGGTTGCTCGGTTACGTCAGTCTTCATCCTCCTTCCTTTCAGCCCTTTGTAGTCCACTGTTGGACTGGACATGGGTCTCCCTTAATCGACAACAGACAATCTGCAACGGACTTATTTCAATTCGATATAACTTGGATGCAAGAAATGATTAAGTATATCTTCTATAATATTAGTGTAGATGAAGTTTCTATTACCTTACGTTATGACCGAGTATCAAAGCGATACATTATAATTTATTAATTCATCGCTCGACGTGTTGTAGTTGTGTATTCAACTCATGCACTTGATTTGTTTTGTAAATATTAAGTATATGTACTTAGTTCACGGAAAATTTCCGAAGCAGGTAATGTATTGTACACTTCGTTAATAAAAAGATGGAAACATACTCTGTTTCTATTTTATAGATATGTATGCTTTCTTGTAGCTCCTCTGGCATCGGATAGCTAAAAAAGAAATGTCCTATCTGAAGAACCTAAAGTTTTAGACTTCTCTTATTAAAATACTCGTGTCACCTTCCTCGTGGAGACGCTATTGAGACGTTATATAACAGACATTTAAGTTGAAGCGGTCTCTTAATGAAATACTGGTGAAGCCGTACAAATATATCAATTAATTGCGTCTCTGTGGAGTACTCTTAGATTTAATTAAAGTTACGCAAAGGAAAAAATACGTACAGGTTAATGGTTATTTATTTTCCATTCAATGTTTCTGTGTTTAGTTTGTAATTTACCTATTGGGTATTGAGAAAGTTTATTGTACGATACGCAACAGATTTGCCGTGAGAGGACTTGAGAAAAACTCCTTAATGAACGTCATACATGATAGAATATTATCTTCTTTATATTTTCTTCCCATACTCATGCCACACGTTATCTTAGATACGAATACTTTGACGATAGCTCGGGGCACAGATGGTCTACACGCTCCTCTGTTAACTACTTCTATACTATAAAAAACCGTACTACGCACTGACGAACCTTCGTCGGACGCGTATCAAGACTATCAAGTGTACGGAAGTGCAGCCGCTGGGTACACAAGTACAGGTTAGCCTTCGTAACGCATGCGTCAGCGTCTATTAGTACGATACATTGTGTTCTCTTGTCGGGTACATAAGATTCTGAAATTGTAAACATCGCCGAAGGTTCTGGCCTAAATCCGACTTTGAATGGGTTTTTTCGGAATTTTTCAACGTTCAATTGCCAGGGCCAACCGCGGGAAAATGCGAAAGTGTACCAGACACTTTAAAGAAAAGAAAAGAATGCGTTTATTGTTGACTGTTACACGAAAAGATGTTACAAAAATTATAATAAGTTAAGAACAGTCTACCCTATGCGGGCATACAATAATTATATCTTAAAAAACTAAAACTAAATTTTATATTATAATTATGTTAAAATAAGTTGTGATCGTTTAGCAGTCCAATTATTTATTTATTTTAATATTTTTCCTGATCGAACTCATCGGCTATGCAATGTGCCACCCATTTCTGGGTAAAGAGAGAAAAAGCCGGAGGAAAAAACTCTCGACACAGTTTTAATTTATTAATTTATTTATTTTTGCGCGCAATTTTTTCGCATTTTCTCGCGGTTCCAATCCTTTTCCATCGTCCCAACTGCTTTGAGGAACGCACAACAGAAACAGCACAGAAATCCGATTTGATGGTGTGCGATGGTGTGTCGCCTGTACTCATGATGTCTAAGATGTTCGCATCAAATTTAGTATCTTCGCAAACGCAAGGTGCGTCCAACGGAAATACAAGACACGAAGAACATGCTGATTCACTAAGGTTAGGCACAACTGGTCTCCGTAGGCTGAAGTGCTCAGGGCACCCATGGGCCATACCCATAACCATTAATAGAAAAAGGGTTAAGAAGGCTTATAATAAGGTACTCCTGCAAGCTACGATGGTTCTGCCACCTTTATGAATTGTGTTCTCTTGTCGAGTATACCATTATACATATGATTCAATCGGCAAGCGCCTTTGGCCTTTGTGGCCCAAATTCGAGATTGGTTAAGTGATTTGGGGAAGTCTGGTCAAGTGTGATGTTTTGGATGGGCAGTCAGGATATTTTTTTTGAAATCACAACAAACTAAAAATAGGCATAGGCATAGAAAACTAGGTTATTGAATTTTGGTTATTAGTCCGGCAAACATAGTTTTTGGTTATTTTCTGTAATCTGCAGACAATTGCAGTCGTAAGTTATAAGTAGCTATATAATAACATAAGTTTAGTTGAATAAAATTATCCGTATTTTACGATCTAAATTTTTCGAAGTAATTCTAAGTTAACTACAAAAATGTTATGTGTACTATGTCCCTATCTAACCCCAATCATCACATACTTGCTGTTACAGCGTACAACCAAATTGCAGATGAAACGCGCTTAAATTTAAACATACGAGTAGCTACAAATACTTGGGCGTCTCCGAAGTATGCGAAACTGCGAACAGTTTGTTGGTACAGGTGTTGGTACAGCTGCATTCTTCGACGGAAATGACGACACCCGCAATGACGCCTCAAAGTTAGAGTTTCGTAAACGCCCAAGATATACGAACGCAGGGGCGCGATTCTGTATGACCATTCACACTCATATCGCGGCAATGTCGTATCTTATCCGTGATAAAAAGTAAAAAAACGCTAAAAAGTCAAATATCGTGACAATCTATTATGTGCCTTATAGTGTTATGTTCATGAAATGACGTACGGTTCGATGTCACACGATATCGGCACGAAATCTGAATAGTTATACAGAATCAGGGCCCTGGTTGAAACACGATGACGTCATGAAATTCCCTCTTGTTTGGCCCTGTGAGGTCGCTAATGTTTGACATTGGCAAGGGAGCGCGAGTTTTGATAATGATGACCCTTCGTTGAACTTCTGTAGGTATATTCTTAAGTACAAACACACCACTCACTATTCATAAATTGTTAGAATGTTATGTTGTTAGAATGTCTTTCTCTTAAATAAATGATTCTTAAGATACAAAATCCCAATCATAAGTAATCTTTTGGTTGAATTTTTTTTGTAGTAGCAACGAACAGCTCCGCAATTGGATGACAAAAATCGAATTGCGATTTCGAAGAAGCTGCTGCTACTGCTACTAATAACGTGGAAAATGCTCCGTTTATTTCCCATTACAATTGAAATCCAGTTTCCAATGGTAGCAAGATGAAAGGTGTAGTTACCGTCAGCTCTGAAGGGCGCTAGACGTGAGAGTCGAGAGCTGGCTTGACTCGAGTATCGACGTTTGTAGCTCACTTCACGTGTTTAGTCCTTGTAAGATGCTCTAGTGCGATATTGTCTTCATAAAGGGAAAATGCTGGTCGCTTCCTTTAGAAGGCTAATCAGGAGGCTAAGCTTTAAAAATAATTGCTCGTTTATGGAACAATGTTTAAATGTGGACGAAATCGAGTTCAATAGAAAAAGAAAAAAACGGAAGAAATGAAACAGTTTTCGCAAAAATAACTTTCTACCTTTACTGAAATGTCATATGAGATGTATTGTTTACGCTGCGAGTGACGTCATTAGCATGGCGGCAGCGCCGAGAATATTTGTTTGCAAAAATTTTTTTTACAATTTTTTATGGGTTTTTATGACTTACGAATTCATATAAAAAGCTTTTTGACATGGGCCGTAATACCCTATTACGTAATAAGTTAAGACGGACCCTTAAGTAGGGACTAAATAAATTAACCGACTTGGCATTACATGGATCTCAGAACCTTTTACGGAAGAAGAACTGAGTTGCGAGACTTGGGTTTTTTACAAGTTATGTTTTTGATGGCATTAGTGTGTCATATGTCTGTCTGTCTTGACATCTTCCCATACTAATGCACTATCGGTATGATTACTGTACGAAACTACGTAGTTCATGCAAATACTTAAGGAAAGACGAATACGAAACGACAAAATTCTACACATTTTATCGAAGTACATTTTCCTCCTGGACGCAACCCACGTGTCATCTATTTATATAATCGCGTTTCAAAACAGTTGTTATGTTGTCAGTTGTCTAGTAACGTTCATTTGCATTTTTGCTATTGTGTGCAAATGAGAGTCATTAAGATATTACTATCGACAGTCCTTATTGGAGGATTTTATTTCTTGCGCGAGAAAGGGACAGCGGTTTCGTTTACGTATTGCATTTGTCGTAATACCGAAGTGCAACGAGAAGCTATCATCGCATATCAAATGTATGAAAGGCCGATCCATCGGTTGTTATTGTCCCCGAACGTTTGGTCGTTGAAGCAAACTTCTTAAATTCCATCGCAGTGCCAGTAACCAAGTCCAATTGTATTTCTAAATCATGGGGGCTTTGTCCTGATTGGCTGACATAACAGACCGAGCAACTAACACGATAATATTTAAATACAGGGCTCCGTATGGAGCTGTTCAAATTGAAAAAAAAAACACTGAACTATGGTAAAATGATTGCAATGACACCTAATTCAACATGATACTGATTGATAAGCAACAAAATGTATGCAATGACGACCCAATGAAACATACAGAAAATACCGTGTCATTTTTAAATTGATTTGAGGACACATATAAGAAGACTTGATTAAGGTTCTTAATGCGGCAATCTCAGATTTTTTTCTCTTGTAAATAAAATGAATTGATAGATAGAAAGAGCCATTAGAGCCAAAGTAAGTATGGGTGTTAAGTGGGAATCTTCACAATTGATTGAGCTGACTGGCCTCGACACGCATCTGAAATTGAAGAATCAATTGATTACGGCGGCATACAATTTGATTAGACGCACAATCACTTGTTGACGACCGGATTTATTGTGAAGATCTGAGATCTTTCGCATAGAATAAAGGAATATGTTAAAGAAGATGTCTCTTAATTTAAACTAATGCTGCAAATTAAATACTTGTTATCGTTTGTTTCCTATTTTATAAAACGAAATGTTCATATAGCTGCATTGTGAATATTTTATGCGAGATATTCTTTTGAGCGTTTTATTTACCTTCATATTTTAATCGTGTGTATCGTTGCCCAAAACATTACGGGAGCCACCTCAGACCTCCGAATTTATAATAATATATTATAAATTTATCATGTCAAACAGAGCTTCAGCGTAATTTCTTAAAAGTACTAGCTCAAGCCTTGTTTGATATTAAAGTACCGGTGGGCGGCAGCGACCAATAAACTATTAGGTTTCCAGCACGCTTGTTTGCTAGCTTATGGGCACCATCTTTTTCATCGCACGGTATTACCACGGTCTTGCTGCGACAGGTGCTTTACCGTGTAAACAGGACAGTTGAGTCGTATCGATCAAAAGTTTATAATTGAAGGGTAGCACGCACGTGGGGAGGATGCACCGCGGGGGAAAATTGCGAACACGAACATACGCAATTAGCAACGACGGGGGTGTAATAATATAGCTCCGCCATGGCTTCTGTTGTTAACGCGCTGACGATATCATTATAATGTGAACTGAGCCCCGAGCATGAATACTATCGTCAAAGTATTCGTATATGTGTAAAGTTAACGTGTGCCATTAGTATGGGAAGATGTCAGACAGACTGACATGATGATACTAATGACTGACGCTGACGTATACCGTGCGCATACTTTGGCGATAGTGTTAGTATAGCATTTAATTTAGAATAGAATAGAATTGACTAGAAATTTGCTACCAGCGGTCATCCGTCCAGGTACTGCCCGTGCTCGACGTCGCTTTACTTCTCCGATCGCTTGCGATGTACTTCTATCTACTTCTACTTTCTATTTTTTTTCTATTATAAAGAGGAAAAGTTTTTATTTTTGTGTGTATGTTTGTAATGAATAAACTCAAAAACTACTGTGTCGAACATTCACCCTGAGTAAAATAAGACTATATTTATTTCTAGAAAAGATAAGGGATCCTTACTAAAAGTTTGTGACTCAAAAAAAATTTGGATATTAGTCAAATTAATTGGCAGAGCGAAGCCTGCCGGATCAGCTAGTTATAGGTACAATATTTTGTTGGGCGTTGTTTTTTATATTTGAATGTAATCAAACCCTTAAGGTCAAGGGCCAGTCGGTTGCTGCAATAACCTAAATATGTAAAACAAAAGCCATAATATGATAAATGAATAAGAAACGTCGAATCATAATAGCATAATGGACGTGATTCTTTCGAGAGGTGCGTGTCACGGCCACAGAACGTTGCTTCTACAGGCCATGCATCGTTGAATTGAAATTATTTTTTTTGTATAATTTATCAAGGAAAATATGTTGCACAATGCGGGTTATTAGTTATTCTTTAGGTATAGCGTCGGAACGAAAGGTTAGTTAGATATCTGTGCCGTGAGCTTGAACACAAAACCGCGATATTTCACCCGTCTATCAAAGCCAAGCGCATCGGCAACCCTTGCAATAAATCTATAAAAAACCTGTAGAATTATGATTCACCCAATCGCGTTCACACATAGACACTAGGTGTCGCGACTGAGTGTACCATTCCACAAGTGTTGTAGTTAAAATAAGCCTTTATCTACTTAGCATACATTTGATGTTTTTAATTTGTAGCTCAGTATCCTTCGGCGGTTAACCCTGCAATGACTTTACATACATGTTGACCCTTTTAAATTGGTAGTTTCAGTGATATCCAGATCATAATATGTTTCGGAGTTTAACCCTACAAATGTCCGTTGTATGTAATTTGTACCTCAGTATCTTTCAGCGTTTAACCCTTATTATTTTCTTTGTTACAGATAGGAGCGGGCGCGACGGGGCCCGGGGGCCGGCGGGCGCTCGAGCTGATCCTCAGCGGAGGCCTCAAGTCCCTGGCGAGGCCTGCCAAGCCGGTGCGGAGGGCGGCGTCCCGGGACTCCGTGCTGTCGCAGCCGCAGCCTTTGCTCGAAGGTAAGGTCTTTGTTAAAATGTGTGCTATATCTTCTTTTCTTATATATAAAATTCTCATATCACAGTTTTAGTTACCGGCTTGACCGATTTTTATGAAATTTTATATGCATATTTAGTAGGTCTGAGAATCGGCTACTGTCTATTTTTCATGCCCCTATGTGATAATATATAAAATATTTTCACCTAAATTTCCACCTTTCTATAACTTATATATACGGCAAAACAAAGTATACATATAATTTAATACGTGAGGCGAAAATTTTGTGTATAGGTACTTTACAGCTCACTACGCAAACGAAGCAGTTTGAAATTTGCCACAATTAAAGTTTATAATAATATGGATAAATAAAATGCATTAGAAATACATGAAATTCATCAAAAAACACGCCACACACATTACCAAAAATTTGAGTAGATACTTTGACTTGCACACATAGACAAACATAACGGGACGTACATTCAGTTACGTCGCTGCAAATATTGAAAGCTCGTGGACGAAGGCAGTACTTAGTAAACCACCACGTTCGCCTAATGCGAGTTGGTAGACTTCATACACACAAGCCTTTGAGAAAACTGAGTACTTTCTACCTCCTTAAATACTTCTAGCATAAGTAGCAAGTAACCTTATATGATAATTCCACAAATTTGAAACATTTTGTTAAATTTATTTACCAATAGAATTGAATTCAATAATATCATTTCTTAGTAATACAATTTTTCAGTATTTCCGATAGCAAATTCGCGGAAATATTTACGCATTGGTACATAATGTTTGTTTTAATGCACTCCGAGGAATGTGGTGAACTAGTGACTAATTTGATTCGTATATAAATCAAAATAATAATAGAACGGCCTTCTCTACGATAATAAGCTCGGCAATGTTAGCTGTTTTAAATAGCTGGCCTTTTAAAAAAAGTCGCGGAAAAATAATAAAAATAATGCCCTTGGAATATTAGAAGTCAAACGCGGGGCTCTTTCGTTACACATTAATAAAAAAAATCAATAAACCGAATATCAGTCGCGGCGCAGAATACCAATGAGGCGAATTATCATGCCACTTAGTATTCGCGAATACATCTAGAAGTTGTTTTTAATCTGTCGTAAAACCTGTCGGTTTGAAAAACAAACGTACACTCACAAACCTTGCTTCGCATTAGCAATGTAAATGTTGTGAGAGACAGATAACCATTATAACCAACTATTCCACAAAACACCGGTTTGTTGACCTAGAGAAGGAATTTGGCTATGAAGTTTTGATGATATACTCGTAGAAAGAGCGAACGAGCGTACAGGATACCTGTGCCGTGAGCATTAATGACCCACTACAGGGTAGGGTCTCCTCTCACAATGAGAGGGATGTCGGCCTTAGTCCACCACGCTGGCCTACTGCGGGTTGGTGGACTTCACATGCCTTTTAGAACATTTTTTTTTGGGAACTCTCAGGCAGGTTTCCTCACGATGTTTTCCTTCACCGTAACAGTAGGTGATATTTAATTTCATAAATCGCACATAACTTTTATTGCAAAGTCATTGGTGCCACTGGGATTCGAACCCGGACCCCTCGATTCGAGGTCGAATTCTAAGCCACTGGGCTATCACCGCTGCTCGTGAGTACCTACCACTAATTATCATTGTCAGTCTGTTCCGACATCTTCCCATACTAATGGCAGCTCGATACGATTACTTCCGAAACGATACTTCCGAAGGTCATGCTCAGGACCGTAGATATCAACTGTCAAGTGAACTGCACAGTCTGGTGTGTCTACAGCCAAATTCCATTACCGCATGAAACGCCGCTAAATGGGTTCCATCGCCACTTCTATCAGAGATTGTTGGCGTTCTTCCACGCAAGGATGAAGCGTTTATTGCAAGCGCTTAATTCATATCTTTTTCCTCTCTTAATTCAACACCTTCATTGAGCTTCACACTCATAGCCCCACACTAGGATTTCTAGGATTGAACACACGAGAAACATAAATGACGTAAAACAAAACCTGTAAAAAAACCAAGTCTCGCAACTCAGTTCAGTTATTACTGAACCGTCTTGGTATTCCAAGACGGTTAATTCATTCAGTCGCTACAAAGGTCCATCTGTCTTACGTTATTACGTAATCAGCTAACCTAATAAAATAATAATATTATTATATCGTATATTGACCGTAACAATATTAAAAATCTTTTGTGTTTTGAATTAAAATATTCAATTAACGTCAAAAGTAATGGAGGTTTATAGCATATTAGCGACTGCATCTCCAACGTGCAGACATGCGCGACCCAGTTACGTTCTTTTTTCGGTATAAGACGAGATAAATGTCAGTTGCATCTAAAATATAATGACGACCGCCCGCTCTCTCCTAGCCTAGATCAAATTGAATTAAGCTCCCTATTTGTAGACAGTACATTTGTCAAGTGACCCATTAATAACCCACTACAGGATCGGGTCTCCTGAGTTAGTTCACCATGGCTTAGTGCGGGCTGGTCTTCACCTTTGAGAACATTTTTTGTGAACTCTTAGACATGCAGACATGTTTTCTCACGATTTTTTCCTTCACCGTCAGCAGGTGATATCAATTTTATATTTTATAAAGCGCACATAACTTTTTTACAAAATCATTTGTGCCACTGCGATTCGAACTGGGCTTTCACCGCTTATACATTATCGTCGTATTACATTTACAACTACTTAATTATCATACCGTCACGATGTAGCTGCTAATAAACATTATTGTTTTCTAATGACGGATATGTTAATGTTTTGACCTTTGGCTGTACTCGTAACATTCGCGTATAAAATTTTATGGCTCTACTTTATGAGACTGTAATTTTTAGTCTGAGTGTACATTTATATGCCTGAGAAAGTTTTGATGGGTGCAATAGCAAGCTAGACTGCACAGATGATCGGATACATTCACTTTACATATGCAATTATATGACGGATCGTGACTGACGGTGGAAAAAAGCAAATAACATTCAAGAAGTTAACATTCACAAAAGTGTTTACATGATATTTACGATTCATGTGGTTTTATTCACGATTCAAGCGGTGATAGCCCAGTAGCATAAAACCCCTCTCGAGGGGTATGGGTTTGTATCCCAGTGACACGCACCAATGACTTTGTAAAAAAGTTATGTTCCTTTTATTAAATTAAATGAAGGAGAAAAGTGAAGGAAAACATCGTGAGGAAACCGAAATGCCTGAGGGTTCACAAAAAAAACAGCGTCATCAAAGGCTCGCGAGGACTTAACACATCCTCAAACTATCCTGTCTTGGTGTCGTTCTGTGACGATTTAGGATGTGTTTCCACTAATGCAAAGCGGAGAGTGGCAAAGCTCCGAGTCAGTGGAAACCCACCCTCTTGGTTGTATTAAAATACAAAATCTAAATTTCCAAAGGGATAAAAAAAAATGTGTTTGTGTACCTAAGTGCCGTTGTATACACGTACACAAGTTTTACATTAAAGTATGCGACTTCGGAAATCATCCCTGTGTATAATATAGAGCTAAATCTTCTGGATGTGACATGGAGTTTCCGTTTTCTGTCTTTTTTTTTTTGGCACCTCACACATGGCTTTCTGAACCCAAAGTAAGCTGTGAGCTTGTGTTATGGTAACCAGATAGCTGATAAACTTACATGTATATTTTTTAAATACATACCTGATAATTTACACCCAGACACAGAAGAAACACTTGTGCTCATCACACAAATAATAGTCCTGGGTGGGAATCGAACCCACGACCTCCGGTGTAGTAGTTGGGGTCGCTTACCACTAGACCAACAGGCCAGTTCTTTGAAATGTAGGCATTATTCTCATCCCATGTGAATGTGCTCTTCCTCCCCCAGGTCTGAGGAAGTGCTCGACGGTGCTGGCGCTGACGGAGCGCGAGAAAGCGCCGGAGCCGATCCGCGCGCACAACCGCTTGCGCGCGCCCTCCGTGTGCTCGCGGTGCTCCTCCCTGCTGTCGCTGGCCGGCGCCGGTGGATCCAGGTCAGTGACCGCGCCACCACACGCTGCGGAAGTCTAGAAAACTTCCATGGCGTGATTCAGAATCGTGTAGCGGCATCTCTTGGCGAGTGGCAGAAGTCGCCACAGATCTAAGAAAATACATACATCGAGTCTGTTGTCGTTCTCACGGACCATTCCCGTACCCATCGAACGGGTCTCACGTAGGTTTAGGTTAGATTCTAGTGTAGATTCCGTATCCTAACATTGGTCGGAATCCACAAAATTAACTTTAAGGCTAATATAGTATAATATAATGTAACTCTAAAGAAGAGTAAGATTAAAATAGTTATAAGCAAGTCTGGTGTTGTTGAGTTCACCCTGGCTGTGGCCGATCCATAACTAGTCCGTGCACACATTAACTATATGTGTTGGCTTGTTACCCAGGTACTCGCTGGACGGCGCCGGCGGCGGGTTCGTGCCGGCGGCTCCGATCAACTGCAAGTTGTGTCTGGAAGACGCCACCCCCGACAAGGTCACCGTCATATCCGGCTGTGGGTGCGCCTTTTGCACTAAGGTTAGTCATAATAAAATTTTTTGAAATAAAGAACTCGTAAATGTCGAATATCGACTAATCAATAGGTTCACACGGAGACACGTTTTCCCGAATCTTATTTTAATCGGATCTGGAAAAACCAAATGTTGCATTCACACGGCACATCTTGCATTGTCGTATCCGACAGCATCGGATCGAGATCCCGTGTGAACGCAAGAGCGCGCACAGTTCCTCACCGCTTGTGCGACCCGACGTTCGGGTTCAAGATCCGACAAATAACCGAATGTACCCTGCGTGTATCGTATGAACGCATGTATTGAATGCGCTATACCATCAAACCGGATCTTATACGGTCGGATCGGTTTCTGCTCGCACAATCGTATGTCTACTTCAGTAAGATTCGGTTTTTTGTCGGATCTTAAAACCGAATGCTCGTGTGAACTGTCATTGAAATACTGTTGCCACTCACCCGGATCTTATAAAAAATTGGATTCGACATTCTCCGTGTGTACGTTGTTAGGCAAACATCCAACTCATTGTGAGAAGAGGCCTCTGAGCCTGCAATAAGTCATTAATGAGTTACAGACACAGATATCGACGTTGGCTAGTAAAGAATGCACCTAGGCATTAAGTCCGCTGATTGTTAGCTCAATAAAGGCTAAATAAATACACATCCTTTCAATTATAATAATCAATTTGTATATTAACGAAATGAAACTGTGTTGCAAGCCCTATTTTTGGTTTTTGATTTGGTCATAATGATGTTAATGCGTCTAGTTAATTTCCAGACTTTCAGATTAGCTATTGGCGAGTCTATAACCTGCTTCTTTTTTCGCTCCACAGACCGGGCTAATTAGATTATTCGTAAAACGGGCTATTTTTAGCTTATGTTTTGTGGTAAATCGGTACATTAATTTTGCAAATTAGGTTCGGTCTAGATTTCATACACCGTGCAATTACCGGCCGTCGGCGAAAAGGTCGTAACTCGAATTTAGTTTAATTGAAATTGAACACAATCAGCTCAATTTGACTGAATCCCGTGGGAAACAATACATCCGTTTGAACAATGATGGAATTAATTAACTTTCGGAAGCGCTGTAACTGTTTATATTAGCGACTCAGTAAATTGAAACGAACGATGTGAAGTGAGGTGCACAACCAAACAAGTCTCGTAAAAGGATCTTATTGCTGCAACCATATACGACGGAAGAAAGACATAATATTACTATGATAAGATAGGTTTATAGAGCGGCCTTACCCCGAATGCTCTCCGCTGATTAATTCTTCTGTCAGTTGGCATAATGATAAATGATACATTGACATATGAAGGAGGTTTTTGTAACAAACATACCTAGACGAGAAACCTACACATGGGCGCACGTAAACGAAGCATAATACACATGTTGTAATAGAACAAGGTTTCTTTAATACGATACAGCAACGTAGCAACACTTTGGAGCAACGACCACTAAATGGTCAAAAATACCCACAGACGTGACCCAATAACAATTTTATACCACCCAGTTCACGAGTAGAAAAAACATTGATCTAAAAGGAACACACTAAAGTCTCTATCATCAAAGATGAGCATAAAACGGAATACGAGCTAGTTTTATGGCGGATTATTGTGAATATGTCGGTATTTTTCCTATATTTCACGCTAAGTCTCTTTGAGGATTTCGCCGGCTTTATTTATACTATAATGCCTTTGAGGAGATCGCGACTCGTATCTTTTTTGTTTTCGCAGAATATTCACTGAATGTGTGTACGTGTGCAAGCGGTCATAGCCCAGTGGATTAGAATTCGACCTCGAATTGAGGGGTCCGGGTTCGAATCCCAGTGGCACGCACCAATGACTTTGTAAAAAAGTTATGTGCGATTTATAAAATTAAATATCACCTGCTGTAACGGTGAAGGAAAACATCGTGAGGAAACCTGCATGCCTGAGAGTTCACAAAAAAAATGTTCTCAATGGCATGTGAAGTCCACCAACCCGCAGTAGGCCAGCGTGGTGGACTAAGGCCTACATCCCTCTCATTGTGAGAGGAGGCCCGACCCTGTAGTGGGTCATCAATGGGTTACTGACAAGTGTGTACGTAATCCGTTGGATTCAAAGCGCCCAGGACTGCGGAGTGGCGTCGATTAGGGGAGGCCCTTGTCCAGCAGTGGACTACGTTGGGCTTAAAAGGGGAAGATGTAGACTGAATAAGAAGTACACTGTATACTTAATATAAAAAAGGAGGACACATTAAGTAACTAATCGATTTACGTTAAAGTGTCGAGCATGCAAATTGGTAATCGCGTTAGACTAAGATGATTAGTGTAAGATAAATACAGTTAAATAAAGTACAACTCTTAAGTCGAGAAAACTATTTATTTAGGATTTAATGTTGATACCTTATAATATACTATAGTAGTTGGTCATCTTGTATCTGTAATTAAAAATAATAATGACTATACAATTCTTATGTAATTAAGGTTGAACAGTGGCCTCTATTAGCTGTTTTAAACGTAAGTAAAAAATAATTATATTTGTATATTGAAAATCTGAAAATGAAATAAAGTGATTTATGCTTAAAAATTAAATATTCCTGAATCTGATATTTCATCGTCGAGTTAATTCAATAAAAAGGTAATGACTATAACTCAGAAAGTTGCTCGTATGATTGGAAATCGAGAAATAATTCGTTTACGTCTCCTTATATGGTCCGATATAACAACATCTCGATTGTCTTTAGAGCGAAATGAAGATGGTCCTTCGAGCCGGATTTTTTTCCAAAATTGATTTCAGTAATTGGATTATATGCGGAAAGGTGAATATTTTCATTTGCATCTCTTTCGTAGAAACGGCGTTCAGTTTTCATTAAGATTCCACAAATAAAGGGAAAATATCGCATCATCTTGGTAATATCTTTTTGTGGGTTGATATTTATGAACGCTTTTATTTAATTCAATTCACTTTACTTATTGGCTATATCCGTGTCGTCAAAGTGTTCGTATCGGTAACGTGTGCCGTTAGTATGGAAAGATGTCGGACAGACTGATGACATATTAATGACTGACGTTTATCGTAGGTACACTTTGACGATAGTGTTCGTATGCTCACGACACTGATCTTGATGTGTGTTCTTATCTTTCGATATCTATTTATCGATGGAAAATTTGTGGTAATTAATAGTATAAATTAGTAACTGTTTATGCACATATTGTCACCTTCCCGATAATAGGTTATTGATACTTAAAACGAGATGGCTATTTGTTTTCCAGCAATTAATTAAAAAATATTGACGTTAGATTACTTGCTTTCAATCGATTTGAGGTTATGGTGACGCGAAGCTATTAGGTTAATTGCATCTGGAATCATCACGCGACCACCGACGGCTTGACGACTTGGTCGTATACCGCACATTATATTCCATACTAACTGTGCCCGCGACTACGTCCGCGTGCAATGTAACAAAAAATTTATTGATGAGTGAAAATTAAAGTAGCCTCAGTTATTCCTTATTACATCAGCTGTCTGCCAGTGAAAGTCCCGTCGCAATCGGTCCAACTGTTCCAGAGATTAGGATCCGGAACAAACAGACAGACTGCATAATTATGCATTTAATAAAAAGGCGTTATTTTTATATTGCAAACAGACACTCAAATTTGATTTATTTGTATAGATTGTCAAGAATTTTAACGAGTCAACAACAGTAAAAAACATCCTATTTTTTGTATCGGGGGGGGGACCTTCTAAAGATACCCCATGTCTTGGGGAGACATTAAGGGATGTAGGCCTTAGTCCACCATGCTGGCCTAATGCGGGTTCATGGACTTCACATGCCTTGGAGAACATTTTTTTTTGTGAACACTCAGGTTTCAGGTTTCCTGACGATGTTTTCCTTCACCGTAACAGCACATGTTATTAAATTTTATAAAGCGCACAGAACTTTTAAATACAAAGTCATTGGCGTGCCACTAGGATTCGAACCAACCCCTCGATTAAGAGGTCGATTTCAAAGCCACTAGGCCATCACGTGTAGTAAATACATGCATAAAATTGATAAAATCTGCTAGTTTCTTACTAAACTACAAACATAACGACTATTCGCTAAGCCAACATTATTAAGGCCAATTGTATTTAAATTCTGGCCGCGGAACCGCCAAGTTCTAGGCTATCGGACTGGTCCTGTGTAATGACTAGTGTAGATCTGGGCTCGCCGGTCGTTGACCCGCCACATGGAAACATGTGCACTCGCTTTATATGGATAACGATCAAAATTTTACTCGGATAGGTACGTGATTTTCGCATGCCATTTTTGGATATTGTAGGTTTGATATCGTCGGCAAATGGTTCCGATTTACGAGCGACTGATATTTGTGACATTGGCAAGGATGTTATTAAAATAACTCCTATGAGAAATTTTATACCCTCTTTCTCTCCCTCTTTATATCCGTTTTAAATTAAGTCAACATCGGTAGTCAGAAATATGGCCTTAATTCTTATAATACGTATTTTTGATACACGAAGATTTCGCTTCTCTGGATATTTTCAATCTATATCCGCTCAAAAATTCACACTCACTTAATAGTTTCTAAAATCGGATAAATAATTTCAGAGAGCCCTTCCTGAAACACAGAAGTCTATAAACCCATCTCTAAACCTTCTTTTTGCCAATAGATTATTCTATATTGATTCTTTTTTCTTTTTGTGCGTATAATAAAACTCACAACTGATACGCGTGGTTTGCAAGCTGTTTTCGGACAGGACTAGCGAGATCCAATCCAAACAAACGGTCCGATTGTGCGACATTCTTCGAAAATAAAAGAATATCGTAGTGTACACGTACGTTATTAATTGTTACGTAACTCTATAACGTGCCTAGTTTGAGCTTTATGTAGGTATACCTTGTTTAAACTTTCATTTTGTCAGAAAATGACGGGACCAACTATCCGTCCCCTCAAATTAGGCCCGCCAGGCTGTGTAGTACAGATGACCGCTGAGCGCCGAATCATGTGAACATATTCCCCGAACGTGAACACTGTCGTCAAAAGTTGACGACCTGAGTGGCGCAGTGGTTAAGACACCGGTGCGCCGTGCGGTGGGTCCTGGGTTCGATTCCCAGCTGAGCAGAGATTTGAATGATGAATTTGAATTTCTGTTTCTGGTCTGGGTGTGTTGTGTTGTTGTCTTGTGTGTGTCCATGGCACCCACGACACGGGGAATCCTAGTGTGGGGCTATGAGTGAAAAGTATTCGTATATTAGTTAACGTTTGCCATGAGTATGGGAATATGTCAGACAAACAGACAGACAGACAGTATTATATGACATACAAATGACTGACGGTTACCGTACGAATACTTTGACGACAGTGTTCATGCTCACGGCAGCGACTCGGTCGTGCTTTTTATAGAATATATTTATAGTCACGCGATCATTTAAACTCACTAAATCAAACACAGCGCTGAGAGTAGCCCTAATTCCCTACTTTAGAAAGTTCGTCTACACTCATGTTTGTTCACAGTCCCTTAATTTGACGCAAATGAGATAAACCAACGACTGCGTTAATCGCTCGTTTATCGCAAACGTTCGCGTCAAACGCGTCAATTAATATCCACTTGCTATCATTAATCAAATGAATGTAAAACACCAGAGTAATGCATGTCTCAGCGAACCATAAATTAATTAGCAGCATAGATAATGATTAAATGGTGTGCAATAAATAGCGGAAGGAACGGCATAATAGCGATAAAGCTGCTTTGAACTTTGAATGTCAAACAGTGATAGAGGACACAGGTCACCTTGTTGGATCTTGTTGGGTAAAATGGCACGATATTAAAATAATGTTCGCAGTGGAAAACTACTGGGAATGAAATTAAATCGATTTTGGATAATTAAAGGCAATTAACTTTTAGATAGTATTATTTATTATACAGAGTGTTTGGCTGCGAACTAGCGATAATTTAAGGGCTTAAAATAGATCCCATCGACAAGTTCAAAGGCACGCTGTATAAGTAAGTAGATATAATATAATATTGACAAAAAAAGAGAATTTTAACTCACTGGCTAATCACGATCTTAAATTGTACTTGACCTATGAACATAGAATCTGGAGATAGATTATGAACTAGAGACATCAGTTAATAAAGGCTTTTTTGCAATGTAGTACCTACCTAAAGGTGTAAAATTAGGCGTTAAAAGTATTATGAAACTTCGTAAAAATGTACTTAGATACATTTTAAGTTTAAAACAGCAGTAACGTAATACTTCATGTCACGAATATTTTATACCGCGTTGTCAACCGCACGGATGGAGATAAAAGTATGTACTTACTTATATTGAATTCAATGCAGATGTACGATATTGCTGTAAAGTAGGACACGTATTCGTATCGTTCGTTCCAAACTGATGTTATTTGTCATTGTGTAACATTTTCAAAATGTGTTGTGGACGAACTGACTCCTGTTCTGAACTGACTCCGGACATACTATCTACACATACACGAACTTACAAGGATTTATGTGTGGTGTAAGATGCTTCATGCTTCCTTAAAGACTGGTCGAGCAGTGAGATATAAAAATCCCTTGCAGCCGATAAAAAACAATATATTATTATATTCCTAGACACGTTAATGCGTTTTTTACTTCAAGGTCTCAGCTCCTGAGTGCACTAGGTAATGTAGGTCATTGGGACTCAACACTGAACTTTCCTTTAGCTCGCTTAGTGCTAATTTTATAAAACCGAGTGTTTTGCCAATCGATAGACGTGGTCGTGCAGGTTCAATTAAAGGGATTTGTTTCATCCATTTAGCTCCATTTAGTATCAACGTTTAATCCATTTTAGAATGAAAAAACGAGCGTTGTTGATGAATTTTTCGTACAACTTTTATAAAAGAAAAATTTGCAGAGTTTTCAAAGTTAATGCTTTGTGTTTGTTAATGCTCTTTTGCATCATTGCTCATTACATAATGTAACCCACATTAGGGATGAATGATAAAAACAATGTTAGCACATTACACTTATTTTAGATTGGTTCGTAATCAATGCGAGATATCTCGAAGAAGTCGACGATCTGAGTGGCGCAGTGGTTAACTAGGACACAGGTGCGCTGCGCGGAGGGGGTTCGATTCCCAGCGGGGCAGAGATTTCAATGATTAATTCGAATTTCTGTTTCTGGATTCAGTGTTTGTGTTCTGGTCTTGTGTGAGTCCACGGCACCCACGACACAGGAAGTCCTAGTGTGAGGCGTTGCTAATCATAGTTATTTTGTTGAAACTAATTCCATTTATTTAGCTCCATTAACCAACAGCGTTTCAACATTTTAGCTTAGAAAGCTCAATCAAAGTTTATTCATTAAACTCGGCTTATTGCAATCAGTTCAATATTTCCGACCGTCACTGAATATGAATTTCCGTTCAACTTTTAAAAGCAAAATTTTCAGTTATGAAAGTTAGTTTGTTCAGTGGTTGGTGTAGAAGTGTATGTTAATGCACTTTGCCATTTCAAGGTTTGAGTTTCTGAGTGAAGGGTAATGGTAGGTTTTTGCGGTTTAACAGTAAACTTTTCTACAGATCGAATTTTGTGCTTTTGCGATATATGCGACTTTTTATTGTCTTTCGGAAATTACGTTTCCTAAACTGCAATCTATTAGTGACCCACTGCTGGGTCGGGTTAATCATGTTATGTAGTAACCAAATAAACACTTTTTTCATTAAAATAATTAAAGATTACCAGTATGTATTTACGGAAAATAAAATCCGCAAAATTGGCCATTTAATCACGTGACATTAAAATGATTGAACACAAATCAGAGAATCGTGACGTCACGCCTCGGGAAACGTCATGTTGTTGCTGTCATTTTCGTATGATACAGTGAACATGATTTCGTATGAACAGTTTCGCGAGGCGTGACATCATTCAAGACGCCATGACAGTCTTGGCCTTTTTTGATTTCAATTTGGAGTAAATTTCTAAAGTTCTTAGGTAAAATGGCTTATTTTTCTTAAAATAATATATTTTAGGAGTAAAATAGATACCAAGCTATATTTTTAAACTCATTTCCAAATTTTGTCAACTAGCCTTTTATATTTCCATTCTAAATATGTCACTTGCAGCGCTATTGATTAGCTTCGTAATAGGCACAGTCGAATTCGAGTGGGTCCGCGTGTCACTGTGACGTCAATGTGGGTCACTACCGTTATTCTATTATTCACACGGGAATAACTGGAGCGGTAGTGGCTGTGACGTGTGAAAATAGATTGCGTTTGCCGTGTGGATTTTAAAATGAATTTTCAGAATATGTGAACTTGATTTTAAGTAACCCTTTAAGGCTCATTTTTCATAGAAAAATGGAAACCCGCTGTCGGATGACAAGGATGATAAGGGGCCTGTTTCTGTATGACCATTCAGTCACACTCGTATCGCGGTAATGTCGTGTCTAAGGGTGCTTACATAAAGAAACAGGTTTCCGGTACAGACAAATCTGTAAGGGTCGGTATCGACCGGCGCAGGTATAATATTTCAATATAATCTATTGACTCACTTATAAAGAAACAAGTTGTAACTTGTCGGTGCCGACTACCTGGAGTGACCTGGACCGAACCATAAAGGTCGATTCACACATATCAGTGAACCCACAGTTCCGGCACAGTACCGCATCAGTGATAATTATTCTTTCAAACATTCTCTATGGATGTATTCACACTTGTCAGTGTCAGTGTCGTCTCAGTACCGTCAGTGTCAGTGCCGGCACCGGCTATCACGGACGTGATCGGCGACGACGATATTTTGTCACGGATCACTGACGTCGCTGCATCGAAAAAATCAAAACAATCGACGTCAACGCTCGTCTGAAGGGAACGTCGAGCACGAAGACCCGCAGAGAACTGTACTGTGCCTGATATGTGTGAATTGAAGCACTGACGCACCACTGTAGCACGGATACGGAACTGTAACGGTACTGTGCCGGAACTGTGGGTTCACTGATATGTGTGAATCGACCTTAAGGGTTGTCACTATTAGGACAGATTCACCTGTTTCTTTAAGCGAGTCAACACTGTACCGATCGGTACCGACCCGTACAGATTTGTCTGTACCGGAAACCTGTTTCTTTATGTAAGCACCCTTACCCGTGATACAGGCTAAAAAGTCAAATATCGTGACAATTTACCGTGTGCCTTATAGAATAGACATTTAAGATTTCTTGTCATGCCGAGTTCATGAAATGATTACGGTTTGATGTCACACGATATCGGCACGAAATCTTTTGGGACTTAGTGAATCAGGGCCAAGGAGTCACCGGCTTAATGTAGCGCAAAAGCAAAGACCTGCTTGAGTAGATCGCAAGCGATCGAACATGGTAAGCAACGTCGGGCGCGGTCAGTACCTGGGCGGGTGACCGCTAGTGGTGAATTAATTGTGGGCTTTCGTTCTTCTGAGGGCACGTTAAGCCGTCCGTCCCGGTTGTTACCGATACGATAGCAGTCGTTAAAACTTGTCGGACGCCCTATGGGTGATTTGAAAACAGTTTCCGAAACCTGTTGCACTGAGATTAAATGATCCTATTCTAAATTTTATCTGGTTCTTATCTATGTATTCAACAAAATAACAGAGCGAATTCGATACAAATAAGCTTAATTTTATCGAAAACTAATTAGACTAAAAGACTAATAATACTGCAAATATTTCGCAAACATTGCAAGGTCGACCGCTAAGTAGGCATTTCTAGATGTGAAACGCACAGAGATAGCAATTTATGAGCTAATTATGCAAATGGTTGAACCTTAGTGGACCGGATGTGCCCACACATCATTATTCTAATTAGATCACTGAAAACGATAGAATGTTACCCGGTTTCAAGGATACCTATACTAGTGCAGATTCTTAGGAATATGAATTGAAAAACTTTTAATTTTAAACATTAAAATACAATTAGATGTTTAAAATAACGTCAGAGTCGAAAGTGTTACATATTTTCGAGCAAAAAGCTTTCAAAGCGCAAAAGAGCACCATCATAAGCGCTTTGATCCCCCAAAGAGCTTTACGGCAACTTTCATAAGTTTTTGTATTTTGTAATATGAATGACGAATACCACTTATATATAACTCACACTAGACACTGCCCGCGACTTACGTCCGACAAAATAAATCGAAAAGGTAACATATAACCTAGCAAAGAGCTTTCAAGCGCAGAAAGCTTTATATATAAACACTTCTTCCTAAGGGCTCATAAGAGCACACATAAGAGCCATCGGCCCAGGTGTATCCGGGTCGCGGTGTGAAGGAGTCGTGCGAGTTATGCCACGCCGCGTCCCGAGACTCCACGCTGGCCCATATACACTGGCCTGTTTGCTTTGTGCCACCTGACATGGAAACATGCTTGGAAATTATAAGCAAGAAATTATAAGCAACTAGCTAACATTTTCTTATTCCATTTTACTATAGGTACACGGCACAACACTATACTCGCCAGTGTTTAGTGCTGTGCCGTGATCATGAACGCTATTGTTAAAGTATAGCAAACGTTATTCGTTAGTATGTCATTTGTGAGTCTGTACGGTCTTCCCATACGCTAGGCAGCTCAATACGATTACTATACGAAACTGCGTAAGTTCATGTTTGTGGCACGGAACGTTAAAATTAAAACATTCTAAAAGTTTGTTTATTTGAATACCTAAAGGTGGGTCCAGATATGTATCATTTGTCCGATCCGATCGCCGTATCCGTATCACCGACGCATATCATCATCGCATATGTGGACGGGTGATGATACGCGTATCATACGCGGTTATGATGCGGCCCGTCCCATGTCGTGTCGGTTTTTGTCCGATCATCAAATAATACGGTGAAGATACGGATACGGAGCAAATCGACGCGTCCACAGCTTGATACGGGGCTTGATACGTGATACGCTGATACGGATACGGTGATCGGATCGGGCAAATGATACATATCTGGACCCGCCTTAAGGGGTTAAACTCTCGATCGTTTTGAAATTAAATAATGGCGTTTGGGAGATTTTAAATCGTAACGATAATACGATACGTTATAATTTTGATGCGGGTGAAGAAGCGGAAAATATATAATGGCCTATAAATTAAGTTCTAAATAATAGTATGACCCGGATCGTGTAATATCCTGTTCCAGTAATAACAATATAAACCGGTTATAACCGGGTGCGTCAAAGGATTACCGCTAGGTCATGTGCCACGCCACGTGTGACCTAAATCTGTTTGATCGGACGGAATGGAATGAAAGTTACTAACTGTCGCAAAATCTTACACCCGTTTAATAATTAATTACTGTGGGACTACTTACACACGGCTTTCCTTGTTTACGAATTTTTATGTTCCCGCACGTCCTCATACGAGTGTGCCGAGATATTCTTTTAGCAGAGGAAAGGAAGCCATCTCGCATTATGTGGGTCACCTCGTAAGTCAACTAGAGGGGGTCTCCAGGCGCATGTTCCAGAATAAGCGAGAGCCAATCCGCGGAGCTGTGTTGACCTGGAGTGACCTGGGTTGACCTGGATTTAGTTGACGCTCAAGTAGTGGGTGATATTTGTTACAAAGTATATTGACCTATCTATCTAAGCCGATGTTATTTACTGAACTGTTTTGCGAGTCATTGGCTCGGTCGTTTTAGTGAAATATTTTCTTATCTGTTACCCATTAGTGGCTATTGTAGAGTCAGGTCTCACAATGAGACATATGAAGGCCTTAGTCCACCGCGCTCGTCTAATGCGGTTTGGTGGACTTCACATGTTTTTGAGAACATTATAATGAACTCTCGGGTATGCAGATTTTCTCGTGATATTTTTACTTCACCATAACAGTAGGAAACATGTTGTTTTGTAAAGGACATAACTTAGGAAAAGTCAAGACGTGCTTGATTTTGGAATTCGAACCCGCACTTCGAGTAAGAGAACGTATTCTTAGCCTCAGCTATCTATGTATGTTCCTAGTTGATGATACGAAATTTATTTTTAATTTTTGAGACTTTCATATTCAAATGTGAACGAAATCTTCACGATTAAGCTTCAATCGTTTCAAAACAATGAAGCGTCTGTCGTCTGACTGACCTATGTCACTTCGCTCGCTACTTTGTTTATTATCTCGATTGCTGTGAATTGACCCATAAATCAGCGCGATATTGCTTTCTTGCGTGCGATTTCTATACAAATATGCAGATTTCCCTCGACGCCGTGGTGGTTCCATCTTCCACTGTCAACTTAATTTTGAATGGGTTACATTCGTACATTCACAGACAGTGGGAATATTCCCACCGTACAACTTAGTTGCTACATACAATAGCTACAGTAACAATGAAATCCGCACTAATTATACCTGACAACCCGAGTGGCGCAGTGGTTTTGGCGATGGTGCGCTACGCGCGTGCCTGGGTTCGATTGCCAGCGAAGCAGATTTATATGCTGAGTTTAAATTTCTGTTCCTGGTTTGGGTGTGTTCTTGTCCCGTGTGTACACTACAAAAGAATCCTTGTACGGCTATGAGGGTGAATGTGTTTTAAATCTTTAACGAAATTAAAATTGAAATCTAAAAACCAAATGTAAATACGTTGTAATAACAACACTATAAATTTCGACAAACTTTTGTAGCAGTAAAATAAAATTAAACATTTAATTAAGATAATAATTATGGACTTGCGCGAGATTGCGTGCCTGAAACGACACTAAAGGGTGTTAACTACGAGCGAATGTGTCACGAACGGAGATAATGATCACATCGTCCGCTGCTACGTACGGATGATGGATGCATACGAGACCGGGGATAATTTTATTACTATAAAAATTGCCTTCTATTAGAGCTAACGTAATCAGAAGTTGGCAATGACTTATTAAGTAAGCACAGTTATGTATTTTGCTTTGTGTGAGTTCTGGCGCGCCGCCAGGTCTCGGCGCCGCGGTCTCATCTCCGATTACCCCGTTTTGTCTCTTGCGGTAAAGCTTCTCGTTCATTGTAGTGCCTTCTTAGGCTTTGCCTATTAGGAAAAGGAAAAAAAAAATGTTTTAACTTCTTTCTTTTTTTTCCGTTTTTCCGTACTGACAAAATACGATATAGAAATAGAAAGTTAGTCCAACGGCTACCGTCAGTGCGGCTGGCTTACCCATGTTTCAATGACCCACTGACACGCGAGGGGAGGTCTTCTCTCACAATGGGAAGGATGTAGACCTTGGTCCACCACATTGGCCTAATGCGGGTTGGTGGACTTCACATACCTTCAAAAACATTATGAAAATCTCTCGGGCATGCAGGTTTCCTCATGTTTTCCTTCACCGTTACTGGTAATATAGCTTATAACTCTCATCGCGACTGAGTAAGAGTGAATGAGTTTGGGATGTGAAAGCCGTTGTCTGAGCTAGCAAGCTACTTTAGATTCGGAATAAGCGCTTATGTTGCCTAGAATAAGTCGGTTATTCAAATTAAACGGCTACAAACGTTCTATTCATGCGGCTCTATCAAAGCGCCTTTAGTCACAGTGTCTTCAAAAGATCT
The DNA here is from genome assembly GCA_905147235.1 of Erynnis tages. Taxonomy (NCBI): domain Eukaryota; kingdom Metazoa; phylum Arthropoda; class Insecta; order Lepidoptera; family Hesperiidae; genus Erynnis; species Erynnis tages. The sequence goes on from LR990081.1 coordinate 2,030,181, forward strand.
AATCTCAACTTGGCCTATGAACAGAGGGAATTTTTCATATCCGCTCCAATTACACAATCCGCTCCAATAATAATAGCGAAGACCTTGACAGTAGAAGGCGTATTTATACTTAGCTCGTTTTGAGATATTGGAGAATGAGCCTTTTTGTCTAACAACCAGTCTGAGGTAACACCGTCCTACTTACCACGGTCGTAAGATATATTAAATAATAAATAAATAACGCTTCACACTCATAGCCCCCCACTAGGATTCCCTGTGTCGTGGGTGCCATGGACACACACAAGACAACAACACACACACCCAGACCAGAAACAGAAATTTAAACTCATCATTCAAATCTCTGCACCGCTGGGAATCGAACCCAGGACCCGCCGCGCAGCGCACCGGCGTCTTAACCACTGCACCACTCAGGTCGTCGTGGTCAATATTCAAATCTAAATCTGTCCTACCCTTTTTAGATTAACTTCTTAAGCCTAAGTTTATTAAATATAATATGTAGGTATATAAGACATTTAGTTTAACTGTCTTCAATGTTTATTTTTAACCCCAGACGCAAAAGAAGGGGTGTTATAAGTTTGAAGTGTCTGTCTGTCTATGATTCGGTCGTGGCACCGTAGCTCGCGAACGGATGAAGCGATTTCAATTTAGTTTTTTTTGTATGAAAGGTGAGTTACGGGCGAGTGTTTTTTAAATGTTTGATGAAAATCGGTTAAGTCGTTTAAAAGTTATGGGGGGTGAAAGTGGGGCAGAATAACCGAATGTCTGCAAATATAATCGAGTAGGGTCTCAAATGAAAGCGCATCACGTGCACATTACAAAATAATATGTTCAATGAAAATTGTCGTTATTGTGTCGGGGGTTATTTTTTAAATTTTCAATTTATATGTTATCCCTAATGGTCTATTTGCGGCGCAATCTGAAGGTGTCAGATGTCCGGACGAGACCGGGTGTGGGGTTCGAGGCTCATCGGACCGGATTTTCCGGTTGGGACATCCTTTTTGCGAAATTGCGAACGAATCCACTGTATGGAAAATTCCCATTTAATAAATGTTTTATTAAACGAATTGAAAGTAGTCTGTTCAGCGAACAATCTATTATCTAGATTCGGTGTCTAGTCTATTTATGTCTGGATGAATTGTTTTGTGAACGATTTATGTGCCTACAAAGCAATAGTGGGGCATTCAAAATAAGGTTTCTATTTTCAGTTTCAATCGAATTTACTTTTCCATTTTGAGTCTACGTCAAAAACTATAAATTCTATGTATTTTCTGAGGTAACATTCTTTACCAATAATGTGAAATCTTTCGTTTTAAGTTCCTTTTGTGGATATTCTTTAATTGTTCAACTGAAACCGAAAAGTATGTGTTTAACTAAATTGTGTAGGTAGCAGGTGGAAGTAGTGAATCCTTATACATACTATGTTTGAATTATTTATTATTTAAACACACGATATCTTTTAATCTATAGTATTCGTAGAGTACCAAACTTTCTTACAATTCTAAGGAAATAATAAATAATAAATAACGCTTCACACTTAGCTCACATAGCCCCACACTAGGATTACCTGTGTCGTGGGTGCCATGGACACACACAAGACAACAACACAACACACCCAGACCAGAAACAGAAATTCAAATTCATCATTCGAACCTCTGCTCTGCTGGGAATCGAACCCAGGACCCTCCGCATAGCGCACCACTGCGCCACTCTGGTCGTCTAAAAATGTAACCTAATATTGTATTCTAAACGGGAGACGTTCTAATAAACAAAGTAGTTTACAGTACTACATGACAAAGGTTACATACGTGTGCTCTATATTACGTTTATTCGCTGCCCTGCACTCTGTAGACTCCGTACTCACATGAGAACTGCCCCGTCTAATCTAAAGCTATGGAGCTGAATTTTGTATTTTTGCAACGACTGCGGTTTGTTCTATTCGGAATTAATTAAACTTTATACAGCGTTTCATTTTATTACATTTCCCAGTAACGATCTTTATTTCTTGAAACCTTTGAAGGCAAAAGCTCTCCTTCATAGCTAATGGCTACTCATCTAGTATTGCCCTTCTCAATAGGCGATGGTGGCCACTTTACCCTCAGGTAGGCTAATTTACCACGCATCCGCTTTTGTACTCGCTTGGTGAACAATACTCTTTCATGTCCGTAAAATGGTTGGACACATTATTCAAAATACTCTTGCTAGAACACATAGCACGGCATTGGCAAGTGACAGGATGGCATTTGCAGTTGAAGATTTCCACTACTTCTCAATAGATGGCGCCACGAGTATCCTGAATCACGCTATCGAAGTTTTCTATAACGCTGGTGTACATGCAAGACACCGAGAGGACGTCATCGGAGCACGGCCGCTCCCCAGACATGATCACCTAGCGCGGCGGGAGATCTAACATTGCCAAAACGGGAATGTTCCCGGTCACGTAGGTTTTCTGTAGACATTATAGTTTATTCAGTAACCGGTACTCAAGAGACCTCCCCAGTCTAATCTAAAGCTACGGAGAAAGCTCGTATTTTTACCTTTCCGACTTCGTTCCAACCGCTCCGTAATTTCCTGGACTCGATTTGAAGTTAATTGAATTTTACAGAGGCGGTTACTTCTACGAAAAGACTCCATTTTTTAACTATTTAGAAATCAAGGTAAGCGGAGGCTTTAAGGCTCGATGCCTCTAACCTTTATTATCTTAGTATTAAAAATATTAGTTTTTTTAGATCAGAGAAGTAAAAACTATTTTTACGTGCCTCTGACCTTTATTTATTATCTTAGTAATAAAAATATTAGTTTTTTTAGCTCGGTGAAGTAAAAACTATTTTTACGAAAATCGCTTTTCGCTATATTTTGCAGGATTATATGAATGTCGCTATGTTTTGCGACCTTATGTGATTAAATATTGAATACTCGTAAATGATGGCGAATTAATTCGCGTTTTGGCAATAAAATAAATTGTAAACATATATTAAGCAAAAAAATTTATTAGCGTTATTAGCAGTAATAAATCAGTAAAGTGCGTAATATACGGCCTATACGAAGCCAAAATTAATAGTAACCTACAAAGGTTGAGGAACCCAACCCAAATTGAGGAAAAAATATACATTTTCGGTCCATTAAACGTTTTCTTAAATGTCTTAATTTAATGCTGCAAGTTTAATCTCTACGTTTATAACAGGTAGAGATTAGGCAACGCGTTTGAAAGTAATTTTTGCCAGTCAAATTGATTAATAGCTTGTTTACGCGAATAATTGACCTTCAGTCTCTAAGATTACCTCAGCAAATTCTAATTGCACAAAAATATACCCATTTTAGGGTGATAAAAACTAGAGAATGTGCAGCTTAATGATACCCATTTACAGCTTATTTTTTATTTGATTTTAAATTTATTTTGTGGTCTTAAGAACTTAGATAGTTTATATAAATCTAAGTTTGTAAGCTATGGGTAAAGTTGAACGATATTGTAGATATCGAGAAGTATATAAAGAAGACTTTGTGTAAGGAAAGACTTAGTTCACGATGACTAGGTACTCACAAAAGGGATTGGAATATTTGGAGTTTGTTTAATCAAAATGAAAATGTTATTCGAACATTAATTAGTCAATAACTTTGATGGACAGATGTGAGTTATCTCCATACAAAAGTCTAGCCAAATAAATGTTACCAGTCTCTGAGTTAAGTCGTAAGTCGTGAGGTATACTAATCAAATTGACAGTTACTCGTATGTCTACATACTCGTAAGATTGAAACCATTACGAATCCACTTTAATTCAATTGCAATAGCACACACGACCACAATAAATATAACAAGGATTGTATTTAAATAATGCTTAAAACTTGTTCAGTTGCGATTGCCTACCTTGAAGCATAGAACACCCACGCCTTATGACCTGAATAAAACGTCAATCGTGAATTTCAATCAATATCGGCTCCTAAAAGTTTGCCATTGTCAGAGAAGCCCATTGTTTAAGCCGCACTGCTGTTTTGTGTTGTCACTTGATCACTGCTTTTATATGAATAGTTGGGTGCCTCGTTATTTCGGTTGGATATTTTCAGTTATTAGTACTGATAATAATTAGGTGGTATAATCGATGGAGTTTTGCCGATACATAACTGCTGGCGTCCTCATAACTCACCAGAATTAAACAGCCTGCTGTAACGAAGCAGGAAATATTGTTAGGAAACATCCTCCCATAATGGAGGTCGTGGTTCGATTCCCACCCAGGTTCAAATATTTGTGTGGTGTAAATTATCTATATAAGTATGTGTTTAAAAATATAAATATATGTAGATTTATCTGCAATCTGGTTACCATAACACAAGCTCACAGCTTACTTTGGAATCGGACAGCTGTGTGTAGGTTGTCCCACAATATTTATTTACTTATTTTATAATGTCCTGAAAGTGAACTAGGGGCTACACCGCTACATACTTTTCAATGTAAGAATTAATTAATGAGTATGAAACAACCCCAGTCACTGCTTCTAGCAACCAAAGGCTGCAGTGACATTCTGAATGATGATGATGAATGTCCTTTTTGTAACTTTTGTTGGGATTTGAGCATACTTTAGTTTTGTATGAGTGACCAATCGCTGATATATTTTATCCGCCCTACATTTACCGAATCGGTATAATAAATAATTTGCTACAAACATATTTTTCCGGGTAGTCATTTAAATACATACCAGGGTAACATAACGAGGTCTAGAAATCATTTCGTGTTTTATTTATAAATGTGTTAACGAATTAACTAAGTAGTGGACTAAGGCCTACATCCCTCTACGTAAGAGGAGACCCGACCCAGTAGTGGGTCGTTAATGGGTTCTAAATGCGCAACCCTGACAGAGATGCGCGCTAACGTGCGCATTGTGCTCACGACTCGATAATTCCGAGCGATAATTGTTTATTTTGCTGGAAAATTTACAACGAGAAAATTAGAGCGTGCCTACGTTTTTACACATCTGGATTAATGTCTCTATAATCTGGAAATTTTCCACTCTAGGCGTTCTAAGAATAGATGTCACTTTAATGCGTGTTTGAGGAAGAATGTGTCCGCTGGTAGCACACCTCCGCCGCGGAATCGCGCAATGCTTGAATGTTTCGCCCGTATTAAGGTCGATTTATATCTACAGACATTGAGTGTGGCAGACACGTGCCGTGGCAGACACCGACAGACACCATTTATTTATATGTAACGTATAGAAACGTGCCGTGACAGACAGACACCGTCATCGGCGTCCGCTCTCACTGGCAGTTACTGCATAGCTTTAGCTATTCACACTGCCCGGCAAGGAGCCACAGACACGTACAGACATGAGACAAAATATTCTTTCCGAGAATACTGGTCGGGCACGACACGTGTCTGTAAGCGTCTGTACGGCCGTGTTACGATAGATATAAATACGTTAATAGTTACTGTATGGAAGAATATCATTTTGTCTGCCACGGCACGTGTCTGCCACACTCAATGTCTGTAGATATAAATCGACCTTTACAACGGACAAATGGTGGCAAAACTTCAGCGGTTTCGCATTTCGCGATTACGCGGCGGAGGAGTGCTAACGCGGTGAGTTGTTTCTGCCATTATTAATTTGTGACGCGGTTTTCATTTAAAGTTATATTATTGATATATTACTTGTTTTTCCAAGAAAGGGGTAATTGTGGACCTGATGAAGTAAAGTTAGTCTTGTGAACCTCCGCATAACATAATAAAACTAATTTGTCTCTTTATTATAAAAAAGAAGAACAATAAATACATCAACTTCTAACGTTGAGATCGTGAAACAGCATTGAAGAAATATGTTTTAATACATCATATTTCTAAGTGGCAGCTATAGTTTAAAGAAAAATTGGAAACAAAAGTAAATATTTAAACGATTTCTGCGTCAGAATAAACGCACAACATAACTCTCCGGAGATGCGGATTTCATAAGGTCAAACGTGTACTTAAATCTGGATTGCTCCCGTTAATTCTAGCATTTTCTGCAAATCAAACACTACCTACGAATAAAATTGAAACGCCCAAGCGCAATAAGGGTTACCATGTCTTCGGGTTGGTCCTGAGGTAAGTATCAGGACTCGGAGTTGCGACAGGATTTTGAATATTTTTCCATAAATTAAAGTTCAAGGTGATAACTCTTTTAGTGGCTCTCATTTCTTGATTTAGATTACTTCTAAAGTACCTACTTAGTAGCTACGAGTATATAATATAACATGTATACCTATATTTATGCTTGTTACTTGTATATTGGAAATCAATGGATTCCTCCTATAACTATCATAATTATGCGCTCTATTTTGAAAATTCTTTGGTCTAAAAACGCTTCTAGTATTTTCTCAATTTAAATATTATTTATTTATAAAAACTAAGATTGTTATTTTTATATGGCGAAATACACAATGCGTGGAAAAATCATTAATAAATCTATTGTCTCTAATAAAGACAACTTTCATCGTCTAGTACGATACTTAAATTACTAAAACTATCCTAAACCAATAGTTGATTTCTCGTGAAACCTCCGTACAATCTCAATTATTTCATAAAAAAGGCCTCTTTCAGGAATATTCACACCTACACTTAGTCAAACGGGTCTCTAATTGAAATTTTCAGCTATGAATTCCACACGAGAGCTCTATTAATGACGGCCATTGATAGTATTCCTGGAGCGGGTGGGCGGCACGTCGCTCGGTTTGTTCGATATTTTTGAAGCGGAAAACTCGTCGCTATATTTACGGAACTTTATAGCCGCGGGGAAAGTTTGCTCTGCGATGTTTTACGTAAACTAATGTTGGACGGAGCAGAGCAACGCTTGGCATTGAACGTTGTCAAGGCCGATATGTTTGCTACGTTTGTTACATACTGTCTGTTGCCGGGCGCTAAGGTTCCAAAACAAAGTTTAAGTAGGTAGTTACGAGTATGTAGTTTTCATGTCTTCTTTGGTGGTGTAGCGGCGCGATACCGACATAAAGTGATGTGTGCGCGCGCCTCACATGAAATGCTTACCACGCATGACGTCGCAAACAGCGAATGTAGTAAACAATAGAACACGTCTCACGCGTCATACCGAGACTGGCCAATCGGAACACGTATCCTCAAACGCGCTATCAAAGTTCCATAGAATCTGTGCATATATACAAATGGTCCGAAGTTAACATATTTTTAGCTTTTTACCGAAAGCTCCTCACTATAGAAGTCTTTCATTCGCGCTGCTATTGTCAATCTCCTACTTCGCAGGAAGAGATAGCAATACAAGTTTTTTTTTTCACTAGTAGCTGGCACATGTTCGGTCACAACATCCAATCCCGCATACAAAGAATTCAATGCCTTGAACGTTTCAGAGAGCGAAATGAACAACTCCGATGTCATCATTAATTTTACCAACTGAATCGTGTCCTTTTTGAATGGCAGATGTGACAAATGTATTAATGTTTTATCCGACCTTTTTACACTTTGTCATAGAGCTAGAGCTATAGCGTATTCGCGTTGAGAAAATAGTGATGAATCAATGCTAGTGCAAAGTAAAGGCGTATTTCATTCTGGGGTTTAATTTAAACAATTAAATATTCAGCTAACTTTTCATTACACAGTACCTATGTGATGAAAGTTAGCTTGAATATGAAGCATTGATCCACTTATATTTTTTATACGAATTGGTGAGTTTTGGGACCCCGCGGACTCACTTGAGTATATCTATATCTATACTAATATTATAAAGAGGAAACATTTGTATTTTTGTATGTTTGTAACGAATAAACTCAAAAACTACTGGGCCGATTGAAAAAATTCTTTTACCATTGGAAAGCTACATTCAGCCTGAGTAACATAGGCTATTAAATAAAAAAAATAAAAATAAAAAAATTCATTGGCAGAGCGATGCCTGCTGGGTCAGCTAGTAGAAAATAAAAATTCATACAACGAAACGCGCTAGTATTTTCAAAATATGGCGCGTTTCTTAGTGTCAATTATGACCTTGTCATTATGATTAAAGTGACGAACAACTGTTACGCGGCCATTATCAATTGCTGTGTCTCAAAAACTTCGTCTTGCCGGTATCTACAACGACACGCGGTAAGTTAATCCTGCTTCATCAACATACAACATAATTATATATTTTTATGTGACTTTTTTTGTACCTATGACAAGTTAGATCTTCAGTGCCTACCTCCAATGCACGCCACTGCTGCGAATGTGAAATCAAGAGGGCATTCTCTAAGAAGAGGTATATCTAGGAGACGTTTGAGAGGTCCATCAAGGCATGTGATATCAGTAAGTGTTTCTTTAGAATATTTGTGATGCCAAAACTAAATAATAAAAAAAATGTAGGAAAATAAAGTTGATTTTTGTTCAATTCTAGTTTTATTTTAAGTGTAATCATGTGAGGACGCGACTGTGTAGTGTTCAAGTTTAACATAACTCAAGTGGTCAAGTTTAACACGGCTTTTGTAATTTACTATCATCTAATTGGTCGTGTCTATCAAGGGCCAAGGGTCGTGTCTAAGTTGAGTGACAATGGTGAGTCACTATTTTGTAAACGTGAATATGGTTTACCTCGCGAGTTGCAAATATTCTCTCCCGTAATGAATACGAGGAACGTTATCCTCTCGAGAGAGTGCTCTAGAAGGTACACCCACGCTTACTTTACTAACGCGTAGGAGTGTTGAATTTATCACCCCCGGGCCCCGTTGAGACGTGAAACCCCTTGACATGCATGGTTAAAATAAAAAAATATTATGGAAGTAGGTATTCTGTCTTGTATGATGAAAATTTCTAGAAAATCTCCTTCAACACCACAAATTAGTTCTTAATAGATCACGCAAATGTATTTCCCGTGTCAAAATATTTGGCAAGATTGAACAGTGCACAAAAATCGTCGCTATTCCATTTAGTTTGCACGTCACCGTGATTCACACGGGATGTTATCGTTCCATCAATCCAAAAACTCGAATAAAAGCGATTTTGCAACTCTTCATTATTATGTGAAGATCGAATCGATTCGAATAATGATGTATAATTATTATGAATCGAATAATTAATATTTTCAAACTCGACACGTGCATTCACGATAAAAGTAGATGGTCATTGGCAGCGGATCTACAAGTTCATAAAGTTTATCGCTGCCTGTATGTACGACAAGTATCATCGACAATAAATTACAGTCTCACTGATGGGCACAGACAGGCTCATATTACGTAACAGGGGTAAAGCACGGAGGTTTGTATATTATATGCCAGCGATGTAAAAAACTTCGATAGCGTGATTCAGGATCGTGTGGCGCCATCTCTTGACCAGTGGCGGAAGTAGCTACATGTGTTCCTTTGTCCTTACCATGGGATTCGAACCCGATCCTCTCGAGGATCTCTTTGGGCTTTGAAGGTGAAAAACAAATATCCAACTATAGATACTGTCTCTAAATGACATTAAAGTTATCCGAAAGTGCTTATGTTATCTTTTTGCGACACAAGCACGATCTTCCTCTACACAGGCACTCAGCTGCTAGATCTAGCCGCTAGAACAAAGGGGAGGTCCCTTGGCACAACACCAGACACTCTCTGCCAAACGCCGTTCAAACTCACTTGTAACTCGAGAGCTGTGATTTAATATTGAAAAATACATTACGTAATTCAATCTGTGACGCTATTTCATTGAATAGAAATAAAAGTAAACAAACGTCCATTTTATCAGGTTTTTATCAGACAGACCTACTACTAGTAATACTTGGAAATTTGTAAGGATGGTTTGATGTTTGTTACTATTTCACGCAAAAACGACTGGACAGATTTGGATGAAATTTAGTAGGTGCGTTGTTTATAACATGGATTAATAGATAGGATAGTTTTTATCACTAATTTAGTGATAAAAACTATCACTAATTTAATAATTAACGTTAATGGTTCATTATGAAAATAACGATGACTCTTATGTCAATAAGGATAAAGACTATTCTATTTGTTTTTTAATGAACATTACGTTAAATGACGTCTATGAGTGCGGCCGTTAGTCTATTAATTTAACAATTGAAAAAGGAGACTTTATGATATGCTGAAATGACGTAATTTCAAACTATATTTCTTTGTTTTTGATTGTGATGGTGTATCTAATGTAAGCGGCAATCAGGTGCCGTGCTAGTTATTTTAAAATCAACTTTGTTTTATAATTCAACTAGTTTCTAAAGCTCGGATATGTATACAACGAGTTTATACTCCAATACGCTGCCCAAATGCACTTGTATATGTCATGTGTCAGTACCCATTAATGACCCACTACAGGGTCGGGTCTCCTCTCACAATGAGAAGGATGTAGGCCTTAGTCCACCACGCACCACTACTGCGGGTTGGTGGACTTCGCATGCCTGTGAGAACATTTTTTTTTGTGAACTCTCAGGCATGCAGATGTCCTCACGATGTTTTCCTTCACCGTAACAGCAGGTGATATTTAATTTCATAAATCGCACATAACTTTTATTACAAAGTCATTGGTGCGTGCCACTGGGATTCTAACCCGGACCCCTCGATTCGAGGTCGAATTCTAAGCCACTGGGCTATCACCGCGTGACTGGTTATACCGTATGCAAATTGAATCGGAAAATCCAGAATCGATTCGTAACTCACCTTTAATCCTATGTAAAAACTTAGTTTTGACAGTTGGTGAATAAATTTGTTTTGGGAAAGCCCAAAACAAATTTGTTTCGTTTTAGTATTTTCCAGTTTAGGTGTAAATTCGTCTTGTGTGTAAAATCATTGCTTTGCCTAGACCTACGTATAATAATATGATTAAGGTTAGAAGTAGTTAGGAATGTAGGATTAGGTAGGGTTCAATATCAAAGCAGTTTTTTCTTCATTAAAACGACGATTATCTTCGTTCTTTCGTTGGCATCTTTTCATGAATACATTATTTCATTCATCCTCAAGTAAGCTCATTGTCTCCTTGCTTATCATGATTCAACGTTTATGAACAGAGTTATGCCAGAGTTTTTAACTTAAAAGCATGATCTCTGCTTTCATTAAGGTTGAAAAACCTGATCCTCGCAGGTATTCGTATTGACCTGTCGACGATCATAAAGCCGGGATGGATTCTATAGGTACCTCTAGCAGGACAGTCTAGTCTAGACGCAGAAAAAAGCAAAGTAAAGCAAAGCTTTTTCAAACCGTGTCGGTGAATGATTGAAGATGTTTTCACGAGTCAACAAAAAAATTAAAAAACTAATTTTTTGATGCTTTCTCTTTTTTTCGTACTTCGTAACACCTACCTAAACTACGAATATGTGCACCGGAACAGGAGAGGAGATTGAGGTACTCGTACGAGCTAACTAGCTAGGGAGCTGGTGAGCCAAAAATCTATATGATTTGCTCGTGTAGCAGTCTTTATTAAGTCAAGTCAATGCTGTTGCATCATTTTTATTTGACACTTTGTAATATCAAATCTAACCCCGTGTCATTGCCATGTGAGCCATGTCGCTCGTAAAAGTTGCACGTACGACAACGTTGTCTGTCATTTCAAATTTCGTTCCTAATCCGAAAACAAGTCAGAATTATTGAATGGTGCTAAGTTTTATGATTTCTTTATTTATTTGTTGTTGGTTGTTGACGCAAAGTTTAACGACCGGTCTCATTATCTTGAACGAATTACGGCTTTGTTTCACCAAAACCACATAATGATCAATTAATAAGTGACATAAGAAAGGAGAAAATGAAGGTTTTTCCTTGCGAGGCGTTTTACCTGAGCGCTAGAGCTGACGAAGTACTAGGAGTTCATAACAAAGCGTGGGTTTTTGCAACCGGTCGTCGTACACTTGCACAATTGAGTCACTACAGCACACAGTCACAGCATTGGCTGTTACGTCACGCGTTATTCAGCCTTATGTGGAGTATTGCGGGGCTGCGTGGAAATACGTGCGAACGGGTAAGGCACGGCCAACCTCCGATGCGATCATGTCGCCCTGGTACCTCGACGATCAATAAGGATTCAAAAGGAGCTTAAAGGATTAGAATTTTTTTATTCAGCTACAGCAAAAGTTCGTTTTGAACTTAAAATAGTTGCGGAATACGTAAAATGTAATGGAGCGTGAAGCAATCCGAATAAAAAACTATTGTCAACATCAACATGACGTATTAATTGTCAAGGATTTATAATATCGTATTCCTGTCAGGCCAACTATTTCAATAATAATAATTGGGCTAAGTACCTAAGCATCGACATTTAAATAATATTTCCTGAAAATGTAAGTGTTGTTCGTTTAATCATGCCTATTAATAATTTCCGTAATATTATTCAGTTTTGTCCTCAAATATCGTGAGTGAGACCGAAGCAATGACCGCTAATTTACAGTCATGTGTGCGTACAGCCGCGTTCTAAATCCGAATTTACGCAATGCCGTGACACTGGCCCTAAATAAATTTTTTGCTCGATTTAAAAACGGACCGGTTTCAAGAATCATCTTGTTTATAAACGCCGATGTCAAGTATGATTTCAGCGTTTCCATAACCCTTGCCATGTCGCTCACAAGAGTTGCTCGTTCGTACGTTCACTTATCGCCTGTCAGTGTGATTTTCAATTAGCACTGCTCCCTGTTTACATTCTGGGATTGTCGGTCGGTAATGTCCGCCACCTGGAACAAAGCCGACTCATAGTATTTCTTTCCATTAGGTACCTGTAATCGACCACGCGCCACGTAAAACTTAAAAAACGATGTCAGTAAATACTGTACATGCTAAAAGTTACAATAAAATCAAGTCATATGCAACGTACCCATTACTTCTCATAAGGGCTCAAGCAAAAATCTCATGATCGTCTTAAATAAAAATCTCCGGCAACCACATCTCCACATAATAATACGTCGCTTCTGCTGTTTTGGTGGGTTGCGAGGGTGGCGTTAAGGCACCTCTTTCCCCCTTTCTACCTGCCTTTCTTTCTACCTAGAAACAATGTTTGTATTACTTATGAATCTTGTGTAGATTACTCATAACTCAGTGTATTTCTGTTCGGTCGTTCAGTCTAAATTATGTAAGAACGTTGCCGTTGCGTGAGGCTCGGTGCGAGTCAGTTAGACTAATTTATCACTGTCGATACAAGGTTATATCGAGATTGCATTTTGTATCTTCCTCTGTGATCATTTGACCAAAATAATAAGTGCTCATTTGAACAAAATACTTAATACTTCAGAGACATACTAGCGCATCCAGGGATTTTTAAAAATGCCGGCTGCTGTTACATTGCACAAAAACATCATGAGGAAACCTGCATGCCTGTGAGTTCTCCATAATGTTCACAAAGACGCGAAGTCCACCAACCCGTACCGTGGTGGACTAAGGCCTACATTATTCTCATTGAGAGAGGAAACCAGTGCCCCGTGCATGAACACTAGCGTCACAGGATTCGTATTGTTATTGTGTGCCATTAGTATATGAAGATGTCAGACTGACAGAAATATGACATGACTGACCTTTACCGTACGAATTCTTAGACGATTGTGTGAATGCTCACAACATTAATCGTATTATAGGAGTTCATACAGTTATAACTTCACTAATCCATGTTATTAGTATAGAGATTAAATCCACAGGTACGACGCAGAGTTTAGCATAGATGTTATCGAAGTGAGGGAAAGGAGATTTCATCTAAATTAGTATTATAAATCAGACGCTAGTCCGCCATTGCTATTATAATGTCTAATGTTACTGGTTTGCTGTCTCCTTAGAGAGTGGGCAGAAAGGTCAGGTGTTAGAGAAATCACGGTTAAGTATGTTTAGTATGTATAAAGTACTATGGTAAAAGATAGAGTTCTAATTAATTGCTCTTACTGTTTCATTGCTGTGGTAAGTCCCTTGCAGTCTTACGAATGAGACATCTCATTTTATTTTATTTCGGGAGATTTGTAAAACACACTTAGATAGTAATATTATGTGCGTGCGTATGTGTAACAGACCAAATCTATTAGACTCTGGGATATTATCGTTTGTTTTTCTTCTAGTTTTTTTATGACAATTTGATCGTATTTATCGTTTTTGCTAGCTCTGCCTGTGATTTTATCTAGGTCATATAAGTCATTTTTTAAGTCAGTATTAAATTGAAATTTAATTAAATCAGTGAATTAAAAACGGGACGTTTGATGATGCGCGTTAATCCATTAATTTTTTGAGTATTCCTTTGAACGAGATCTGCCAGTTAATAATGTTTCTAAATAATGTGGAAGTTTTCAGTTTTTCCGAGTGATTTTTATGAATTTGAAAAAATATGTTAGTTTGGTTAAAGTTTTTGTGAATATTAAAATATTAGTACAAGTTTTACGAGTTGAGATACCATCTCCACGTGTCGTTCGCTTGGCGATTTTCTATATGCAGGCATGTTTTTTCTATGTGCTATTTGGTCATTAAATATACTGAGCGATAGGAACTAGTAGGATTTTTTGTAAATTTAATAAATCTCAAATATCTCGAAAACGGTTGAGTTTCGGTTGATTTTCATGTCAAAAACAATTGATTTTGACCTAATTTCATGTAGATTGACGTCACATTTTTTTTGACGGCACTACAACCCTTTAAGGATCACACTGTATAAGCGTCAGTTACAGCATTCGTGTCGTTTTGTCATTTTCCACTGCGATCATCACTGAATTAAACCACTGCTTCATTTAGTCTTATCACCACTTATCGTACACCTCGCACGCTCGCCACTCGACTCTCGGGAAGTCGTTACAATCCCGCGAGTGGTCGTTCCAAACGAAATTTCCCGGTTAACGACGTGCTCGTGGTCGTGAATGGTCGACGTTGCACGATTGGCACCGGTTACAGGCAGATTTTATTTTACATGTAGGACATTGTAGGTACGTTACCTACGTAGGTACTTTTCTGAATGTTTGAATAATATTCATATTTATTTATAATATTATAATAATTAGAATTAGAATTACCACGGTATTTATTTTGACAAGATTTCCAAGGTTTCCTTTAATTTTTTGCTATTGAAGCTTAGCTTTTTCAGTGAATTTAACACTTTTAATTTTGGAAGAGACTTGATATCGTAAACTGTCTTAAATATAATTATAAAATCGTGTTTCTTTTTTCGATTGCATTTAATTAACAGAATAATATAAATCATAATTATCTCTTTATACATTTTTATGCATTAACATTTGTATTTCATTTGTGTTTCATATAATAATTATTCAAATACAATATTATAGAATCATAAATATCCCCATTATGCATGTATCACGCGTCGCTGAGATTAGATCACCCTGTAATTACATGTACGTCAAAACTAACATATGACTGACGGGCCGTACTTTCTGAGATTATGGATTGCATCATAATTGAATTATTATGGCTTTGTTGATTGTTGTTTATTATCTTTCAGCTATATTTATCCATAATATTAAAATAGGCCTCCAGTGTCAAATCAATAGCTTATGTTTGTGTTAGTAAAATAAAATGGGCTTGCAAAGTCAAAATAAGAGGTGTCTGGTCCGTTTGGTTGGCCGTTGCATAGGAGTCTTGACTTACGGTTGATTATGTTAAATACTTGTGTCCAGCAGTGGTCAAAAGAGTTGTCGCCCTACTAGAATGAATAAGAATTACTTAAATTAGACCTGAAGATTTTATGAAAATTATTCGCTACTTCATGACTCATATTATGTACTCTATCTATCTGCTATAGGTTTTTAGGTGGTAAAGCCATAGTAGCTCGCCCGGGGCGCACCTTATCGCCAGCCTCTAACCTTCGGCTGAGGAGGTATGGTTGCCGGAGATAGATACTTAGAAGCTAACATCTTAGTCCTCTAGCAAAGCACCCGCATATAACCTCAGATAGGTTTTTTTTTACTATTTGATGTTGGCTGACCACAAGGTGGTTTGCATGCCCGTTTGCTATATAATCACTATAATACAAGGTGGACCTTTATCCTTCTTATTCTGAGAGGACCGACCTTGCAGTAAGCCATTCGGTTCCTGTTTCTGACATGTATCTATCTACTCTACAAACTGCCACAAAACTGGGATAGTACATGGTACCATGGTCAAAATAAAAAGCGTGCGCGCGTGTACCAAGTAAATTCTTTTTTTTTGTTTTATTTATAGTGAAACATTAATGAATACTTAATATTCTCTGATAAATAAACGTTGTATATTCCGCTCAGTTATTCACGAAACCGGAATACCGCCGGCATTAATTGTGGACCGCGGGGGAAATTATACGGAAATTTATGTTTGCATTTCTAAAGAACACGTTGTCGCTTAGCTCGGGACCACTTTGTTTTGTTTAATTCGAAATAATTATCGTTTATTTTTAAAAACTAAAACACATTCCGGTGTTTTGTGCACGTTATTGTCTCGTATGTGCAAATTTTGAAACGCTGTTAGTAGACGACAGTACCCACTTCACATCAGGCGGCCCAGCTGTCTGCCTGCTTTTCTTATTAAAACGCGCACTGAATGGTTACCTTCTTTGGCAAATCAAAAGGTACTATAAGGCCCTGTCCTGATTGGATGACAATTGACCGACCAACTAACAAGATGAGCTATCCAAATATGCAAAGGTAATTAGGACAGCTTCTCAGTCATTGTCAAAGTGAGTCTTCAGAGAAATGCTTCAACAAACCTATCAAATTGTCATCGATCCTGCAGTAATGTTTCACCTAAATCTGCTGTTTTAAAGTCGATGAAATTATCCTCACAAAAATTATATCAAGAGAAAACTTACCAAGCTAATAAACCTCCTTAATGTTTTCTTTACAGTTTTTACTTCTAAACAATCTACTGTGCAATCTAGTTTTGAATTTAAAAGCCGCTACATTTATTCTCTTTGTTATTTTTCCAAAATTACATGAGGTACAATTTCCTTTTCCTTTTTTATCTATAATGCATCAAACCCATTTGCGATGCATGGGTTTTTCTCCCTTGTTTTTCGTGATATGACCTTTTTGTCCAATCCTCGATGGACTGATATGGGCCAAATTGCTCTTGTATGTGATCGCTGTTATGCATCAGAATGTCATGTTATGCATCAGAACAGATTAATTCCGTATCCGATTTAATTAATGGCGTTAAAAACTGCTTAAATATCTTGTAACTTCTCATGGAGCTCTACATTAAATGAAAATTGATAGGTGATAGAATTAAATGTAATTAATTAACTTATTTATTATATTTAATACTATTTTTAACATTATTAGCCTCTGTTATAGCGAAGATCTGTGACATAAAAGGGTTGCAGCATCACGCTAAAAGCTTTGTGTATAAATATCATTGTTTTTAATAGAGCCGTAAGCGTGAAGACTATCGTCAAAGTGTAAACGTCAGTATGTCATATCTGTCATATGTCAGTCTGTCTAACATCTTCCTATACTAATATCACACGTTAACTACGAATAGTTTGACGATAGTGTCATGCTCGGGGCATAGATGCTCATATCATAGATGTCAGCCCCAAAACATGTGAAGGCCGCACAAACACACCAGCCGTATAATCGCCGTAATGTAACGATAACAGGCGAGGCTCGTTAGAAAGCGATTTGTCGAGACGAAGGCATTGTTTCCTTGTCGTCTTAACCTCGCCGGGGTGTGACGTCACCACCCGACCTCATTACGACTGCCATCCACGTGGATTGTGAATCGGTTCGTATCGATTGCGTTTGTTGTAAAATTTTTAATGAAAACATTATTTGTATACTTCAATTGTGAATTCCGATAACGCGCAAAGCCCCGCTGCTTGAGAGAAAAAGTTAAGCAACGTCGGGCGTGCTCAGTAGGTACCTGGATGGGTGACCGCTAGTGGTGAATTAAATGCGCGCTTCCGTGCTTCAGAGGGCACGTTAAGCGGTCGGTCCCGGTTGTTATGGTAGCAGTTGTTTAACTATGTCAGAGGACCAGTTTTTAAACTTCCGACACGGGTTGGCCACTAGCCGGATTCTTCACCAATCCGCATTGGAGCATTGGCCGCTTCGTGGCCCATGCTCCAGGCCTCCATGTTGTGGGGAGAGATACGTCCCTAAGACGTACCACACACGTTCAGTTTCATCTGTACGATAAAACTGTGCAGTCGAACTGTACAGATAAGTCGTATACGTCCCACACGTTGAAGAATCGTAAAAACTGTACAGTTTTTATCATACACACGTTTCGATTATCAGTAGGTGCAGTGCGATCGTAACGATTTCTCGTAACGTGTGTGGTAGGCTTAACAAAAAACCACTCTAGTAATATTAATTTCACATAACAAATGAACAATTTCTCTTGTTGCAGTGCATGAAAGCATACGTCGAGTTCGAGGTGTGCAACGGCGCGTACGAGGTGTCGTGCCCGGACGCGCGCTGCGCCGCCGCCGCCGCCCTCGCCCTCGAGGAGATCTCGCTCCTCATCAGCCCCTCGCTCATGGAGAAGCACCTCAAGTTCCGGCTCAACCATGGTGAGTAACAATAACTCATATTTAAGTTGTATTTACATTTCTTTGCAACAATCCGCACACGTGGAACTTGTTTTGGTATGGACCCACCACCCTCCCTTATCTCTCAGAGTTGCTGAGCAACCAACCGTTGTAGAGTCCACATCACCTGAATATATTGGAATAAGTTGTTATGGTATACACCTACTCAGAGAGATAAGGGAGGGTGGTGGGTCCATACCAAAACAAGTTCCACGTGTGCGGATTGTTGCAAAGAAATGTAAATACAACTTAAATAACAATGGATTTCCGCAAAGTAACGCCTGATACAATATATTAAATAACTCATATCATTTCATATATGTCTCTCACTCAGCCTATGGTGTGTAGTGTATGAAGTTTCGGCTCAGTGATGGCGAATGAGTGGCACAAGCTCTCGCTGGAGACCTCTTTTCTCATCAGCCCTTCGCTCATGGAGAAGCGCCTCAAGTTCCGGCTCAACCACAATAGCACAACCTCACGCTGAAGGAGATCTCCTTCCTCATCGGCCCTTCGCTCATGGAGAAGAATCTCAAATTCTTGCTTAACCACAGTGGGTTATGCAATATTGTAAGCAGCATAGTTTCTCGTTGAAGACGATCATCTTCCTCATCACACCTCATGCTCTTCAAGCTGATCAAAACTAACTTCGATTTAATTTTTTATTAATTTTAATTGTGAGAATCATAAACTGTCGCAATGATGGGTGCTATCTGTTTTTCAAAATATCTCTTAACGCAAATTTTATATCAATAACAAAGCCTCCTTTTGGAACAGTCTCACTTTATCAGTTGCCAACAACTTCAAAGAGGAATATTCTTCAAAGCTTTCAGTATTTCCCAGCGTTATTAAGTTATTACATTTCCGAATCCTCGATTACTCGGATACCTCATTAGATAAAATTAAACCTTATCAAAGGCGCTCCTCAAATGAGAAGGGTCTATTCCCTTTAATTACCGACTTCAAAAAAGGAGGTTATCAAGTCCACACGTATACATAATATATGTATATGTAATATTCTCAGAAATGCACAATTTTAGCATAATTTGGTCTATTACGGCTTCCAATCAAAGAATGCCAATTTTCATGGGTGTATTGTATGTATTGTATTAGATGTTTGTCCACGCATATCTCCGAAACTAATTGACGGATCGTTTTCTTTTTTTTTTTGTTTGTTGTTTGCATTTTGTTCGACTTAGAGAATGGTAAAAGTTTCATCAAAATCGGTCCAGTAGTTTCCGTGATATGGACATAAAACTAAAAATTACAAAAAAAATTAGACTGACATCAAAAAAGTATTTACTTAAATAAAATTTGTTACATACTTTAGGCCTACAATTTTTTGAGGTTGGTGCCAAAATTTAACAATAGAAACAAAATACTTGATACTAAAGACACCAACCTCAAAATTAGTAGGCCTAAACTACGTAAGAAATTTTATTTAATACTTTTTTGATGTCGCTGTCGGTTTAATTTTTTTTTTACTTATTTGTACACTGGTTAGTATGAGGTTAGGCAATTTTCACTTACCAACAAACCACATCATGCGATAATTCTTTGTTTTGAGGCGGAACACGTATCAAGGTGATGTTGGTTGTGTATCTGCAACCCGCCACCTGGGAAGTCAGGTCTTCAGGAAAAGTGCCTTAGTCCACTACCCTGGAACAAATCGGGTTGGTGGACTTCACACGCCTTTGAGAACACTATGTGGAGCTCTCAGGCATGCAGATTTCCTCACGGTGTTTCCTTTGTTCATAAAAGCAGATGGTATTAACTTTTTATAAAACGCACGTAATTAGAAAAGTCATTGTTGCGTTACTACCAAAATTCGACACAAAGAGTTCGCAATAATTTTGGCAAAAATTATTCTTTGGACCCTTAATTGTTTGGAGGAATAATTCTGTCGACCGATTGGAAGGGGACAAAACTCCCAGGAAATTCTTTGCACGCCAACGCACAAGATTGCCTTCGGAGTGAAAGCGTAATTTGGCTTAATTTGGCGTAATGGTGAATTCAATTAGCGAAGGATGAGGGTCAATGAACTTCCCACTGAAAAAGTCTTGTTCTCGAAATATTTGTCTAATAAATAAATAAATGAATAAATAACGCTTCACACTCAACTTCACACTAGGATTCCCTGTAACTTGGGTGCCATGGACACACACAAGACAAGAACACACACACCCAGACCAGAAACAGACCATCACAAAGTCATCAAACACCATAACAAAGTCATCGTTTAAATATCTATTCTGCTGGGAATCGAACCCGGGACCTTTCCCGCCGCTCACTGGTGTTTTAACCACTGCGCAACTCAGATCGCCGTCAGGGCGTCAGGTCTTGTTTTTGAGTACACTTTACAAAACAGCTGTCGAAAATTACAAAGTCCAATAAAATTCTTCTTCTAAACCGGATGCACTCAATTGAACTTGTTTTTTAAGTAGTAGGGATTTTCCACGTTAAAAATGCAAACAGTTTATGGGTAATACCTAAGTCTTTTTAATAATAATCTGGGTTTACCGTATACCACATCGATGCAAAATAACATATTTTGTATTAGTCCAGTTGGGGCGTTGCGTTGAGAAGTTTGGACTTTCTGTTTTTTTATACAAAGAAAAACCAGACAAACAGGCAAACGGGCCACCTGATGGTAAGTGGTCACCGTTGCCATAGACACGGGCAACACCAGAAGTGTCGCAGTTTTCCACATGAACTAAAAATTCTGTGGAACGATTTTCACTACTGCACCGATGAAGCCGACTTAAATTCGTGTTAGAGAGATCGTCATCTCTCTATAGGCTCTAAAGTTCCGCCTTGGAACCACTAAGGTACTAATTTTAAATTATCATGACTTGGCATTAGATAGTTAATAGCATAAGTTAAATAATTATCATTTTACGATTATTTTGCCCAATAAAATCCTTTTACTTGAGACTTGACACAGCCGCCAATAAAGTTACGTTCAAAAGAAAATTTATAATTTCATTGAATTTCAGCGAAACAATATACTTGCTAAAGTCAAACAACTTAACAATCATCTTAACTCAGGTTAACTTGGTCTTAACTTGTACAGACGCCCACGCAGACGGCAAAGAAACAATTTTACAACTTAATTTCGAGCTAGGGTTGGGAACGCCTTTTATCGATAGAATGTGGGGGGTATCGAAAGTTTTAATCTCGGATTTTGCCATCACTAACCCACTGCTGGGTGGCACCAAGAACCGGTTAGGTTAGAACAGTGCCCCGAGCATGAATGTAGGTTTATGAATACTATCGTATAAAGTGTTCGTATAGTTAACGTGCGTCATAAGTAGGAAAGATATACAGATGCTACCGGCTACGGTAACTATACGAATACTTTGTCGATTGTTTTCTTGCTCGCGACACAGATAAAAATAACAGCTCAATAAACTAGGTAGGTACACAAATTCTCGCTTCGGCGGGTTAAGACTGCGGTAAAGTCCCTTCATTGGCAAGCTATAGTTGCCTAAAGCCTTAATCAATAAGAACATTTAGCAATAGTGAAAAAGAAGCACATAGATATACAGTTACCACTCGAAGCCCAGTAAAATTACACAGATTTCAAGGCATGTCAGGGCATGATTCTTGAGAATATCGCTACGGTGCGGTCCACCGGAGATCCCGGAGCTCCCCACATGCGCAGAGGAAGGCCACCGAGGGGGTTTTAGTGGGTAAGAATCACACATAACCCGGAGTCGCTCCCACGGCTCTCGGGTACGTACGGAGGTTTCCCCCCGTCACAAAAAAAGGTGAATTATAAAAGAATCCTTTTGTACAAGCGTGGCAACCCTATTATAAAACAAAGTCAAATAACGGAGTATTGACCTTTCCGATATCCGTTGAAAAGGAGTCTTTGTGCTCGAAATTAAGTTAATGCACAATTTGGTCCATTGCCCCTTTTCACTTTCGGTTTCCATCTCTATGGAAGATGGTATTCGCTGTCCATGTGATCTCTGTACGTGTTTGTTTTCATTTTTATGTTTTGTTTGTTCTTAGACCTTGTTACCTGTATCGGAAAGGACTAACGGCCGCACTCAGAGATGTCATTTAACGTAATGTTCATTAACAAACAAATAAAATCGTCTTTATTCGTATTGATATAAGAGTCATCTTTATTTTCATAATGAACCATTATGGTTAATGAATGACTCTGAGTACGGTGGTGAGGGTCTTTTTATTGTTCAAACCGATATTATGTGAATTAGTTTTATAGTTTTTTGGGCACTTTCATTTAAGCATGTCATTTAAGTGAAATTCTAGGGGAATCTGAAACATTGAAAAGAAATTACAACTTGTGAATCTTTTCTATAGTTCGTCCACTACAATAAGACAGTTCTTATTTTCAATATCAGTGTTCTTCTTTTTCCTCCTCTGTGCCAGGCAGTCCTACTTATTGAATTGATCGTGACACTTTAAACTTTGAACGTAAATCAGAACCCTGCCAATTAAAGTTTCGCAAGTGAAGCACGTTAAAAAACCGTTCATCTTAGTAACTAATCAATGCGACCCTGACTCGATCCGCGAACCGTATCTCCGACGGCAAGTGAAGTGAAACTATTCGTAACATCGATAAGATGCCTAAAAACCACTGCCGGTCCACTGTTGGGCTCAGGTCTCTCCTCACAACAGGGGAAGGCCTGGAGCATACTCCACCACGCTGCTCCAATGCGGATTAACGGTTTAATGCCCAACCCATGTCGGATGTTTTCAAACCGCCCATAGGGCCTCCGATAAGGTTTAACGACTGCTATCGTATCGATAACAAACGGGACCGACGGCTTAACGTGAAATCCGAAGCACGGAAGCGCGCACTTAATTCGCCACTAGCGGTCACACATCCCGGTATTGACCGCGCCCGACGTTGCTTAACTTTTTCGATCGCTTGCGACCTACTCAAGCGGCGGTTCTATGCGCGAATCATTCTATCATTAATCGGGTAAATGCTAGAAGTCCTTAGTTTGGTACGAGAAGTAGGTACCCTACATACGAGTATGTTATCCGAGTTTATGATGGACCTTGGGACCGACAATGCACTGAAAACCGCAGCCTTATGTCTTAGTAACAAACAGGCTTTGTGTTTCGCAAAACAACAATGTTTTTTATTGTTTTTTTTAATAGCCTACGCTCAATATCGCATCGTAATTAAACATTTTATTGTTTTTACACTTACGTACTTTAAACGTAGGTAAGTGTCGGATGGATTTTAATTTCGGATTGAATGGATGAAATGTTATGGTTGTCTTCATCCCATTATGATGACCTTATAACCCACTGCAGCAAACCACATGTAGTTTCCTCATGCAGGAAATCTGCATGCC
Source organism: Erynnis tages (assembly GCA_905147235.1). NCBI lineage: Eukaryota > Metazoa > Arthropoda > Insecta > Lepidoptera > Hesperiidae > Erynnis > Erynnis tages. The sequence goes on from LR990081.1 coordinate 2,053,935, forward strand.
TGAGAGTTCACAAAAAATTTTTTCTCAAAGGCATGCGAAGTCCACCAACCCGCAGTAGGCCAGCGTGGTGGACTAAGGCCAACATCCCTCTCCTTGCGAGAGGAGACCCGACCCTGTAGTCGGACATTAATGTTACTGACAATGTAAACAATGACATTGTCGTACGAAGACTTTGTTGCGAGCGACCGATTTTGTCATAGAACGACTTGACAAGTCGGACAAGGGGTTAGTCTTCAACCGATTACCACTTAACGTTAGGTGGTCTACATTTTGTTTCCTCACGATGTTTTCCTTCACCTTAACAGCAGGTGATATGTATAATTTAAAAAGCGGACATAACTTTTTTACAAGGATTCGAACCCGGACCCCTCGATTCGAGGTCGAATTCTAAGCCACTGGGCATGGGTAGGTGTGCACAGAAATGGTACGTGACTATACATATAACAAACTAATGATGTACGAATACTTTGACTACAGTATTCATGCTCACGGCATTTTTTATTTGTCCTAAACCATATTTTTTTATTATTTTCTCTTCTTTTCACTAGACTTAAAAAGAAAGGTAAGTATGAACCGCAATCTTTATAAGTTCACAAATTGTATTAAATACTTCCAGTATTATAAATGACCTCTTGATGCGAATTAAAAATCACTTAAACCGTTACATTTAAATTATCGTTAATGTTAACGTTTAATTATCGAGTCAAAGTAGCCGGAAGTGGCCTCCGAGCGGCGCGGGGCCTCGGTCTCATCTAAGTTCACTTCCGTTTTCTTTTACATAATATATCCTTTCTGCACTAATGAAGAGGTATGGTTTGTTAGTACAATGTTTAGTGTAAACCACACCCTTAGAATTAAGTAAATTAAAGTGACAACTCCAAAATTCCTGTAAAACTCGATTTTACCATAAACTGACATAAACTGACATAATTATAAATATAAAGCATCCAATTTATCACAAATTGCATTTTTTGAATTCGATCACTTTCATTCAAGGGTGCAAAAGGTACTTTAAAATTAAAGGTAACTACATTTAAATAATACTTTATCAATTCTGCATTGTCCTGCCCTTTTGTTTAATACCTATTACCTACTATAATACAAATTATAAATAGTAAATTATATTATTAAATTATTTAAAATAATACAGTATTCATTCATTCATTAGTATTGTTCAATTAACTTCAGTTATATAGTATTTATTTTATAATTTTTATATACTTAGATTAGTTAGTTAGTCTATTACAAATTACAATTTACAACTTAAATACAAGAAAAAGGATGTTACACCTTTTACTGACCAAAAATATTTTAGACCGAAGTCTAAGTAGCTTTTGCAATTTGTTTGTAACGGACGGAAAGAGTCTTGCTTTACTTATAGACACTACGCGGTACAGTCGTTAGCGTGATTCAGAAACCTGAATAGCGCCATCTAGTGTGTAATAAAAGAACTATTAATATAAATGCACGACAACTTAGCTCGCGGAATCTTAAGATCGATGCAAATACTGAGAATACATTTATAAAATTTATTTAATCACGTATTAAGGTATAAGGGTTCGAATATTAATTCTTATTGAACTTGCCTCATTATGACCTGCGGACAAAACGTTAGTAGACGTTATTCGATTTTGATATTAAATTTATGATAATTCATTCTTTTTCTATAAAGTGGTAACAAATTATTATAAATAAATAGCTGTTCCCGCACACTTCGTTCTGCAAACATATAAATTTCTACTATTATTTCAGAGTTCTGTATAAACCTTCCTTGGAATTTTACGAACATATCAATACTAAAATGAGCTAAATTGGTTCAGCCGTTCTCGAGTTTTAGCGAGACTAACGAACAGAGATTATTTTATAGTTTATTATTTATATTTTCATAAATATTTATTTCATAACACAGTGCTGATGCTCAGTGCTGCCCTGCCCTCTAGAGAGATAACGTTACTCGTATTGAGAATTCATGGAGTCGAACATGCGAGTTTCATCACGAATTCACGATGATTTCCTTCGCCGGTGCAGCAGGTGACATGACAGACATCTATTATATCTATATAAATAAATAATTGGGGTGTCTTTTTGTAATCGAATTCTTTATCAAAATATCACCACTATTATCATTCATAGGATACGTGCATTCATAACAACAGTTAACAGAATGTAATCGCAATTCAGACTTACTCGTACATACCTCAAAATGGAATGCTTAGTAATTCGCAACATAGCAACAATGTATGTACATACTCGTATAGGGTACGAGTAGTCAGTAATGTGCATTGCAGAGACGACGTATGTGGATTTATTATTTCAATTACTTAGTCGCGTGCTCGTACGTGCAACTTGAATGGTTACGTCCGGAGCGAGCGCGGCTCCACTCCTTATTGTACTGTAGGGCTGTGAATTGCTAGTTTAGTTTAAGACTCCTAAAATGTTTAGACTTAGTTTCTGTCAAGTGATTAAATTCTAAGCGGTGATAGCCCAGTGGCTTAGAATTCGACCTCCCTCGAATCGAGGGGTCCGGGTTCGAATCCCAGTGGCACGCACCAATGACGTTGTAAAAAAGTTATGTGCGCTTTATAAAATTTAATATCACCTGCTGTTACGGTGAAGGAAAACATCGTGAGGAAACCTGCATGCCTAAGAGTTCACAAAAAAAAATGTTCTCAAAGGTATGTGAAGTCCACCAACCCGCAGTAGGCCAGCGTGGTGGACTAAGGCCTACATCCCTCTCATTACGAGAATGAGACCCGACCCTGTAGTGGGTCATTAATGGGTTACTGGCATGGGCATGGCATGGCATGGATTAAATTCTTGTATTTTGGTATTTCGAAGCTAAGTATATTATTATGTAAGACTGTGTTTACCATTATAGTTTTAAGTTAAATTTTTGTGTGTATGGATGGGTAGATTTTTGTTGTTCTTTTAACCAAATATGGCTGAAAAGATTTGGGTAAAATTTGGTATGCACGTTGTTTATGACTCCGTGCTCCAACATAAATAGGATACGTTAGTACTTCTCCGAACTAAGTGTTGAAGTGACGAAGCCGCGGACAAACTTTGGTTATAATTTAATCCCTTATAAAGAAGAGACAACCCTACTCCCTGATGTATGATCTCGTACCCGTGTAATCTGTTTTATTTCCCGAGAAGCAGAGCACACTGGTTTCAATGGGAGTTATTTTTATTTTACTCAGCTGTCAGTTGACCTGAAATTGCTACTAAAATATTAAAATTAATGCTCTTCATAAAACTGTACCACAGAGGCGTACCGGTATATATATATATGTATCGCAAATGATGAACATCTCAGATCTCACTACTATTTTTTTGTATAATAAATTACCTATGAAAGATTGTGAGGATATATGGATGGATGGATCAAAATAGCGGTGATAGCCCAGTGGCTTAGAATTCGACCTCGAATCGAGGAGTCCGGGTTCGAATCCCATTGGCACGCACCAATGACTGTAACATGCGCTTTATAAAATTAAATATCACCTGCTGTTACGGTGAAGGAAAACATCGTGAGGAAACCTGCATGCCTGAGAGTTCACAAAAAAAAAATGTTCTCAAAGGCATATGAAGTCCACCAACTCGCAGTAGGCCAGCGTGGTGGACTAAGGCCTACATCCCTCTCATTGTGAGAGGAGACCCGACCCTGTAGTGAGTCATTAATGGGTACTGACATGGATTGATGAATATTTGTTACTCTTTCACGTAAAAACGGCTGCATGGATTTAGATAAAAGTCGGTATACAGATAGTTTACAACCTGGATTAACATACAGGATACATTTTAACCCTCTCTGAGTCCAACTCTTCAGTTCGTACGGACGAAGTCGTGGGCGGGAGCGAGTGCTTCATATTCTTGGTGCAGTCAGTAGTTACTTTTGTGTTTTGTGGATTTTCTATAACAAAAAGATAGGTATTTGGAACACCAAAGTCACTGGTCTAGTTCTAAGTCTAGTAAAGCCTAGGCTACTTTATACGTTGGAATTTACGATTCAGTTGACACCGCGGCTAGGCGAATACAGCGTGGGACTTAATCAACTAACTGCTTTTATAATCCCACTGTCCCATTGAGCACGGGTCTCTCCCTACAAAATATTGCATTTAGAATGACGTCACTTTAGTCGTCATGCATTGTCATAATTACAAACTATAGTTTTGGATCTTCATAATGACCATCACTAACATCAAGTCATGCCGCTTAAGCAAATGTTAATCATCAGTGGTTACCGTACATTCATCTCAATATATGGTTAACTACTTTAAAATTCAGTTCCACATACATACAAACATACCTTCACATACATGCAAGTGAAATAAAAAATTAAAAAAAACTTAATAACGAATGTTTTATCACTCATAAACTTTCATCAAGTCGCAATAAAACATGATACTTTTTATTACTTCCCATTCTTTCACAAAACAACCTTTCGTCCGAGAGTAGGTATGCGAGATGGACGCATAATAAAAAACCTTGAAAAATCTTGAGTCGTAAAATCTCGAGTGAACAACAATTTGGCGAAATTGAAAGGCATTTCGTCACGAGAGGCGCTTCCGTGTAGGGATGCACCGGGATGGGTTGGGATTTATTGACATATCCATTAACAAAAACAAACGAACGATCGATGGTTTTGATTTGACTGCAATTTAAGTTGGTTTAAGTTACTCTAAATGTGTCAATCTATAGATACATATACATGGATCTCACAACTTTTTACGGTGCAAGAACTGAGTTGGGAGACTTGGGTTTTTTACAAGTCATATTTTTGGCATAAAGTAAACAATTGTTTATTGGGTCGACAACCCTCCTGTTTAGTGCTTCGTAAAAATGCCAAGTGGCTCGTATTCGGGCGATGATATTTACAGTTTCATAAAAAATTCTATAGACTTCCGCTTTCGGCGCATTTTCGATGCGCCAAAAAGAAATATGTAATCAATATTATTAAAACCAAAGTAGTGTCTTGCGGGATTTACTTTTTTAAAAGAAAATTTGGTTTAAGTAAATGTTTATTCACACTTTTTTTAAATTGGTGACGGTGATCACTTATGTACCTTATTATCTACCCGAGATGGCCCGTCTGCCTGTTTATAACCTGTTCTGTTGTGTGAATAGTACTTACCTGTTCTTCTTATAAAAATGCATCATTGTCATGTCATTATCATCTATGTATTGATTGGTTAAGTAGAAAGCACCAGTCAAATAGATGTATTCCGGTTCTTTTCACAATTATTATTGTGGAGCAGGTGTGACGAAAAACATACTTCAGCTAATTACTTCCACGTAATTAATTTCCTCCGACGGTGGGCCAGTGGATCGTTGCGTGCGTATGTTTTGTTTAATTTTATGTAATTGCCGTCGGGATTTATTACACGTTGTGTTCCCCAAAAGGTCAGGGAATTCGAGACGAGTAGAAATCGATAGCACCTACCACCGAGAAAACATTTGGCACGCGTAACGTTGAAGCAAGTATGTGCAATTGATTTAGGAGAATAAAAAGCTTTTTGCGCTTAAGTACCAAAAATATTTCCGTTATGTGTCAATGAAATTACCAGATTGTGAATGACTAATAATTTTTAATACCTATCAGAAGTGTCATTTAAATCCACCCCATTATTTTCGGGTGTGTAAAAAAAACCGGTCCATGCCTTAGACGAGAAAACTGAGCGCGGCCTGAGTGTTGTTTAACCCTTTAACCGCCAAGGTCGGATTAATCCGACAAACATAATCGTGTCCATTTCGCCAGCGTCGTATATATACGACCAAATACACCATCTCGTTTAATCTTTATTTTTTATTTAATTAATCTGTATTCTAAGAAAAATATGATATATATGATGAAAATAGGATTCTTCAAGAAGAGATTCTTCATAGAATCCTTCAAGTATCAGGTTAAAACCCATTACATGAAATCCTAAATTATTCCTTCCTTGCCTTTACCCTCCTTCTATTCCTGTGTGATATTGTCATCAAATAGCTTCCTATCTCTATGTCTGTTTGTATGTAGGTATATATGTATGTATATGTATGTATATGTATGTATGTATGTATCTATGTATGGATGTATATATATATTTATTTATATATATTTATTTATTTGTTTATGTATATTATGTATTATCATACGGTTGTAATGTTTTTGTATTATATTTATGTACCGATGCTCTATATCATATTCTGCACACCCTACCTTTTTCTCACTTTTCTCTCTACTCTTCAACTCCTTACCACTTGGTTGCCTGGAAGAGATCGCTCTTAGCGATAAGGCCGCCATTTGTGCATTGTCCTATTTTTGTTTTTACTGATTATCTTTTATGTTTGTTTCTATCTTTTATGTTTTTATGTTGTATGTTTTCTTTCTGTGTGTGTGCAATAAAGAGTTAATAATAATAATAATATGTTTGTATTAGGTAAAAAGGTAATTAAATAATAATTTATAATGTAATACACTTTATTCTTTTTAATTAGAAGCCCTAAAAACAATGTCAACAGTTCGATAAATTACTCTTATTATTTCTCGAAATTTGCAGCCAGCGTCGGCAAAACCCGACATTAGGGATGGGGCCTATGCCAAAGTTTAATAATACAAATAAAATAGTCCCAAAACAAATGCAGCAATTGTGAATAAAACGTATCTCTACAAATATTTGTGTTTTTCATTTAATTCCTTTAAAATTGAGTAAAGGGTATTGGTTAACTTTGTATGACCCTGGGGCTTGATTTTTTTTATGAAATGTAAGATAACTACCATAGATGTTTCCATCCCTAGCCCGTGCGTTTCGCATCTTAATTTGACAGTATGCTCAACGCCACCGTCGGATAAAGACGACTACTTCTTACGTCATAAACGAGTATTGAATTCTGGAATTTCCATTAGTGTTGTGTATGCGTGTCGTTTTACTTTCGTGTATCGATATATTGAAATCGAATTATGACGACTGTTGAAGAATTAATACGAATTCTAGAAGGCGATGATGATGAAGAATTTGTATTCGACAACGAGTTCGATGTTGATGAAGAGGTAAATATTTAAGGTTTATTTATAAATTACATCGTTTTATTTGAATTTACTTACTTATCTTCACGCTATATCACTGACGTTGTACACCGCTAGTGACGTGTTTTAATTATTACAATTTTCTCAAATATACTAATAGATTTATAATTAAAAATAATAAAAGAGATTTTTGCATTTGGAGGCGTTATTATCGTAAAACATCATTAAAACTAATATTTTAAGTAATTTTTTCCCGTTTTTTGTAATTACTTATAGTGTTGACCCCTGATTGTGAAAAAAAGGTATGGTGCTATAGCTGCCCATTATCTTAAACATGGCTGGCATGTGTAGATTCTAAAAAGGTATAATAATACCTAGGAATTAAAATTAGCTCCAGGAGCAAAAGAACTAAGCTAGGTCGGGATTTCAATTTATCAAGTAATGTTATAATTTTCGTGATTTAAGCTATAACACACCAAGACACGATTTTATTCCATTAAGAATGCAATTTTAATCTAAATTTTATCTAATCATCTGTTAATTTGCATTCGTATAAAATACATGCGACTATGAGTAACCAGTTACTACAAGTTTATTCCAAATGCAAAGGGATCTTCAGGTAAAAAAACAACAAAGACGGTTATACAAAGGCCTCCTTGCGTGTGAGAAGGACGAATGATATTTATTGTTAGTAAGAGAAGCATTACAATAAAAAACAAGGTTATTTCTGGTTAAAACATTTATTGCTTCGATTACACTAAATGTTCAAAGTGTCCTCCGCGTGCAGCAATGCACGCTCTACATCTCCTCATGAAAGATCTTTTCTTAATTTATAATTCTTATACTTATTAAAATTTATTAGGTATTGTACAAATATTTTATTGTATCATTTCAGATTCACGAAAGAAATGTCACCGACGACGCTTTCATTAATTGTGCTGATTGTATTCTGAAGTAACGTATTTAATTGGGAATGGTAAAGGCTTACCTACTAAGTATTATTGAAAATCTGTGATTGTTAGACTGATTATGTTGTTAACAAACAAGCCTGTGAATTATGTGATTATTTGACTGATTATTTTTAGGCTATTAGATTAGCAGTAGTACAAGATATATAGTTATCGTTGTGCTGATTGTATTCTGAAGTAACGTATTTAATTGTGAATAGTAAAAATACTAATTAATAAATCGTCCAAATCTGTAAAAACTTTGTTTTATTTGTTTTAAAGAAAACCTGTATAGGTATGTATATCGTAATTTGTACTTTGGTGTTAACATGAACAGGTGTTACAGGTGTTAACATGAACACATATCATTTTTACGAAATATCGATATCCAAAAAGTGCACAGGGCACATCCCTTTTTTTTGTAGGTATTTATTTAGACTTTACTGTGCCTGGCGTCAGGGGCCGGATAACTGATACGAAGGCCGGCGGTTAAAGGGTTAATGTGAAAAGAAAGGAATTAAAACTCCAATAAATAAATGATTTTCTCTAACTCTTCAGTCTTAATTAACCAATAAATAATTAAATATAGTACTTAATATTATAATAATGAAAATACATATAATAATAAAAAAATAAAACAACATATTGGTAATTGTTTACAAATAGAATATGTCATCCAATAGCTCCGCCTGTGGCATGGTGGCCAGAACGCTGGCAGCATTACCGCGTTGAACGCTCAGGCTATTTTTTGGACAAAATAGCTGCCAGCCTTCAGGTCACCCGAAAGTATAAATAGATAACAAAATGCTTAATTGTGATTGTTTGTCCGCAGAGGTGGCGATGGACGCGATGCGCGCGTTCTGCCCGCGGCCCGGCTGCGACACGGTGGTGCAGGTGCGGGCCGCCAGCCCCGCCCACTGTCCCACGTGCAGACACGACTTCTGCTCGCAGTGCAACCAGGAGGTAAGACTCTGCTGATGTGCTACTCTGTTCTACTACTTCCGACAATACTTCCTTTCAGCTCTGCAATTATAGCGGGCCGCGCTGTGAATTCGTAGTCAATCTTTAGTTGACTATTGTCTTTTATTAAACGATTAAACAACAGAATAACTATAGAACAGGCAAAATAAACTATTGAAAACTGTTAGAACTAATAGTTTGTTTCATCATTTATGGCCCCCTTATTATAATCATGCAAAGTACCTTACCTCTATTCAATGGTGTGTTGTTGAATAAGATTTTCCTCTTGTTATCCTCTTATAATTATTCAACTAATTCACACCTGCAATAATCTTTTTATGATGAGGATAACGTGATAAATATAGGTAATATAATCTTAAGGATATTGTAGTAATAATACATTTTGGAAATCACGCTTAGTAAGTAATAATGATACTGATGATAATGATAGGTAGATACTGTGACAGAAAAGTAGATGTCTATAGACAACAGATAAAATTTTGTATATTTGTATTTTTAGGGGAATCCGAAATAATAAAACGTAATTATAAAAACACTTATGAATCTTTTCTATATTATGTCAATTACAACAATGACCGTTCTTATTTTCAATATCCGCGTTCTTCTTGTTCATAGCAGAGGAACTGCTTGGCCAGTCCTAGTTCTTGAACTGATTGTGATCCTGCTTCAGCCATCCGCAGCAACCGCTTACGAGCTACGAACTAACGGCCGCACTCAGAGACGTCATTTAACGTGATGTTCATTAACAAACAAATTCAATCGTCTTTATTCGTATTGACATAAGTGTCATCGTTATTTGTTAATGAATAATTACGGCAGTCAGTCTTACAGTATATATGGTATTTATATCATATACAGCATATGCCTATATCTTACAGTATAGGTATACATATATGTTTTTCTCTGGTTATTGAAATGAAATGGCAAAGTTGCAAGGTATGGGGAAATTAATAAGAGATTTTCAGAAGACATTTCCTCTACTTGTCGTTATTTCCCCCCTGTGGGTGTTTCCTTGTAAGAACATCACTGATATTATGGAATTTCTTCTTAAGTTATTTCTGGAAATAATCCTGATGCCTTTTGAATTGGAAGCCTCTGAGTCCTCTGACGTGCTTCTTTCTTTTGAAATATTTATACGAAGATGGATTATTTTATTCATATTTTACCTTTTTTTATTTGACACGAGAAAGTTTTGATTTGAAGTAAAAAACTTTATCAAGTCCTTATTACAGTCATTTGGCAGTTTTACTCACGTCAGACTACTCCATCCTTTCCTTTTTATAGCGCGAGCTTATGTACTTTTGCATCAGTTTACCTCTTTTCTGGCTCTTTATAATACTAAAAGAAAGGTGTTGAAACTCCAAAAGTGGTTGTCCATAAACTGCACCGACCACTTGACTTTAGAATATCTGATTATTATATTGTTAGATAGGCACAAGGCTATAAATTGGACGTGAGCCAAGTAGGCAAACTTTAGAGGAAAAATATCAACGAATTACCGCGGGAGTGCACGTGCCTCGGACGTGGCGATCCATCATGCAAACAGGTCAAGGAAGGTATCGATAGCCAAACAGCCACATATCGACTATGCATCGATCATTAGTATGTGTTAAGAGTGGTAACAAGGATGGTGATGGGCTGGCCTGGCTGGGTGATTGGGAAGAAAGGAATGACGACCACGTCTAGACAAAAGGACCACAGACTACCTTCCGACCAGGTGGACTTACCTGAAGAAAACAGTGCGAAACCGTTGAATTCAGAGGGTGCAGGACCGGGTGCCATCGCGTCGATTAGGCGAGGCCAATGCCCAGCAGTGGACTACAAAGGACTGAATGAAAAATAGGAATAAAGATAAGATAAGAAGTTAAAAAAGCCTGAACCAAATTGTGACTGTTATGTGGTAGGAGCTATAAAAACTCGCCCGACGAAGTAGGTACCTCGTTAAGCATCATAAAGCCGTCCATTAGACGTTGAATATCGTAGGTATGCACAAAAACTTCAATGCAGACCAAATGGCATCCGACTTGATAATTATTTTTTTTTATAACAGGAGAACTATCAAAACAACTTAATTTTAACCATACAAAAATCTTTTATCGAAATATTTTTATTTCTCGAGTAATTTATACAAGGAAAACTATCAAAACAACTTGATTTACATCACACAAAATGCTTAAATTCAAATTAAATTATAAGCGAAAAATAAAAAGGAAATTTATAAATACACCTCCTCATGTAAGTAATTCAAGTTTCGCAAATAAAACATTTTCAGACTTCTGTATTTCAACAGAACCTAGGGATGCGACTTTTTTGTGCTCGATCCGATACGATACGAATCGTACTCGATCCGATCCGCGCATCCGATCGTATGCATCCGTTATTTGGGTAACGGATTAGGGTAATCGATCCATCGTCAAAAATCGCGTTATTTTTTATTAAAAGGGTTAGGTGTTTCACATTTACATACTACCCGAAATATTTCTTAGAATTAATAAATATATCACCCTCCGTAGCCACCATTCGCCAGTAATAATGATAGAAACTATCGACATTTTGTTTCAATATTTGTAACATGAACAATCTTAAATTCTCGATCGGGTCGGATCGTCGCATCGCATCCCTAACAACCGTCGCCGCAGAGGCTTTTTACACTCTAAACTGTTTAATTATGAAACCGGATACAGTCCATTTATAAAATTACAACCCCCCCCTCTCCCTATATTCCGAGTATAGTGAGGGCGATTAAACTGTATCGCCCTTTAACACTGCGGGAAAAATGCTGTTAAATTTCCCTGGTTCTAGGTAGTTGGTTCTCAACACTTTGTTAATTGTGAGTTATTTAATATGAATTGCTTGTTAATGGCTTTTAATAACCAGCTTTTAAATCGTTAGTAAAATGTATTGCTTTGTAAAAGTATTTTTGAATCTCATTTTTTGTAATAAAGAAGCATCAAGCAGCTACTAGTATTAATTATTATGGATTCGGACGTTATGTAATTTTTTGCTCTGTAAAAATTGTAGGTATACTCAGGCAGGACCATTCACAAATTCTTGTGAATAGGGTAGGTATGAATAAAAAAACGTTATTGTGCAGTTAATACATTGAGTACAACTAATAAATAGAGTTTCCACTTCAGTAATTACAAATAAACGTTTTAAATCGCCTAACTTTACATCACGCCGCTTTAAAATGCCTTTGCTCGGAATACGCTGCTACCCATTAAGATAACGTATAGCAAAGAAAGCGGGGTGTTATCAAAACGATGAAAGCCGGCAGAGCAAGTCACGTTTGGGTCAAGCGCCATTGGTTCACAAAAGGTGCCGGTTCACAAAAAGATTAGTCGGTCGCGGTTAGCCGTTGGATCCAGCGAGCTTAAAACCGAGTGGAATGGTGTTGGTAAAGGCTAATGGGATAGATGAATCTAAAAGCTGCACTAAAGTCAGAATTGGTGGGATAATGACTGTGACTTGAGAGACCATTTGTCTCAAACACAAGATGGTGTTATAACGAAGAATCTGAAATTTGCGCCAAGGTCAGAATCTGTGGGATACTGGCAAGTATCCCACAGATTCTGACCAGGTTCAGGTGGGATTGTGTGAGGCAAGTAGCCTCAAACTCTAGATGGTTTTACGGTTCATCAGATCTGATAGACCCGTATAAACGTAAGGCACTAGACAAATAGGCAATTCCAAACCCGTATATAAGACACTAGCTGACCCAGCAGGCTTCGCTCTGCCAATGAATTTTTTTTTATTTAATAGCCTATGTTACTCAGGCTGAATGTAGCTTTCCAATGGTGAAAGAATTTTTGAAATCGACCCAGTAGTTTTTGAGTTTATTCGTTACAAACATACAAAAATACAAATGTTTCCTCTTTATAATATTAGTATAGATAGACAAGGCAGTTCCACTTTAAATTCTTCATCTTGGACTTGTACCACAAACCCATGCCAAAGAAAGCGGGGTGTTATGAAAACGATAAAAGCCGGCTGTTCAAGTCACAATTGGGTCGAGTCGCCATTGGTTCACAAAAGGCGTCCCACTGCGGCGTTGGCACCGTTCCCACTGTGACGGCTCGGGATAAAGACTCAGTTCGCTTAAAGTTTCAGGTAAGTATTGCAGTGGAAATCTCATCGCCTTTGGTCGCTTTGATAGCGCCTGGCATAAGTTTTCAGAAAGCGCGAAGTGATGCTCCCTTTGTGCAGTCCCTTTAAAAACGTCTATTTATATAAGTTGGTCGCGGTTCATTCGACACTAGGGTAGATTTTCTACAAAGAATAAAATTTAATGGAAAATTCTGGAGGATGTGTAGCAAATTAACCACAATGCAAATAAAATTATTATGGAAGCTCAACCAACAGCCATGATTAAATGATATGAAATAAGGTATAACTAAGTTTCAATCGGATTGTTAAAAAACAATTTCCCGTTGAAAATCCGATCGAAACTTGTTTAAGGAAGTAAAATAACTCCCCTATTTGAGTAATGTTTTAATTTGCAGCCTAACCTAGCAAAAATTTGAGCACAACATTGATACTGAAGCTTACTCGAAGTATGAAAATGTACTGAAACTTACTTAGTACAGTACGGTTCCGGATTAATTCTAACTGGTTTTAAAAGCGGTTATCGCGACAACAATTAGGTCGAAGCACCAGTTCCTTACAAAAAAAGACGTACATTATGTAGTGTTGGCGCTGCGACAATGTTCCATACACGTTGCATTAAGGCCCCTGATTCTGTATGACCATTCACACTCGTATCGTGGCAATGTCGCGTCTTACCCGTGATAAAAACTCAAAAAAGGCTTAAGAGTCAAATATCGTGACAATCTATTGTGTGCCTTATAGAATAGACATTAAGGTTCCTTGTCGTGCCGAGTTCATGAAATGACGTACGGTTTGATGTCACACGATATCGGCACGAAATCTTTTGGATCATACAGAATCAGGCCCGAAGGTAGAAACGGCACACCCACGTTTACTCGCCCTGAGAATAATTGGGGCGAACGAAGGTTCTTTTCATGTATCTATTGTGATTTTGGTGTTCCGGATACGTCTAAATGGAAAATATTCTTACCGTCAATCCATAAAAGTTTCCCAATAATCTTTTAGTGTGCACCAATGATCCATAATAGACGGAACACCTGAAACATACCCCACAATTTCAACATTGAAAGGATTAAAAGCAATACTATAATAGATAGTAATGTAGAACAACTTGAAAGTCTTTTAATTAGCTATATATGTAAAGGAAATGACTTTTTTTATGACCACAGCTCCTCAATCTAAAAAGATAAAAAGACAAAGACATATCGCATAGCAAGTCAGCTAAATAAAAGAGTACAAAAACATCGCGACAATTACTACTTAAATCATGGCACTATTCCTGTTATTCAATTTCTAAAGCAGTTTGCCAAAAACCAGTGTTGATGATTTAAATACGTCATGAGTTGAAAAGACATCGTAGTACTCGTATTTAAGAGCGGTTAAGAGGGCACCGAGCTTTTTTTATGAAATTTGTGTTCGTTTGATGTCGTGCTGTGTCGTTATTACGAAAGCTATAGCTATGCATTTACTAGGTAAGAAACTTAAGGATATACTCTATACATCATGTGTTTCAGAAACACGATTACTTGTAGTTTCCTCGATAGAAAAAAAATCCAAAGTAAGCTCTTAAAAGTTAAATAAAAGTATAGTATGGCGTAAATAGTTTACGGAAGGTTATCAGTTTTTGAATAATAACAAAACGATATGTTTTCTATAACTTATGCGTTATACATTTTCAAAATGTTTACTTGTTTGATAATAAGAAGGAAATAACTAAATTATCGCGCGTTCCGCCCATTCTCCGCAGAGCTACCGCGCTCCCCCCATGTCCGCTTTAGTCTCGCTTCGGCGGTTAGACGGGGAGGTTGTGTCGCTTGTGGACAAAGCGTTGCCTAGCAACCGCTGTCAAGCAGCGCTGTCAAGAGTACGCAACATTGTTGTTTTATTAGTTGAAATGGATTCATGGTAATAAGGTTGTCACATCATAAGTTTACCAATTAATTTTTTGTTTGATCGGTTTGACCACATTAAGTTGCAGTTTGTACTAATAACTTAAAAAAAAGTAAGGATACTTATATCTACATCTGCATCTACACTAATATTATAAAGAGGAAATATATTTGTATTTTTGTGTGTATGTTTGTAATGAATAAACTCAAAAACTACTGTGCCAATTAAAAAATTCTTGCACCATTGGAAGGCTACATTTAGCCTGAGTGACATAGGCTATATAAAAAAAAATGAAAATCCAAGGTGGCCGCCGCCACAAAATGGCGGATTACATAGTTTCCACAACTGCCTCTATATGGGTATCAAATTAAAGGGCTTAATTAGTAGAATAGAGCTCATTCTGAGAAAATAAAAAAATAAAGTCAATAGATTGATATTTTGTAAATAAAACCGTTTAACATAATAAACTTTTTTTATTTATTTAATTTTTTTGGATTTTCGCAGCGGACATTTCGCGACAATCCTAAAAATACATTTTATGGTTTGTTTACTTCGTGTCCACATCGAACGTGCACCAAGTATAGGTAGAAATATATATTTACTTTTATATAATTTGTTTTACACTTTAATTAATCTAACTAGATTAATGCACCTACAAGTCAATGATTTTGAAGTCAATAATTTGAAAGAACCACGGACTCGTACTTAAGTATAAAAATCATGCCTACGCTGCTTTGCGATAACCAACCAATACCTACTACCTATTTAGTGGGAAAAATTTACTGAATGAAATTTACCTACTTTAAATAGAATTGAATCGTCCTCTGTATTTCTTTTTTATTTTTACAGGGTAATTTATTTCATTCTTTTTTGATGTCGGTTTAATTTTTTTAAATAATTTCTTTTCGTAATTTTTAGTTTCATATCAAGGAAACTACTGGACCGATTTTGATGAAAATTATTTACCATTCCCTAAGTTGCACAAAATGCAAACGAACACAAAAAGAACGAACACGATCCGTCAATTAGTGATAATAAACATATCTACATATATATATATACAATACAAACAAACATACATACATACACCCATGAAATTTGGTATTGTTTGGAAGCCGTAATAGACCAACATATGTAAAAATTGTGCAGTTCTGAGAGCATTACATACATACGTGTCGATTTGATATTTTTTTCACGATATAGTTATTTGATGATTCATTTTAAAACTGCTTTTCGGGTCTAACCACGATAAGTACGTACTTACTTGGTCGTCGTGGGTTTTAGGATTTATATCCAAGTTATAAACTATCTGCGTACAAAGTTTCATCCAAGTCCATTTAACTATTTTCTACTTTTCTTGATGCTGAATGTGAATTATTGTAATGCTAAATGCAACGCAATCCTTGAGACGTCGAATCCAGCTATGAATTGGGAACAATGGCCATCATTTTGAATGCTTAGTGATCAGTTAAAGTTTGTATGAAAAAAACGTATTTTGTTAAAAATTTGCTTTATCCTGAAGTTTGCCATATGTCATTACTTTCCAGATTTTGTTCCTTATAAGTGACACTATCGAATGATGTAATAATACAGGCTGTGATTTTTTTAAAAAATGAACGTGTTCGATTCGATGTGGCTAGGCACATTGATTTTTCAAAAATTCAATGATGTTTTCATCAAAATCGGTTCCCAAACTCCTTTCAGCATTTTTCGCTATTTCTCATAGATTCGGATTTCCCCATCCACGCATACTTGAAAAATTCAACAGGTAAAGGAAAAAGTATACAGGTACTTAAAAATTGATATTTGGAGATTTTCTTTAAGAATTTATTTTTTGTGTTTTTTTGTAATGGGAAATACCATCAAAAACAATACTTGTAAAAAAACCTTGTATATATGTATCCATAGATTGACTTGACCATCGCATAAAAGCACAATGTATCTCACACATAATATTATGTATTATATGAAATTAGATTGTTTACTGCGATTGCCAAGTCAAGCTATGGATACATACATGGATCTCATAACTTTTTACGGTGCAAGAACTGAGTTGCGAGAATTGGGTTATTTTACAAGTATTGTTTTTGATGGTAAATATCTCATTTATTTTTGTGTTGTCAATCTAACTGTAAATGTAACTTTGTAATCCTGTACATTTGTATGGGTTTACAAAGTTAGTTATGCAGTTGGTGTATCTAGAAAACTAGACCGAAATTGATTTTTTTTTTAGTTTTTCCTCCACTTATACACTAAACACTACTAAATATTCTAAATTTGAACCTTCAATATTTGCTAGAAGTGTCTTAGAATTTTGTTGATCGGTGAGTGAGTGAGTGACAAAATTAAGAAACTTTGACTAGTTATAGTTCTTAAACTACTAGCTCAAATTGAATGAAATTTTAAAAATACTGTGTTTATACAGGTACTGTACTGGCCTGGCTACTTAAAATTCAGGTTCCTAGTTTTATCCACAATGGAGTTATAGGGGGTTGAAAATGGCCCAGCAGTCTAGCAATTCTCTAATTTTAGGGCGACTAACGAACGGCGATTCATTTTTATTGTATAGATTGCGTGGACCAAGAAATATAATACTGGAAGGAATCTATATAAAAATGAATCTTCTTCCTTTACACGCTCTTAGATTGTCGGTCCGATTTGAGTAATGTTTTATATTAATAAAGCTGTTCGTATGTTTAAGTTGAGTTATAAATATTTTTTAGTTTCAAATTTATAAAGATTATAATTAAATTTAGTAATGAAAAAACACAACATGTTCTTTTATTGACGTGTCATTTTCATTTACATACAACTAATTTCATAAGCAATTATAAAATTAAAAAATCTCAGAATTAGAAACAAACTAAAGAAGTTGTTGCGGCAGCCCTATCGCGAGTTCGAGCAGGCAGTCGGACTTGTGTGCGCCGCACGCACACTGAGCTTTTGCACGCACACATTGACACTTTTGACAGTTTCGTGACAACGAAATATGCTCGGTGCCCTCTTAAATACGATTGGGAAATTGCTTTGAGTATTAAACCAAACCGGAGGCGCCACTAACAGGCGTTCCCCTCTGCCAAAGGTACGAGAGCGGCGATCATACTGGTTATATAAAACTAGTTGGCCGCATGTCACGCCTCATTCGTTAAGTCACAGAGCGTGCGGAAAGAGCTCCGTCAAAAATGCCGAATTGCAGTGTTTTTTGGAGTAAAAACGATCACAAACATCCAGTCTACCAAAAGATAACATTACTATTCACCTGTGAGGATTATTAAGTCTAAATTTAGTTAAATAATGCTCTAAATTAGCAAAAGATCCCATAAATATCATTATCAAAGGGTGTTGCCAGCAAATTGTACTTGGTCTAATTTGGGGTAAATTTTGAGGCAGAATCTATTATCTAGCTTTACTTCTATGATAAGAAGCGGTGATATCCCAGTGCCTTAGAATTTTTTTAAAAGACACACCAGTTATACCTAATGGCTTCGCAATCATTAGGTGATTCGAAAAAGAAAATCAGGATTTTAATAAACACTGAAATTATTAAATTAGACTTGATGTTTTACATACAATTAATGTTCTTTATTTTTTATATTGTATATGAAAAAATAGGCTGATAGAATTCCAAAAAGTTGGCAACACATTGAGTGATGGGACATATCTAACATTTACAATAGTCGATATCGATTATTTCTCAGCGATATTTTTATATATTTATTTTGCAGTTTTCCTAAAGAGGCAGTGAATCGGGCCATTTGGATAAAATAAAATTGGGGACGAAGATGTTTTTTTTTATTAATAAATATTTTTAAATAATTCAGTGTTTTACATTTATTTTATGACACCTTGCAGATTTTGACAACAATCCTAACTTTAAGTAGTAAAAATGGAGCTATATTTTTCACGCAACTTATTTGCCATATTTAAACATTTTACGTCAAATAGATTTACGAAGAAAGTGACTCTGATTTATTTTTAAGATTTTCTTAATATGCTGTAGGTGCATATTATTTAATAAAAATATATTATCATCGATAGTTATGTCGACAGGGTCAAGTCACTATCTCGTTTACGTAACTGTCGCAATTTTGTGCGTGTTGATAGACGTCCCTACATGACAGAATGTGATAGTGTGCGTATAGTTTAAGCTAGTGTTCATTTTTTGTTTGTGAGCGTGCATTGCGATGTGATGAAAAATGCCTTAGTATTTAACATTGCATTAGTGAGCGTTGCCTCCCCCCGCACCAAAAGTGCCAGACTTTTTTGTATAGAAAGTAGCTCGCGCGGCGTCTCCGGTTTGGTTTAATACTCAAAGGGAAATTGGGATTGAGATTGGGAAACACATTAAATTGGATCGTGTCCAAAAGACGTATTGGACATGTAAACTAATACAAACACAGCCACGAGGATTTTTTTAACGTGTGAGATTCGTAAGATGTTTAAATAAAACTTATCGAAGAAGCCATCGTTAGTCGATTGTCAGATACCGAAATTTATATATTAAAAACATTGAATGACAAAAGTTGTGATATTATTGAAGGTATATGTTTTATCTTTGCCGTGTATGTGATGTGTACTGTATATTATATGTGTACTGTATATTACTCAAATAAGAATAACTGTAATAAAATATAAATATATCGTGTGGTATCGTGCAAAAACATTTTTATTGGCCAAAATGCCACGTGCCGCGGCCGCGTGACATGTCCGCGCCGCCGAGATTACCGCATAAATAAATATTGATCAGACGCGGGTCTCTTTAATGGCCGACGTCAACTTAATATAATAACGATGTCGTTTGGTTAGGGCTGTCAGACGTACGAGATGATCTTGTTGCGTTTATCAGATTTTGGATGTAAGTGTATGTCCAAAATCGGATATTTTTGAGCATAAGTGTACGTCCAAAATCGGATATTTTTGGACGTAAGCTACCTGCAAAAAAACTCTGTTCAGCCTCAAATCTGTTGAGTAGAGAGTAGAGAGTAGCATACAGGCCACCAAGAATTTGTATCTGAGGTTGTATGCGGGTGCTTTGCGGGTGTATCTACTCATGAGGACTGAAATGTTCGCCTCAAATGAAGTATCCTCGGCAACCATACCTCCTCAGCCGAAACACAAGACAAGTTAAGACGTCACTGTAGTAGTTACTCGGTCCGGTAAACCGGATAATCCGATCCGGTAACCCGGTTTCAGTTTGGGTACTCGACAACCCTACGTTTATTGGGTCTGTCATTAGCAGGTTGTTCGGTACTGATGATGATGACATTGGGAATTAGGAATTAGGAGTGAATTGATTGACACTGAGTAGCACAGTTTATGTGCAGCTGCAAAAATGTTCTGTTCGGACTTCGATCAACAATTGGGTAGTTTGAGCGGATTTATTTGTTTATGATATTTTTGGAGTGGTTTATAAATAAATAACGCTTCACACTCATAGCCCCACACTAGTATTCCCTGTGTCGTGGGCGCCATGGACACATACAAGACAAGAACACACACACCCAGACCAGAAACAGAAATTTAAACTCATCATTCGAATCTCTGCTCTGTTGGGAATCGAACCCAGGACCCTCCGCGCAGCGCACCGGCGTCTTAACCACTGCGCCACTCAGGTCGTCTCGGTCGTCCTTTAGTGTTGAAGTTTTCGAAGATTTTTTTGTTATCGTATCACGAGTATTGTTTGTTTTTGGATTAAGTGGGCAAACGATTAGGATTAATGCTAAATGGTTGACAAGTTGTTATTGCTTATACCGATACAAATAAAGGATAAATGAAGGACAATCTAATTTTTATTCAAACATTTGTCACATTACTGTAACCGGCGGACGGTCAAGACACTTCTAATGATAATACTGTATGTCGAATTGAGTAGGGAGGGAGTTGAAAGATGAACATTTATTCATAGTTACATATATCGCGGTCAAACACACAACCCTCCTTTTTGCTTCGCCGTAGTCTGGTAAAAATGGTAATTAATCCTAGTACCTATCTGCTTAAAAGATCAAAGCAGGTTTCTTTGTTAGCGTTACAAAAACAATTGGCGCTGTCAATGCGGCGTCGGCGACCGTATCGGAATCCGTCTCGAGGTTAGAAGCGGCATGCTACGATTTGAGGTGATTTTACAATACAATACGTCTTTTATAAAACAAAATATAAATCACAAAATTAAAAGTACAAACAGGTTGCCGTATCGCTTATATCGCTTATCGCCTTTGGAGTCTTTGGACACTGCATTATGGAATGGACTAGTCTGTGGACTTCACGTGCCTTTACAAACATTTTGTGTTTGTGAACTTGCCCGCAGGTTTCCTCGCGACGTTTATTTCACCGTTATAGCAGGTGACATTTAGTTTTATAAAGGGCAAACAATTTATTTTCAAGAATTAGTCATTGGTGCGTGCCACTGGGATTAGAACGGCACGGGTTCTACTCCGAGTGGGAACCGCCAACCTCGAGTAAGGGTCCGAATTCTTAGCCACTACCACCCCTTGTTCGTTTCGAATATTACACTAATATTTGAATACAAACGCGCAAATGCCACGTAGCCACGTAGCCACGTGAAGTGCCACCTTTACATTTCAATCGCATAAATACTACTAAGTGATGCATAAACATCTATTTGCGGATTTCGCACGGAGGAAAACGATTGCACCGGCTGCCACCGTTGCTAGGGAAACGACGTATCACGTGAGCACTTGTAATTGACGAAATAATTAAACGCACTCTAGTGCCTACTATAAACGTGCGCGTAACCGTGAAGTATTCAGTAATCGGTCCATATTTAATCGAACCGTTTAGCTCTACGGTAGCAGCGAAGGTCTCAGACCAGTGAACCTGGGCTCAAGTCGTCGAGTCAGTTTTGACCACTTAATGCACATTACACTGAGGGAACGGTGATAGCCTACAGTAGGCGTCTTACGCCAACCCATATCGGTTGTTTTCGGACCGCTTATAGCGCCTCCGACAAGGTTTAACGACTATCGTATCGATGACCGGCACCGACCGTTTACCATGCCCTCCGAAGCACGGAAGCGCGCATTTAGTTCGCCACTATGGGAGTTTTTTCCGCCCGCTTTTTTCTCCCAGTCTACGTTTTTCCTGAGGGGCGATAAAAGCGGATGCATGTATATTGTATAATTATAATTGTATGACCGTTCAAACTGTGCACAAATTGTACCTAATAATGAATAAAAGCTTTTGACTTTGACTAGCACACCCACTCAGGTACGAGGGCGGGTCAATAAGTCCGTGACTTTTTGAATTTCCCGCCTTTTAATTGAAAAGGAAACACTGCTCCTGTCATCTGGCAACTGTCAGTGGACTCCTGTCAAAATTAAAACAAGCTGCGTCATTTAGTTTGTGTTTGACAGCTGTTGATTGCAAACTACCGCGAATTTTGAAAAGAAAATGGATAAAAGTGAATTTCGTGTGCTCATTAAACATTATTTTTTGCGGAAAAAAACCATCACGCAAACCAAGGCAAAGCTTGATAAATATTATGGGGACTCCGCACCTTTCATTTCCATGGTAAAGAAGTGGTTTACAGAATTCCGATGTGGCCGTACAAGCACCGAAGATGCCGAACGTTCTGGACGCCCAGTTGAGGTCTCTACATCCGAAACAATAGAAAAAATCCACGATATGGTTTTAGCCGATCGGAGATTGAAAGTGAGAGAGATTGTGGAAGCCGTGGGCATCTCACATGGCTCAGTGGTTTCAATTTTAAATCATCATTTGGGTATGAGAAAGCTTTCCGCAAGATGGGTGCCGCGCTTGCTCACAATCGACCACAAACGCAACCGTGTGACAATTTCGCAGGAATGTTTGGCGTTGTTCAACCGCAATACGGACGAGTTTTTGCGCCGTTTCGTAACCGTGGACGAAACTTGGATCCACCACAACACTCCGGAGACCAAACAGCAGTCAAAACAGTGGGTTTCTCGGGGTGAATCGGCGCCAAAGAAGGCAAAGGTGGGTTTGTCAGCCAATAAAGTCATGGCGACCGTTTTTTGGGATGCACGCGGTATAATTCACATTGATTACCTTCAAAAGGGAAAAACAATCAACGGCGAATATTATACCAACTTATTGGGTCGATTCAATAAGGAATTGCAAAAAAAACGACAGCATTTGGCCAAGAAAAAAGTTCTTTTCCACCAGGACAATGCAAGGGTGCACACATGTGCAGTTTCCATGGCTAAAATCCATGAATTAGGCTACGAATTGCTCCCTCATCCACCCTATTCTCCAGATTTAGCCCCGAGTGACTATTTCTTGTTCCCTAACTTGAAGAAATGGCTCGGTGGAAAGAGATTTGACTCCAACGACGAAATCATCTCACAAACAAATGCCTATTTTGATGACCTCGACAAATCATATTTTTCGGAAGGGATAAAAAAATTGGAGAAACGTTGGACTATGTGTATAGAACGCAAAGGAGACTACGTAGAAAAATAAAACAACTTTTAATCTAAAAACCTGTGTTTCATTCAAAAAGTCACGGACTTATTGACCCGCCCTCGTACTGACTGCGCATGGCGTTGCTTAACGTTCTCCATTCCTTGAGATCTACTTAAGCAGCGGGGCTATGCGCGCTTCCAGCGTCTTGGCTGCCTACATTGACCACACGGTGCAGTAGCTTCGTGTCGCTAACTAAGGAGGGAATTTCATTAAATACATAGAAACCAGTAGTGTCGCTGCGACACGTCGTCCGCTGCTGCATCATGTCGCTTCCAACTTGCACCTTGTAAGAAAGCCTGCCTGCCAAACCGTCGTACTGGCCCCCAACCGCCAGCGCCGCGCTATAGTTGGAATATCCAATGCCTGCCAATTGATTTTGTCATATTATTTTAACCGTGAATAAAATATCTTCACGAAAAGCTGCTGCCCGTTTTATTGTCCATTTATATTTGCTACCCATTCAACTGTTAAATGAAATAGAAATATACGTAAAAAGCTAGCGATTAGCGGCAGCAATATAATCCGATCGACCCAACGTACATAATCTGCTAGTTATGATGTACGCGACAATCACATACGATTATGCGTAATCTCCTCGCTATTATGTTATCCGAGCCGATTGGTAAGCGAGAATGTTCCATTCGCAGTTATTACTTAAGTACTTAAGTGGTTAGTTGGTTAATTGCAATTGTTATAATCCCCATTGATTGAGATTGACGCACTTGAGTGATTATGGTACACTAGCTTTTGTTGCGGCTTCGTCCGCGAGAAATTTAGAATTTGATCCCAGGAGGCTTTCACACGGCACCGTTCTCAATTAGACTTCTCAAATCAATCTTTAAAACATATTGGAAACGGTGATCGACATTTCGAGTAGGAAATAATTTTGGTATACATTTAAAAAAATACGTTACTCCAATTTTACTTCTAAATAAAAAGGTTTTTTTTATAATGCTGTGACAACTTTGCGCCCGTTATAATAGATAGAGTCACTGGTATTGGAAATCGCGCTATCGAAGTTTTCCAAATAATTATATCTGTAGGACGAGCTACACGTAGGTATTGCATCGCATAAGATTTTTATTTGTAAAGTTGTCTTAATAATTATGAGGACAGGAATCTGTTTCACGTGAGTTTTTTGCTCATTACGCCGTCGTATAAACCGGTGCGAAAGTGATCATTAATGAACGTATGGCGACAAAATAATTACGATGATATTGAAGTCAATCCGTGACAAATGACCTGTCTCCCGAATATAATTGAGTGAAGAATAAAAAAACATTTTATTACTTTTGATAAAGTTTTAACTTTATCAGAATATAAAAAATGTTTCCGGAAAAAGCTGGCATCGTTACCCCCAATGAATGGACGAATTTCGATTCATTTTTTTCTGTTCAAAAATACAAAGATGTCACTTTATATTTTATCGCCTATAACTACTTTTATCTGATTTTAAAAACCGCCAATCGCTTAATTCTGTTTTTCATTTCTATACCTTACCCCGATGGTTGACTGGAAGAAATCGCTCTTAGCGATAAGACCTCCTTATTGGTATTTAAATGCATTAATTTTTTGTTGAATTGTAGCTAATAACTTATAATTTTTCCATTGTTTCCAGTGGCACGGCGGACTAACCTGCGAGGCGGCGGCGGCGTCGTCCTCGGCCGGGGCGGGGGCTCCCCTGCTGCCCGACTCGGAGCTCATCAAGCTGTGCCCGATGTGTCGGGTGCCGATAGAGAAGGACGAGGGTTGCGCCCAGATGATGTGCAAGCGATGCAAGCACGTGTTCTGCTGGTACTGCCTCGCGTCTCTCGATGTAAGTAAGAAAAGAAAGAAAAGAAAAGAAAAGAATGCGTTTATTGTTGACTGTTACACGAGAAAGATGTTACAAAAATTATAATAAGTTAAGAACAGTCTACCCTATGCGGGCATACAATAATTATATCTTAAAAAAACTAAAACTAAATTTTATATTATAATTATGTTAAAATAAGTTGTGATCGTTTAGCAGTCCAATTATTTATTTATTTTAATATTTTTCCTAATCGAACTCATCGGCTATGCAATGTGCCACCCATTTCTGGGTAAAGAGAGAAAAAGCCGGAGGAAAAAACGCTCGACACAGTTTTAATTTATTAATTTATTTATTTTTGCGCGCGTTACTACATTTCTTTTTAAAGCTGTTTATAAGCATGATATTATTATATATTGCGAACTTTCTATTTCGTCCAAATCTAGTTTTAATCTAGTTTAATACTAACTACTGTTCGCAAAAGGAGGGTTTTGTAGGTGGTAGAGCCATAGCCCCGCTGCTTGGGTAGGTCACAAGCGATCTGAAAACTTAAACACGTCGGGCGCGGACAGTACCTGGATGGGTGACCGCTAGTGACGAATATATGCGCGCTTCCGTGCTTCGGAGGGCACGTTAAGCCGTCGGTCCCACTTGATATCGATACGATAGATACACAGTCGTTAAACCTTGTCGAAGGCCCTATGGGCGGTTTGAAAACATGCGATACGGGTTGGCCACCAGCCCTTTTCTCCACCGCACCGCATTGAAGCAGCGTGGTGGAGTACGCCCCAGGCCTCCCCTGTTGTGGGGAGGACCCGTGTCCAACAGTGGGTCATGAAAGAGTTGCAGCCATAAAATACATCTTAAGTTTCTTCCTGGATTAAAATTCTTTCAGATTATCAAAGCTTGGATGTTCGTATCTTATCAACATGGAAGTTCATCTGTTGATTTCGTCTTCGTGATATTTTCTTTGCTCATTCTGTCTAGTTATCCCAGCGGTCCATTAGCAAAGTAGGCACAAAGTGACCTTTGGAATGTTCAACAGATTCATCTTGATTCTTACCGGGTGCGCCGTTTCCATTAAAAGTTCTTGATTGCGCAAGTTGGTTCAACAGGATGCAAGTTAAATTAAAGCTGGGAGATTATTCACTCACTTTCTTAGATCTTCCGAGATTGATGCAACTTTTGAATTAATAATTTTAATCCGCTGCGTGCTATTAATTTATGTTAGTGGCTACCCCGGTCCATGAGTTGATGCCTTCCCCAGAATTTTGAATTGCCGTTGCTGAATTTTAGGTTGGGAAACACCAGACCAAACCAGGATTTTTAATTAATGATGCAGAATGACACCTAATTTTGCATTGAGATCGACTCGGCTTCACCACATGCCAGATACCTTTTATATTGCAGAAAATATTCTTGGCCTATAAGCATGATTAATATGAAATATAGGTCCTGTACGTTTCGTCCGTGTGGACTATTCCAAATTCTACATAGATGATGATACATCCATAATTTAATCAAGGAAATGTCCAAATATCTAACGTTGTGGAGCCAAGGTAAACACGCCACCAACCCGTTCCCACTTCAAAATCAGTTTCAGACATTCAAAACCGGTTAAGAATAATTCCAAGTTTGAACTTTCCATTCATTGTCCTGGACAGCTGACAACAATGGACCCCACTCAACTCAGTGAAACACGCAAGCCGCGGTTTACCGAGAAATAATGAAGAATGTAGTCTTAGCTCCTATTTCACCGACAGTCATATCTTGTCTACGCCTTAACACATTGACCGGAACTCAACTCAATGTAGGCTGTAGCGGCTTCGTGATTCGTTACGCAAATTGGCTGCATTCAACGGATCCCAACTTTCGCATTTCTGCCGTATTGATTTTGAAACAAAGCCCCGTTGTGTATTGTCTACGGTCTATTGTGTGGGCCTGTTGGTACTTTGGAAATAGTGAAGTACATATTTCATAACTTCATTCCCTGAATTTGGTAAATTTAGAACAATATTTGGTCCTATCCTATATTATGTTAATCCTGGTTATAAAATCCTCTACCTATTCCAAATTTGAGTCAAATCCGTTCAGCGACTTTTACGCGATAGAGATACAAATGTCCATACATCCATCTATCCCACAGATTTATAAATTTATAAATCTGTGATCTATCCCCACAAACTCTGACGTTTATAATAGTAGTGTAGTGTCACGAAATCGCGTTCAAACTGAGCTGTACTGTACTGTTAGGTACAGGTTTCCTTACGGCAGGGAAAGCCTGATATTGGTACTCAACCGGGCTGCTGTTATGCTCATTGTTGTAAATGGAAATACTGGATGAATTGGAAATACTGATTATTTATTTAGTTAATCTTCATCATACCTAAAAGTCACCTTATGGTACAAATGGTCATCCTGGCACAGGTTAGTCTTTACTTAAAAGGATGCCCCCACAATTTGTGTCATTGTCACTAAAAAGGAATTTAATAAAATCGTAATTTAATAAACGGTGGACTCAATGTTACTCAAAGCATTACTGACTAGTGGCTAGCTCATGTATTTGACACATTTTTGAGATCATTTAGAGGGTCTCCGACACAGTTTAACACGTGAAATCCAAGGATGCAGTTTATTTAATTAACGAAGTTTTATTTATATGTTGTACTGGTGTGTTTCTAGGACGACTTCCTACTCCGCCACTACGACAAGGGGCCCTGCAAGAACAAGCTGGGACACTCGCGCGCGTCGGTGCTCTGGCATCGCGCTCAGGTACCTAATTGCTACACTCGAAATAATATAGTTAATATATAAGTAAGTTAATATAGTATAATTATAATATGACTATGTAGTTGATCGGGCAGGCTTCACTCTGCCAATTAATTTGACTACTTACTACCCAAATTTTTTTTGAGTCAAAAACTTTTAGTCATCTTTTCGAGAGTGCTGGGAGTTTTTTTCCGCCCGCTTTTTTCTCCCAGTCTACGTTTTGCCTGAGGTTCGATCAAAGCGGATGAATGTAGAATGTATAATTTATCTGTATGATTTTCTTTAAGTGTGCACAAATTGTACCTAATAATGAATAAAAGCTTTTGAGTTTGTGTTTGAGTTTCTTGCAATAAATATAGCCTATTTACGCAGGGTGAATGTAGCTTTCCAATGGTGAAAGAATTTTTTTAATTGGCACAGTAGTTTTTGAGTTTATTCATTACAAACATACACACAAAAATACAATTTTTTCCTCTTTATAATATTAGTGTAGATTAAAAAAAATTAAACTGACATCAAAAAATTATGCAATAAAATTTGTTACATACTATATTTTGAGGTTTGAGGTCTTTATTAGGTATCAAGTATTTTGTTGCTATTGTTAAATTTTGGCACCAAACTCAAACAATAGTAGGCCTAAACTATGTAATTTCATTACATATTTTTTATATTTCGTTTTAACTTTTTAAACTATCGTATTTCTCTGTTGTTGATGAAAATGTTGCGTTGAATACAATGTTGTATTGTTGTAATTGTATTGCAGGTGGTCGGCATATTCGCCGGGTTCGGGCTGCTGCTGCTGGTGGCCAGCCCGCTGCTGCTGCTGGCGGCGCCCTGCATCGTCTGCTGCAAGTGCAGGTAAAGTACCTTCGGCGAGGGGAGAGGAGAGAGACAGAGAGAGTGTCACCTACATTGGGCGATATCGGTACTTGGATGTGTGAGAAATAGATAAGAAGGTGGTATTGGGTGATTTCGATAATCAATGTGACAGATGCTGTCACAAACATGTCGAAGAGTAAATGTTGAAAGCGGGGATATAGAGATGAAAAATTTGTGAGGAAACCTGCATACCTCAGCAGAGGTTCGAACGATGAATTTGAATTTCTGTTTCTGGTCTGGGTGTGTTGTGTTGTTGTCTTGTGTGTGTCCATGGCACCCACGACACAAGGAATCCTAGTGTGGGGCTATGTGTGTGAAGCGTTATTTATTTATTATTATTATTATTCCTTTTAAATTTGCAGACTGTGCAACCCGAACACCAAGAACCTGGAGGAGGTGGACGAGATAGAGAGCATCAGCCCCGGCCGCGACGACGACGGCGACGAGATCACGCGCGCGCGCTACCTCTCCGACTGACGCTCGCGGCACTGAACCCACTGTGGACCGACGAGCCCCAAGTAGGGCCCAATATCCCGCGACGGGGGCCGAGTGTTTAGTTGATTCAGTTCGGGGCAAAATGTCCCGGGGACGGCCGAAGATTTATTTAAATGGGGCACCGAGTGTTGAATGGGACGCTAAAAGGTTTTGTTGCAGCTTGGGGTAAAATATTCTCAATAATAGGCGTGACGACAGTATCAAGGAATCGTCGATTTAATTATTTTAGGGCAATCTACATACTAAAAAAATTCAAAACACTGGTTTAGTTTTGTTTAAAATAATAAGATTATTAAGATTTTCAATAAAATAAAACATTAAAATATTGCAATTCGCCATTTTGATTGAAACGCCACTCACAGCGCATGACGTCACGCTTAGGTAAAGAAACTCCGCTGATAATACTGTCGCTACGAAGAACTCAATGACACCGCGAGCTGTTTTGGCGCACTATTTGAAAAAATATTAGAAAAATGGTTTTGAACTTCGTTAAACTCAAGTTTATTACCGAAATAAAGGTTTTACCGTAAATAGTAAATATGTACCGCCATTATGGAATAGGATTTCAAAATCTTTCGTCACGCCTATTCCCAATATCCCTTGATGGGATGCCAACTGCTTAGTTTGGGGAAAAAATCCCCAATAAGGCCCACTATCCCTTGACGGGACGCCGGGTTTTAGTTGTTTCACCTCGGGGCAAATCATCCTCAATTGAATTTAAATTGAGTTGTAGCAATACAAGCGCGTGATTCGTCCGAATATTCCTTCAAGAGGCGCAAAATGTTTAGTGTCGAGTTGTGTCATCTTGGGGCAAAACAGCCCCATTAGGCCCATTGATCATTGAAAAAACTCTGAAGTGTTTTTATTGAGCTTGGGGCAGACTGGTATGGGGACAATTGAAACGGATCTAAGATCGATGTTAAACGTGAAAATGTTATTGTTAAAGTAGACTAAAGCAGCACACAATGCAATTCGTGTCTAATTTTAACGTACCTAATTATGACATTGTACTGATAATGGTATTGTGAGGATTTTTTTAAAATTAAATGTTGATTGATGTTTCTGGGGAGTGTATCTTAAAAAGTTATTTTTACTATGTTTACTGTGCTCATAAAACGACATATTAGTAGGTAAGAGGAGGTTCTATATGATTTCAACGAATTTCTATGTAACATTGTTTCTTCAAGCCCCCAAAAGAAATGTGGGTCAAATTGGGCAATTTCTGAAGTTAGAATACTGTGTAATGTTGTTTGAAACGATCAGTTTCGTTATATACTCTTAAGTGCCAATATAAAGATTGGCTATTGAAATTTTTCTTTTTTAATGTATCTTTAACTAACACGATCTTTTATAAAAACCCATGGGGCTAAATGTAACATTGATTTATGTACTTTAATTGTGACACGAGTAGACATAATTATGGATGAGATCAATAAAAACAATTATTATGATTGTCACAAGGGTTATTATTATCATTTTTGAAAATATCACCACAAATATCTGAATTTCATGTGAAGTTATTTATTTAATCTCAGAATATTGTAAAAGATGTATCATTTAATAATATATTTGTAATACAAAACAATTAAGCATAAAAATTAAAGTTTAATTGTAAATGCTTGAATACGAACCACTTCTTTACATTATTTACAACATTGAAGATATTTATCATGGAGTTGGAAAAATACGTACTGTGTGTTAATGTAAGAAAGAATTTCTTGTCAGTTACGATATTACACAAACAATAGATTAATCTAATTGTGAAATATATTTAAATGTTAAACAGTTTCAGTGTCAAATTTTAAATGTGTGTGTGTTTATTAATTGTTGTGGAAATTAATATAAGTGCATGTATAGATTACAGACAGACATGTTAAATTAATATGATTAGATTTCGGTGTTGACATTTAATGTATGGATAAATCTGCTGCATGAAATATTTTGACTCAATTTCTAAATATTTCTGGATTTGTGTGTTATTTGGTAAACTCTCGATGATGATTACGAAACTCAATCATATTGAAAAATAGCGGTCAAAATGTTAAGTGCATATCATTTTACTGTGTATTCTATATATCTTCTTTCATTAATTAACATTTGCCATAATATTGGTATGGTTTTATTTTAGATTCAGAAAATAAGTTGTAAATTCGTCCATTTATTTGAAATCCGATGCTTTTATTATCTGTTACTTATTTAAAGGCTGGACTGATATATTCAAGTAAGATTATGAGACTGATGGTTGGATTGTCAAGTGTGTGGCTTCCTTGCTTGCTGAGCAAATATTCTGTTTAATTTAAGATTTCTACCACTGACTGTAGTTCTTATAACTGTGACTGTATAATTCAACAGATGTTAAAAATGAGTAATCGATGTGATTTGAATATAATCACAAAATACATTGTAAAAAAATCATAGTTATGAGCAGACAGCACTTATCAGTTTGTATACAATTCCAAATTATTGCATTACATTTGCTTAATTATCAACCACTACGGTAGCTGTATATATTATATAGTTAAGGTTATAAGAACTACTGGTAACTAAGCGGTATGTATCTCGACAACGAATTGGCAAGATTCGGTAGTCAAGTTTGCTTAACTTCGCTGTTTAAATGCTTTTAATTGTACGAAAAAACTTAACATAGGTACTTCAAGAATAAGTTAGTCATTGAAAGAGTTTTAGGAAGTTTGTACATTTTTTTTAAGAACTGTGCGCGAAGCGTATACTTTCGTAGTGTAATTGTTAGTTTAATTTCTATTTGTTTTCGAATGGGTACGTAATAGGGTATAACGCAGCTGGCGGCACAGGTTTCGGTCTCGTGAATAGTTGTTAAACAAAAGATAAATTATTTTGGAACAAAATTTACCTTAACATTATACATACATGGCGCATTTAACCAATGTACAAATTTTTCGTCTAAATTTATTGTGTAGTAATAATAGCCACATAAAAAATATATTTATTGTCTGTGTTGCCAGGCTGTAGTTTTAAATTAAGACTCTGATATATTTAGACATGTGTGAGAAGAGTAACTGCAATGCAGTGTGAGACAATGCAAATTATATTTATAATCTGTATTTTCTTTTGTTAACCCCCTGTGATTGACCAATGTTTGAATATTGTCTTCTTAAAAAGAAATGTATACGTTTTTCTTTATATCTAACGAAATTTATAGCATGTAATTATTAAAGCAACTGGATATGACGTGGTGATATATAAAAAATCAACACGCTGCCTCAGTAGGTGGCAAGATCTTAGTGTTTAAAATAATACAAATAACGATCAAACACATAGGTCAATAAAGTAATTTGAAAAGCACTTTTCAAGAATACAATATTCCCTTAACGTGTATCTAAGTGTTGTAGAACCACGCACTGCTTCATGCTGCGTCGACGCATGCAGCCTTCACTCGTAATTTATTGGTAGAGCGTTAATATTTATGATTTCGTTGTAAATAAGGATTAATATTGTACTTAATAGATGAGGACCGATGGTGTGGTTAGGTTTAAGTATCATTTTCATTCATTAGTGCTATGTTATAACTCATTTAACATTTTATCGAAACATTTTAGATGTGAACAGTCTGAAACTTAAATTTACCAGAACAATTCACAAATTTAAACATATCAAAAGCTTTTAGAAATCTTAATTCACATTACAAATAAATCTATTTTCCGTTCATTTACAATTTGTCAATAAAGCAGTTGTTCATTACTCATTGTATATATTATTGCTTCAGTGATATTAGACGCAATGTTGTGGAGAAAACAAAATGGCCGAGCACCATTGATCCTCCTTAGCTTGTTGTAGCAAGCTAGTTGAAGCATTTGTAGACTTAACTGTTGTAGGTCTAGTGTAAGTAACACTTAGATTATAAATAAGTCACTTGATCTATGATTACAAGGAGTGTCCATGATATTCTGATTTTTTTCAATTAAGTTTGATGTTTGATTATGTACAAGATGTGCACAAATGTAAGGATGCTTTACAACAGCCATTGTTGTTTTAGGTTTGACTATTGCCACCTGAAATATTACAGAAAATGTGTGAACTAATTCCTTACATAGAATAACTTACAATTAAGATATTGCTGAATTAAGGTGTTACTATGTTGTAATGGAATATTAGGGCACTATGCACTAGTACTATTTTATTTTCTCAGTAAGGCTTCTTATGATTTGTTAGTTATCCATCACAAACTTATGCTTACTGATACTAGAAAGTTTTTTTGTACAAACAAACAACTATAGATTTTTTGTGGTATTACTTTATCTCTTTGCTCACATTTTATTTTCATATTTCCGTCCAAATATGATGTTTTAATTAATTTCTTGTTTGAAAGCCATTTTTACGTTTGTGCTCAGCTCAAGGTTCGAAATATTGTAAATACAAAGGTGAAATTTATTTTTTGTTATTAAATTGAATTTGTTTATTTTGTGTTTGACAAACATAATTTTTCGTTATTCTAATACTATGAATGATTTAATAAAGATTTTTTCGGATAAATCTCAAAATTGGGTTTTATTTTTTATTGTACCTAGCAACCTTTAAAAATAATGATAGCAAATTAGTCTTATTTTGTAAGAAGAGCAGGCAAACCATCAAACCAGTTGAAAATATCTATTCCTATCTAACTCTTATATTTAAAGATATTAAGCAAGAATTAAAACAGCAGGAATGAAAACATTCGTACAACAATTTTATTTACAAAACTGAACCTACACATTATACAATACTACTATATCCTTATCCGTATCACCATTTGCGAGCCAAGCCTGCAGTGCTATCAAACAGCTGGGGGTGTGTGAACTGACCCCTCATGTCTAGCATGTAATGCATCGCTTTATTCTTCACTTTCAACGGCAGTTGTACCTTGGCAATGTTCCGGCTCTCTTTGCACGACACAAACTGTAAAGGCACCTTCATGATGCGGTTGTGTCCAAAAGGAGTGTAGGTCACGAAGGTCAAATGCTGCCCGCCTTTGTTCAAGATTAGGAACCTTACTGACTTGAGCGTGTACATCCATATCATTGCTAGAGAACCCGAGCCTGAAAATATTTGAGAGAAGTATAAGTGTTTTTACATTAAAATCATTAAATCCACTGTCTATGCTGTTAAATTATAGGTAGAAAAAGATTATGTTACATATTGTTTGTTAGCTATTTGTGACGCACTGAAGGATAAGGCCTCCACTCAAAATAAGAATGTCTCCACTCAAAATGGAAAGACTATGCTGACCTATTTATTGTTTGCTGACATGCATGTGGGAGCATAATGGAGGACCCTCAAGCATGGAGATTTCCTTAGCTATCATAGCCAGTGACATTTATTTGTAAAACATATAACTTTGAAAAGTCATGCATGTGTGTCAAGTGGATTTGAGACCAGTGCTTCAAGAACTACTGGAATTCTTAGCAACTGAATTATCACTTTTCATATGCTCTTACCAAAATACTTACGTGATCCAATAAAGCCTCCAACTTCTATATTTTAAAACACTACAAAGTCCTAGAAATATTTCAGATTTACATGTGTGTGTAGCTGAAAATTAAATAAATACATACCAACAACAAGTGATATAGCTCCCAGGGTATTCCTATACTTATTTTCTCCAAGGTTTATTCTCCTGTACCACGGCGTATCCTCTGTTATCTTAGATCTGTCTACAGGGGCATCCTTCAGAGTTCTCAGGGCAAACACACCCAAATACATCCAAAACATATACTGAACCACCGCGAAAACATTCATATACGTAAAAAACTTCGGATTTTCATATTTAAACAGAATCACGTCCTTTGCTACGTTAGTATTAATATCGTGAATCGTCTTAGCAGGTATGGAACTGAATGCATTGGTTTTCACTTTATTTACGTAGGTTGTGTTAGTAACTGGGTAACGAATAGCAGCTCCTCGTTTAATAATCGTCGAGACGTAGGATAAAAGTGTCATGTTGACTGTGAAATTGATTAAATTAACTCTATATTTATTTATTTACGAACCCGCATATTTCGAAAATAACCTATATACAATTCAATAAAAATATTTGACATTCGACAATGTCAATATTGTCAATTGTCAAAACCAAATATAAAACCATAAAACCGAGGATTGATTGATTGACATGATTAGAAGCTGATCCAGTCAGTCACGGACATTAGGGTGTGCATTTTAGAAATCGATTTTATTCCTATATTTGGGTATTACATTTTAATAAAAACTAATCTCCAATTTAACTTGATGAGATAAATAAATCCAGAAATAATTATTATATTGAAACAAAAAATAAATAAACAGGCATTAGTTAATTTTAGTGCTTAGTAACAGGCATTTGATGTAAGGTATATAAAAGGAAAAGAATGAAATGTAAAAC
The DNA here is from genome assembly GCA_905147235.1 of Erynnis tages. Lineage (NCBI taxonomy): Eukaryota > Metazoa > Arthropoda > Insecta > Lepidoptera > Hesperiidae > Erynnis > Erynnis tages. Next base: position 2,089,637 of record LR990081.1, read on the forward strand.
TTTCTTTAAATACTGCTTTAGCCTTCCTCTTTTTTAAAACATGTTAATAAATATAACACTTTTTAGTAAAATACCAAACAACCTACCAAATTTTTCAAACTCTTATCATATTACTATTATTATAGATACCGATTTCAATAAAATCACCGTCAGTTACTTTCTATTTATTTCATTATAATTAAGTCTAAGGTAATATTAAAAATAATTTTATTTTAAATGATTATTTATTGATTAAAATAATGGAATACATTGTAGGTGTGAAAAATAAGGTAAATTGGTATAGATAATTTAATCCACACATTCCCTGTTGTCACTTAAGAAGTGATTATGTAGTGTCATTTCTTTATACAGTGGATTAGGTGTGCACACATAATGTTCTGCACATTATTTGACATTACATTACATTAGATAAATACATGACTAGAATTATTAAGTACTTTACAAGATGGAGATAAAATAATTCAAAGTAAATATAGTATTATAAATCCAATAAATATAATGAAAACAAAAAAATTGATATACAATATTTTGTACTCAAACATACATACATCTACCTAAGGAAGCAAGGTACACATGGAATGTCAAAATACAATACATGGTTCAATACAAAAAACAAAATTTAACAACATTTTCACAGAGATTGTCAAATGTATGGAATCTTTAACTTGTCTTGGCGCGTGGTGCTATGTGTGAGTGTAAGTGGTAAGTATGCAGTTTTGCTTTGTGGAACAGTGACATCATCCAAGAAACATGTGTTCTTATTGGTTTTGATGCATGCACACACATTCACTGTATCTTATAGCTTATGGCCTAACGCACACATGAGTCACACCAGATAAGTTAAAGTATCTATTTTGATATTGTACCTACGACATCAAGGCTATGATCATATGCTCCTGGCAAAATTACCACACAGACAAGACACAAAGACTTTAATATGACCATCGGGAGTGCTACTATACTAGAGAGAAAGTATGAGTGGACTCAACTTTTTTATACTCTTCGAAAATAAAAAAGAGGCCAAAGCATTGTAGGAACACCATAGCGAGAAATCTATGTATCACTAAAAATGACATAACAGCAGTTCTCGCCAAAATAAAAGCGGCCCCATAGTGTCCTATTTTTTATATCTTCACACTCCATCGTGACATATAAAAATCTTTGCGTAGACATATCTATGGTTGTCCCATTTCTACATTTTACGTAAAATAAATATTATAGTGTCAACAAGCTGTGCAAAGCTAATGAATAGTGCATTGAAGCAGTAGTAAAAATCTTGTATAAAATACAGACTATTGAATTTTATATTTTACCAATGTACAATAAGTAAATATTCACAATATTAACCAGGTCACACATAAGGACATATTATTATACATTACTATTATAGTATAATTCGATTCTTACAAAATGGCCTTAATATCTATGTTGCTAAGAAATACAATTATTGTTTATAGGTTTAAAACAATAAATTCTAGACACATATCTTAACACGCCTTATATTTTGGACTATTATGTATGTAATGTATGACTGGAGTTTTTTTACACCTTCAAAAACGCCACATACACTTTTGATGTGGCCACACAAAAAAACATGACATTTTCATTATTCAAGCAGTTGCCAGTAAATAAATTCATCTAAAATTAAAACTGAAACAAGGCAAGGATGCCAAATCTCAAGTCAGACTATGAGTAGATTAAACTAAAATTTGGCAGACATATCGAGGGCAGATGACAATACAATTCTAAGTTAAAGCTAATTGGATGCTGGAGATCTGGAATAGTTCATGAAGGGATTAGTCTGTTGCATTTGTCCTGAGATTGACTTTTAACATGTCAGCTTTATAATCACATGTCACTATAATCTATTTTTTACATTTGCCCTATTTGGTAAACAATCTTAGCATGTATTTATATTTTAATATGTGATTCAAATGCTGAAATAAATTACGGTAAATATAATTTATTTTTTAAAGGAATTTTTAACTTTTTTTTCAATAAAAATAATGCTGAGATTGTTTACCAAATTGGACAAGAGCAAAAAAACTAACTGTAAAGGCGTTGTTTTTAGTTTTTATGAAACAATATACAATAAGTACATAAAATTAAATATCACCTGCTGTTACGGTGAAGGAAAACATCGTGAGGAAACCTGCATGCCTGAGAGTTCACAAAAAAAAAATGTTCTGAAAGGCATGTAAAGCCCACCAACTCGCACTAGGCTAGCGTGGTACTCGCACTAAGCTACATCCCTCTCATTGCGAGAGGAGACCCGACCCTGTAGTGGGTCATTTTTTTTTTTTATAAATGGAGCAGGCAAACAGACAGACTGGCCACCTGATGGTAAGTGGGTTATTAATGGGTTACTACTGACATAAAATTTATATGAAAGGTTAAACAGATTACTTAACTAAAAAATGTAGAATCTTTGGTCACAAGTGTGTTTATTCTTTGGTAAGTAGATGGTATGGTAGATGGTATACTTTGCCATAATGGTAAGCCAAATTGTAATAACCTCATCCTTAAATGCCATCCTATTAGAAAACTTATAAGCATAGCGGGTACTCAAACATTTTAGGCTGCATGGCTCTGGTTGCTATTAGCACCAGGCAGTTTATCAGGGTTGGCGAGAGGATCCAACTCGGCAAACAGTTTGAACCACGCTGCTTTATCATCTTTCTTTGGTGCAATTTGCATTGCTGTGCTGTTTTGTGGAGCTGTGGGGGGTTTAGTATTGTCGACGGGTTCTGGAGATAATGCCGCTTCAAGCAGGCCAGTAGAGTTCAAGTTCTGAAATGGAGAACATTTTCTTATTAACAAGTTTTCTTGACAATCCTAGTGGCTTTTACAGTAGAAGAACTGATTGACAAAACTCGTTTTTGATGGCATTATATTTTACACATTACAATTAAAATATATGTATAGAAAGATTGTTCACAAAATTAATATGTGAAGCGAAAATTTTGAAAAGCTAACATCCTTCTCATTGTGAGAGGTCTGCAGTAGGTCGAGTCTCCTTTCAGTTAACAAAGAGTTACAGATAGACCAAACTTCATCCTATTCTGTTCATCCATTTTTTCATAACAGAGAACAAAAATCTTTTCTTCCATCGTCACAAACGTTCGCATGTACAGTACACAGTAGTACTGTACTGTACTTACAGTAGTACCATAGAATACATAATAGCACAAGTACAGAAGGCCCACTTCGAAAAGTAATTTAAAGAAATATACACTCTAGCTACGATACGATTAAGTTTAATTCAGATCGCGCTTAATCACCTACGCTGATAGATATCTTGCGTCTCTTTCTAGCGCGTAACTCTTACCTTTTCTGACGAAAAACGGGGCTGTGTTCTTTTAAAAAATAAATGAATCTAAATAGCTATCTTTGTTAAGACAATTAAACACTGCACTATCTTTTTCTCCATGTTTTAAACAATGCAACAAACAAATGCAACACCTATATAATCAAAGGAAAAACGGAACAAACCTTACGCGTACCTACGACACTCACAGCTCACGCGTGAGGCCCCACTGACTAGCCGTTTCCGCGGGGCCGCTGTAGCGTAGGTATATTTTTGATACCTACACGGGGAGTGGGCCAGGCCTGGTAGTAGTCATAGATTAAATACCTGCAGTAAATGTGTAGGCGTAAACAATCCAAAGTGTGCAGGCAGGTCTCCGCCCAGGTCCAGGCCAGCCAAATCGGAGTTTAGGTTCGAGTTACCAGCTCCATCGACTTCCGATCCAGTGTTTATTAGGTTGGCAGATGTTGATGGCTCCCCGTTATTTTCTTTTGTTTGTTCAGAGTTCTCTGTTTTAGTTTCACCATCGACTTTCAATGCCTCTTCAAACTGCTGCTGGAAATAATTTTGACAATGTGTTGTTTTTATGTTATATGCAAAATAAATTCTTTTACTATCAAAATTCTCTAAAGTAAATTCTAATGGAAGAAATTTCAATTTGAAATCAGCAAAACCTTTATTTAATAAGTTTATGATAAACTATGATAAGTTTAGTTGTGTACAAAAATTGTTAAATAAATTATTTGCCTTTAAATTGCCTTTAAAGTTTTTCCGAAAGGACTTTTTACCATCTTTTTACCAACTTTTTTAATGGATTGCTGTAAATATCTGATAAATACTTGTACAAATATAGTTCACAAACACAATAGTTTAAAACATTATTATTATTGTTCTGTAGATTTCTCATGATTATGTATCGGTTTGTTTTAACTCCTTTCTTTTTGTATTACATAACAATTAGTTAAACATATTTGCCTGAGTTTGTTTATGAGTGACATAAGAGAAACTGAAAAAAATATTTTTTTTTTAATGGAAACCAAAACAATTCATTTTTACACATTTTATGTTAAATATGAAACTATTCGAACAAGAATAAACATATGGAAGATTCATAGGTTTTATAATTTCGTTTTATTATTTACCAATTCCCCTTAATAGTATAGATATCATTATAATTACATTGATATTGACTTACTTGAAAGTCCAACAACTGGTCTTTATCTTGGGCTGTCTCTTCGTCCTCTATATCCGGCTTACCAAGAGTACTCTTCAGTATGTTAAACTCATATTGAGGCGCTGAATCCATTGTTTCAACGGTAGCGGCTAGGGTATGTGAGACTTTGCATGTGAAAGTCATGAAGGAGTTCTGGTATGATGATAGAACATGCGAGAACATATTGCATCGAGCAGCTGCTAACAGGTCGATCTGAAAAATAGGTATTGACTTTACATTAAAAAAATGAAGTTCAAGTGAATCTAAAGGTACCATACTAAAACGGGCCGCAGACCGCAAACTGCAGCTGCCATCACTTGTTTCTATGAATCTCTATGAAATTTATTCGGAGCATGTCAGCACTGTGGCCTTCTGCCACGGCGCTTATCTTACGGCTGCAGTGTGCAGCACCACAATGTCGCCTGCGGTTGTGGTCTGTGGCCCGTCTCTGAATGGTATCTTAAGGCCCACTTTCATGGCCCACTGTTGGGCATGGGTCTCTCCTCACAACAGGTCTGAAGCATACACCACCAAACTGCTCCAAAGCAGATTGGTGGAGAGACAGGCTAGTGGCCAACCCGTGTTGGCCACCCATACTGCCTCCGACGAGGTTTAACAACTACTATTGTATGAATAGTAACACTAAGATTGTTGTGATAGTAAACAAAGTCTGGAAGACAAGATAATTACTAAATTACTTTGAAATAACTGATGCTGCCTGGCAACCTAACTGTAGTAGGGCTATCTGTATCTGATGATATATTATTGAAACTGGCTCTGAATAAAATATCTCCAGCAACCACAACTATACTAAACACAGAATTTTAGAGTGGGTTGTGAATGTTCGATAAAATAATATCATTAATATTTGACAATTTCAGTCCTTATTATATTACAACCAATACACAAACTTCCAGTAGTATTTTCAAGTTTGTTTAGCCACTATTTTCATAAAAGGTAAAATTATATTTAAATAAAAAATTCAAATACCTTTTGTAGAACATCTAAAGTGAGCTTATCAAATATCTTTTTGCTCTCGCGCACTTGTCGCTGCGCCTTTCGGAAGTTGTCGAGGCCGCGTCCCGTATCTGGGTCCAATTGGGCGCACGTAGATTTCATCCAACTCAACGCAGCGCGATATTCGATGCGCGCCTTCTCCATAGCGGACACTGTTGCCCGCATATCCTTCACCGCACGGCATCTAAACGTCTCCACTTCATGATACAACCTCAGTAACGGTCCACGCACCCCTAAACGCTGTTGCCCTGAATAAGAAATAGCTTTACCGGCCGATACCATGTGTTTTCCAGCCGCGTCGTTTCCTTTACCCGCATCTCGTAAAAATTTCCCCAAGGAATTCTCCTCCTGAGCCAGCAAACATAGCCGCTGCTGGTACTGGTCTAAAACTCGTTGTAACTCCAAACAACTGTCTGATATTGATCGAAACAACTCCAACTTTGCATCTAATTCAGCATCCGATGCCACAATACATTCGTCTTCTTTGGTTCCTAGTTTACTCAACACAGTCTTTTTTGTTACCCAGTACTGATGTTGCATCATATTTATTTATGTAATACACCATAGGTTTAGAAAATATCAATGAGACAAATTGAGGAAGTCGAAATTATGAGCTTTGATTAGCTTTGTAAATTATTGTATCCTATCTAATCAAACTGTGAAGTCTGATAATCTGATTAGTCTGAAATTCTGTTTGAAGTGAACTGAACCTGACATATCATTTCGCTGACTGACTGATTGACACATTGACACTGACGTCAAAGTAGTGCTTACACGATCATTCTGGTATGATGTCCAACATGTGAACATAAATTAAAACTATGGATCCTTTTCTATTATAATTTTATATACGTCTCGCGTCTTGAAGACGTCCACATACTCCCCATAGAGCGCCTTGATCTTCAGAGCAAAGCAGAGGGTACCCATGCAATAATGACTGACGTAAATAAAGTTTGCGGCTGTGCACCCGGCTTATTACAATACCACAGGTAAGATTGTGTAACAATAAAGAGGAAAAATTCATTTTTCATTGAATTGCCCATATTAATTTATCGCCATCAGTTTAAACATGTTTTGGTAACTTAGAGTGGTTGTTCTTAACCATGCGACTTGGAATAGACGATAGTTTTTGGTTTAATTATATCAGCAAATTAAGACATTAATGGAGTGAGATAACTTCGATAAAGATAACGCTTGAAGTTTCATTAGAAAACTTTTTTAACGTAATGTTTGTTACTCTGTGCAATAGACAAAAAGTCTACTTTTTTGCCGGTCCAAAAATAGCATACATCTATTGTCTATGTCACCATATATTTACAATCGGAATGTGGAATGGCTGCCGTGTTTCGCATTATGTGCGAATGTATTGTGTTATCAATTTAATTGTTAGATAATAATGTGAAATATTTTACTACATGAGACACATTTAACAGCACAAAGTTGTGGACATTGTTATAATGTACTGTACGAGTGATAAAACTATAGCCGGAGTGTCATCGTCGCAGTCTTCGAAGAATGTCAAAGATGGTAAGTAAGTTTGTAGTTGTCAGTTTTTTTAGTTTTAATTTTTGGTTAGATTGAAATTCGTTTATGTATTATTTTTGTGTGACTGAACGAAAGATAAGATAACATTATAATGTAGAATAAAGTTTCATTAGACCTAAACTTTCCTATTCACGAAACTTTACTTGAGATAGTTGTTCTCAAGTAAATAGACTTTTTTGTTTTTACACATCGTAAGTGTTAATTCACTTATTGTTTGTCACAATTCTATACCTGTAACGTCCTTTTAAAAACTATTACGTAGGCGAATAACTTCTGCGCTAACCTTGAAGATTTTTGAAAGTTTTTGTCCCAACTGCATGAGGTACCTCATATGTTTCTCTTGTATAAATTCGCTGATACGTTACGTTATAAAAATTAAAATGTAGCAAAACAGGAGAGGTAATAATGCAAATATAATATCAATACTTGATTGAACTGTTCCATGTATTTTTAATCAAAGCAGAACATAAAAGTGAATGTAACTCCATAGTTATAGGATATGCTAAGAGCATTTGTAGTTTTATTGCTATGCCTTTCACTGTCACCTTTGGGCTCATTATCATTTTCTTGATCATAAGATAAATGTTGCTCATAGTCACTACTTCATTTCACTTTCTTCTTACAAGCGTATTGCAGCAATTCTTATTTATTAAGGACAAAGTGCAGAAAGACCATTATAGTTTAATACTGTAACTTTATGTAATCATTTCAATTATGATAATCTAATATATAAAATAAAAAGTTTCAAATAACATGATATCTAACTGAATACTCCATAGATTACATGAAGGTTTGTATACCCCATTTTAAACATCATGAACTAATTTTGAAATGTAAATAAACAACATGAGTATTTTGTTATCTTCGGAAAACTTAAAATAAAAAAATGGGTAAGGGTGAGTGTCCACTTATACTGTCCAATTCATGGTTTGCTCAGCTCCACTATGTATTGGTTTGCATCTGTTGAAATACAGTCAACACTGGTGACATCAGTTGTTTGCCTATGGGCAAGTGGCCACAACCATTTGTTGTCCAATGAATCTAACAACCTCATATAAACCCAAACATATCATATCTTAAGGACAATGTGATATTATGTATGAGTTAGTGGTGACTGGATTTTGAACTTAAGTCCGTAAAAAATGTCTGATAACTTGCGACATTTTCATCAAATGTGATGTTACTATTGCTGTTGCCTCATACTATTATTTATTTATAATATGCAAACTTCTTTAAAACAGGCAGGTTACATCTGCAAACAGGCAGATGGGCCAAGTGAGTGGTCACTGTCGCTTACAGATATGAGCAACCCAAGAAGAGTCACCAATATGTTGCTGAGATCGAAAAAGAACTCTTAGCACCTTTTCTGAAGAACCTATTCATCACTATCTCTATCATTTTGATTGCAGAACGATAATGTACTGGTAACCTGTACTTTATCAGTCTAATGGATTCCAATGTGTTACCGACACCTGTACCCAGACTCAGGACAAGCAACATTGCTCATGGTACAAATATTTGTCCTTGGCGGCAATTGAACCCACAACCTCAGGCGCAGTAGTTAGGACTGTTAATCACTAGACCACCAGGCTAGGCAAATATTGATCAGTCAGTGTTGGCAGTTGATTTGATTATAAATTTAATTATTAAACACTAAAGATTACTACTCAACATAATCAAAATAAAACATTTATCTACAACTTATAATTTTGTACTTTGTAATTTATACTGTGAACAATATTTCCATAATACTGCATTACTAACTAGGGTTATTGTGTGTTTGAAGAAGCATCAGATTAGGGGTGGTAGGGGTACCATACTTGCTAGGTCAAGGCTAGAGTTGCGCGTCGCCGCGAAATCGCGTGCATTTGTATGCTGCATTTCTTTTTATGAACACTACATTTATCTGTTAACGATAAGACCATGAATTTAGTGAAAGGTAATGTTATTTCTTACATGTCGTATTCTTAAACCTTGATGAGGTTGTTGCATTATATAATCTTAGATCCACGGTACAAGATCAGAGTTGCATTAACGATAAATTCTTGACAAATAAAGGATTTAAGTTATGTCCGATTGTAGCGATTTTATCGGAAAACAGCGATCATTTGTAAGTTCCTGTAGAGCTCGTACATGCATGGCTTGCAACGTCGAAAGTTGTTCGCAATTTGGTCGCATTATCGTAAACCGAAGTGCCCCTAACACCTTAACACTAGAGGTGCTGGCGACCCGCCTGGCGTGTCCAAAGCATAAAACTGACAAGGCACTTGAGTATCGTAACGTCAGCCAATAGTATTTCAGTCTGTTTCACATTTTCCCATACTAATGGCACACCTTAACTTTGACGAAAGTGTTCATGCTCGGGGCGTTGAACGTATTCATAATACGTTTAACCGAATATAAGTATGCAAATGTACTGACTAACACACACGTCACAATGTCCGTTCAGTGCTAGGCTTAGAGTTAAGGCGTCGTTTCACATGACATCGGATAAGGGGACGCGGGTCAAGGACGAGCACTTCGCGATTCACTAAGTCGCGCGTCGTTCCGATGTGCATCGATCTGTCCTATGTTAAGATCTAGTGAGAGTTTCGGAGTTATTTCTAACATGCGAACGGATCTTTTTGTAGCGGCCGATTTTGGAAGGAAGGCAAGGCAAGGAAAATCAGATTAGGTACATCAATTGTTTGAGGATTTATAGTCGACCATATAGGTAATAGATCAACCATCGTGTACGAACGATTTCTCGTACTTTTGACTGTAGAAAGTAGTCTTTCACGAAAGTTTCCGTTATTCCCTTATCATTGTGGCGTGAATTTGTCCCTTTAACAAATAATGTAAGGTCTTATAAGTCTATTCATGTTCTTTCACCCTTCACGGATAAGGATACTGGCTGCGTAGTCCATTTTCGCTGAATATTTTTTGAACTGGAAGTAACTATTCGAATTTTGTGCTCACTCATCCAACCCCAAGATATTATTATGAGCATGATGCTGTGCACATAGAGAGAGGCTTGTAGTCTATTAGATATGGTTCGCTTCGCTCGACTGATGCATTGCATTTGTCAGTTCGATTCCGAGCGCTGCATGTTAGTTTATTGTGGAGTATTCGCTTTAACGTATTCAAACAGTCGTAAATTCTGTATGTGGCGTAATACAATACATTTTATTCTGTTACGGTTGTGTATCAGTTTTTTTATCACTAATATTCGCTTTCGTAAAAACTTATGTATGTATTTGATCAATAGACCGAACATCTTAGACCACAAATGAAGCAAAACACAAACATCAATCGTTACTCGTTAATAAATAAAATAATGTAAAAGTTTATCTTAATTGCAATAATGGTTAGTTATAAGTGTAAGGAACTATCCCGAGCATGAACACTGTAGTCAAAGTATTCGTATTGTTACCTTGTGCCATTAGTATGGGAAGATGTCAGATAGACTGATATATGACATACTAATGTCTGACGTTTACCGTTTACCGGTTGCCGTACGAATACTTTGACGATAATGTAAGGCATTTCTGTGAAGGTTAAGTAACCTACCGTAGCCATAGCTCTAAATAATATTACCTATAGTTTGCCTTTTCAGTCTATTAGCGGGCTTAAATGTCAGAGGCCAATTTGTGACCTACATTCTACACTCTCTAATATATAGAGAGCCTCTATTAGTTTGCTAATCGTAGAACACTTCGATCTGATAACTAGTTTTGAGCTAGTGCAGTTAGTTGAACAATTCTAGTAAGTTTTAACAACGGGGATCGGTATAGAAACTTGTATATCTAACAATTCGATCTTGCAATGAAATCTATCAAGTTTTAGAAATTTATACATTTTCTTTTTACATGCGAAAATTTATCCAGAGACTCAAAGATGTGGTCTCTGTTTTATTTCTGTCTAGAATAAATGTTTAGTTTTAAAATTTTAAAATCATTGTCTGGTTTGTCCAGGTATTCGTAATATGCACGAGCAATAAAGTTACTGCGCTTTAATAATGTAATCCTATTTACTATTATGAACGCAAAAGTTTGTGTTGATGGAAGGCTGAATGTTTGTTACTGTTTTCGGCTCAAAACGGCTAAATAGTTTTGGCTACTAACTAGCTATAAATCAGCTTTTTGATGAGCACGTTTCAGTGTTCTACTCGTAAGTCTTAAGTCGATGAGTGATTTGTTCACTCCTTCGGTTAAAGGAATGATAAAATCGGTGGGGAAGAACGGTCCTCGAATTGCGATCACATAAGAAGGGCAGGTCGCCAGACCAGGTGGAGTGATGACCTGAAGAAGACAGCGGGAAACCGTTGGATTCAAAGAGCTCAGGACCGGGCGGAGTGGCGTTGATTAGCGGAGGCCCATGTCCAGCAGTGGACTACAAGGGGCTAAAAAGAAGGTGAATACTCGTGTTTGTTAAAACCTTCCAATATATACAAAAGGAAAATTAGAAATAAGTTAAAAATATTTCTGCCACCTCTCTCTTGTAAACGCAGAATAACTCTTTTAATAAAGTCATATCGTTGAACATTGTTGGAAATTTATTAAACCTTATTTAGTACGTGAGCAAAGCTAGGCAAGTCTCAGGCCATTGGCCGTTAATGTTCGTTTTCGAAATGTCACAGGTCGATCCGAGAGGCGATAAGATGGAAAGATCGGTGGCCACCTCGTTACTGGAAATTGAATTCGTTGCTGCGATAAATTTATTTCTCTCGCGCAGAGTTGGCTGCTCTTGGTGGCAATTTCTGTATCGCTATTTTAATATTTATTCTATAATGTCTCTAACCTCTATACTCTTAACAGAGTGGTCTAGTGCTCCGAGTGTGAATACTATCGTAGTGGTATCTATTTGGACGGTGTGTCTTGCATGGGCAATTTAGTATTAGTATGGACTAATGACTAGCGTTTGCCATACGATTACTTTGACGACTGACGGCTGTCGTTCGTCGCCGTTTTATTGACCGCATATCTTTTGATGCGCCTCCGTCGGCTTCTATTTTGGTTGGTCGGGTGTTTGCATAATGGTAGCTTATGAGCAAGTTTTACTACGTCCGAGGCGTAGGTGATCTGCCGCGTGATCTGCTCTTTCTTCCATCGGTCCTTGGACTAAAAGCTTACATTGAGCCTCCATTCCGTGATTATGCCCCAAGTATTTTTTTATATTTACGAGTTTGATGATGGAAATAGTTTTCAAATCTTAGTTCACGCTTTTATGTTATTTACGTCTCTTGCAACCAACTACTCTAACCTGTTTCTGCTTATCGGTTGAATATACTCTGAAACTTTGCACGATTTAGTATTAACCTGTATAATTTCTCAATAGAGGTAATGGTAATTTAATCGCCGCGTTTTGCTTTAAGGCTTTTAATCGAGTTCGGGTACGAAACATTTCATATTAGACGAGGCTAAACCCGATGTTTGTTTATACCCATTGTGGTTATACCAAACAGAGGATGTGGCTTGTGAACACAGATATGAATCTAAGTAGATAACGCAAGTTAATCCATCAGTATAAAGAGCAAGCGTGCCACTTTTTTACTTCCTACTGAGACAAAAAAGGACGTTTTAGTGATGTAAATCCTACATCAACGCGAGGCCGAATCAAAAGCGCCGGTACGAATAGTATGAAGTATTCGATTAATTTATTCATCATCGTTGGAATCGATTCGAACTCGTCGTAATAATAACGAGTAGCAAACAATCCAATTTTATGTGAGTTATTGAATTGGAAGAATGATAAATCTGACGTCCTGTGTGTACAACGCAACAGCGGCGATGGTTGTGCATTGCGCAAATCTTACATTTTGACACGGAAGTATTTAAATTTGCGTGATCTATTTACATCTATATCTGTGCTTGTGAACGACTAACTTTCCTTAATACATGCATGGGGTTAGCAATCAAATATGAGCCAAGGACGAGAGCGGGAAGGTCGAACATCCCTTCAAGGATAGAACATGTTATATTAGGATTTAATAAGGGATTTGTATGCTTAGTGTCTTCCATTACAGGATAATGTTTTATAATACCAAGGATTTGCTGTTAAATATGTAGCTACTATGATTTAATCTTACCATCCAGGACCAGGCGAAGTGGCCTTGATTAAGGGCTCGTGTTCAACAGTGGACAATGGTGGGCCGAAAGAGGATGAAAGGAAGGTGTCGATTTTATTTATGATAATTTTTTATCTATTTTATTTTAATATTTTGATTTGTTGGTCTGAATTGTTTGTTTATCTAGTGAAGTGAAATCTAGACACTATCGATCCTAACAACTGTGAGTAGTGATGGCTTTACTCATTTTATGTAGGTGTTCTGTAGAAGTACGGAAATATGTAGCTATTGAGAAGTTTATATAGTATGTTGTATTGTTACCATAAGAAAATCATAGTCTCCGACTAATTTGGGATCAAAAGACTTTCTATTTTTTATTTATACGTTAAACTTGTTTACTAGTAGGTAATTCGGAAGTTAGTGGTTTATTCATAATATGTAGCATTACTGTTACAAGTCACACTGAGATAATCTTCCGCGAAGTGAGTGAGGTCATCGATAGACTTAGTCCTTTTATTGATTTTATCCAATTAAACGCTTTAATTCATCGTATTGAATTATGGTGATGTCATTTTACTAAATATCGCTGAATCAATTTCTACCGAGGGCAAAAACTCATAGAGCTATGTTAAATTTCAAGCACTAAAGCTACCGGTCACTGCAGCTCATGGAGTACGACATCTAACGTTTTTTCAACTAACATACCGCATCTGAGAAACGACGTACAAAGAGCTTTTACGGTATAAAGGAGATAACGTACCCAACAATAGAATATTCCAGCGTCCTTGGCGGTTGGAGTAAGTAAAACGGTAAACAAACAACAAACATCAGTCTGATAAAATATTCTATGGGAACATTCAGAAGTACCAACCAAAAGTAAATCACTTGAGCATATAACGCTTTTATCCAAAAAATATGGCTGAATGGAAATGATAACGGCGTCGAGAGGATCGAAGCTAGTCCAGTCAAATAAGCAAAATAAAGGCGTCAATCTCGGAATGATCGGTAACAGGCTGTTAACTCGTTCACCTTTATTTTGGTGTTCTAAGAGTTGTCTCTAAATTCACAAAAAATCTGATCTGAGTTATTCAAGTCTAAATATTACTAAAATCAGTTTCTGCGATTGGATTCTGTAGCTCCAATGACTTTAACATCTGTCAAAGAATGGGGAGGTATTCACCAATCACAATTAATTTCAAAATGAAATTCTGCTAAAAAGCTGCATTCACGATTATCTGAAAATCTAGCACACTTTCCTGTCTAAAAACGTATTTTGCTCAGCGCGAAAACAATAAAAAATTTGTCAGTTGACTCGAAAAAACTTGACGTCATCCAATGAGTATCCCATACAAAATGTATGAAGGGGTAGGGTTTATGACAGTTCACCTACCACAGTTCACAACCCTATTGTACAGCATAAAACTTCCGATAAATTTTGTTAAAATCATTCAACTATTTTTGACATAGAGACCAGAGTCCGCCGCGCTCAGTCTCTCTGTTTATTACCCGATCATTCCCAGATGAAACACTTATTTGACTGGGCTTAAGCACCATTTTGCGAATCGCGATCAATGGACGCCTCCCACGCGTCGTCGAACGATAGAGTCAAGTGCTTTCGTGATATAAACTTTGTGTACACAAGTTCTAATGTCCTTACAGGTACGACATTAGAAAGTACGCGGAACGACTTTTCGTATAAGCTTAGTTAGACATAATTTGTTTGTCTCGTTTGTTTCTGCTCAAAATACCATTCGTCCATATACAAAATATGTCTTTTAATTACAAATTAACCCAAATACAAGGGAAGGGAACGTCCCCCCTCCCGGGTTAGAAATCTGTTTCTGTATTAAATGACAATTTGTTTTTAAATTTTTATAATTTTGTGTCTGCATTATTTTTTAATCGCAAATTAAAGTAAAAAGACATGCTAAGATTGTTTACCAAATATGACAAGAGAATAAATAGAAGACGACACTACGATCAAAATCTTGCGTGATGAATATGATGGATTATTTTTTTAATTTACTATTCCTAAGAAACAAGCTAATAAAAAGAAAAGTCAACGAATGTTGAAAGTAATTACCGCTTTTCCTTATCTATGACTAATTAATTTGAATACGTTTGCATATCGCGTTCATTACGTCTTAAATGCAGCGTCTAATTGGACGTAAATAAATTAGTCACTTTCACGGATTTTCTTCGAGGAATTTAGAATTTTGTCGTGAAAATTATGAAGGAAAATTGTTTATTGTATTGTATTGTATTGTATTTTGGATGAAATATACCTACTAACATTATTTAAACAGTCAGGTTTTTAGGTCACAGTCTTTTACAATTAAATCGATGAAATAGGGCCCTTGTACTTAACTAATTTTATTAATTTAATATTTGACGTAGGTAGGTGCGCACGAATCAATATCACAAGATCGAATTAATATCCATGCCGTGCTCGAGATAATTGCCCTTCCATATTATTCCATGTAATGAAAACATGCGCATTCACCGTGTAAGTTTCATTTTATTTTAATTACGCTTCATACTATATAAGGTGACTCATGAACTTTCCTTATTTACAGCTACGTTATAAATACAACCTCCGAAGTCAGCTGTGGCATTAATCTTTCAGAGATAATAGCAATGTGAGCGGCAATTACAAATTGCCGGGTATGCATACGGTAACGAATGTATTGATGCGTCGAGCGCGGAGCGTGGAGCGTGGAACGTAGAGAGGTGTATTCATGAAAGGCCGGGGTGCTCCGGGTCCCGTCTGACACAATTCCGGGCGCCGGCGCGGCGGGTCGGGAGACTGCAACCCGGCCAGACGGCACGCGATCACCCTCACGACCGCTCCCGCCCTACTGAGCTCCCGTGTTCTACGATCGCGAACTTTTCGAACCGCATTTAAATTTCGAATACCTTCGATACCGTTCGGAAATCATGCTGCTCTGACTCGCGACCATTGTTCGGGTAAACAATGAGACGTGTGTAGTCCCGTTTCCTGTATCCGATAATAAAAACGATTGTTTCTGAACGAGGAGTGCGCGCCGACGAAAGTTCGGACAATATCGTGGTGCAAAAAAACATTTTCGGACCGAGCTTTCGTTGTTTGCGCTGTGTTGTGAGAATTTATTTTCATTGTGTGACCGGCGGGTACTAAGCACCAACTTTGCGAACGAATTTCGTCCGGAGCGTGCTAAAAGTTTCTCTGCTCTCCATTTGCGTCTGACCGACAAGTTTTGGCGAGTGGGCAGTATTCATAAATCGGTCAAACTGTATTCCTTCGAGAGCTTCAAGGTTTACGAGTATGACGAGGACCGGACTTACAATGGACACGACGAAGATACATTTGGGGGCACAAACAAGAAAAGTAAGTTATTAGAGAAGTAAGCTAGATATTTATCATAATCATGACCTTGTTGACTGTTAGTGTGTGTTATCCCATCGTTCTCATCACGTCATTCGTAAGTATGTAAGCAAACGTTACTTTCATATCTCATTGTGTAATGTAGCACTCCCACGTATGTGCGTCACTGAAATATCTGTGCAATTAGTATTGATACCAATAAATGGATGACTGAAAAAATATTTCTAATGATGATAAACACGTAATAATACCCTAATTAAAAGAAATTAATTTCTTTGTATCGACGAAGAAACCACTACGATGCCGGTAAAAACCTCTTAAGCGGTAATTTCTTAGTTTTGCGAAATATAATATTTCTAAGACCATCATTTGTCCTGAGTTTCCTATTGTTTTTTTATTGTGCGTCATTACGTTCATGATTTATTTGTAGTGTTATGTTAGTGAGAACCTTAGACGGCACTGGTTAATTGGGTTTCCTTAATCTATCCGCAACGAATCTTAGAAATGGTCCTTGCCTAATAGCCATGGGGCTTAACTTACTACCGACTGAATTTATTTGTCACCGTAACATGACTGAACCTAAGATGGAATCGAAAAAATACCTAAACACAAAACTTAAAAAATTACATAGGCAGTCTTGTTTGGTGTGAATCAAAAGCTGTTAGAAAATGAAAATCTAAGAAACCTAGCAAGCTGAAGAGCTTTCCAGTTTTACAGGAAGTTTGCAAAAGCTCTCGAAATCTGTTATCGCAGCACTTAACCCTAAAACTATTTCATTTGACATTCTAGTCAAATGCAAAGACATCTAGTAAGTATGAGAACTTTTGCGTGCGTCATGACAATTCGGCAACGTATGTAGGTATTACACATATTTCCTGAGGACGGAAAATGCCCCCTGTATATGTTGTAGGTACAAGAACAAGTTTGTAGGTAGACATTGCTTCATGAAATATTAATTATGATAACTCGAAATATATGAATGTCACTCGATTTAATATGTAGCCGCGATGTTTTCACTTGCGATTGTATCGATGTGGCACACACTTTGATTGTGGGTCGTTATTGACATTTCATTTGTCGATTTTCTGGGTCATTTTACTGTTCGTGTCGATATAATTTTTCATATTGTTGGAAGTTTTTTTCTTACTTTTTTCTACTAATTATGTAGGTGAATACCTACAATTCAAACATACTGGTGGGTGGACTGACGACCCGAAGAAGACAGTGGGAAACCGTTGGATTCAAAGGGCTCAGGACCGCCACTTCAGGCATCGATTAGGTGAGACCCATGTCCAGCAGTGGACTACAAAGGCTACCTACAAATTTTATAGGTATTTTGGTTTATTTGTTTTAAAAAGTTTCATTTAAGATATTATTGTCATTTCACTTTCCGTATTTTTTGAAATATTTTTTTTTTGTAAAATACTCGATTTGATTAAACTGAGTGTTGGAAAAGGCTGTCTTATTTTCCTATCTAAAAACATAGTATTGTGTAGTTCAATAAACAAAAGTAACCGTGCCATAATGCGTAATGTTTCATAAACAATAGTAACCGTTAAATAGTTTTAGTTAGCTTGTCACCAGAGAAATTTGGACTTTTCAAATAAATTCCGTGTTTAATTTTATGTAACGAGCAAACGCGGAAACGTTTCTCAAATAAACGGTCAATCCCGAGCGTTTACGGCGAAGTGACTCACTGTTATTGTTTACATTTCGGCCAAAGATTAATATAGAGATGACCGTTTTATTCGGTTTTAACTCGGCGATCTTACAAATACTCGGTTTGTGATACGTTAGTGACCTACAGTAGTGTTGGGTTGCTCTCAATCAAACGTTGACTTGAGGCCTACAGCGGACAACATGATTTCCTTCATTGTTACAAAGTAATTGGTCGTGCCACTAAGATTCGAACCCGGACCCATCGAGTAGGCAGCCGAATTTTTAGTTACTTTTATTACCCAGGGAGATATAACCGATAAGGATAAAGCCTCTTATGTCTTTAGCAAAGTACATTACTATTCACAGAGGCATAATCTTAAGATCAATCCAAACCAAACACATTTGGTATTAAATTCGGTATTTCGGTATTAACTTGCACCCGGCCCATCCCTAGATTAATAATGCTTTCATTGCGGTTTAATATTGGCGTTCACGTGACGACTGTGTGGGAACCGCGAGGAAACATTAACCTCTGCTCCGCGACTATAATAACTCGTACAGCGATCGGTTATCTAGTCGAAACGACTGCAATCTGCCTATTGGTATTACCTATTGGTGTTCGTACAAATGTGGCAGTGATACATTTACTAGTTTACTTTACACGAAAACCGTTTAATATCCCAAAAGTAGTCTTAGATGATGCTAAACCTTCTCCATTTTACAGTAGCACAGTCGTGCCGGTTGTTAAGTGCACAGAAAAAAAATAGTAATTCTTAGATCCTCCTAAATTATTTTTCATTGAAAATGTGTCAATTTTATAAATGATATATTTCCAATGAAAATAGAATGAAGAAGAAAACCTATCTGACGTTGTATGTGGCTGCTTTGAAGACAAAAATGTTCGCCTCAAATAAAGTTTCTTCGGCAACCATACGAGTACTTCTTCAGCCGAAACCCAAGACATTAAAAGATGCTGCTTTACGACGGGGCTGGTGATAAGGTACCTAAGTCCCTGGCGAGTTACTATGGCTCTACCACCTATCTACAAAAATTGGATATTTGGTAAGTGCCAGGTTTCTAGATAAGTTTACACGACAGACCAGCGGGCGAAGTAGCTAACGATGCTAATACGATAGTATTTTATAAGTAAAAAGAATATATGTTACATCATGTAGTAGGTACCTATATTCCGCAGTAGTATTCAGGTCCATTTGGAATTTATATTTCCCCTTTGGTATTAACCGCGCTCTCACACCAAAGCACGTAAAATTCATTGTGAAATAAAAACGCGGGGTTTTCAGCTGCTGAAATAAAATGTTTACGGGTGAATTTTCTAATTTATTTTCCTATTCAAGTATGTAGGTATGGGTATAAACTAACGCAAAGTGAAATTCGACTGTGGGTAAAAAGATGAATGGAGCGTGATCTTCTTTTACGGATATTTGGGTAAAATTATTAAGTAACCTAAATTTTCAACTTTTACTATCTTATTGCAACTTAATAAGTGTCATATTTGATTGATATTCTTATAATAATAAATTATGCAATCCATCTGTCATAGGCAGTTATTTAATAATAATATTTCAAACTCTCAAACTCAAAAATAATCTTATGTGATGCTGTAGGTAGACTAAAGACAAATAATTCACATCTGTAACACGTCAACGTCACCTTGCCGTGTTAACTGTAATTCTTTTAAAATGCACTTGGACGCTGATGAAACTGGCCGCAAAAAAGCGTATTTTAAATAAGTATAAGTATTTTTAATTACACAATTTAATAGTACGACCTAGAATGGGGATCATAGAAAGATATAGAGAAATACGTCATGATTAAAACAATGCTCCCCCATTAGTTAATTACAGCGTGGTATAATATAACATTTATATCATTAAAAAGCATGACCGACCGTGATGCAATTGCCGTTATATAACCGTTTAGTTTTTGTTCTTAGTTGGCTATGATCGAATTGGTACACTGAACAGCAGTTTGTAGTTCTAACTATAAGGTTATTTTCAGACATAAAGAGTGTTAATGACTCACTGAAAAGAAAACTGAATGGTCCCACCTTCTTCTTAATCTTTTAATATTTACATCCAATTTATGTGTTTTTCGACTTTCGATGCTCTTGTTTTGTAGGTATGCTAGGTATATCTAGTTATCGTTTCATTGTTATAGTAACCGTCATGGACTGGACCAATGTAAAGTTGTCGAGAACACCCGTTAGACCAATAGCCGACATACACTGTTTGACGAACCAATCACGTGAACCAACAGCGCAGTCCACGTCAAACCGACCAATACAGATTGTGCTCACGACTAATGCCGTGTACTGGATGAAATAATTGAATATTATTTCAGTCATGAATACTCATTTCGTATTAAACTTTAACTTGTTTTTTATTCAAAATTCAAGCAGGTAATATAATTACGTATGTCCATATTTGTAGTACATATAAGTCATTTTATGACTATAAACATCCATCCCTATTTATTATTGATTTAACAATGATACGCGAATGCCTTCACAAATTTAAAGCCGTATAGAGTACTTAGCACGTTAGAAAAACTGTTAGTTGATATCTTTGTTGAATTGAGGCGTTGTTTTTCACACGACATTGACTCATGTGATACAGTTAGGAGGCGTTGATAGAGCAGGGACTAAGAATACAGTGATCATTACTAGAGAGGACCTGGTTCGATTCCAGTTTTGAAATATTGAACGTCACTTGCTCCAACAGTGAAAGAAACATCGTGAGGCATGCCTGAGCCTGAGAGATCCATTATGTTCACAAAGGCATGTGGAGTCTACCAGCCCTACAATTGCAAATAGGTGGACTAAATCAGAATAAATTTCAGTTTGTTCTTCACTTTGCTGCAATCAATTTCATCACCTCACCTTAAATTTGCCTACCGGTTTAAAAATGATTGAAATTACATTTAAATCAATTCATTCGTTTTGCGCATTGCCGACACATCCTTCCTTTAGATTGCAAAAAGCGTTAAACCTCATCGTTTTTTAATAAAAGAACCACTTGCCCTAACAGTGGAAAGCCTGCACCATTCTCACTTTAGGAGAAGCAATGCAAGGTCATTGGATCACGAGTGGGCTACAGACAAATCCCACGTAGAAATTTTACATATCTCAGTGATTTTTATTAGCTATCATTAATAATAATAATAAATAACGCTTCACACTCATTGCCCCACACTAGGATTCCCTGTGTCGTGGGTGCCATGGACATTGGACACACGCAAGACACGAACACAACACACCCAGACCAGAAACAGAAATTCAAATTCATCATTCAAATCACTGCTCTGCTGGGAATCGAACCCAGGACCTTCCGTGCAGCGCACCGTTGTCTTAGCCACTGCGCCACTTGGGTCGTCCCATAACTTGGGTTGTCTCATAACTTATTGAACTAAACACATTTTCAGGTCTGCCTTACATTTACATGTGAAACGTGACTTTTCCCGTGAGCACTGTGGGCAAGAATGCTTTTCTTATGCTAATATAGTGTAGCCTTTCGCTGGGACGTGTAGTATTATTACCTTATTTTCTTTGTCATGAAAATTACGAGGTACTTATGAATACATGCAGTTTCCATAACGGTGACCTAGTTATGGTTGTATTAAATACCTATACCTACTGTACTTTTTATAATAAATGATGCTGACACCTAATCATAAGTGGCCACTGCGACCCGTGGACGGCCGCGTTGTATCTCAAAGAGGAAAGGAATATAAAAACTTGACTTAAAAAAAATCTTTAAAGCTTCCAATTTCAAAATTTGAAGGCCACTTTCGCAGTCTGTGCGATTGCCTATGCGTGCAGATTTCCTATCAAAGATCCACCTACTCTTTGAGTGATTGGACCTAGTCATACCGCACTATAGAGTAAGTTTTATTTACTTTTAACAGAGTGCTGGGAGCTTTTTTCCGCCCGCTTTTTTCTCCCAGTCTACGTTTTGCCTTAGGGGCGATCAAAGCGGATGAATGTAGAATGTATAATTTATCTGGATGACTTTCATTAAGTGTGCACAAATTGTACCTTATAATGAATAAAAGCTTTTAAGTTTGAGTTTGAGTTGCAGTCTGTACACATGCAGGTATTATGAGGTAGATCATGATTTACTAGTCACTGTGTTGCCCGCCTCCGCGACCGTGGCTAATCCGCTATAGCGTGGCGCGATGCAGAATTAATCGCATATTGACCCGTTGTAATTGATCTGCATTAGATTAATACTGTTCCAATTAACTGGTCGGAGCTTATTTAAATTTTTGATTCTGGGTTATATAATCAGGTAGTTTGCGGCGAATGAATTACGGAAAGCAACGAATCATGAATACGGCTCATGATTTGTTGAATTGATAAAACGATTTTGCAGTAAATAAGGATGAAATAATAATAAGGTAGTAAGTTAAATTTTATCCTAGAAAAAGGCATTTCTTTAGATATAAGAAACGGATTTTAATTTTAATCTCAAGTTTGCTACTCGTTATATTTAAAAGTGATCTCAAAGCTAGATTCAATAGGACACCGATCATCCACGAATCTGCACTAAATACTCGTACCTACCAAATGTTTTATACGTTCTATGATCGGAATAATAAAATGTGTTAGAAAGTTAGAAAAAAAATTGTACGTTGTTATTCCATATAATGTTCATCATGGAGATATAATAATAGTAACATTTAATAGATAACTAATCTGCTATAGCAGAGTTGCATAGAAAACTAGGTCTATGCTCTATTGTACAGTCCCCCGACTATTGGATATTGAATAATATATAGAATCTAGTATCGGAGCCAACGTCGACTTGTATTGTGGCTGAAGTTCGCCATTGAAAACTGTATGGAATAAGTTTGTATTGAACCCGGTGCGGAACGCGCCGCACTCGGTTCAGTGCACTCGATACCTAAACCAGTTGTGCTGAGACCGAACGCTCGAGTGTAGCACCAAAGAATGTTTCATACTAACATAATATGTAACAATTTTATTGTTTTCTGTTAGCTGTGATTTATGTAACTATAAACCGACCCTGTGACAGGCTTGCTTTGCAATATTTTCCAAATGTGTTTCGCAGCTTCCAAATTCGAAACTCATTGCCTGTATTATTTCAATGACAAATATGTACTTGTAAATAGTCGGGAAATAAATTTAAACATGATCACTATGATCAGGTTATAATGTAGTTTCGATCTTTGTTAAATGGTAAAAAATAATATTGAATCTTTTCTTACGGTTATATTTTCTATACTAAGTACTATGTTAAAATGAGGTCGTTCCTAAATAAGTAGTTTGTCAGTGACAGTTTAATTAATTTACTAGAGCTATTTATAACGCTCGCTCTACGCACTTATCATACACACACACACGCTATCTATCGGTGTACCCACTGGGAAAATGTGTCCCAATTTCTGTCTGCGCCGCTCAATGACATATCATTGTTTATGTTTGCTTATTTGTCGCGTCACTCACGCGAATGCCTCCGCGGTCGTCGACTAGTCGCGAGATAACGCGGCGGTGAACGGCGGTCGAGTGATTCGCGCGAGTCGGCTCGACTTGCGGAGTGGAGTCAGATTTTGACGGCGAG
Source organism: Erynnis tages (assembly GCA_905147235.1). Lineage (NCBI taxonomy): Eukaryota > Metazoa > Arthropoda > Insecta > Lepidoptera > Hesperiidae > Erynnis > Erynnis tages. The sequence goes on from LR990081.1 coordinate 2,113,388, forward strand.
TTGTCAGTTTAGTTAAGCCCGGCGCTCCGACGCGGAAAGACGGCGCACGCGCAGCTACGACTGCAAACAAAACCAGGCCGCTCTCATGTGATAGTTCGCATTTCTCTCGCTCGTTATGGGAAAAAGTGCGCAGTGACCACTACGTTTCATAAACCCGTTATCTTCACACAATTTCACGCCTCGCGTTCACCGCATGTGCATCAGAATCTGTAGTATTTGTACCGCCGAAAACGGCGTTCGGCCGATTTTTATCTATGTGGGCTACGTGATAAATGAAGTGTGTGCAATTGTTGTATTGTTGGTGGTAGTGGTTATTCGCCATCTGCGGACGTTTCTCGGAAGTGTTGAATTGGTTTTGTGAATGAGTCAGCTAACGGGCGTCGGGATCGTTAACTTCGTCAACGTCCTGCCCACGATCTCTGAAGGTAACGTAACGAACCCACTGTGACACCATTGTTTATAAGATATGACAATTTGTATACCTCATTGTATTCATCGATTTATTGGCCGGCAATAATGAACAAACACTTCTTACTGTAATAGGTATACTGTAATAAGTGTCCTTAAGTATTTCTGCTATAAATATTTATGTTGTTTACACCAATACTTTGAACATAATGTGTTATATGAGTAGAAGTTTATTAAGAGTTTTGTATCACATATAAACATGGTATTTCCATTTTATGTTGTTGAAAGTATAATATAAATATACTCCATTCCACTGCACTACTGCACTCCATAATTATCCTTAATATTCAATTTGTAAAGTAAAAAAGTTTTAATTTCTTTCTTCAAGTGCAAATAATAATATGTACTTATAAAAGTTTGGAACTGCAAAATTGTTTTTTTTTAATCTTTCATATTAATTAAAATGATTTACTCACAAACTTATCGAATTCTAAGTACATGCTTCGTCTAGTCATATCAACAATGTTTACTACTATACCCTCATTATTTGAATATACTCTGTATATTATAACACCTGTGTAAACTTTACGCTTATTGTTATCTATTATATTATAAACTGTTTCAATTAACATAATTAAAATTGTGTTACATACCTGTTGTTATATGATCATTGTGATTTCACCGTAATCGTTCACATAAATCATCCTTTTGATTTATCTCTTCACTCAAATCCAAAGCCGGTAGTCGCTTTAAAGCAAATATCTGAAATCTAAATGTCAAACAAATATTGATCTGGCTTTGAGCATAAACTCACGCAGTTTCGTATTCGTTTAGTAATCGTATCGAGCTGTCATTTGTAAGGGAACTCTTTGACTCACGCCACTGATTCCATTTCCAGAATGTGAACCCCATACTCGAAGATTTAATTTTCATTCTATCATTTCTGTTATTGAGTTACTCAATTCATTCAGAACAGTAGGTACTTGAAGGTTTCGGACAAACCATGTCCATAATTGAATTCATAAAAAGTACTTACTTTTCATGTTTTATTTTACCGAACTATTTTCAGATCTTTTTTGTTGGCTACCGGTGAACGCAAGGGCCCTGAAAACTGGTGTCTGGTTCTCTTTTACAACCAAATAAAGTCGAGTGTTTACTATTAAAATTTTATTTTGTTTGCTATTCCACTGGAATATTTTAAAGCATCTATCGTATACTTCAGCCTTCATAAATTACTTGTGAATTTATTTTTTATTCTGTTGATTGTTTGATATTTTCAAGTTTTATCTTTTTAATGAAACTTAAAGTTATCTCAACGCTACATTTTTGCACAATATTTAGTGATTACATTTTTATAAGAATCTCATAAAGCGTTTTCTGTGCCACCCAGTTACCACTAGTTTTTCTGAAATCTTTTTATCAATGAATTGCTTATAACTTCAACAAAATTGCGTTCTTGAAATATTTCTCATTGAAAAAGTGTCTCAATTTATTTTGTATATTTAATCCAAATTGTGAAATTTAATTTAATTATTTCAATTTTTGAATTACAGCTAGTATGCAATGTGTAGTTTAGTTATGCAGACAGAGAGATATAATTTTACACAGAGAAAATAAAATGTTCCACAGATTCTTAACTGAAACAGTTAAATTGGCGTGAACACAGTTACAAAACATTGAAGCGTCTAGATGAGCTCTTAAGCAGTGTTTTACGTGCAATAGCTATGTATAGTTGCCGTCACGAGTGGTGAGCAGAACTTTCATTGGTCGGTTTGACATTGACTGCGCTGCGGTGCACACGATTGGTTCGACAAACGTCAGTTCGTCAGTGTGCGTCGTCTATTGGTCCAGCGCGTTTTTTCGGCTGCTGTACATTGGCCGCAAGTATACAATATCCCTACCGCTGATAATCTGTGCTCACGACCCATGGCGGTTACTAACGTCGCCGTAGAACAATACACGTATAAAGGTCATCTCCTCATATTGTTTTCTTTTCGCTCGTGTGATAGAACTAAGCATGCTATCTTAACTGTTTGTTGCATATACTGAATGTTAACTGAGATCTTGTGATTTTAATCATGTTTACATATGTTTTGAAAGTATCAAGGAGTATTTCGATTTCCTGATGAAGGATTGTTTTGGGTTAGGGTTTATTTGGCCATTGAGTTACCGGTTGGGTTGTGGGTTGCCATTGTAATGCCAATTAGAACTTACCTCCGCGTAAATAGACAAACATATTACTCAGGGTTTCACTGATGCGTTGACAGTCAAAAAGAAAGAAGAAGGACTCCTTTCTTCAAGGGCCCCAAGTTACAGTATAATGGGAAAGTCGCAAGGAAGATCGTACGTAATAAAAAGTATATTCGAACACAAATAGTTTTATACTGTATTATTTTTGAATCTTGGTAGCTATTTTAAATGTAATAAATAAAAGTGAAAGCTACAAACATTCCAAAAGCTTTTGATGAATGATTAGTGTCGCTATCATTGCCAAAGTTGAAAATTTTAGATTTAGAGATTTATAACTATAAGAAAAGCAGATGGTTGACCTCCAAAAGCAAAAAAGTTTAGCTTGCTGTGATTCGTCATTATTGTAACATTTTAGGGCTCGAATTACACTCAAAGGCGGGGCAGGAGGCTCGGAGGGGTTCGAATTCGTACCCTCGGGGGCTGGAGAACCTTGTGTTCAACTTCAGACGGGCGAAGTTTTTGTTTGAGGCTTTGTGTGGTCCATTTATAATGCAATTGGAGTGAGTAAAAAGCTATGGACGCAATGTTATGAGATTATTTATGCATAAGCTGCTGCTTTTGATGTTTCGAAATTTTTTCAACGAGCGTTAATTGGATGATTCAGAAGCAAATATGAATTTTTCTTTCTCTTTTAAAATGATGACACTTCTGTGGTTTTAAATAATCCTCATCACAAAGTATCCCGAAAATGACACTGTAAGAAACATTCAAAACAACGGTCACAGGTACTTTTGATACCTAGGGCTTAGCTAGCTTTGAAATAGACTTTATTGTTACTAAAATAAACCACATTCGCAAATATCAAAACGAGCCAGCTCATTATTTATTCGCAACACTTTGTCTAGATCCTTTGTCTAGATCGGAACTGACACGGCGATCACTTCGCAATTTTAAACAAAGACAATTCAATCTCAGGGTTAATCTTTGTATCTAATACGAAATCGATATAGGTACGGTTACTGAATACGACACTATACGGTTTCCTTTAGAATTGTAATATTTTGATTGCAACCCTTTATGTCCCAATGTTGGTTACCGGTTTCGCCCCACAACAGGCCTGGAGGATAGACCACCATGCTGTTCCAATGCGGAGAAACGGGCTAGTCGGCCCACCCGTGTCGGATGTTTTCAAACCGTCCATAGGGCGTCCGACAATGTTTAACGACTGCTATCGTATCGATAACAACCAGGACCGACGGCTAACGTGCCCTCCGAAGCACGGAAGCGCGAATTTAATTCGCCACTAGCAGTAACCCATCCGGGTACTGACAGTGCCCGACGTTGCTTGACTTTTTCAATCGCTTACGATATACTCAAGCAACGGGGCTATGCGCGCTATTTTCTGGGTACGTACGTTAATTTATCACTTTCTCACGCTTCTTTCGTTTTCATACACGATTGCTCAAAACAAATTTGACCCAAATATTGTTTTTCTTCTTCAATTTCGTCCGCTCCAATTAGTGCGGTATTAATAAATATCGTAATACATTCGACGAACAACTACGCAGCACACCATAATTATGTTTTCTTGGAAGACGACCATTCACTTTATTGGTATGGTGGGTGATTTTTTTGTTTTAAGTGGAGAGATAATCTACCTTAGCTCTAATGTTTATTCATCTGATAGAATATGACAATAATTGGCTTGATTGTCAAACTTCAAAGCTTACCTTCTTTTCTTAAATCACGACCTGCAGATGTGCTCTTAATCAAAAATCTGCGGAAGTGGCGACAACGGAAACGCAATTTGCGTACGCGTCTGCGATTCGATCACGACAGGGGGGCGACTTTGGCGCATCCGTCATTCGACAATCGGCAGACTTCTATCTTGTTTTCGTTGTCGCTTTTGTGGCTGTTTAAAAGTATAACAAGATACAAGACGACGGAAACTGGCTAGACTGCCAATATCCAGAGCTTGTTTAGATCCACTCTTTTCGTCATGACTAAATGTAACAGCGGTGATAGCCCAGTGGCTTAGAATTCGACCTCGAATCGAGGGGTCCGGGTTCGAATTCCAGTGGCACGCACCAATGACTTTGTAAAAAAAATTTTGTGCGATTTATAAAATTTAATATCACCTGCTGTTACGAGTAAATTGAATGAATTGAATCGTGAGTCGCGACAACCCGGTTACATCTTCCGATAAGTGTGCTGCATACCTTATCAGCGATGCCAGATACGATGGCTTCGGTTACGTATTCTTTGTTTGTGTCCCACTTGCTTGCAATTGTTTTTGTGTGTCACCGTGTTATGTTGTCGTTGGTGGTTAGATTGAAATGAATGTTCGTTGATCGGTCATGTAAAATGAACCTAAAAAAAGTAATTGTGCGGTAGACAAGGCTGTATCATTTGTACTACCAGTCGTACAAGTAAGTAGTACTACTGATCCACCGCGGTAACATGTAGGTACTAGGATAATAGTTTGATCATAATTTGATTATTTTAAATTAGGTATGTATTTTAATTTGTCGATAACGGTTTTCAGCAACATGTCAAGTGCCAAGATAGTGACTCTTTATTAGGACTGAGTAGTCTCCACTTACTTCTTAGTTACAGTTATATTCTGTCTGGATAACCTGACGCAATGTACGAATAATTGCTTCCTTTTGTCTTCTTAGTATTATTGTACAAGGCTATGAGACGATTTACTATTACACCTACATTCCTAATACGAATATATTTTCTAATTACGAAATGGGAAATCTTTGTCCGCCACTGCTCGACTAACCACAATCGAGCCGCAAGAATAGAAAACTTTACTTAAACGGAGCTAATGTTAATGCGCAGTTGTTGTATTTGGTTGTAAATGTGTTACAATTTTATTAATATCAATTTGTAGAGTAAGAAAGAATCGTAGTTGTAGATTTTACCGTTCGGATCTAGCTTTTTACCTACTGTGTTATGGAGCCCTTTGTTAGTGAGATATTTATTCAAGAGAATCAACAATGCAAGTTAGGTTAGCTAGTTTTGCATAAAAACTATGATTTATTGACAATTTATGTTTATTTTATCAATTTTAAAATAGCAAGAGTAAGGTCGTTACCAGCCATTTCTGGTACACGAAGATAAAAAGTCCATTATAAAAATTGCCGACAGGTGGAGATAAAATACTATCGGCGCTTCATATTTCTGTTAGCTTGCTTTCTAATATCGAGAAAATTGCAATTATGATTGCTTCCTTTAGATGAGATCAAGAGTAGGACTTAACGGTTGAAGTATGAAGCCAATTAAATAATACCTAGCTACAGTACACGAAGGCGGTTCCTGTTAGTTTCTTTGATTTGCGGATGCGCGTTCGACTCAATTATAGCATCGTCTAGATAAGTATTTAACTACCTATTTTAATCGGTTTCAACAATCTTGAGATATTATGTATTTTGTTCTGTTAGTTTTTTCTTTAGCCGTACATGAAAAACTGTTTTGGTCTTGGCTATTTTGTAAAACATCTTTTATTGTGGACTAAATGTGCTAATGTATCGTGTCTACGTACCTTCATTAAATAAATAAATAAATTAATAACGCTTCACACTCATAGCCATGAACATACTAATTAAACAACTAAAATATAGATGAATATAATGAGAAGACAAATTTCGGGCTGTGTGGTTGATGAATGGATGAACGGTATAATGTTGGATATAATTATTTGTCTTGATTGTAGTAAATAAGTAGTACCCAACCTACATGTTCGCCCTTTTCTTAAAATATTTATTTACGACCTTTATCGAATGTCTTCTATTTATAAATGTCCCGGAAGTAGTTTCGAAGCAATTATAGGTAGTTTTCAAGATGGGAACTAGTTACCAATACTCGTTGGTCCGGTTACTTTTATAAGGTCCGTCCTCCGACTCGTGAGAGAAAATATCTTTGACATTAACGAGTGTGAATTATGTTACAGAGATAGTATTGTTTTTACGCGGATAACTGCTTGTGTGTGATTCTTCCTACAAGATACGAGTTCAGAGATATTATAGCAAGAATTTTAATTAATTAAATAGGTTTTACTTCACCCTTGTTACTTGTCCGCCTCATTCATGTTCATTATGTTTTTGATTGGAGGGTTGTGCTGGGCGGAGATATTTTGTTTGGAGTCGGCATCCTAGTAGCAAAGTAACATAATATGACCTCAGATCGTGTCCATTAGTTTGAGGTTCGTTTGTTGCTGTAAACAAATACAAAAAAGATAGCATTTAAACTGTATAAGTTAACAAAAGATTTAGACTTACACAGCGATATTATATTAGAGAAAAAGTAAAAGGGGGCTCAAATCTTTCACCATTTTATAAATAAAAAGAGGCGTTTTAGGAAGAATATTGTTAGTCATGACAGCAGTAAAAGCCAAAAGTAAAAGGGCGCTAATTTTAGGTGACTCATTATTTATTGATATCCTGATACTCCGTTTTGACGTACATCTATGTAATTAACTTATTTACGTATACCTATATGTTCATACTTACACGATCTTACATACATACAGCCTCTACAAAGCCCTTTTTGCGCTGTCCCTTCTTATCTGACTTACGCACTTACCATTCGCTCCCATTGTCTCCGAACGCGAACTAAGAAGCTTATGACGTATCATCAAACCGCGCTGTGGATTACAAGGCTCCAAACTTTACCACATTCACCAACGTTTGTGTTTTGATGACGTTGCGTGCGGCGTTGACGTATGCGTAGATAATATTATATACGGCGGGGATCTCGACACTTTATCGTTGTATCGCCGCTTATAAAATACAAACATAAAATATCTGTATTGACAGCAGCTGTAGATAGAGACAGAAGGTGCTTTTGAATGCTCTTTGAACTGCACTACTTGGCTTGCTGCAATCGTTTTATGGCCCACTATTGTGCACGGGTCCCGCCCCACAACACGGGAGGGCCTGGAGCATACTCCACCCCGCTGCTTCAATGCGGATTGGTGGAGAAACGGGCTAGTGGCCAACCTGATTCGGTGGTTTTCACACCACCCATAGGTTCTTGTAGTTTGACGACCGCTATCGCATCGAAACGGGACCCACGGATAAACGTGCCCTCCGAAGCACGGAAGCGCGCATGTAATTTGCTACTATCCAGGTACAGACCGCGCCCGGCGTTGATTAATTTTTTCGATCTCTTGTGATCTACTCAAACAGCGAAACTCTTTAGCTGTGCTGATTACATTTCCAAATAGTCCCTTCTTACCTTCATAGTTCAAGGTACGCTCTGCAAAACTTGTGTAATGTGTTCCCTGTTTTATCCATTTTACGTACCTACCCTTTCTTCTTACCCTTTTATTTCTGAACGCAAAGTATTAATGACTCAAGAGGGAATTATCAACCGCGCTGTGGTGGATTATCAGACGTTCGAAACTTTCCCACATTCACCAACGTTTGTATTTCAATGACGTTGCGTTGACAGGGCGTAATGTACGACGCGACGGGGATCTCTAGATCTTATCGTTTTATGGCCCCTTTTAAATATATCGTCGTAACAGCCTTTGATATAGCTATTTACATTGGTTTTGGCGTAAAGATGTGTTTGGGGTGTTCTGATCGTCAAGATTGTTGTCACAGTGTAAAGGTGCGTTTCCACTGAAATTGTTTTTAACTTCTGTGTTCCTAATCGGCTGATATGTCCTACATTACAAAAGTTGTCATTTTTTTCGGTGGAAACCCAGCTACACTATGTAGTTAATCAGAGAAATTTTTGTCAGGAACACGTGTTGATAACACAAATACTGACAATTTTCTTCGACGGCTTTAAAGGTGCCAAATAGATATGGGTTTCTTATTTCACCTGTATGTTCTAGATGGTATGCGTACCGATAATAATACATAGTAATACATTGTGTATCAGTTAATCATGTGTAAATCGAAAAATCGTTTTGTGACGTATCGAATACACATATTTTCACCTACACTATCGTAAATGTAACAGATCACTATGAATGTTATCGCAAATTCAGCTGTTTTTGCGCTAAAATTAGTCGTATTTGATTTAGGTATCTTATTGTGTTAATTCGTCATAGCCATTTATCAAGAATTTCAACTTTCTTTAGTATCAATATTTTTCCTCATATTTTGTTATCATTAGAAATAACATACAAATATAAGTACTGGTTGTTGCGTGCTTTGGACTGAAGTACTTTGGTATTATATGGCATCGTGTGTGTTGTTTTAATTTGACCTTTAAGTGATTATAGGTTCGACTATTAAACATCTTTCAGTGCTATATTTGTAACTTAATTTACTCAAATCGTATTTTACAGCATTTTATTATGTATTACATTATTTCTATAAAAAATTCTATTGGTACAAACGAGTGTTTTTCGATTTCTATTAGGTACATCTTGAAATAGTCGAATTCATTTTGTGAGTTTACGCTTTGCTGGCCACACACTGAAAACTGCAGAGCAACTTGGTCACGCTTCGGTAACTTCGCCACCTCTAAAGCTGTTTGGAGAATATACTGGTGAACGTACTACTATCAAAACTGTACATTATGTGAACTGTTCCGCATGTGTTCAGCGCAATATGTACACATTGTGTAAACTTATAGTTTGTTTGTTCACAAGCGAAATAATTTTATATTCGTATTTAGCGATGGCTGTGAAGCATTTTACGAGTTTATACGTTGTTTTATATTTATAGAAAATATTTGTAAGGTTAGCTAGGTTATATTAAAATATTTTTTAATAAACGTTAAATACAATAAAATATACTTATTGTAATAATTTTAGAAATAGGCAGAATTGATAGTGATTTTTTAATCTAATAATTGTAGCAATAGTATTCATATTGGGCAACCTAACCGCTCAACAATTTAACAGCGACACAAATAATAATATGTATTTATTAACTATAGATACATTATTAATTAAATGTTCAAATAACCATAGCTACCTACTCTCTATGTGCACAGTAAGAGGCACTTTGAGTACTATTAAAGGACAATAAAATCTGGGGTCTTATTGCTAAGAGGATTGCGTTTATAAAAACCATTCCAATACGAAATTTAATCAACCATACATGCTTGGGAACATCTACATCCAAAGCACATACGGAAACGAAAGTAGAGCATACGAGCGCTGTGCCAGATTGAAAAACGTATATTTTAAAAATATTATATTACGATGAAAGAATATAGTAGGTCCTACTCAACAAGATTAAACGAAAACAGCTTCTCCGTCCGCCGGAGAGATATTAAAACGACTGGCGGGAAGAAAGCGAAACGTCGCGCGTGTTTGGTGCAGCGCTCGTTAGCTCTACGTTGCAATCAGATATTGCATCTTTATAGTATCGTATATGTATATTGTCTTCACCATGATTATTAAGGGATCACCCACTTGAAATTTGAATTTGACACGTAATGTACGTAAACGTCATGTTTGTCTATGTGTGCATGTCTAAGTATTTAAACTTATGGTAGTGTGCGTGGCGTGTTTTTTGATGAATTGCATGAATTACTGCAATTTATTTAAAAAAAATATTATATTATATTAAATGCATTGTTGCATAAAGAAATATGTGAAAGACGGGTATTTAATAAAGATTTTAGCAGTTTTTAAACAGTAATTAGTATAATGTACCTAGTCTTTTGGACACATATATTGTAATGTGCGATAGTTATAACAACCGTAAGCCACCCACCACAACCCGCAGTAGGCCGGCGTGGTGGACGGCGGCCTACATCCCTCTCATTGTGAGAGGAGACCCGACCCTGTAGTGGGTCATTAATGGGTTACTGGCTGACAACCGTAAACCAATGTAATTAAAAGCAGAAAACAATTCCTTCAAATTCCTTCACTATAATATAATTATATCTAGATTCTAGAACGTTTTAATAGATATGCATTAACGACATCTACCTGCAGATTGTATGCACTTCCGATTGATGGATTTCATAAATCAATTTTAATTTTAACACAATACAAATTTTAGCGAAAATTGTAGCGTAAAATCGGTCAAGTTGTTAGTTCCAGTTCGGAAATCTAGTTCGCTATAATTTAGAATTAATTTGTTCGTTGCAGTAAAATTGTTTGCAAAACATTGTTCGTAAGTGAAAAAAGCAACACGTTTAGCTATGTTTTTTGCGTTTAATACTTGCGTTATTAAGTAGAATTTTACAAATTAATAACGCGAATGCCTGTTGAAATAAGTTAGCTCAAATAGATTGGGTTAAAAATTGGTTTAGATAGAAACTTTAAGAAAGATAGTTAGAAATCGATTCGCTTTGTTTATAATAGTTCATTAATGTTACTAACTTTTAATAAGTAGTAAGTCGTATGTTCGCCCCAATAAGAAAGAAAGAGGAGAAAAGGCCTTTGCTTTGTTTCAATAACTCAGTCACGTTTTGATTTGACTTTTGCCTTCTAGAATTTTAGACTCATTTCTGTTGTTACGTCTGTTGTACTAGTGAATTTTAGCAGACATCTCATTTTATGGTTTTACCTACCTATTTTGGTAGGTAAGTAATTATTTATTTCCGCTCCCCATATCTTCATTACAGTTTAATACTTCTTCTATCTTGTACAAAGATTTCTATCAAAGGCATTCCTTTGATAGAAAAGTCCCATACTTAGCGTTGTAAGTACACGCAAGCACAAAGGCGCTATTGAAGCGGCAACACGACCTCGAACCTGCGACCCTGCGCCGCGCAATTGTGATGCTAATGCGGTTTGAACCACGGATCGTACCGCGTACTGCATTCGTAGTGTAGTGTGTTTATGTCTTAATAGTTAAACGTTGCATTGCTAGGCACGGGCCTCCCACCACACGAAAACTCAGTGCATCGAGCGAACGAACCTTCGTATAGTAATCGAATACAGCTGCCATTAGTATGGGAAGATGCAATGCAAGTTGACATAATTATGACATACTAATGACTGACGTTTACAGCGCATCGAGCATGAACTGACGAACCTTCGTATAGTAATCGTATCGAGCTGCCATTAGTATGGGAAGATGTGAAGACAGACTGAGATATGATATACATACTAATGACTGACGTTTACTGTAATAATACTTTGACGAGTGTTATATTATGCTTACGGCACAGATAATAAAAACGCTGCTTCAATGTGTCTTAGTTTAGTTAACTTTGTCTTAGTTCGTTAACTTGGTCTTCCTAAAGACTAATTCAGTCGTAAAATTATTAGGTGTTCACGTAGTTATTTAAAGGCTTCTTTCCTCAGGCTCATAATAATCTTAGGAGTTGACTAAATACTTTTTAAAAACCTTTAAACAAATTTCTCGAATATGTCCGTCTGGTTAGTTTCTACTAAAACGTTCACAATTAATATTCCACGAGCGATCCCATTGACGTAGGACGTTCCTCTTCGGGCGCTGTGTATTTTTTTAACCGTTTTATTGTCGTAGAACGTTAAGCGACTGGTCTTCATTGTGTTCCGTGGCCATCCTGCCTCTTTTATGGTCAGGAACGTGAATAAATGAATAGCAATTTAATTGTTGTGCTTTAGGTTAATAAGGTTGTAGGTTTTGAATAATATGTAGGTGTATATCAGCATTAATATCCTTGTAATACTTTCTGTTTCGACAGGCTAGTTGTTTGTTAAAGCCATCTTTAGCTTAGGTGGTAGAGGCATTGTCGTCCGGGGTACTTTACCACCAGCCTTTTAACCTGTCGTGGAGCAAAATATTTTTCATGTCAGACAACCTCAGATATAATTTCTTTCTGTGTTTGAGGTTGGATGCGGGCTTCCATTGGCTAAAGTGACCACGTAACATCAGGTCACTGGCACGCTTTAATATACAGGATTACCCGTAAAACACTAGCAACCTCGCAGCACTAGGTAGCTAACACCATAAGCAACAACTTGTGTACCACGACTTTTGGTAATTTGTTAATTTTTAATTTCATATAAAAATATTTATTAATTTAATTTCCCGTTTGAATGTTTCTAACTCTAGGCGCATCGTAAAGTGCAGCGCTACCGCCTTTGATTGAAGTTGACCTATTCGCCCGCCAGTCGACCGTCGGTCATGCGAGCATTCATGAATGAAACATACTTTCGTAGACTTACAAAAGGTCACAACAGTGCAACAAAAACTTGTTTAACCATTTATTTTTTATGTATTAAGTTATGTCAAAAGTTGTTGTTTATGGTGTTCACTACCTAGTGCTGCGAGGTTGCTCGTGTTTTAAAGGTAACCTGTATAAACAAAAACTTTTTACAACCATTTGCTCGTTATGCTGTCATTTTCTGATGCCTCTTAGCCTAAATTATTGTCAACATTGTCATACAAAGTCGTGGTCGCCATTAGCTCTTTCTTATTCGTTGGTGTTCGGTTATACCTCGTAAATTTTACTCTCAGTCAGGATACTACAGAAACGTTCCATCGGAAACAGACTATAATTAACCGCTTTTAATCGGTACCAGTTAGTTGTTCGAAGTTCAATGTTAATTGTCGCTTTAACTGAATGATTGCCTTCCTCCGTGGGGCATGGGATGCGTATAACTAAACCAAATGACAGAGTAGGAAGCATTGTTGGGTAACTAAACTAATCAAAATGGGACAACAATCTACGATTAAGCAAAACATGATTTTATCTCTATCTCGCAATGAGAAGGACGTAGGTCTTAGTCCACCACGCTGGCCCAGTGCTGGTTTGTGGACTTCTGATGCCTTTGAGAACATTTTTCATTTGGAACTCTTCAGGTTTCCCACGATGTTTTCCCTTACCGTTACAAACTCAAACTGCAAACTTCTTTTCCTTATTTATTCGAATATTAAACGCATTATTGTTCATTTGCGATGTGATGTAAGAGTATCAGGTGAAATTATCTCATGTTATCCTAAAACTAAAACAAACTGTGTAGCATTTTGGTACGTTCAACAACGGTAAGATAATGAAATTCCATCGCAAACATGCCGTGTTTGAGAACCACTAAACGCTTTGATTTGAAGATTATGTCACACGGACGTAACATGACTTAACACTCGGTGTAAGCAAATACGCTTGCCTTATCGGTAATGTACGTAAAAACCTAGAAGTAGGCACGAAATTATAAGATAAGGTTGTTTGTTGTATAGTTTATAAAGTTATTGTATTTGTATTTCTATGCTTTATGGCATTGAAAAGGAACGTTACTAATGTTGCGATCGGAAATTATTAGGTCAAGGGTACTGCTACATACTATTTAGTACATACGGCCTTGTCCTATTTGGCTGTCGGAATGTGACATAACCGACCGACCAATCAACGCGATAAAATTCAAACACAGGTCTTTGAATGGGCTTCGAACTGACGGTGTCGTAAGATAAACATAACGCGAGCCACCGATTTTGTCGTCGCAATGAGGACAAGGGGTAAGACGTGCTGTTACCGATTACACACTGATCAAATGTAAGAGCTCGAAATTACTGAATTGAATCTTTCACACATTTCTTGTTCACGAAATTAGCCATTATCGACAGGCGGACGTATGTGTTTGACAATGGACGTACGAACGCTCGCAGCAAGTCTATTGAAACCCATAGACACTTGCAAACAATCTCGAACAAAGGGCTCGCAGTTATATTTCTTCTCCATCCCCAGAGCTAGATGGAACGCCTCTTGGCCGGTAATTATAGTTGCTCTCTTGCCTTTCGAGTCGGAACAAGGTAATGTGCAATGTCGCTTGCCAACAAATAGGCAATAGCCGGAGGGACCGGCGACCGAAAACTGCAAGCATTTTCTAAAATGTGATGTTTTAGTAATATAATAGGTCACATTGATAAAGTAGAGACCGCCCACCGTCTGTCAGCCGGATAGCTCTAGCAACCGCTTACACGATGTATCTACCATTTTTTACAATTTAGGGAATTACTTACTTACTACTAGGGAACTGTTGATCGTAGGACCTATTGGATTATCTTTTCAATTAATTTTAAATTTTACAAAGTAGATAGAAGTGTACAGTTTTTATACAAAATTAAACACCCCTAGCTATTTCTCTACTCCACCAGTGTGACCAATATTAAACTTATCAGAATTAAGAAAATGCTTGCAATTTTTATTCCCAGGCCTCTCTACTACAAGGGGTGAGCATTGACTGAACCTGAACCGCTCGGCTTGTTGAATTTTTCAAATTGTATTTTATTTTACTTTTTCTTTTATAAATGTTAGAGCCAACGTAGCTTGTCCGGGATACTTTATTTAAGTCGAAAATCTTAGTCCTCATAGCAGCGACAAAAAACTTAAAATGCCTTTCTTAAACGTAGAATTTGAGCGTAAAAAGAAAGAAAGAGACCCTTTGTTCCCCAATTTATTTTACGACCTGCTTTAAGGCCACGCCATCGTTCTAATGTCACAATTAAAGCATAAAATTATATTGCCAACCATAAACATCTTCGGAAAATGCGTCGGCGATTTATAGATATGGTATTCTCGAGCAGGGTTTTTGTTCGGTTTACAACTTGCAGAGATTTTGAGATTTTGTGGGGAAAAGGAATAAGTCTTTTCTCTTACCTGATTACCTCTTATAGTAAAGAGATTGTTGAAATATATCCCGCCTACAATATTTGTTATGCTTTCCGAGTATTATAAATGCTGTTCTCTTCTAGCTTGATAGTCGTATATCTTTAAGATAATTGAATAATGTGTTCTCAACATCCTACCAGTTTAAAAGGATCTTTGCTGTAGTCACAAATATTTCAGCAGCGGTGTCTTAAGATTCTGGTGATGGTGAATAGTTCATCAGCTGTAGAGGCTACAATCTAATAGCAATTGAATTACATTATGTGTGTATGACGCCAGTCTAATTACAGAGTTCATTGGCGTTTACTTTCAGATCTGTTTTGTGGCTATTTATGGAATCACGTGGCGTTTGCTTGAGATTAAGAGATAATCTGTAATTGTTTTCGGGTTGTTAAGTCAATTTTAGTACGGACTGCGATGAGTCTGTGAAGATTTCATCGTCTTTAAACAATTTTTAACGCAATATTTGGTTTACATCAATATACGCGCCTAATCTCTTGTAAGAATTGTTTCAACAATTCCGAGATTAAATATTGTTAAATTTAAAATATTCCACAAATCCACATTTATACATTGAGCATAATATGTGGGTGGATGAGTGTCAGTTATAATTTTAAGTTACCATGTCCAGAAGTTTCTGGAACCCGTTATTCTGCAGCACCGGGCGACTACATTATATTATTGTAACAGTCTTTGACTCCATTAGAACTAAGCGTTAGAATGACTGCACTGCTTTCACGCGAGGGTCATTCCTTACTTATGCCTCATTTTAAGTTCAATTTCCGTGAATCACTGGCTAGTACCGGTTGCTTGAGTGGTGACGCAATCGTTGCACGAACATCGAATTGTATAAATCTTAATGGTTTAATATTGCGGTAAACACTTATTGAACTGGCAAAGAGAGCGTAGGTACTATAGCTGATGAATTCTTCACTTCTATTCTTTTGGTATTTTTAGGAGACGTTGTTCTACCACAGGGCTCTAATACAAATTAGGCTTCCGACATTATTTTTAGTTAACCGATATTATGTATGTAATTCGTGGTCCTTCGTGGTAATATAGTGTCTTAAGATTCTTTTACTATCATTACTTTAACGGTAAATAATTTTGGCAATAACGTACTCAGAAGCACGTAAGTACAAAAATAAAATTTGTGCATATATTTTCACACGACACGTACCTATATTATAAATAAAATTACCATGTTTGAATTAAGTCTAAAAATAAATATAGCAGTATATTAGTAGGTATCACCACTAAACGACGTGGAAACCCACGCACTCGTTAACGGTAATAATTTTATGAATACAGCTGATTAACTGACTCACAATGTCTTCCAAGTTTTTATTGTGAGAACTTTTACTGCGTTCTATGCTCAACGGAAGGCATTGTTTGTTGTTTTTGTCGGACTTGTGACAGTTTTATTTCAACGATCGTATTAATGAGATCGTTGCCTTCAAGTGAAACTGAAAATCAATTAAGTTTCCGTTGTGTTTTTTTAAATTTCTTATAACTTAACTTTTCAAATAAAGTTATCACTTTTGCGCTGGCTCCATAGATATCCAGACTCACGTAATCGAAGTTTTCTACATCGCTATCGTTTTGTCCATAAACAAACTTTTGAGTTGACCTCTCGCCTAGTGGGAAATATTCCTTTCCCAAATGTAGGGTATACTTAGTGACCTACTTGAAAAAGTTTCCTCAACTGCAAATAATGTAGTAACATAATTCAATATCACGGACCAAGGTTCATCAGTGTCCCAAACGTGATTATATCCGACCAACGCGCGGGGCCGCCTAGCGGGAAATATTCTTTTGTCAAATATTACATACTTACTTGCTTGAAAAACTTTCCTCGACTGCAAATAGCGTAGTTACATTATTTTCAAAATTTTGATGTTGATCTGTGGATCAGAGTTCACCAGTGGCCCTAACGTTATCATATCCGACCATACTGAACACGTATCGGTGGGCTTTAAGAGGAATCTCGAAAATGTTCTCCAATTTAATGGAGCTTGTGTTGGAGAAACACTCTTGGCTTCGGTTCAAGTATCTCCAAGCTGCAACGCAACCGGCGCTAGTCTTGTCGGCGATCGTTAATAATTTATCCGCCACCAATATCTATCCGAATGCGTTGGATGCATCTGTAAGTTTGGGTTTTGGGAACGCGTTCCACTTTGTATTAGATGAATTTGCTCTGTAAATTAATTCGTAGTATTTCGGCGTAGTAGTCGAAATTCGACTAATTTATAGAAATTTGAATCCGACACGTAACGAAATTTCGTGTAGTTATAAATGTTATAATGCATTTTATTTAAAAATACTAGAATTTGTGCATTCTTCTCGATTTTAACTTCAATTGTGCCAAATTACAAACTGCTCCGTTCGCGTCTGTCAGTAACCCATTAATGACCCACTACAGGGTCGGGTCTCCTCCCGCAATGAGAGGGATGTAGGCCTTAGTCCACCACGCTGGCCTACTGCGGGCCTACTCACGTAATTAACTGTAAATTGTACCCAAATTTTTGCTTCACGTATTAATGTAATAAGATGATTCCTGCTTCTTTTTTCCTCACTAAAACAAATGGTTTTAAAAACATGATTACTTGTTTTTTGTATTCTTACAGTTTCCTCATACTTATAAATTGAAAACGACTGCGGAAAATTTAAACACACCATGAAATGTTGCCAGTCTACAAAGTATAAATAGGAATCCTTAGATACTTGTCTACATTAACTAGATCGGTCGTTGCAAGATAGTGTTTATACAGACAGATCAGAGCTAATGGTAACGATCGCTTCGGTTTATGACGTCTTATCTGGCTCCTCGATTGGCGGTGAAACTTTCCTCAGTGTAAATCCACATCGTTAATGCACTCCGGAACTGAGGGAGCAGTTAAAATCTCTACAATCCGCAGCTCCCTTGAGCATTGCGCAATCACTTGATTTGTCGAAACGTAATCGTTTCTGTGATTCTTTTATGATGATTTCACATTTTATTGCTTAAGTGTGCGCTGTATGATAGTTTTGGTAAGTGCATAGTTACTACCATTGTGTTTCGGTCGAGGAGGTGTAGATGCCGGATATAATTTATTTGAGGCGGTTGTTTTAGTTATCACGAGCAACATATCCATGTACGACCTTAGTTGCCTTTTTAAAGATGGTCAACGTCCATAGAGACCAGAGTGGCCACTTAAAGCTCGCTCGCTTGTTTCAAATAGGATCCTTAGCCATACAGAAATATTTACCATCGTTAATTTTCACAAAACAAGTCCGTACTTTTCAGGGGAATCTGAAATAATAAACGAAATTATTACAATAATGACAATTCTTATTTTCAATATCCGCGTTCTTCTTGTTCTTCATCTGCTTGGCCAGCTCCAGCTCTTGAATTGACCGTGAAGGCCGCAGCTTCAGCCATCTCAGCAACCGCTTTCGAGCTATAAACTCCTTGTTACAGTAGGTACATAAAACCTTATTCGTCCTCTTCATCATCAATCCTTCAATATCATAAACATAAATCCAATAAAATGATCTTAAAAGTTCAAGCCAATCTTTGTTACGTCATCTAGTCTTGGTGCATTAGTTAGTTCAGCCGGAGCGTGGCGCGGCGTCGTGCTCGGTGGGCGGAATGGCACGCGCGCACCGTCGCCGACGTCGGCAAGGTCGACGGACGACTTTCGCACGTTTACCCGTGTCACTGAACACAGAGAGTACAGGACGAAGCATGCAGCTTGAGCAACACACACATAGACCTTACTCAATGATACGAATTCCCTCAAAGCGGAAGCAATGGAGGAACTCTAGAATGGAAGGGATGGAGTTCTGTTGTGGATCAACGTAGTCGAGGTTTTGGAAGAATGTGGTAATGTTGAAACGAACAGCAAAGGTTGTAGCCAGTAAGACTAGCACTATCCGTCTCTGTAATCATTCGACAGCAGTTACTCACGATGTAAAGAAAACGTTTGGTTACGTAATCAACGTGTCTTGCTGCACCAGTTAGTGTACCCGGAGCGTAGGCCCGTCGTCGTCGGCAAGGTCGACGGACGACTTTCGCATGTTTACCCGTGCGCACCTACACATGTCACTGAACAGAGAGGATAGGAGCAAACTTCATACATTGTTCGCTATTGTATCTTTAGCCACGTATAGTTAGACATTGTTGAATGACGCGAAATCTTGTTAGGAGGCCTGATGTGTTTCGTGCGTTCTTTAAAGCGGAAGAGATGGAGGAACTCCATTAAAGTCATGTCATGGAGTATGTCATGGTGTTATGGTGGAGTATGTCATGGAGTTCGGTTGTGGGGATTGTGGAAGAAGTGGTTATGTACGTCGGACCTGATCGGACAGCAACCATCCACAAAGAAAGGAAAAGAAGGAAAGGACGACTACGACAAGTCGATGGATGACTTTTGCTCGTTTACCCCCGCACCTATGTCACTTAAAACAGCAAACATCATATGAATGGTTATAGATTTAAAAATCCGTATAAAAAAGATGTTGGTAAAAGACGTCACCGTCGTCTTCGAGAAAAGAAGCAGAATGAAGTAGAAGAAAGTGAGTGGAGCGTTTGCAATCAATAGCAGAGTTCTTCATATAGACGCACTGTCTGTTCTGCTCTAATGTACTACTTAAAAATCCTTGCATAGTGTTAGCTTGCTTAGAAAAGTAAGTAATAAGACCAATAAACGTCATAAATTTTGAAAATATGTGAAGCAACCTTCATAAATTCAGCCGTCATAAATCTTGAAAATATGAGAAGCAAGTAAGCAGTGAATATTTATTATGCACACCAACATCTATAACTTGAAACGCTTCAGTCCCTCAAGTTGTGTACAAAGCCCCCGAAGGTCGACGGACGACTTTCGCACGGCTCTATGTTCAACTTCAAACCCGATTCGTCATACTTGTGCCGCTTGCTCGGTTTACTTTTCCATTACAACTTTTATGTTGCGAGTGATGGACTCTATGTGGCGTTGTGACAAGTGGGTTATACATGTATTTGCTCTGGCGACTTGAAAGTGTTCATATTTAAGCTAAAATATATTTATTTACTCGGTCAATGTATCGTTAGTAAAAGTTTTTAATGCATTTGTCGTACTATTGCTAATTTAATAAGTTTGTAAGGATGACTGTAGTGAGTCTTTAATCTATCATCATATAATTATGATATCATATCTATCATCAACGCTCAACGTAAAGCAGTTTTAGTACAACTGAATTTCTCTCAAAGTTGCGGCCACGTTTTGTGTTTTATGAAAGGTAACCGGTGGGGTTTGCGTACAGAAAGATTAAAATAGTTGTTTATAATGCTTGGAAATGCGACCGTTTGTATTCGCACTGAGGCGTGGTTTAAAGCCCCTTTCTACGCACTTCGAGTGCTCAGTGCTCATGTTTTACATGTCTGGTACGAGTGTATGTTTTTGATTTAAGAGAAAATGTAACGTTTATACGAACTTTTTTTGTGGATTTTTGGTTCTAGTCTACCTATTATTTGAGAAACAAATCATATTGTAATACAGATTAGTTTCTTCCTTTCTTCCATGCAGCCCTTCGCGGTTTGCATGAACAATTAACATGACCTATTTATGTGGTATAAAATGCACTAAGTTTGCTCAATCTTTCAACTATCCTGGTCTGCTGTACGAGATCCCTGTGCGCCTATGGGATAACAGTGCCATTGTACGCTATTTACTCTTTATTATGTTTCCTGTATCCAATCAGACCATGTGACACTACGAGTATCTCCAAATCAATAGGTAGTCCTGGTTCCGTCTGGGCGATGGCACAGGCTTAGTGCTGCCCTTTTTCGCCGCATACAAGGAGTTTTAGTCCAAGTTTTTGTTCGTATATCTTTTATTTACTTACTTACTTTAGTGTTTTTTTTGTTTTGTTTGCAACATATCATGTTATCTTTTTTCCCAACCAATTACGTGGCAAGGAAATATTTCGTTCTTTCCTTCCATTGCAAGACCACGTGACACTAACTAACTGCCTATGTAGTCCCGAAATTGGTGGTTCCGCATGCCGGGAACGTCTGAACGCAGTTGAACCCGCGCCCACGCGTCCACCGAGCGCCCGGCGCTGTCACATATATCGGAATAGACCTGCTTAATAGGACCGGAGATAGCTGCTGTCACTTTTTTTGGATCTCTATAAATAGGAAGATCTTTGACGAATATCGACCGTAGCGAAATAGTTTTTCTAGTAGAAATAGCTCTGGCGAGTACCATATGGTATAATTCCACTTAATTTTGTAGAGATCATAACTCGTAGAAATTTCGGATTGATCTAAGCAATATTGCATTTTTGCATACATCATGTCATTCAAGTACGTACTTTACAATTAAATTGTTTATTTGTGTAGCAATATACCTACTGATGGATTTTTTTCAATTCAAGACAAAGAACCAACAGTTCGTTAACTAAAACATTACGCAACTGTTACCGAACGCACCCATCGTAAATCGTAACCTTTGCAATTTTACGATTCGAGTCGAGTCGATCCCGGGACGTTGCGGCCATCCGTCGCTACTCACATCGCGGTGCGGTTTATGAATCGTAAACTCGTGCATAACCGACCTTAACATGCCTGTTCCGTGAGCTTTACATCATTAATAATGGATAACGGTCCTAAATTGCCGGATAAGGGCTCCCTTACAGTGAGTTATGACATACGCTCGCCGAAGATGCGTGAGGGATGCGTAGAGCCTGTTTATACGAATACTTAGCGCTTTTATGAAACCTATAGCTGTTTTACTTAGACTTACTTTACTGATTTTTGTTTTTGGCTTATTCGTCATACAAGATTTACAAAATATTTTTTTTTCAAAATTTCAATGGAACAAGCAACACTATGCTGTAGTATAACTTCATGTTTCAATAAAAGGAAAATTATTTTTAGTACAAGACGCCAGGGGAAGCTAGCTCGCTTAGCAGTGCGTTACTGAGAATGCGCATCGTTTCGCGTCAAATGAAGAAACGGAAAACAGATTGGCGTGACTTTTACAAAGGTAGATTGTAGATCGCAAATTGTGATTTTACTAATAGGACATTTCGTCGTCATACGTTACTACGTCATTGTGTCCAAAAAAGGATTTTTTTGTCAGTAACCCATTAATGACCCACTACAGGGTCGGGTCTCCTCTCACAATGAGAAGGATGTAGGGCTTAGTCCACCACGCTGGCCTACTGCGGGTTGGTGGACTAAAAAAGGATTAAGGTCAGACATTTGAAGCAAAGTTACAAGATACGGAAATAATTGGTATAAAGATACGAATCAAAACAGAATCGTAAACATCCAATCGTATCCAGCGATAACACAATCGGCTAGGTGGAAGGCATACTACGAGTAGATATCTGGTCTAACTTGTTAGCGATGCAGCACTTAATTGCCGCTCGGCTGGTTCGGCTAATAAATTGGATTGCCTCGCCGCCACAAGTGTTACACGTGTGTTGATAATAAATAACTCCACCTACGTAGACGTACCAGGACTACAAAGAGGGTGGGAATAGGGACTGAACCCCATCTGAAATCTCTATAAATATTTGACCTTCCCATGCATCGGTTGACGTAAGATAAAGGCTTATTTTAAACTATTAAGGATTATAAGGGGTTCATTACAGACATGTGACGAGCGAGTAATGTTTTTTTTTAAATAAATAGCGGGTAAATGAGTAGCAAACGGCCATAACATCTGAAAATGACCACGTCGAACCTCCAAGCGTGGTCTGTGAGTTAAAATGAGCGTTTGCTAAACTGTCTGAGGTCGTGTATGGCTGCGTTGTTTGCTTCTCATGAGGACTCAAATGGTCGCCTCAAATAAATCTCTGAATCTCCGGAAACCACGCCTCATTAATCGCGATCTTGCGATCTACTCAAGCAGCGGGGCTATGCGTGCTCCAAATGTCGATGTTTACAGACGTAAAATTTTTGTTTTATATCGGAACCGAGGGACACGATTTGATAAATCGTCTAATTTGACAAGCTTTAATTAACCGTGATGCGTTAACGGGGGCTGAATCTCGCGCGACTAATTCGTTTTCTAGGCCAATGCAGTGTGATTAACGCAGTTTGTCAGTGATAAACCCGGCTGAATGACTGCGGGATGCGGTCCCGCCGCCGACTGGGCCGCGCGCCAAACTCAAAGAAAACCGCTCTATTTACTACCCGGAGATCATTTTTCGAACAATTTATTGAGACGAATTTAGTTATAAAAGATTCCGTTACTTTGAAGTATGCGCAAGGAAATAATTAATGTGGAAACATGAATACCTTTGAATTTATTTTACAATTTTTATTGATAATAATTATAATAACGTACTCGTAACATTCCGTTACAATAATTATATTCGAATTTCGACAACTTTGCGAACTCTAGCTGTTGTCATTAACACAGATGTACGGTTTTGCTCGATTGTGCGTATAAGTTTATTGGATATGATTATACTACCTCTGATATTATATTATGTATTTCTAGTGTACAATAGTAACGCGAGCTGGAATTACATCGCGATCCGTAAGGCCACACTCCTCCCAAGGCAAAGAAAACCATAATAACATGTAATCGTATCGATCTCTCGAGTTATTTCTGTGCTCCCCGTGCAAAGGACCGCCACAATGGGGCTTCGTTTCTTACCACTGTAATGTCTGTACAATGACATTAGGTACGTACGCAGTAGCACGCATCGTGCCAAGCAAATCCACTTTAAAATCTCTAGTGTGCGGTGCGGCGAGCATAAATACAATCGTCAAAGTATTCATATAGTTAACGTGTGTACGGGAAAGAGATCTGTACATCTTTCTATACTAATGACTCACGTAAACGACTACTACTAAATACTAATAGTTTGTCGATAGTATTATTGCTCGGGGCACAGAAGGCAGTTATAAATTTTGTTTGTGGTTTGATCCGTTGCCACTCGAAAAGTGTATTATAAATACTTAATCGTAAAAATCAAGTTGTATTTTGTATTTTTTGTTAAAATTTCAATACGTGGGTACTTGTTGGCTGATCAGATGCGACACGTAAGTCCCGCGCGAGGTTCTGTAACCAGGGTGAATCGAAGAAGTGTTGGAGCATGCTTCACTACAGTATTGGGTTAGTAGCTGTGACTTCTGTACAGTTGCCCTTATAACTGTACAGTTGCTCTTGATAACTGCTTATCATCTGTAGAGTCGTCTTCAGTCTATAGCACGAAGGTTCGATCTTTTTGATCCGTGATCGTGGTTGTCTGTATGTGTTTGGGTAGCTAGTACGTATGAGCTTCAATTTTATCATATAAAAAATAATTTCATATTTCGCCCATTTGCATTCATTGTAAAGTTAAGAGCAGTTAATGTTAATTCAACTTTTAGAAATTGTTCCCCTTTTCTATGAATTTAAGGGATTACAGTCGAATATCGTACACTCACCAATGACGTTTAAACAGATAGACACGTTATACCCCAACATTAAAGTATTTTAAAGTGGCGCAAGGAGTAGTCTATACATACACACAGCCGCAAGCTGTATGTATTTATGACACTTAGCGCTAATAGAGAAAAATGATGGGGCATGCCTGTTATTAGAAAGAGATAAACATACGTAGTTCGTTATGTATTGACGGCCTCTGAGCGCTCATTGGCGCGAGCGCTTGACATCATGACTACGGAGGAGATTGGGCAAAGTGGAGGCTCGATTTTACTAGTATAAAATAATAAAAACAATTATGAACAAAACGTTTATTTTTTAAATACACACTAGCGACGGGCGATTATTACTAAAAACAATCGAGTCTGTCGATTGTTCAGTTTAGTAGTTAAAAGTCGATAACAATCGATGTTATTCGATTGATGTTAACAACCGAATCGCGGCGACTACTACGCTACGGTATTACTTACTAAGTACTAACTTTATCGACTGATTTGATGATTTTGATTATTCGTTCGTAGTTGAGCACTACTTAAAAAGTAATTACTAAAGATGGTGCGATGGACGGGCGTGCGCTGCGTATTACTTATTACTTTTTAGGACTGTTTAGTAGTCAATCCACCGATTTCACGACGTCCATTCTTTCGTCGTCAGTAAGGTAATCTAAAAATATAAACAATACATGATAAGTAATATCTATTCGCTTCATTATTTTCTAGATTGTATTGTATGTATTATCATATAATCTGAGCAAAATAAGATTTAACATACTTGACATAAAACAACATTAAGAAATCTGGGTTCATAGTTTAATTTTCCCCAACTTCCGCTGAAACCGGCCGCCACGTGACCGCGCTAACATTGTCTCTTTTACTCTCACGCATAAAACATATTACATCTCGCTCTTTAGCCTACCCGTGTTAGCCATTGCCAAATTATGTCAAAACTAAAACATTTATTATGTTTTAATAATTTTAAATGAAAATACTGTACTTACGAATAAAATGACACGTTTTTTCTTGTCTCTAACAGTTGCAGTGTAATTGGTACAACTCCTAAACACACAGGAAGGCATTTTTGCCAGGAAATGCGAAATAATTTTAGGCGCTGTCTTGACGTAAAGCCGTAAAGAGATACCGTGCCCGACTGAATGCGCTTCGGGCAATTACCTGCCTTTCGTCTAGTCATTCTAGAGCGTGTAAGACGTATCTATAACTTTTTAAAACATCTTAGACACTCACCGATCACTAGGTACCCACACCAATCTTGTTATCTCTGTGCTTCAAAGTATTAATACACGTGTTAAAATAATATTTACGATTGTGTAGAGCGGGGAAAATAATTAAACTCTCCCACCTCTATAATTGAATGCGCCGCTGCTCTGCGTGTTTGTTTTCTACTTATTTTTCACGGCATCGCGGCGCATACAAAGTGAATGCAAATGACAAGACAATTAACGTACGCTATTCTTGAATTCTTTTTCCTAACAATTGTCAGTAACCCATTGATGACCCACTACAGGTTCGGGTCTCCTCTCACAATGAGAAGGATGTAGGCCTTAGTCCACCATGCTGGCCTAGTGCGGGTTGGTGGACTTCACATGCCTTTGAGAACTTTTTTTTTCTGAACTCTCAGGCATGCAGGTTTCCTCACGATGTTTTGCTTCACCGTAACAGCAGGTGATATTTAATTTTTATAAATCGCACATAACTTTTATTACAAAGTCATTGGTGCGTGCCACTGGGATTCGAACCCGGACCCCTCGATTCGAGGTCGAATTCTAAGCCACTGGGCTATCACCGCTTATATTTCCTCACAATTAACATTACAATAATCTTTTAATTCCTGTTGTGAGAATATGAAGTATTCGAAGCTTGTTTAGGTTTTAATTTCGTACGATGGATTCGTTTATACAACACGGATAAAGTATGTAGAAATATAGTTTATCAATGACAAAATTATACTGGTATACCTAGCGACTTACCTTCATGTATAATTGAATGTACTGTATGTATTTGCATTATGAATAATGGAGGAGTATAAGAAAATGAATAGTTTTTATAAGCAGTTTCCCTTCGTAACTTTTTTATATGAGTTCTTTACTTCCCTATAATTTGTATTTGAAAAGGTTTGTTTAATGAAAATCGAAAATTCTCCGACCTTTTTGCCAATATATTTTGTCACCAAAGGAACCGAACCAGAAAACCGATGAACCTATATCGACACAAAGTCATTCCCAAAGCTGACGTAAGACGTACGAATACCTCCAACATCCTTTGAGCTATATTGTCAAAAGCTAAAACAGCTCAAAGGCTGTATTGTCTTTGACAAAGTATACCGAAATATTTGATATATTATTTGTTTGCGTGGGTTCTAGGTTTTATATATAGCAATAAGATATTTCAGTCATTACCTTATTTTGTAAAGCAAAATGTTTTGAAGTTTTTTAAAAATGTATTTGTTTCGAACAGCGTTCTGGACCCCTAAGATGACTTATAACATAACTATAGGAGATAGCACCACATAAACAATATTGAGAAGAAAACCATGCTTCTGTTTTCGTGTTGCAGTTTATCAAAGTAGTTGATACGTAAGTACAACTGTATCAATGCAGATTTTGTGAATAAATCAACGTATACATAATATTAAATTTGGCAAGAATTCTGTGAGCGATTCAGGATAATTTTTATATAGTCTGTATTTATCTCAAGGTCCCTTCTGAATATCGTTGAGAGAATTATTGAAATCATAGTAGTTTCGAAGGTTCCATATTTCAATTAACAATCTTTGTCCCTTTACATAGTATTTCCAATATCCTTACACTCTTTGCTACTTCAACCTATCATAACACACAAAGGATCGCGTGTTCCCAGAATATTCCGCTGAAACAACCTACCAACAAATATTTACTATGTATCAGATGCTTGTGGATAAAACTGTAATAAATATAAAAATATTTTCGAATTTTGTCAACATCCTTTGTAACCTAACCTATCGAAAACACGCTCAAAGCTCAAAGGGCTATCTATGTATTTGCCCGTTAGCAAATATCACGATAAAACAACGCTGTTGGTAGTTTCGACCAATATGTTGGTATCGAACGCTGGGATTTCAATAAATTCCCTTGGTTGTATTTCAACAAAATCTTTTTTTTTTTTTCAAAAGACAATAATAAAAGTTTAATAGCATTATCTTAATATAAGATCTATTCACAGCAATTTATGAAATATAGGTACATACTACGAATTATACTAGAAATACCAGGATACCTATAATTATGTGCGCACTGTAAAATAGGAACCATTAACGTTGTGTATGTTTTTATAATGTCAAAATACCTCTTAATAAACGTTTATGGCTTTATTGAACATTCGATATGTTATATTGCTGGATTGTTATCCTATCCAAACAAACCTCAATTTGTAACATGATCCTAGATCATCGTGTGTACTACGAGTAGCAAATACATAATTAAATTCTGTTTATGTAGCCCCGGCAGACTCCCTGGAGAAAAACCCGGTGTAATTAGTACGTGGAGTTACGAGTAGCTCACGCGATCGCTCGCCGCTTCGGGTTCTCTTATGCCTTCGTTTACTTGCGTTAGGGCTGCTTTGTGCACTAATTGTTCATGTTTGATGTACGTACACGACCCGATGACCTGAATAGGGCGGTGGTTAAGAGAAGCGGAGGGTCCTCGGTTCGATTCTAGTATCGAGGTTCGAGTAAAGCAGAGATTTGAATGATGAGTTTAAAATTCTGTTTTTGGTCTGGGTGTGTTTGTTCGTATGTATTCATGGCACATAGGGCTTTAAAAACAGCGTTAAACATACAACTACAAATACGCGAACAAACATAATAGCATGTGAAAATCACCAAATACGAACTCTGATCCAGAAAAATGAAAGCTTCATAAGCATCAATAAAGGAATTAATGGATAAAAATGCCTGGACGAAGACGAGTCAATTGTTTCTCACAATAGGACTACAGGAAAACTGAAACGAAAAAGGAAAAAGCAAGGTGAGATGATTCCGTGTAACAATTTCGGGATAAAGTTTATTTAGCCTTGGGGTCCACCGAGTTACTTTTATAAATTACGGGCAATGCTCTTCGTAATGTCTACGTGTCGACATTGTCCCGGTCGTTCCTCGGCCCTCACTTGACCTTCCCTGGGCAATCTCCGCCACTCATTCACGGCTTCTTCCATATCTCATTTGGGATTTATGACGGGCCTTGCGTTACCGTCTCAGTAGACCGCTTTCGCACGAAAATGTGAGGCGGAATAAATTGTAGGCAAATATAAAGCATTCTTCGTTTACCTGATAAGGTAAACCCATTAATAAAGCAAACGGGCTGCGGTCATATTTTTGCCGCCTTTTGTGCCGCCTGGAAATTGTTAACTAGGTAGAGGAGAGATTGATAGTAGACCTATGTTTCGAACTTCGCCACTTGTCAAAAGATGGCGTCTCTGGTAGCCTGAATCACGCTATCAAAGTTTTCTACATCTATTTATCTTGCTTGTTGCTATTTATCTTGGTGGGATATGACAGCTCTGGCTATGATATGCTATGCTATGCTATATGCTGGCATGACTTTGGCTAGTAAATCTTATGCAGTGTGTTAGTTGCAGTACTCGCTACCGACGTTATTGTGTGAGTGTTACTGACGGCAGTGTACGTGATTTGTTATTCGAGTCATTTATACTGTAATAACTGCACTAGTCTGTTAACGTAACTTGGACGGATTTAAGACTCCTAGCTGTTAGCTGGAGGTGAGATATGGCATGACTGCTGATAGTAAGTAGGGTGTTAGTATTATTAGTATACGAATGTTATATACGAGATTATCAAATCATTGTTACTCAAACAACGTGTCATACGGTTGTGGTGTTATGGACCACAACCGTATTTCATCAGAATTTCTTGCAAGAAAATTTCTATATTAACACATTTTCTCTATCATTATGTGATTAAGAGTAATAAGGTAGCTTTGTTTTAATCATGTTTTGCTTTCCATCTTTAAATCGCTATAAGTTCCTACACAACTGTAATTTCTAGAGACATGGAAAGCACTTGGTTCGAGTTGAGAGAATTCCAGAGGCACTCTTGATTATAAAATTAAATTGCGTTTGCATATTAAATTACCTATAGGTACTTACGTTTGTAACATGTACCCACTTAATCAATCCGTCATTCGTAGGTATGTAAGTAGGTACGTAAGGAATTTGCTGTGAGATCTTAATATAAGTCGAAGTAAGCAATAAGCACCATGTAATGGAATATAGCAAATTCCATGTTACATTCCATTAGGCCACAGAACAGAGAGAGTGCAGTAGCTCAATAGAGCGCAAACTTAAACAACGCTAAAATAGAGCGCACATAATCTTTTTAGAAAGTTTTTGCTGCGTGCCACTGCGATTCGAACCCGGTCCCCTCGATTAATAGGTCAAAAATCACAGGAAGTTCCTATCACCGATATCTATTCAATACAATATTTGTCTACATTGTTAATAAAAATTTAAAAGGCTTATGAATTTATAGCTGTATTTTGATGATATTATGTGCTGGCAAGTATTTTGAAGCATAAAAGTCGGTATAACGTTTCTAAGTGTGTTCTTGAGTGCGCGTTGTATGAAGCTTTAATTCTGTACTCTGTGTGTATTGTGGCTATGTTCTCGCGTGTTGAGCTGTTATTAATATTATAGTTGTGCTTGTAATGAAACCGTTACCGAGCTGCAGAGCTAATGTGTAACGACCGGCACGAGGTTATTGGGCGCTTTGCGATTTAACGCTACTTCCAATAGAATTCTTTACTAATGATTGACGTAATGCTGCTGAAAGATCTATGTTACAGTGTTATAGTACAGCTATACCCTAACTTAGGCCTTCGAATATTCCTATTTACACAATTATGTTTTTATTATTTGAAACAAATTTAGCCGAATTTAGGCTTCATATGAAATATAAATAAAATTGTAAATTAGTTTATTATTTGCATTTTAAAGGGTAATACTTTAATTTATGAAAGGTTTAATCTTAAAAAGATTATAACTCGGCGCGGGTCATCTGAACGCGGCCTAAAATAAATAGTTCTCTAACATACAAGCGCGACGAATACGCCCGCCTATTTGTGCGGTCGAGTTCGGATCTGAGAAATCGCTGATTAGTGCCATTAGCTTATTCGGTAATTGGAGGCCTTGGCTCAGTGGTTTACGTACGAAAATTGCCTCGTTAATTGCTACATTGAGTAGGTTTAGGTAGTTTTTAACTCTGTAAATCGTTGTCTGATGTTATTTTTATCCGTATCCTTGGAATAAAAAATTAAATTGCACATTTGTATTTTTTTGCTATATCGGTTCTTTTTTTACTTACACCAGATTAGGAACGGTTCTATCACACTGTTTTAACACCAATTAGTATTAGTATTTTGTGTTGGTATGTTAAAGCTAAATAAAGAGATTTTTGTTTATCTTGTAAGTTATATGTTATTTCAGGTTGGTTTACATTTTACAAAAAAAACCAGTCAGCTTCATTTGGACATAATATTCTAAATTTCGAAGGTTAGAACTTAAATTACGTATAAATGAACATTGGACATTCTTTGTTGTTCGAGGAAATGTCCGCTGTTTACATTATTTTATGTTAAGTTACATTTAACTAATTTTTATTTCTTTTGTCTACAGGCGTGACAATGAGAGAAAAAAGGGGAGGTGCTATGAGCAAAATGCAAAAGCTCAGGAAGCGCCTTTCCCTCAGCTTCGGCAGATTATGTAAGTATTTCTCAAATATTTACCAACGGCAGTATAGTACCCGTTATGAGTCGTGAGTACAGATGGATTAGTAGTAGTAGGTATCCAATATCATATTTTCGGCCAATGTACGGTAGCAGAAAAAAAGCGCCTGACCAATAGACGCCGTACACTTATGAACTGACGACTGATGAACCAATCGAGTGACTCAGCGCAGTCAATATCAAACCGACCAATAAATAATGTGCTCGCGACTTATGCCAACTACTATACCTGTTCGATAGCAAGTTAACCTGATCATACGTACCTACTCAACGAAGTGTGGATTGGTCCAAATACATAAATGCATATCAAGGAAAAACTCATAGATAAACGGCGATTCTAAACAAGATGGAAGTAAAACGTATGATAATAGTTATACTGTTCTAGTACTGTATTTAAACAAACAGTTGTTATAAACTTTAATAGATAAAGGAATATGTAAGTAGTTTAAAATTAAGTTCGTTTAACTCACCCCTCCTATCCGTCCCCATACGTCCGACGGTTTTATATTGACATTCAATTTAAATTATATTTAGCATTGATCATGAACATTAACTTAAAAATTACATCTTCGTCACGTGCTGTGCACTCAGTCATCTGACTGTATACATAAGCGTTTAGATCTCGTTACAATAACTCCATACGCAGATGCGAGTAAACAAATTATATTCGAACAAAGCTAATGCGATCACACACGGATAATGCACAAATAAACATTCTATTTTGGTACGATCTCGAAATATCTTGCTCTCAATGAGTGCACTCATTAAAATGACGACTAATGTTTAAATTCGTAATCTTAATACGAGACGAGTAACGATCGTCCGCCCACGACACGAATAAACCCATATTTGATACTGTTGTTTTTTGCCAACGCATTCCCGACAAAGTATTAAAGGCAAGATATTGTAATTTACAAATAAGATGTTTTTCAACTGACTTGATAGATGGGTATATTGCACCTTGCTTTGTATTCATTAAAGATACGGAACGTAAACTTTCTTCTCCCATCTTAAATAAACAAAAATACGTAAATACACTGTCTGAACGTTGAGACGTTTGAAAGAATGACTGAAATTATTTAAGCATGGTTACGGAATAATCATAACCGGTTGATTTAGTCCGTAGAAAAAAAACTTTTGTATCGAGACGGGTTCTGAAACAAATAATATTATATTAAATATTATACAAACAACAAATATTTTAAATGTGCTGATTTTCTAAAAATTGCGTGTGTAGATCCATCAATGTTAACGACTCGATATTGCTTAAGTAACTGAAAATCTCTGCTTCAGAATATTGTTTAATTTTATTATCGCTCCATGATTTAATCTAAGTTACAATTCAGTACTTACAGTGCATTGTTGGACCTGTAGTCACACGAGACAATATAACGATTTTCAGAGCAATCCACGGGCAATTCAGAGTGGAATTGTAATTTAATGAACTCGCCGGTACTGTATGAATGAAATGTGCTCTTGTCTCGGCATTATTTAACAGAGATTGCGAAATTTTGTCACAGGCATCGCGCTGTTTAGGTGATTTCCACCGGGAGCTGACTCTGCCCGCGTGCCCACCGGATAGTGCTTCGCAATCAAATGTTAAATCAAAATCTACTCTAACCACCCGCAATAAAACTTAATTTCATTCGCTTGCAAATGAAACGGACCCGGTTAGGGCTCAATCGAGTCCAATAAAATTAAAAGAAGGAAGCCGACGTTTGCAGGGGCACTTATTACGGCGATGATAGGGTGTTTAAGTCGAGAAATCGAATCGAAAGAGAGTTGTATAATCACTGGCCGTAATTGAATTATCGCTTCTGTAAATAAAGCAAGATTTAAAAAAAATAAACGTACCGCACATATGATTTTCAGTATTTTTTGACATTCATGCCACCTTAACCTTGGTAGGTACTCTTGAGAACTAAGCTGCTATTCAAAATTTGTTTGGCAGATAAGCACGACGTCTCTGTCAACTTTTATGATCGTTTTGTTTTCAATTATATACATATTTAAGAGACGGGGTCCACTATATCAAGCACAGTAGCCAGTTGGCTACTGATTTATTCATTTTTTAATTTTTTAAATGACTAGGTATGCAATCACACGCACACAAACAAACAATCAAAACCCTACACCTACATATATACATACTTACATCAATATATAAACAATACAATCCAAGCAGCCAAGCTGGTTGTGTACTTTCAAATAACAATACATGCTTATTACAACGGAGATAACGAAGAACGAACCTTTATCGTCTTAATATTCTTTAGTAATAAAGGTATTTCACATTGATGTTCTAAGCACGTCTAGATACGAAATTATTTATGGTTTCGCGCTGGGTGAACCAGTCGGTGAAGCAAAAGTGAAATATTCTCCGCGAAACATGTTATCTATGATAATAATCGCTAGGTAGCGCGTGGGCGGGATGCGTGCGATCGGTATAGGTACGCATAAATGTTTAATATATCTGCGGGTTGTGTATTAGGTCTACCCATGTTTCTAGGTACTAATTTATTAATTAAATAGGAAGAGTAACCTGCTACTATCCTCCATTTCGATACATTTCGTGTTAGCGATCGTCTTACACGCTGATTTAAAAATATTCCATCAAATTTGAATAGTTTGATTGCGAAAATATCCTTACTAAATTCTTTGTAAGAAATGCTGACTTGTGACCACACTACATCCGGCGATAGGCTATTGAAACCGACCATTAGTCGACAAAATGTTCAACACATTCACTCACACTCATGCGGTAGGTACAATATTTCCGCAGTCTGTATTTATGACACAAGCACGAAACGAGTATATTTTTAGCAAGATTTATGTATTTTATCTATTCGCAAGATTTAACTAGAGCTATTTTCAGCTTGCATTACTTACCTAACAATTAGCGTATTAGGTGTGGCTATATTCTGCTCTGTGTTACCTAAATGATTACCTGACGAAGTGTTAAAAATATTTTTATTTGTATCAGAATCCAGTTTCTAATTTTAACATAAGTCCTTTACTCATTTGTTTGGCTTGTATTTTCTGAGAATCGTCTCGTTATTGCCATTGAGGTGAATTTATTTTCGGGACCAGCGCCATTCACGATGGTCTTTGTTGCCCAATTTATTTATAGAGAAAAGTAAATTAAATTCCATGATTCATTTTAACTGTCTGCCATCGAACAAAGAGAGCAAATTGAATTACAAATTAACATAGGCTTCTTTGTCCCACTAATAAATTATGCTCAAAGTGTTAATTAGATAGAGGGCACCTTTTAATAAGAGGTCTGGTCAAGTACGAATACAGATGAACCACTTAGGGTTTTTGTTGTAACTACCACGCGAAAAGGTCCCACGACCCTTTCACGGCGATAAACACAAAAGTATTGTAGAAAACAAGTGTTGTTGAGGACAGCTATATTTAAGTTTTTAAGGCTTGAAGACAAAATCGATCCTTTTTTGACTACTTATCGAATTTCTCGACTTTTACTTTGTTTAAGGTTGTTTTATTTTAAAAAGGTTTAAATAGTTAGGTATTTATAGATCAAGATAACAAGTTCGTTACAGTTTTACTACCATCAATCAAAATATGTACTAATTCTAGTAGTAGACAGAGTTGTCATTCTACTTTTATATGACATCATTTTCATTATAAATTTCTCGTGTGTACAATGTACACAAATGTGTATGTGTAGATACAACAATTTTTTTATTTAGAGCATATCATGGCCCGATAACAGAAGATAATATATCAAAGATAACAAGCGTTTAATATATGAAAACAAATATGTTACTAATTAGGAGCACGTAGTAACGTAAAATTCACGTTCACATTTTAATAATCATGATTGAGAAGGTGATTTTTTATCAGTGAATTTATTAAAGGCATAATTGCGTTTCTATGGATATTTTATACAGGCAGGTTAAATTTTCCAGTTCGTGCTGTATTCGATTGTATTTTTGTCTACAAAAACAGTTGTGAAATTAATATCATACAGAAAAATCTAACATTTTTGTGGTTGAAACATAATAAATGTCAGATTACACTATACTTTCTTAAAGTGTATCATGTATACATACAGATTCAAATTAAATCCTTCTTTGTAAACAAAAGTACCTATTAATACGTGTACAAGGAGGCACTTAAGAAACGTATAATCGCATTTATGATCTTGCAGTATGAAGTCAAAACGTAACAGAAACGATCAAACTCAGTCTAAATAAACAGAACATCAAAAGGTAGGCAGCAAGTGTAGTTTTAAGTGCGATCCTCTAGTGGGGCGTTTAGACACAGTATAGGATTATACAGATTATACAGCGGTGATAGCCCAGTGGCTTAGAATTCGACCTCGAATCGAGGGGTCCGGGTTTGAATCCCAGGGGCACGCACCAATAACTTTGTTAAAAAATTGTGTGCGCTTTATAAAAATTAAATATCACCTGCTGTTACGGTGAAGGAAAACATCGTGAGGAAACCTGCATGCCGGAGAGTTCACAAAAAAAATGTTCTCAAAGGTATGTGAAGTCCACCAACCCGCAGTAGGCCAGCGTGGTGGACTAAGGACTCATTGCGACAAGGAGACCCGATCCTGTAGTGGGTCATTAATGGGTTACTGACAATAGGATTAATACAGTGATGTGACCCGGCCTTGTCGTTGAAAAAAGTTCTACAGCCCCGCGGTTCGTTGATACGAGACTGGGCTGACCGCCTTCAGTATTTTAAGTCCACCTACCTACTCATTACCTACTACTACTAGGTATGTCTAGCTTTGTGATTTTTCAATAATTATGATGATATATTTTTTATTGACATTCGTTGTATAAAAATATAAAATAGGATCTGTTCAATTACTTCATTATGTATTTTTATAGTAACTTTAATTTAATAAAACATCTTTATAAATAGTATAGAAAACCGCATTCGGATAATTAAATATTCTATTTGTGTATCGAGTCTATATCGAAAGCAACACGCTCAGGTATGACTCTCGTTCCTACCGTTTGTATGAAGACACAACACTGTATAACCTTTATACTGTGGTTTAGATAAAGACATGTTCAAATCTCTTAAGTGGCAAACGGCCCTTTGAGGATAATGGCTCCATCGATGCAGGAAGAAGGGCAAGGGAGAACTTAAGGATTACAGGGAAGCTAAATAAACAAAACTGTGGGTAGAATCGGCCGTTTACTCAAACGAGCCGGCACAATATTGACTTGAGGGACCAATTCAAGATTTATGATGCCTTCCTTTCCTGTATAAGAAATAAATTGTTTAAAGTGTTGGAAGGGAGTGTTAATTGATTTAGTCTTTTTGATGAAAGTGAAATGGAAAAAGTATTACACAATAAGTGTATATAGTCTATTTAACACGAGCTGCATACTCTGTTATACTCTGCATACTCTGCTACTCTGTTCATTTTAAGTTTAGCTAGCCTAAAACTATAAGTATATACTTAAGTGCTTATAACTTGATAGATATACTTTTTTTCTCTCTATGTATCAGGATAAGTTTCCAAAGCTATAAACAGCCAGCTTACCAATTTCCATTGAAATTGGTGCGGTAGGTTTCTCTTGAACCCGTTACAAAGTTTAGGGTTTTACAATTTTGTTATACATTATAAGTATGTCCTTTTAGGGGAATCTGAAATAATGTAACAAAATTGCTGATGAATCTTTTCTTTATCAAGTTTGTTACACCCGCTCCCAACTCTGTCCTACAGCACTTTAGCAATAAAAGCATAGCAAAGTATGTTACAATAAACAAAAATAAATTCTCGGTAAATGTACGTGTCTAATTTTTTTTTAAGGCACGGAATTTTTTCAATTGCGTTACACTGACAAGATGCTTCTGCAGTTGTAAAGATCTCTTTGCAACCGCTCGCTCGCTTCCGACCGCCTTTTGGAAGGAAGTTCACTTTACCTTTAGTTTTCCTCGCTTTTGCAGTTGCAGTTAAATGCAGTTAGAGAAATGTACGCTTTGATTCTATTATACAAAGCATTCATAATATAATGGTTGCTTTCATTCTGATGAAATTTTTTAATTTTTTTTTATTCTGAAAAAAGAATTCTAAATTAGTAGTTGGCGGCTTCTGTGGTTCTGTGATTCATGCCAGGGACAAGACGTAGAATAGTCCAGTTGACTTAACAGTCGAGTATGATTTATCAATAGAAATATTTCGCATTGCCAGTTAAAATTTGTAAATTTCATGTATTGATTGTAATTCCAGAATTCCAAACAGCATATTTTCAATGGATGTTTACTACTGAGAAAGGGATTGTCTAATAATCATTACATTTTCTCTTTTTAGACATATAAAAATTCATGTCTCCGAACATCTCATAGTATAATAAATCACAACATTCATTTCAAAGATATTTCAAATTGCCAATGGATTTAAGTTATTAGTTCAGTTTTCTTTGTATTTCATACTAGAATTCCAAAGATTCCAATCGCTCTGTTTCCAAACGTAACAATAGATGTTTACTACTGAGCGAAGATGATTACGTGTTCGATCGTTATATCGTTTACAGTAAAGTTGTTACGCCGATTGTTTACTGTTCGCAATATTACCCGGCACATTATTTTGGATTCTCGTTTACGTTTAATGAACACGAAATATCAATATAAGTAGCTAAAATAAAAATGACTAAAGTTTAAAATGTTATATCGTTTTAAAAGTACTAATGTTTTTAAAATCTTATTGTTACCTATATTTTTATTGTAAATGAGTAGCAAATATGTTCGGTAAATTCCCCTTACGGGTTAAGTGGGTGGCGGTAAAGTGCGTCCACGCGCTGGCTATAATAGCTCTACTACCCATAAGTTAGAGTTGAAAACACCAATGCAGATTTTAAGTAGAGTTGTATTTTAAATTCATATAGTATTATAACATATCAGCTGACCCGGCACACTCTGTTCTGCCAAATATAGCTACTATTTTCCTCACAGTCCAGCCGTTCTCGAGTTTTAGCGAGACTAACGAACGGCGATTCATTTTTATTACATATACATAATACATATTAGCGATATAGTGCGTGAGCTGATAATACCGTAGAATTATTTTGGGGTCAATCGATGTTCATTAAAATGGCCGTTTAAATTTAATTAGTTTCATAATCTCACATTTGAAATGTCTACAATGGATTAATATGGGGGCTGACTATGATTAATCCCATTAAATAATCTGTTTGATACGTATGCGGGCTCAACTGCATTTTACTGCCACTATTGTGTTTAATTTCATTGATTAGTTTTTGATGGTAGTCATTGTACGTGCATATGAGTCCTTCCTCCTTCCTTCCTTTCAGCCCTTGGTAGTCCACTGCTGGACATGGGCCTCCCCTAATCGACGCCACTCCACCCGGTCCTTGGCCTCTGAATTGACTGGACTATTAAATATTTAAAACAAACAACTTCTACTCACCAAACAAAGTACCAATAAATTACCAAATTGCGTGTTAGAAATAGATTCTAATTCCAATTCCCATTCCCATAGAATGGTAACCCTGTGCGTAGTAAAGTGAGTGACTGATAAGGGTAGTCGGGCGACGCCGAACGCACGTTGATGCCTAATCGATGACTCAACCACATTTGACAGGCTACACAAAATTGGATAAGATACCACCACAATAGCGTCCTACGAGAAGCGGACTTAAAATAGCTATAAATAGAAATTGAAGATACCTATGTACCTACTAGGTCCGTTTATAAACGATTGTGTCATACAAGTGGACATTCTCTTCAGGGCCTTACCTT
Source organism: Erynnis tages (assembly GCA_905147235.1). Classification (NCBI taxonomy): domain Eukaryota; kingdom Metazoa; phylum Arthropoda; class Insecta; order Lepidoptera; family Hesperiidae; genus Erynnis; species Erynnis tages. The sequence continues at coordinate 2,152,463 of LR990081.1, forward strand.
CCTTTAACGCCAGAGGCACACCCGAAAACGAGTGTCACTCGCATCCATATATAAACTGTCGTAGTCTTAATTAGCCTTTTAGAGTCCATAACGGTTCATAAGCCTGCTAGTCCATGAGTCTCCTAAACTAAACACTTCTCCCGAACCTAGGAGTTCTTCTTAATCAAATGGATTCCTGCTGTTTTCTTTGGACAGTGAGTTTACCTAGTATGAACTGTAAGCGAATTTATGCCGTGGATGAGGAAAAGCCTTAAATAAAATAGCTCAAATAGCATAAAATATGCGTTGCAGCCGTAGATGAAATTTGAAACCCATAGAGATCGTTCGGGGAGGTGTCAACCGTCTCTCTAATAAACCGCCATGGAAAATAAATAATTCATACTTTATTTACGTAAAAACTTCGTAGTACGAGTCTTTCAAACGCTGCAATCGACGCATGACGCAGCGGCTGATCGCAGCGTCCAGCCGCATAGCCCAAAGTTATACAATGTCCGAGAAAGTCGGAACGTGCTATTTGTATTTTTCCGTAGACATTACAGTTCTATTCTCGGAGTTGTGCACGTTGTTATGTTTACCGTGGGCGAAGTTATTTTCGTGTCCAAAAATAAACGTGGACGATAATGCGTGTCGTTTAACCCGTAATATGTAAATATGCTTCACAAATGCACTAGCGCATTGTTAGAAGTACTTAAGACTCATAAGTTACTTAAAGGTTTTGTAAAATGACAGTAGTAGTTATGCAGTCATACCTGTTAGTAGTTACATAGCACTCCAAAGGCAAGAAAAGAAATTTTACGACGCCTAGGCAATATGTATAACATTCGTCAAAAACTTAGGTGTAGTGTTGATTTATCGTACAACATCCATCCAGAAAATGAACGTATTCGTACAATATTTTATACCAGACGGTAGCGTTTCCCCGGCGAGTCCATTACTGGCGTTATTCATCGCCTTATACATCGTAATGTGATAGATGTAAGTTTTACGTAAATTGCATGAAATACTCGTAGTAACTTTACAAGTTTTAACCAGAGACCATTAGTAGATATTTCTACGATGTGATAAAATTATTATATCTATTGTAAAATAAGAACTAGACTATTAAAGACGATAAACAAAGGCAGAAAAGACGATAATAATTTAGCTTGTGTTGACGAAAACAAGATTTATAAACAAACGCCGACGCAGTTGAAAATTTACTCGAATGATGTTTTTTATCTTTACATTAAAGTCGAAAAATATATGACTCGGACTCAGATAATAAACAATACCTAATTAATATTGTCTGTAAATAGACGTGAGTTACTCATTAAGTGATTCATTGTTATTGTTATGTAACTTATGGAGTGTTGGCGTCGACATAACCTTAAGGCGTTGATAACCCTTTATCGTTGTTATTTTTAATTTACTACACTACTAGAGATCGTAATTAGTCGAAATTCGACTATAATTTATTGAACTTTGATTTTGACACAACGGAATATACGTACGTACACGTTATGTTTGTCTATGTGTGCATGTCAAAGTATTCAAACTTATGGTGGTATGCGTGGCGTGTTTTTTGATGAATTTCGTGTATTTTTAATGCATTTTATTTTAAAATATTAGAATTCGTGTATTCCTCTCCATATAAACTTTAATTGTGCCAAATTTGTGTGCGTAGTGAGCTGTAAATTGTACACAAAATTTTCGCTTCACGTATTTATATACAAGATACTACGGTACAGATGCAATATGATTTTCTTAGAGGTGTAACGATTTGGCTACAGGTGGTAGACATCACAAGTAGTTGCTTGCCTTAGGAGGTAATACCGCCGCTCTTAAAAGCGTAAATAGGCCATTACATCAGAGGCCATCCATACCTTGGGAGTAGCAGCTTGGGAGTGGCGTCTTAATGTATAGACAGGCTTTGGCCTTGTTGAGGTCAGATGTGGCTCTAGGATGCAGTGACCTCTTTACATCAGATCAAATGACCTGTACGCTTATTTGATACTTCGTATAATAAAAATACATATATACGCACATTGCACATGCATTAATAGGCAACGTCATATGAGAATAAATTGCAATATTCACTGCGAAGGTTGTGTGAAATATTCCAGCAGTTATTACGTGTAAACACTTCCTGTATGCATGTTTCTTTGTGCTATAAATTAATCTTATAAATGGTGTGTCATTAAGGCAAATCCAGTCAAGCTAGTACTTTAAACCTGCTATTATTCAGATGTGGTGTTTGGTGATGATGAAGATATAACATAATAACATATTAATGTGTTCCTAACAGTTATTGCTCATTTGCCTAATTTTTTACTTAACGATATTACACGAATAGCAATTACGAGTAACTTGTTGCTGTAGTTCAGTAATTGTAAATGGAAAAATCTGTGTTTCGGAGTTATTTATGGAGGTTTTTGGGCAGCTTGACAACTTCCTATTTTATATAGAAAAAAAAAACAAGTAATATCAGATTGACCGTCTATGCTTCGAGTGAACGTACGCAGTTTCGTATTCATATCGAGTTCCCATTAGTATGGGAACTAAGCCGCTTCCACCAGAGCTGTGCTAAGCGAGGCCAGGTAAATGAAGCAATTCTATTGGTTCTTCAAAAACGCATCCCTCGCTACGCATCCTCGCACATCTCTGGTGGAAACGCAGCCTAATAATGACTGACGCTTACTTTGCGAATACTTTGACGATAGTGTTCATGTTCACGGCACTGACGGTGAGTCGTGAGTGACGGTTTCTCCACTAATCGTTGGAACAGTGATGTAGAAATGTAGAGTCTATCGTTGTATATGGGTTTTAAGCTTGTTCCCCGCAGTGTGACATGGAAAAGGTTGTAGTCATGAAGGAAAAAACATGTAGGTACACGATATGTTCAATGCCGGCGTAGCAAAAAATATGTAAGTGAAATATGATCTCTATTGAATTGAACGATAGGTTACCCGAGCTTGTCTCGGTATGTATGGAGGCAGGCATACGTGAGAAATAAAAAAACAGACTCGCTTTTAACGGAAGCAACCGCTAAGTAGCCTATCAGACAAGCCATCGAGTGGGCGCGACGCGACCTTCGAGCCGCGACGTGAGTCAGCACATGTGCCGACAGACTTGTCCTATAATATGTCTGTCGCTCTACGTATAAGGAAACTCTGTCTTCGCTTCGATGTTCATATGATGTCTGTGAAAAGTGGTCCTTTAATCCTTAATTAAAATTTTAAAGCGGTTAAATTAAAGCCGGAAAGATTGTAATTGGTATTTAAACAATTGTATGACTTAAAATGTAAGAATTTTTTGCAATTCGATTTTGCATTTTTTAAAGCTTGAAATATTGTAATTCAAGGTTTAGGATATCTGAGCGTAATCGAAAGAATTAACATTTTGTACACATGGTAATAGATCTTAAGATCCAAGTTGGTTGTAATTAAGTAACATTTATGAAGATTAACATAAAAATGTAATATATGCAGGTTTTTATAGTATGCAAACCCATTACAGTTATATGATCCTTTATTTTTCCATTTATCATTTCTTACTCCTTTGGCGCAGTGATTCAAAGTGAATCTCGGGCTCTAACACCAGACATTTTCTTGTATCCTGTGCAGTCTGTTGCTAAATTAAAGTTATCATTAATCCATTATAATCTCCCACACTTACGACTACTATTAATATTTTATTGATCAACACCTCGTATAATTCTGTTAAGTTTTAATGAAAAGCGTAAAAGCTCACGTGTTCTCAGTAATCCTCGAACCGGAAGCGACTGCGACCCGACACCCCCAAAACGAGACCTTTCAAATGTCTTAATTAATTCAAAAGCACAACATGTGGTGTTAAAATTACCACCGTCTGACACGGTGAGATTATTATGTGTATTATATTTATCAGTGGCTATGGTATGGTCGCCTTCTTAATAATATGTATATTTTATGGAAGAATAACAACTATGGGAACATTTGTACACACAACAGCGAAGTTTTTTCTCAACTATTCTTTATAGTTTCAAGTTATCTGTCGATATTTACATGTGTGTTACATACATACGAGTACACGACGCCCGAAATCCCAACCGAGATTCTATATGGTTTGAATCTAAAAACACCTCAAACTTAACACAATACTTGAAGAACATAATAATTTATGTTTCAATGCGGGTTATGAGGGGAACGGTATCGCCTCTGGAAAATTTCAAGGATTAAGACTAATCTGCTGCAAAACTTTTAAGTTTCGCTATTAGGCCGACCCTCTTAAAAAGGATTTGTTACTACTTAGATCAAATCGTTAAGTTTTACCTAATTGACATTAGGAGTCTTGCCTACTGCAGTCTAAGCTTTGTACAACAGAGTTTATTGGACACTAAACGTGCGTTCGCAGACACGTTGCACTCATCCGCTCATATCGTGTTTCGTGACGAAAATTTGTATAATGGCGCTGAATTTGGATCTTCCGGCAACCATCACAGGGGTCCAACATTATCCAGCCGTTGATTGATAGCAGACTTCCGCACGCCCGACGATAATAGCTATTCGCCCTACTTGCCCTGCGTATCATACAATAATGACGTTTTTATACTTTAGCTTAGCTCCGTTTTTGTCTGCGGCCGTGATGTAAAAGATAGCTGTATGTTCCGAACGGCCTTCGTACTCATAGAAGACAGAATTCTATGTTCGTACTCAACGGATATGTTTTTGTCTTGTTTGTCTAGAGTGGCCATCGATCTATGATGTGGACCAGGTAATACAAGTGTGAGTGTTTCAATTGAAGTGTCGTAGAGAATAACATTCAGTTAAGTTAAAATATAAATGTTCTAGAGAAGATAACACTCAGTGTTAAGTTAAAGTTTTATTAAAACTTATCAATAATCAAAATGAACATAAAACCGCGGTGTTTTACCGCTAAGCCCAGTCGTTTGGTCCGAAAGGGGTTTACCTCGTTTACCAGATGTTTTGAAAATTGATACTTTCATAGATTTTGATGTGCTTCAACTTTGTCACCTCGCATCTACATGTATTTACGGTAAAACTACCAAATTTAATGATTAGAGTACTTACCTACACATGATTAAACTTCATATTGTGTTTTAAAATTTTCAATCTATTAATTTTCTTTCTATGTACTTAGATGAATCGTTAAGACAGTTAAATCCAGTTAGTAGACGAAAAAAACATAGCACGTATATTAAAATCTGATTGGAGGTATGTAACGATGTATTGATCTGGTTTTTATAAGGTGTGGTGTCCGTAACAAAAGGTCACTCACGACATCCATGATGTTGATTAGTGCATTGTTGGTCCCACTGAAGGTTAAGTAATTTAACATTACATTACGTTTTAGATACCTAGATAAATACGAATTTGGAACAAAATACCTCCAAGTAAAGATGAACAAACAAGTCCAATAACCCGTGTTTATTTAACTTTAGCATTTACAGTGTTATTATTATGAATTATAACAACGTTTTTATATACATATTTCAATTGACAGCTCCATAGAGAGGCCCTGTATTTGTATTTTGTCTTGTTGAGTGGTCGGTCGGTTATGTCGGCCAATTCGGACAAGGCAAAATTATCATAATGAATTCTAATAAAATTTAACGAATCGTGCCGAAGCTCACCAAAATAACAAAGGAAAGCACTCTTAAAATATTTTTAATAGAATCTATTAATTATTCAGAGTACCTTCATGCTGTATTTATCAACACAAGCTGTTCAAACACCTAGCGCTGGCGTCTCGGCTGTAAAACAACGCGGTTAAAGAGGAAGACATTTCGCTGCGCCCCCAACCTATTATTTTTCATGTTTTATAATTATAATACAACATGCGGGCCCGTTGAGTATCTCGACCGCCGGGACCAGAGTATTGTTTCCCCATATTGCTGCAAGTCGGGAGCCGCCTTTTGTCGATCCACGCTTTTGTCTGACACCTAGTATATAAATAGTGAAGCTTCAGCTGCGTTACTTTCCTGTTTAAGTATCTACATCTATGACTGTCTTTTGGAAAAACCATTAGTGCCCAGATAATTCAGAAATTTCGAGTCACACGTTATAAAGTGCGTGAATTCTTTGCGTCTTGCAAGTGCCTCGAGTTTACAGTTAAAATTAAGAGAAAAACGAAACCTGCCGGGTTAGCAAGTGTTTGTTATTCAATATGCGGGCTCGTTGAGTCACTCGACCGCCGGGAGCAGAGTATTGTTTCCCCACATCGCGGCAAGTCTGGAGCCGCCTTTTGTCGATCCATGCCTAGTCTGACACCTATACAAATAGTGCGGTAAGCTGCTTTTTAGTAATGTCACGGTCTTTTGACGCTTCAGCTGCGTTACTTTTCTGTTTGCCATTGCTGCAGTTGCATCGGTTGCTGTCATTACTATTCTTATCATGAAATGCAACTGCTTACGGTAGGTCTTAGTAATATATCGACCACTATGGGTAGCCTTAAGTAGGTACAAAGTTTTTTTTATTAGTCCAACATCTTTTGATTCCAAGAAATTAGTAAAAAATGTTTTGCAACCAAACACAGTAGTAGCGCTATCCACGGTAACCTAGTAAGTAAATGTTAATTCCATTAATGTTTCAATCAAATCGTATTGAAATTTAAAGCAACGTCTTCCAATATTTCTTACAATATGTGACTACAAACAATCATTACACGCCGCTAACAGTCCAACAGTAAACATGCGTTTCCCATACTCTTTGCCCCCGTAGCTGGTTCACGGAACGCTTTGCCCCTAATAGAGCATTAACAGTGATTCTCGCCCACTTGGCGATGTTTCGCCTTTATTGGCTCAATTGTTTGTTGCTCAACCGCGCGCATTACGTAAGCGCAGGGCTCTGGCCAATGCCTCTTGTATTGTCTCATCTGTATGGTACAGCTGAGACACACACAACAGTACATTGAAATATCTAGTGTCTATGATTGACCGACTGTTGTCGTCAGAGCAATGATTATTGTTAAGATTGTAAGATTTTGTCATTCATATCCGCAAGAAATGATGCAAATGTCTGGCGAATATATTTAACAAAGATGTATTATAATATGTCACAGATAATGATAGTATCCCTGTTTTTTACCTGTTTATAAGTGTCCATAGTACCATCCATTTCTTTTAAACAACCATATCCCTATTTAAGCCTATAATAAGCCTTTTCTATCCAGAACTTAGACTATTAAATAACACAATAACAGGTTTGAATAATAATGAAATTATAAGAGATCCCTAAGCTCGGTGTGCCTATTGGCATAGGCCTCCTCCAACTCCTTCCAGTCGACTCTGCCTCTGGCCACTCTCGACCAGAGTGGACCCGCCGTCTGCCTCAAGTCATCCTCCTATCTCTTGACCTGACGGCCCCTGTTCCTTTTACCGTCTCTTGGATGCCAAACAGAAACCTGCTTGCTCCATTTTTCGAATGGATGACGTAACATGTGACCAGTCCATCGCCATTAATATATAAATAAATAAATAATCCCTGTAATATATAAATAACATTTTACTTTAAGTGGCATTAGATTTAGACGTATATATAGATAAAATTATAATCCCGACGGCCTCATTCTCAGATTGTATAGTTACTGCCTTTCATAACTGTATAATATAAACATACTTCTAAGTACTTGAAGTCATTTCCTTATTCCTTACTTGCAGTGGTCGTTAACCGTTGAAATATATTCTCGATAAATCATTACGGTAACTAACTATATACCTACCTAAGTTCTTATTATTACGACTATACAATTAAAAATGAAATGTCTTTGTCTGTGTCTTTGTACGTCATTTGCATTTGCTTGTGTCTAAGACTAAGGTTAAATAATAGTCTCATGTAACCTGAAACCGTAAAAAAATGTTAGTGTGCCATAAGTAGTCAAAACAGACCTTAGGTGGATCCTGAAGATCGGAATAAAATATTTAATAACTTATTACATTTTTAGTATTTTTACATTTCAAATCAATCAAAGAAAAATGATTCCGATGGTAAGTTTATAGTGAATCGGAAGGTTCTTATTATCATACCGTTTCATCATATTAATTTCGGTGACAAAAATGACGTTTTTGATCGATGATGTGGTTCTCAACTGCCACCTGTGTGGGTTTGAATTCTTGGAACATACTCGTATGTGACAGTGTACGATATGTTGAAAACATGCAACTAACACCTACGCCTGTGTTTGTGGGTTAAGGTTGTTCAGCAGTCAAGGTTTTCAAATTGTTCACTTTCTTTATAAGACTAATGTCTTTCTTGTCTTTATAGGGAACGTTATTGTGATCAATTTTTATTGTATTGTCGTTTTAGGTGCCTACTTCGATCTTTTTTTTTCATCGTGGTGATTATAATTTGGCATCAGTCCTATAAAATATTTCTTTATTAATTGAACTTCTATTGAAGTAACTTAGAGATGCAATTCAAAAGTTAAAATTAAATGTATTTTGACGTAACACTCAGCATTTATCACAGGCCCACCGACCACGAACAATCGACATGGCCGCTGGCTGGCGAGATAGCTGTCACAATTTATTGCCTCTCTTGTTTATGTTAACTTGCATTGCTCTTCAATTAAATTATTTATCTGTCATCCAATTATATTTACTGCGAGTACACCATTTAATTCCACAAATTATATTTACGGTAAGACCAGAGTCATACGACATTATTCGGTTCATCGAACTCGTTTTATTATACACTGGTTTATTGGCCACTAGCGCCTGGCACGTTGTCAACTACTGTGTAATAGAATTAGGAAAGAACTGAATTGTTAAACATAATATAATTAGTTCGGATCTAGACAATCGTTTGATAAAATCGTGGTAATAAGGGAAAAGCGTAGGTTGCTTGGATCTTAGCCAAATGTTAGTTTGATGTAATGTCGGGAAAGCATTCATTTGCTCCGTTATATCTCAAATTACAACAATCGGCATAGGTTTTACTTACTTTATAGGCGACTTATTTTTAGCAACATTCATATTTGAGTGAATAATTTCCATTTCAAAACGTTGTAACTCCAGACTTTGGCACACTTTCGGCCCAGAGTACATTGTACTCGCAACGTCGCTAGTTAGTTTCATTGTACTGTTAGAACTAAACAGACTAATGTCGATGTTAATTGAAAGTTAACCCCTTTGTTTCAGAATGATTAAATTACCTCAAAGATGTTATTATGTTTTGACTGCTGTGTAATTTTAGTGTTTCTCTTTGTCTTACGTATTTATAGCTATTGTTATGATATTATTGAAGGTGGAGAACTTCAAATAGCCAGTTTAATGTGAAGCGTTAACTTGCAATGTGATGCATCGATTGAACAGTGCCGACCATGAACACTATTGTCAAAGTATTTGTAAAGCCATCGTCAGTCTTAGTAGGTAAGTATGTCATATGTCCGTCTTGACATTTTCCTATACTACTGGCACCTCGATACGATTAAGTACTATACGAAACTGCGTGAGTTCACGCTCGTGACATATATTCTCGTATCTATTGCTGATCAATGATCACGTAACACCAGGTGGCCATTTGCTATTGGGCACTCGTGTTTTATTCTTAGTATCTGTAAAGGTCGCTGCCCGCTTTTTGTCGTTGAATCACATTAATTAAAAAAACACGGTTTTGTAAAAACCAAACTAAAAAATAAATTTAAATGAAGAATAGTGTAAGTAAGAAAAAATGTATTCATTGTATTTTTTAAGATATCTATTGACACCATGCACCCCATGCATTTTTAACAGTGCAATATTTTTCTTCTTATTTACACTATTCTTAATTTAAATTTATTTTTTAGTTTGTACTTTATAAAAGCGTGTTTTTTTGTTTTTTAAACTATTATTTATTTTTCATTTTTTAAGTTCGATTTATTTATATTATTGCATTGTCATTGTTCCTTAAGTAGATCAAAATCATGTTCAGAGTTTCCGTTACATACTAACATATTATAACCGAAGCTATTAAGAGCCTGTTAAAAAGCAACCACAAGGAGACTTGTTAGACATTGGGACACGCGTCGTCGTCGGTTTGTTTGTGAGACGTGTCCCCCATCGCGTTGATTGCGTGCCCTGAATTGTTTTACGGGTTAACGAATGCCCCTGACTCCACGGTGCCCCGCGGAGGGCAATGCATTGTCGGCCTCATCGACACTGGTATTCATTTTTCTTTCCAATGCTTTAAATTTAAAGTACTTTAGACTTGAGAGTTCCGCGTGCAGGATGCGCCAACGAAATCCTATCTCTTAGGCTCTGCTGTCTGTCGGTCCGTGTGTCACACGGCTTATAATTTTTTCCGTGTAAGGTAGATAGATAATTGACTAAGTGTGTTTTGTTTCGTTTGATATAAGATAGAAAAACACAAATAATTAAATTATAACCAAACGAGGGTTAGATAAGGGTTGTATGATTAATTTTGCTGTAAATCAGGAATTTATCGTGGCTGTTCATTGTTTGATATTTTGATGCTGCAAACTCACTACGCAATTATTTATTTTGGTAATTTCTAAAAAAATCATACATAATGATTCACATAACATTGACTAACATTCAAATCTAGCGTGGCACAACTCGCTACATGGAGGTCGGTAGAAACGTTTGAACTAGATATCAGTAGTCTGTTTATACCACGCTCTTCAACGTCTTGTAATGTTAGTACTAGTACTCTTGCGTAAACAAATATGGCGGTGCCAGTAGTAATATATATTCTTGTACCTTGGTTAGTTGGTATTTGATAGATAAATTTGGTCACTTTTTGGTTGCAATGCAACTGGCCCCAGGAAGCAACTTACCGCCACCCTCTTAACAAGTAAGTTCTTCGTGTCTTGTGTTTCGATTGGGGAGGCGAGGTTAGAAATACCCTAGAGTAACAACGCAACGAAATACGACCTCAGACAGGGTTTTTCCTTTTTAGGCTTTGACGTGAGTGCCAATGGATTGCAGTGATCACTCAACCCGTGTGCTACTTACTTAAAACAATAAAAAAAATCATATAAATTTCATCCTCAACTATGCATTTCAATTATGCCTCATATCAGGTATTGCATAATGCTATCTCAGCGAAGCCAATGTTATCTCGGGAGCCCGTCTCGAGACAATCTCAAACACATTAAAGCTCAAGTGGCTGCATTACCCGGGGTTAATGGCCGCTCCTATTGGTAAACTTAGCCGACCGAATCCAACGTAAGCTCCTCGTTATGTCATCGTTGTAATGCTTTTGCTTTGTGTTCGTTTGTGTGTGAGTAATGTGATTTTTGCTGTGAACAGCTCTGATAGCCCAGTGGCTTAGAATTCGACCTCGAATCGAGGGGTCCGGGTTCGAATCCCAGTGGCACGCACCAATGACTTTGTAAAAAAGTTATGTGCGATTTATAAAAATTAAATATCACCTGCTGTTGCGGTGAAGGAAAACATCGTGAGGAAACCTGCATGCCTGAGAGTTCACAAAAAAAAATGTTCTCAAAGGCATGTGAAGTCCACCAACCCGCAGTAGGCCAGCGTGGTGGACTAAGGCCTACAACAACAACAATGTGATTTTACTTTCGATAAGTAGGTGTGCCTTTTTAATATATTGCATTAAATCAATTATTATTGAACTAAAGATTGCCAAGTTGTTTATTATTTTATTCATTTCTCACTAGGTATGTCCGAATTAATTCAGTAATTCAGTAATTCAATAATATCGTAGTAGGTACTATGGTTTTATTTTAAACTATAGTAGGATGGAGATCTAGGTCGGGTAGGATCATCCGTAGTAAAATTTTTCTACCTAAGTATATTAAAAATATTTTGTATTCCTATACATATTTTTTTGCTAATTTTTCGTGCTTTTTAATGTTTCCGGAGGAAGTTTGCTGTCATATTGCTGAAGTTTTTATCTAAATTTTTAGAGTGTGCAAGCTAAAGAGTAACTCTCAGGGGAACTAGATATTAATGGATAAACTTTTTCTTAAGGAGCTTTTTATGTCCAAAGCTTTGTATACGCTTTCTACGTATAAGCTTGGTAAATATTATCTTGTTTAAGGTATATGTATGTACTTCCAAAGACCTACGATATACAGTCGGCATCTATGTATAGGTATGTAGCGGAATTATTACACACATTGTAGATAATATGTATGGTTTCAGTGTATTGAGATTATCAAAGCGTGGAGTTTCCGGATCACTGAATTGAGATATCAAATAACGTTATGATGCAAAGGTCGCTAGGTTCGTAGGTTCCTCTAGATGTTTACTCTTGGATTACTTACGAATACGATACAAGACTACGCTCGGTTTTGTGTTACAGGACAAGACTATGGCCTTAAGCCTTAATTTTTAATATGAAGGAATTTTGTGAACTCTCAGGCATACAGGTTTCCTCACGATGTTTTTCTTCACCGTATCAGCAGGTAATATTAATTGTATAAAGGAAGAATCGATATTAATGAAAGCTAATTAACCGCAATGGCTCGATAAGAAGCCACTGTTTCAGAGCCATTTCAGATACCGCTCTAACGATGGATAACTTTCGAAAACTTTCCCAAGATACGGTAGATTAAACTTGAAATTAACACCTTTGATAGAATGTGACAAGCAGGCGCTACTTAAGCACTTAGGCGAAGGAGACTTCACCTTTGTTAGAGCCTGTCAAGAAATCCTCTCTGGATTTATACTTCGATACCTACCTGGTGAGATCTCTGCGAAGTTTCCCGGCAAAGTTACTTTATGACGACCTACTACACATTGATGTTCTAAATTGATCCTTGTCGTGTGTGTAGGTGTAGTGCCTGATCAGCTACTTGTTGGTTAAGGATTTTGCTCGCTCACATTCAAAACTATATGATAAAATTTGTAAATCGTAAGAATATGGCATTATTTATGCTGAACATAAAATTGTTTTAGAACTAAGGAAAGCACCTAACTAAGCGCAATTATCATCCGTCATCCAATCTTTCCACTGCCTTGAAACTTGAAAAAGACAGCGGGAAACCGTTGGATTTGAAGAGTGGAGCCGATCAGGAGAGACCCATGTCCAGTAGTAGACTACAAACGGCTGTAAGGAAGGAACGACTATTATTAATCCAGACATATCCGCAATTATAAGGTCAAGTTGTGTGCGCTACCGCATAGATGCTCGCGTCCCGTCGTGCTCCGTTTACACTGCGACACTGGCCACTAACTAGGTCACAGCTCTGCTTCGATTACTGCGTGATATAGGCATAATAATATGATACTCGTATAACCCTTGTAGCAACTTCCAATTTTCTCTACAAATTAATAATAATCCTTCACTGGTCTATTTCACCGTGCTAAGGCTTTTCTTCGTCAGTGCTGCAACATTTAATTAAACCTTATCGTTAACCTTTATAACAATGATAAAATAAGGAAACGCTTTTCAGGAAATACGTTTATTACACGGAGCCCGATTAGAAAATCAACATAAAAATACAAAGAATGATACACTATTCTGATTTATTTACCTCTACACTGACATTTACATTAGCTGGAACTAAGTTCCGGTCTGAGGGCTGTGGTATGTAACGTATGTACTGTTATGTCTCGTATACACGTACCGATATAGTTCTCATGCGCTCTCATACATAGTAATGCAACTATGACATCAGTTGCCAGTCCCTATTAAGGTTGTTTTGAGGGCCTTATTAGTGTAGAATGGGTATAGAGGATGAGTAATTTTAAATTGTCGTGTGACTTGCCCTTAAGAAAAGATATCCAAAAGAAGATATCTAAAGATATACAGACTGTTTAAGAACATTGATGGCCGCTTGATCTTTGGATATCGATAGCCTTAATGTCGATTGGTTCCTAGGGAACGTGAACTGGAAATAATAAACAAAAGGCAACTACAAAGAATATCTTATAAATCAAACAGTTAATCCGCGATTAAGTTGTAGTGATGACCGTAGCAATATTTAATTATTCATCAAAAGGTAAATTACAAAGCCGCCCTGTCAGAACACTCGGAACGTCAATTAAAACACACTTGAGGGTGAAATGTTCACAAATAGACCCGGATTAGTGCGGCTAGTTGACCCATTTGGAAATCAGGTTAGAATATTTCCGGCTGAGGTCGTACGTTTGTGAAGTGGTCCGTCTCGGAATGGTGGCTCTCTGAATATTTCAGCGGCGCTCGTCACGTGACATTGACACGTCGTTGGGGGTACTAAAGTGACGTTCCAGTTGTAGCGCGGGCTCGCTGACGTCACTGCTCGGAGAACACGTCAGGTGGTAACTGGTAACCGTTAGTTAGGTTAGTTTTTAATCAAGACTCCACGATACGGTTTTCAACCGCGACTGTCGCAGTTGCGTGCTCGCAACTTGTGTGGAATGCTAATTTATTTTACTACCCTCGAGGACTAAAGATAGTCGCCTTTAAATTTCGGCTCTAGAGCCGGGGTTTTTCATTCTAAGTTAAAGTTCAAGGGCCATATTATTATCCACAAATCATATGGATCGTATTGAGATGATTATATGACAGGTAAATCGTTTTGCGACGGTTCGGCAGCGTCGCCAATGTAAGAATTTCAATAAAATTTGTTTAGATACGTAGCCGTCGACGGCGCCATGGAGTCCCGGTGAAGTATGGCAACTCTTTTTTGGATATTATTTTTGTTTGTTTGTAATCGTCATAAAACATCTGTTTTATTTACAAAGCCTTCATTTGAACATAAATGTAACATAAGATTCGAGTGGATAAGCCACTCAATGGCACTCGGCACTCGTGCCAGGCCGGGCGTTTGCGCGAAGTTTAACCTTTTGCCGCGATTTCGGCGGTTCCGGCCGTGATAGGGCCGTGATGGGCCAAATGGGTCTGTGACGTCACGTAATTGCCACTTATACCGACGCAATTGGGCTAGTTTGGAAGCCTGGAGCTATTTGACTTAGTCGTAATCCAATGGAATGGATAAATTATTTTAGGTACTTATCTTGCCCATATTATATTACCTCAAGAAACACCTGGTCTTGGGAGCATTATGGTATCGCACGATGATTGATTGATACCAAAAATACCAGTTTCTACTTATGTATGAGTCATAGCAGTTATAAAACGCTTATAAATATGATGTTGCTTTGACATTTAGAAGGATATATTTTAATGTTTGACGATATGAACATGTGCATATCTATAAACTTTATAGCAGAGTCAAAGTTGCTATTTCGTAGACGGTTTACTTTTAATAATACCATTTCGATATCAAAAGCGTGGTTTTCTCGTTTATCAATAGACGACTCTTCGGTTTCGGCTTCGGCTTAAACTAATCGGGTTAATTGCTTTTAGATTAAAGATGGGTTTCAAAAACCGATTTGTGATTGAGGTTGATTTTGTTCGGTTATCATGATACTCCATACAATTTCTTTGAAGTAACAGATGTTGCCTGGTAACCAACCATCAAAATCTAAGGACTGATTACTGAAACTGGCCAAAATACTGTATTTCAAAATACTCATAACATGTTTTGTTTTCCTACGATGTCTTGTTACCAAGAACCCATCTATCATAATTATAATGTGATCGATTGAAAACAATTTTTCGCAGAATATAGTCATTCGCGACTTAATAATTGGCAATTTCCGAATATCGAACATCATATCGGCAGTAACGAGGTTCCGGCTGACGCCACTCATCCAAAATTGTAGCGCAATGTTTGTTGGAATACGTGAATGAAATCATCCGTGTGCATGAATATTCATTTCGTCGAATTATTCTGTGCGTCGACACAATGAGACACGTTAGTTTATCATCGTCGTATTGTGTTTCTTTGATGACATTACAATCAAATACAGTAATTCGTCGTACGCATTGTATGGACTGTTATTTCTTAGTACTGAAGTAGTATTCTCCTACTACTATTATAAATGAGAAAATTTCGGGACGATGGATGACTCTTTCACACAAAAATGACACTAGAACATACGTACAAATTAAGGATACCTAAGTACCAAGGTACAAGCAAGCACGTAACTGTTAACGATAAATAATATAATCACACGACCGGCTTATCCCGTAACGTGTAGGATAAGCGCGGAGCCCGCCTCGAAACAGCGGACTAATTAGGGTTAGGCCCGCCGGTCACTGAGCCGGTCCTTCCACACACACAGATCCTGTCTGGTACCTTGACCTATATCCGGTCTTGAACATGGATAAAATTGACATCAAAACTGCTGAAATGTACCGCAATAAATATACCGCAGTGCAGCGTTGTGTATTAGACGTAACGATAAATCCAGCTGATAGAAGAAATTTTTTTTGGTTAATTTAGCGCAGAACTACAAGTACTTAAGTGTTATAACATACTACTATTATAACCACTCGCTCTCCCTCCATTTTGAATTAGCGTGTTTTGAATGTCTTGTGTTTCGGTTGGTGAGGTGTGATTCTGAAAAACCTTATTTGAGACGAAAATTCTAGCAACACACGCACGCACTGAAGACTACTCAAGACTTTAAAATTTAAGGGCCGACGTGAGTCTATGGAAGTCTATGTAGTCTGTGACCATTGTGCAATGTTCGGTTATGAAGTCCTTTGTAAACATATATTAAATTTCACTAAAAACACTAAAGACTTGTTTCTTCCCTATTAAACAGTAACAATGCGGCTATCGCCGGCTTTATTTAGGCGTCATGCCCTCGAAAACAAACGGGTCGAGCCTGGTGCCTTGACCTATATCAAATGCGAAATGCCTCCCTGCTTTTAGTTTTCCTTTGTTAAAACATTTGCCTAAAGGCTGCGATACCTTCGCAACAATGAAGAGGTTGATCTTGGGTGAAGTGTTACGTCATCACTATAAAGTAGAGATGTTTTCGTAAATTGTTCATGAAAGATATGAGTTCCTAAGTATTTTATTTTTAATAAGTTGAGGAGAACAAAAAAAAAATTTAACAGAAATAACTTTAGTAAAAGCATATTTTTACGCTGATCGTTAAGCTAGGCCTCCACTGATGAAATACCACAGCTTTTGTGTTGTCAACACTTGCTGGAAACACAGAACTTGTCAATAATTTCAGTGGAATCGCACCTTTAGATAAATTTATAACGAACCTACACAAGTGTAATTGTATATTATTTCTTAAATGTAACCTAACCTTCTAAAATGTTTTACTTCTATGCATTTAATTTTTCCGCGTTTCTTTAGGTTCTTATTACAGTTGCGTGCTTTTACTATAAGGTAAATGGATAGATGTTGGACTACGTGTTATTTTTATACGGACCAAAATTACCTGGGGGATAATGACGACAGCAATTTAATAAACATTTACTTGCACTACCATAATTACATTTATCTTTAAAAGTCTCCTTTGTAGTTATAATTAAAATAAATTAGTCGCGATACTAACTTTATAATTTATTTAGACTGTTAGAATATAGTTTAAATTGGGTGCGGCTGGTAATGTGTCTGGTGTAATTTGGCGGTGAAAGGGTTTGAAAGGTCAAAAGTTAATGTTACTAGAGCATTGAGCGTTGTTTATTTATAATAGTGGTTTTAATAATAAGGCGTTATAATTGTTGTTGTTCTCTTTGTGTTATTTTAACACGTGACTTCTAGTTAATAAACCCCAGACATGAATAATAATTCTAAAAGACATACATCGCGTTGGGATACCGCTCCAAACGTAACAATTCAAAACATATCCAAACCATATCCGACGCCATACTATAAGTTGGAATCGTGGAAAACCCATTCCAACTTGTAACAACATTATATCGATTTCGGATCGAAGACGGATGGACGAACTTCCAATCGGGTGTCAAAGTTGAGCACTTTGGGAGGCTGCGGTCAGCACTCTCCAGTACTGCCTTATCAACGGGCCGAGCCGATCGAACTAAATACTGCTACTGTCGTAAATTAATCCGAAATCTCCCTTAAATAGTTTCATGTGAGGTCGAAACTACATTATGAAAGTAGTTTCGTAAGTGTCATGTGCAATTAATGCGTGAACAACGGTAGGTTTCAAGAACTTATCTAATGTGGATAGCTCTAATACAATTTGGTTACAAACATGTTCTTATTACTTGCTACTTCATGTTTTAACCCATTAGTGATTCACTGCAGGGTCGGGTCTGTTACAATGAGAAGGATGTTGGCCCTAGTCCACCACGCTGGCCTACTGCGGGTTGGTGGACTTCACATACCTTTGAGATTTTTTTTTATTTGTGAACTCTCGGGCATGCAGGTTTCCTCACGATGTTTTCCTTCGCCGTAACAGCAGGTGATATTTAATTTTATAAAGCGCACAACTTTTTTTACAGTCACAGCCACTGGGATTCGAACCCGGACCCCTCGATTCGGAGTCGACTACTAAGCCTATCTTTTCAAGCTATCACCACTTCAAATTTACTGCAACGTCGTAATTTTTCTAGCAGTAGAATTTTCCACACTTCCATTTCTAAAGAGTTATGTGCCGAAATAACATTCCAATTGTAACTATTTCACCTGGGGTGCCACTCCCTAACTCCGTTTCCGTCATTTACGAGCCGTCCGTAAGCTGTGCGAAACTTCGGAATGTACCCTACTCTCTAAGAACTTCGGCTGCCATCATTTCGAACGGGATCATAGACTATTGTCGTGAATGATAGATTCCAAGCCTTGTCAGCCCTAGGGAGGACAATTTTATCGTAATTATTACTGGTTTTTTATTGCAACAATATTTCCTTTATAAGCGTATAAATCTTATTCTTATAATCACAAAACAACCATATTTACTCTAAATTAGCCCTCAATTACCTATTGATTATTTTATTTTGAATTAAAAGCAATATTGAATGGATTTATTGTTATAAAACCTTTGCCTATAATATTCATAACAAACAAATTAACATTTTGACAATGCTTGAGTAAATTGACAGTTAGAAAAGTCATAGAGAATTAGGTAAACAAATAAACACGTTCCCTATCCCTACCTACGTTATAAGAAAAGTTGTATTTTAATTTATATTAGTCATAATATTAGACTCGTTCAGAACTCACATTGTTGGTATATAAGTATAACAATCATAATACGTAATAATCTTGGTGTGATGAAAAACGAATAATCCGTATAAGTATAACTTGATTACTGTTGAGTGAGTTGAAATACAACAATATCGAGGAATATATTTTTGGATGCCGCCCACTAATGCCGCTACCCAACTACAGCTAGACGCTATCGTCGAGTTTATGCAGAAGCACAGGGATTTAGCGCGAGGTCTTCTAAGGGGAGCGGACGGCCGAATCCGCGCTAGACGGCTGTGGGAGACCCCGTGTTCCTGCCTTAATTCTGTGGGAGGCTGTATATGTTTAATATATTCTGTAAAACAACAACTGAAGCGTGTTTTATTGCTTGTATTTTATTTTTAATCCGATGTGGTTAGTCCACACGAGAGCAATTTTGATGTCGTGTAATTTGACACATTCAACCGAGATATCTCATGTCAAACTCAAATTTACGGACGGGCTTATAGCCTTACGGAGTAGGTTATTGCAAAGGTTTTTGCTGTCACTTGAAAATTCATTCATTCTACGGACGAGCCCGTCAGAAATGGGCATTCGTAAGTGATACAGAGTAGGAAATGCCGAAACTTCGGCCGAAACTTCGAGTTTAGTGCTTAGAGAGTGGCCCCCCTGGCTATGGACGCCTTTTGTGTCTAATGGAGGCATCTGTCAGTGTCTTCTCGAAGGATTCCTATAGCAAATATCAGCGATAATCGATAGTATTGTGTTGCTATGAAGAGTTCTTTTGTTTCTATTCCCAATTTTTCCAAAACCACTCAACTTGTCTCTATTATTTAACACAAGATATTATGCTAAATGGTTAAATTTACATACTGTTAATTTGTCGAAATGATTATTACTTTATGTTTTTGGTTTCATATTTTTGTATTTTGGATTTGTTTGGACTATTCTAGATGCTTTTTAATTTTTTTTAAATTATGTATATTAAGAACCTTTTATATTTTGTGGTCAAGTTTCTCCTCGGCAATAGGTACCTACTAGCTTTATACGTCCTTAGGCGAATGACAATAATTTTACCGTAATATATTTCATCTTAATTCAGATATTTAAAGCACATAGTCATCAATGAAACAAACTTTTGGTACTTATAACTTTCTGTTTTATAGGCAGTAAAACTTTAATATTATGCGTGTGTGTATTGTCTTCACGACGTTAAAGTTTAAGTAACCATTAACTTCGAAAAGCCATATTCATTACCAAGAAGCTAATTGGTTTTATATCTTTGATGTGTACGCAGAAAACCAATTATGCTTTATTATTGAGAATATGAATTTTAAAGGTTTTAAAACAGTTTAAAACGTATTTACATTAGTGCTTATAGAAACTTTATTTCTTATGCGTAAAGACGCTTTTTTATCTCTCTAACAATTTCTTTCAGTCGCAAATATACAAAAGTACATATAATGAGTTTTCAGATGTTAATGTGTCATAGGTATATCCGAGACCTACACTCTCTCTCTCTCTCTCTTCAGCCGACATTGATCCACTGCTGGACATAGGCCTCTCCCAAGGCGCGCCACTGAGCCCGATCTTCGGCTCTCCTCATCCAGTTGCTTCCCGCCGCCCGACGCAGATCGTCGCGCCATCGAGCAGGAGGGCGTCCCACACTACGTTTGCCGAGCCGCGGTCTCCACTCTAACAGCCGTTTGCTCCATCGTCCGTCGGATCTACGACAGATGTGGCCAGCCCACTGCCACTTCAGCCTGCTAGCCTTTAGAGCTATGTCGGTGACTTTGGTCCTCAATCGAATTTCATCATTTCGAATTTTGTCTTTGAGGGACACACCGAGCATAGCTCTTTCCATAGCTCGCTGAGCGACTTTAAGCCTGTGGACTAGCCCCACCGTGAGTGTCCACGTCTCGGCCGCGTAGGTCATCACCGGTAGGACGCACTGATTGAAGACCTTGGTCTTCAAGCTCTGCGGTATAGGCGACGAGAAGATGTGACGAAGTTTTCCAAATGCTGCCCAGCCCAACTGAATCCTCCTGTTGACTTCGCTCTCGAAGTTGTTTTTACCCAATCGCATTATTTGCCCGAGGTAAGTGTACTCGTGAACAACTTCGAGAGGTGTGCCACCTACGATTATAGGACTCGGGGCTACATGCGCATTAAGCATTACCTTAGTTTTATCTAAGTTCATCCCGAGTCCTACCCGTTGTGAGGCTTCATTTAGGCTGGTCAGCATTTCTTGCAGCTCCTGCAGCGATTCTGTCATAATGACGATGTCGTCGGCAAAGCGTAAGTGCGAGATGCGGTCACCATCTATGTTGATGCCTCGCCCTTTCCAATCCAGTAGTTTGAAGACATCCTCCAGTGCACTGGTGAACAGTTTCGGCGATAGGACGTCGCCCTGTCTCACACCTCTGTGCAACTGGATGGGCCTTGTCTGGATGTTCTGGATTTGGACGGTCATGGTAGCTGCGCTGTAAAGGCATCTCAACACTTCGATATAGCGCCAGTCGACTTGACATCGCTGCAAGGATTCCAGAACAGCCCAGGTTTCGATAGAGTCGAAGGCTTTTTCGTAGTCCACAAACGCCATGCACAGGGGCTGATTATATTCTTCGGTCTTCTGAATAATTTGCCGCACTGTGTGGATGTGGTCTACGGTTCCATAATCTCTTCGAAACCCGGCCTGTTCGGGAGGCTGAAATTCGTCGAGTCTTCTTGCGAGTCGGTTCGTGACAACCCTCGAGAACAACTTATAGACGTGGCTCAGGAGCGAGATGGGCCGGTAATTCTTGAGTAACGTTTTGTCCCCTTTTTTGTGGAACAAAACGACTATGCTCCTGTTCCACGCCCTTGGAGTTCTCCCTGAATGTATGACGGAGTTAAAGATCTTAACGAGTTCTTGAAGAACTGGTTTGCCTCCTGCTTTTAAAAGTTCGGCAGTAACTCCGTCCTCTCCAGGGGCTTTTCCATTTTTAAGTTGCCCGAGGGCCAGCACGACCTCCTCAAGACTGACATCTGGAAGCTCGTCTGTGAAGTGGCGCGTTAACGTGGCTCTGGGATCCGTGTCCGGGGCGCTAGGCTGAGGTACTTTTGAGGCATACAATCGGGTATAGAAGCTTTCGACTTCGGAGAGTATCTCCGGCTTGGAAGAGACGGTGCTACCATTTTGTGTCTTCAACCTCGTCAGATTGCTCCTTGCGAGACGATGCGAGAATACTTTCGACCCCCGGTTTTGCTCAATCGCTCGTTTTATTTGTTCTGTATTTGAGCGCCGGAGGTCTCTGCGTATTAGCCTCTTAATAGTCTTATTTAGTATTTGGAGGTCTGACGGTGTTGGGTTTATCTGCTCGCGTCTCTTCTGCATTAGCGCTAGAGTCTCATCCGAGAGTCTAGACTTCTTACCCGTATGCCTTTTCCTGCAAAGCCTTTGCCCCTCCTCCCTGAGAATTTTTGCCACGTTTTCGAAATCCTCGTCAACATTCATTGTGGGTGTCAGGGCACTAAACCGGTTTTTCAGCTGAAGCTGGAACTTTTCAGAACCCACTACGGTTTGGATAGGAGTCGGTCGGAGCGTAGACTTCATCATACGTAGTCTTTCCAGTTTAACGTTGATATTTAGAGAGCCTCGGACAAGTCGGTGATCGCTGCCGGTATTGAACCTGTTGATCACTGAGACGTCTCTAAATATCCGCTTTTTGTCCGTTATGATGAAGTCTATCTCGTTTTTTGACATACCATCAGGGCTCCGCCAGGTCCATTTCCTTTGGGGCGTTTTCTTGAAAAAAGAGTTCATCAGGAAAAGCCCCTGGCTCTCGAGGAAATTTACCAGCATCTGCCCTCTCTGGTTTCTCCTCCCATAACCGTAGGGTCCGATCGCTGTTTCGATACCGGTTTGTGCACCCACTTTGGCATTGAAGTCCCCCATGACAACGTTGAAGTGAGCCTTTTTGGTATTTAATGCTCGCGCTATGTCCTCATACATGGCTTCTACCTCTTCATCCAAGTGTGTCGAGGTTGGCGCATATACTTGTACGACCTTCAGGTAGTACCTCTCGGTCAGCTTAAGTACAATATATGCCACCCGAGTCGACACACTGGATATTTCTTCAACGCTGCCGATGAGGGCTTTGTTGACGAGGAATCCGACACCGCCTTGGGAGAGGTAGTCACCCTCTCGATAGTAGAGGAGATGTCCGGACTTTAGGGTTATGGTATCCTCCCCCTGTCTTCGGACTTCACATAACCCCAAAATCTGCCAGTTGATCTTCTCTAACTCTACTTCGAGTTCAGCTAAGTTTTCGTCAAGCCTCAGAGTTCGTCCGTTATACGTCGCCAGGGTCAGTTGTTTTTGGTAGCCTACCGTCGCCCGGGGATTCTTCGCACCCCCTGCCTCACCGATGCCATGGCCGCTACCGTAGCCAGGCCTAGTGAGGCGACCGGGAACTGGGGGCCGTGTCTTTTTGGCGTTTATCATGGGAGGTTTTTAGCCCTAATCGCCACGCTGGGCAAATGCGGGTTGGCGATCGCAGACACAGAAGCGTTACTAACAGGGACGCTGCTGCCCGTTCCTGTTGATAGCACTTGGTTGCTCTGCGTTATTGCGATGGATATCCCGCCACCGGTCGGTCGCCAGATCCTCGTCCGTTGTACAGCAGGGTGCACCGCGTGCAGGTGAGGTTGACTTTTGGGGCATCAGATGTTATGCCCCCTTACACCCAAGTAACATGGGACGCGCTAAATATTAAATATTGTGATTAAAGTTAGGTATTATGTAAATTTTGATACTTATTTTATCAAATATTCAACAAACAATCTAGATATTTTAGGCCATTCTTGTCACATGAGCACAATATACATTTTTTATATATTTTATGCAAATAACATTGATTAATATGAACATACACTTATAATATTCAAAAATGGTATGTATAATGGAAGGTATATTCTTAGAAAATTATATCGTAAAAAATTTACTTTTTTAGGTTCATATTGTCAGATTGTAACAGTGAAAATAGCGCAAAACTGTATTACTTCATATAACCTACACTCTGTCAGTGGAATAATTTTTGAACCGCCAACGGCGCGGCGCCTTTTAACTCCTTAACATACCTACAGCAAGTATGAGTGAAATAAGATTAGTCAGCCTTTTAGGCGGCCGTGAATGTGTCATATGAAATTTATGAGGCGATCGCGATCGAACACAAGACCCATTCACGATGAAGATTAGGTAAGCACTGTTCACATCTACTAGCACAACGCAACAAACTACCATAGATTTTATAGGTACTCGTCAAACAACATAACGAAACAAAAATGAGACATACTCAACCCCGGACCGTGTCTGCACGGACACGCTTCTTTCTCGTACGGTAGATGTGAATTACAAAAAGAAATAACATTGTATGTAAAAGCATATTTTCTGCCCGATACGCCACGGGGCTGACGCGTTACTTGCTGGTTGGTCCCTGAGCCAGGCCACAGCGTCAGCTTCCGCTCCATAGGTGGGTTGAGCAGCAGCCTGTATGTAGAAAAGTAACGAGAAAAACCTACCAGGCATAGGTACCGGGTACAATTCGTATTTTGCACTTGTTAATTATTTTTATTAAACGAAGCATAATCTTTTAATGCCCTTTTTTCGGCCTATAGTACCTACTTACCTACGCCGAAAAGACTTACAAGCCCCTATCACGATAGCAATTATTCACACCACGCATTGAGATACCGATGGTGATTATTCACACCAAGATTGTATCTTTAGCGATGCGACATCGTGACGTGTGTCAAACCCAGCTCACTCGCGATTCATCAGCCGACTTTATGAATATTGAGATCGGGATGCTCGTTATGGGTTGGATTCGTAAGGGTTGGAATATTTGATAGAGTTCAAAGTTCTTGTTTTTGTACATCATTATTTTGACATTTAAACCCGTTTAAATGGGATCAAAACTACGAATTTACGATTTTATTACTACGATTTTATTACTGTGTAACTTCAGTTTGCTCACAGTAAAAATTTAAGTTTTTAAGAATAATTTATAACTTTTCTGTTTTCTAAGAGGTCTAAAAATTTATAAGTATTTGTCTGCGGTCCATTGATATCTAAAATTGAACTTACAAAAGCTACTCGTTTTCCTGGAAAATTATTTCTTAAAATAAATAAATATACGCATTTTAAGTTATTACAAGCAAATATGTTGACAAGAAATAACAGTTGAGTATTTAAATATATTTAAATATAAGCAGTATTATTCGAAGTTAATATGAAGTTATTTCGAGTCGAGAAGTATTTGAAGTTTTTTCTTCGTAAGTCCAACTTGCCGACTAAGTATTGCTAATTAGCTGCAGAACTGGCTCGGTATTTAAATATTCACTCATTTCTCATTACAAAGTTTTCCGCGATTGAAACTTAAGTCTGCTTGCTAATTTTAAAAAATCTAGCATCTGCGCAACAGAAAGAGATCTTTTACCAAAGAATCAACTTGAAATAGTTGTATCTACTAAGTATTTATTCAACTTGAGGCACTTACCTACCGACCGACCTACACGACGAAATGTAAACACAGGGCGCTTTAGGCCGTGTTCTAATTGGCAGACATAACCGACCGACACACTGACACGACAAAATTTAAACACAGGGCTCTGTTTGAAGTGTCAAAATTCAAAAACGCACTAACATGCGTACGAGAATGCAATGATGTTGTCGTAACTCGTACGAGCAACTTTAGGACACACTGTACCACACACCTTATATAACGCATATACAGGGTGTCCCGTAATCAGTCGACCAACGGAAAACTGGTAATAGGGGGGGGGACTATTTTCTATCAAAATCATAACTTTCTATCAAATTCTATCTAATCAAATCATTTTATCGGGCAATAAATTTTAGTGATTTTGATAGATAATGGATAGATATTACCAGTTTTGCGTTGGTCCACTGATAACGGGACACCTGTATATAGGCCTCTGTCTAAAATTTTACAAGTTGGTGATCTTTGTAATACATTCATGAGTGTTTGCAGTTTTCTCATGTAGCTGTATAGCGTGTGTGACATTATATGTGTGATAGTGATATTAATCGAACGGAATGTTGTCAAATAGCATTAATTCCTTAGTCTTTCCCACACTCGTGTTTCTTCGACGCGATATTTATATTTCGTTGGCTATTTACAAACATTATGTTTGTGTCGGTCTCTACAGTCTCGTGATCGCGATTGCGGGTGCGATTCGCACCAATGTGCAAATCGTATTTCGGAAATGTTTGTGTATGAATCAGACAGACGACACGATGTTTTTATGAGTCAATGTGAATCAACAACAGATTGCACTCTCTACAAACTAATGCGTTTTATGTTATTTCTGCAACATTTAAACATGTTTCAATATAATATTATATTTACGTAGCTTTCTTGTGTAAATAATAGGATAATTGTAATATTTTATATACTACGTATAGAATAAGGCGTTAATTACCAGCAGGTGTTATAGGTACCCGATAACTATGTAAGATATTTGGTATTATTAACAATTATATTAGAACTCCATTAGCAAAATTAGTCCATTAGTTTTACACGTGTCCATAAAAGTGATAAATAAAACAACAAAGGATCCTATAAAATCTATAAATAAAAGGTGTCGAATGTCCGTCCGTAAACATGTTGCATCGTACAAGACCGCAGTCGCAACTCGCAAGGTCGTCGGTCGAGCGTCGCGCTTCCGTAACGCGACACCGCGCTACGTCCGACTCGGTCTTTATTATCCACTAATGTGTTCCACTACACTTTAGTGGATTTTCTCTTGTCCTATTATAATTTTGTAGACAATCTTGAAACAAATTTTTATTGAAAAAGATAATTGCTTTAATAAATTAATTATAGTTATTAGAAATTTTTTCAGCATTTTGCTTTTAAATCTGTATAAGTAAAAATTAACTACATTTCTGCCCGCGACTTTAGTAGTTAGTCCAGGAGACAAAAAACAAAAATCGAGAACTATGTCACCTAGCGAAGTAAAGATGTGAATGATGAGTTTAAATTTCTGTTTCCGATCTGGGTGTGTGACTGTGTGTGTCTGTCTTGTGTATTATATTTTATTGATTTCATCGACTGATTACGTCGCTCTTTATCCGCGAATGAGCAAAGCAAGAGGAAAAAATATCTTGTCGGATGCTTTATACTTAAAATTATACCTACATATAGATATTTTAATGGCACGATAAAAATACTTTAATAAAAGTATTGCCGACACATTTTCTCATTTCTCAGGCGAAAACATTTATAGCTTGACAGTGCATTTCTTCAAACCACAATAAAACTAGTGAGTAATGTGTTATGGCTTTAAAACCAATAGTTTCTTAGTTTATTATGACTCACGTTCATATTACAGGTCACGTTTATAACCGTGAACGCAAGTTATTTCAATATATTTCAACACCACACAAGCAATATTGGTTTCTATGTGAACGGTCTTAAGGCTTTTGTCGAAACGGGAAAATTTTATCGACATCTATTGCTCCAGGAACCAATGTCACCTTAATTTTACCTTTGAAACAATGGCGTAATTCCTTACAATAAAAGTCGAACCGTAACAATGAAACCAGAAACATGACGAGGAAACACATTCGCCGCGTGGATTTAAAAATTTGGATTTTATGGAACAGCTATTACCTAGCTGTCCCGGCACACTTCGTTCTGCCAAATATAGGAAAATGATATTGTTGTTTTACTATGTTCCTTTCATTATTTTCAGATTTTCTCGCTATTCTCCAAATATTTCTATTCTTTGCTCGCTTTTGAACATTTCCAAACTAAAATTACCCAATTTCGTCTAGCCGTTCTCGAATTTTGGCGTGACTTACTAACTAACTAAAATAACAGCGATTCATTTTTTGTTATATAGAACAATATTAATCAAAATTATACACTATGAACCAGATTTTATTCAAATTTTTGCGTGAAAGAGTAATTAAGAGCTATTCATCCGTCTTCACAAACATTCGCATTAGACAAAAGTTCCAAAAATTCTGTACAAAGACTAGCTCTAGATGACCGGTGACGAAAAGTCTTTTGAAATCCAGGAAACAAATATTCATTGAGTTGCAATTATTTATTAAAACTAACTAAGGGGACAAAGCGTAATATCAAGGCCACACAAAAATAATATGAAATATAACTTTACACCCATTGGACATTTGTTATCTTCAGTGCGATCGGAATCCAACTTCGGTTTCCACTCACGCAATCGCAATTTCTCGTGATAAATGGCGAGGGTTTGTCAAGTATGACGTGAGAAAATTAAGATCGATCAATAGGAGCGATAAAAAATTGCCAATAGGTGCTGTTTTCGTGTGAGGGTGTGGTAATAACAAGGAAGCTTCTGATCGTATCGACGAACGGAACCGTTGCGTCACACACGTGAATGTGTGCACTCTTTGTTCCTCGTAACACTTTACCAGGGCTTCTCAATCTTATCGTTTCCAAAAAATTTATAAAACAGACTGTAGATAGGCCATTTTAATTACCTTTTAAAATTTAAAAACATCAAAGAGCTGTTGGCAAGAACAACAACTACAAGAACTAATAAAAGCACGTAAAAAAAACTCTTCTACTCAATTTTAATTCATAATCAAATCATCACACGAAGGAATCAGCTGAGCCGCCGCCATTAGGTACGTAGATTTTTACCCAGTCATTCGCGTACTCCACTTTGAATATTTCTGCACTTAAACTATACATATATACGAGGTGGCCTTATCGGCCGAGCGCGTGCCCCTGCTCTAATCCCACCGTAATCCAACCCGGAAAGTGGCCGATCACCATTGTTTCTCCAAGATGTTTACAGTGCCGGAATTATCGCTCGTGTGAAGCCGTGCCGTTGCCACTTACTATTTCAACAACACGGTCCGGTATCTGCGGCGCATTCCGCGGGGAGCGGTCAGCCGGGCTCATCTTTCCGAGTGCTCGTAAGTCGTAACTCGCGCCTAATTAACGGTACGCGGTTTGGGGCGGGCGGGTACGGGAACGCGTGTCGTAACTGTTGAGGGCTAATTCACGTGAATTGTGCGGGATGTTCGTAACTGGGGCGAAGCGAACGCCGACTTAATAGGCTAGTTTACCTGTTTCAAAATAATAATCAAAATATTTATTAAGTGCAATTTTAAAATAAAATGAAAGTATTATTGATTTTTACGCATCGAATAAATACAAGGAATATTTTTACGGACTTTGGAATGAATTGCAAGTTGTTTAAAAAAGTGTTAACTAACCTATTATAGGCATCCGCGCCGGGGCACCGGATCGTCGCCTTACTCTGCTTTGTCTTCATAATAAATACGAAGTGCTCCAGGAAATCGCTACGCCGCCGACAGCTGCATGTGAGCGAGTGTTCAAGACAAAAGATAAGCCGCGCAATTCGCCCCCGATTGTGTTCCCCAAATTCGGAGGAGTGCTGAATTCGTACAAATTACGACGTTTTACCGTCAACGGCTGCTGTGGAGCGTGTCGCGTAGGTTGTCTTAATTAATTACAAGGCCTTTGTAATAAAGGGTTTTTATATCTTCCAGTATGCATGGGGGAAGTTGCATGAAAGAGCTTGTTTCAAACAGTCAACACAAAGCACAAAACAGTTTCCAAAACAGCAGATCTTCACCTAGCTTTTGTATAGAGACCGGTGCACCACAGTGAGACATGGAAGCATCAAGCCTCATAAATAATTCAATCAATATTATAGGTGCGGAAACTACATTCTTTTGCGCATCTCATTATATTTGACACGATTGTGAGCGTGTAAAACGAACCCTACGTACCTACCCATTCAAAAGTCTGTTCTCGAAAGAGCGGTCTCCGGTCGAACAGGTGCAAAGCGAAATGTATTCAGACAAAAAGCCGGGACGAGTTCGCAGGTAGTCAGTGCGCCATATGGCCCGCTGTTCTGTGCATTCGGTGCACGGGACCGCCGTCGCATAATAAACGAGTGGTAAGGTGCAGTTGATTCGCTACCAAACAATACTTCGGTGTTTGGTTTTTGTTTTGGTGAATTGCTGCTTGAATTAAATGTGACAAATTGACTCTATGTTTTATCGGTGCGTCTTAGCCTCTTATTACATTATTTATATTGTAAAGTTGGTTTGCGCTTTTCGGTGCAGGGACCGGCGTCGCATGCTATAGTAAATGAGTGGTGTGGTGCACTTGGTTCACTACCAATCTATTCTTTGGAGTTCGGTTTTTGTTTTTGTGAATTGCTGCTTTATTTAACGTGACTTGAAGTTTACCGGTGCGTCTTATTATATTGTAAATTTGACTTAATTGCGAAATTGATATTTTCTTTTTTAATCTTAACTTTTTAAATCATTGTATTATAAGTACTGAGAAATTCTAAAAAATAATACGTCATTAGTACGTGATCTTCATCGTCACTACTTGCACATGTAGAGCCAAGGTCTGAGACTTTGTATTGTATGTCATAGACACAACGTCTTGAGCTCGGCGGCTATCCATTGTTCATTGTTATCCTAAAATCCTAATGCATTACCTGCGAGTACGAGCCGAAATAAATCTTTTAAGTATCAGATATTTATTAAGGGTAATAATTAAAGCAAAAAACACAATAAGTACCAATATTCTTTTGCCACAATCATATCAAAAGCTAGGAGGAGATTTAAATGTAGGTACATAGCAATTGCTCATGATTTGCGCATAATCTGCTCAAAGATGCATCTGCAGACGTCATCTGCGGATGCGTCCGACGACGTGTAGAGGGGTGATTTTGTGCATCTGTGGTAGGTATTTAGGTAACGTCAGCAGACGCGTCCGCCTCGAATCCGTTTGTTGTCGGTTTTTGTAGCACGGATCAAAGGGTTTCGGCGCGAACGTCCGGCGTCTGTCCACACGTCTGCCGGCGCATCATTTTGATAGGAGTTGCGATTGCGAGTGCACGCGTGCATTTTGATCGAAATGACAAACAATATGAGCACCGAGGAAACTAGACGTCCTTAACGTCCTTAACACTCTTGAGCTTACATACGACTAAATCTACACGTTGACCCTACTTACTGACCTCTATCAAATTCGCGAAACTAAATTACACAGTACACATATTAACAAAAGCGGATAGCAACTATTATCCTAACAAACTACACACATTGATAACGATTGAGGCAGCTAATCCGATAAGACTATGCATATTTGAGATTACCGTATCGAACTACGCCGCACTGAGGTAATTGTTGCGAATACTTAATGAGCTAAGGAAATGTTTAAAAGAAGGTAATAAATGTTTGTTAATCAATAAGATCTGGGTGTTTATAAGAACATGCACCAATCAAATCCAATCCCCTCACTGAAAACCGCATCTAAATCGGAGTAGTAGTTAAATGAACCCATTGGTTTGTACACACAAACATACTCTCGCCCCAAACGCATATACCGTCTACGTTCCTAAAAAATAGGTACCTATAAAATTATATTATTACGTTTGTTCAAATCAAAATGGCTAATTTCTGTCAGTCTTGTTTATTAATGAAATTTCCTTAGGTACTAAGATGATTTGATACAATGGGATTGACCAGTGAATCGGGTTTAGCTTTAAGCGAAGATATGATATAAGCCTTTCATCTTTGTAACTTTGTAACAAGCCTTCCGGATACGTAAGACAAAAGACAAATTATACGACATTAATAGTAACTGATGAATTTCGTTAATTAAAAATCCGCGGAAACTCAACAACCGTCACGGCGTTCGACGTCCAACGGCGTTCGACGACGCAATCCAAACAAATCGAAAAGCAATTAATCAAACAAAAAGGATACGTCAACACGTACCACTGTGCGAATGAACCCTCGGTACATCATTACGCGTAAAATTCGGGACGTAAAAGTTGACAAATGAATCCAATTGACATGCGCGCAACCCACTTTCGTTTTGACAGGCTAATTAATTGAATTTCTCGCGCATACGTGGCATGGCGCCGCTGGAAGAAAGGAAATAATCTGACGGATTATTCGGTCGGTGGTTGTAATCCCGAAATTCAGATCATTATTTCGAGGGCTCCACCTTTTTTATCTATTCCGTGGTTCCACCCGTGTGCCACGTTCAGTACAGGCGCGTCCTAAAAAATCCTCGGCAACTAATGACGTCGATTGTCACCTGAAAGTATATTGGAATCGTAGAACTTGAACCTCAAACATAAAAATTTTGATGCACCATGCTCCAGGTTGTCTCTTCGTTAATCACTTCGGTGCAAGCATATCTTAGGTTTAAACTCTGTATGCTACAGGTGGGTGTGATTGGAAAAGAGAAAATTTTCTATTTATAATCAAACCCACCAGGCAATCCATTAGGCAAGCAAGCAGTTAGTTCATTATTTCAATTGAAACCTTATTATTATGGCCGGCTGAAAGCCTTAAGTTTCCAAGTGGGTTAACGAAATTCCACCGGCGACTTCATAGGACTCCAGTGTCGCGACGACTAAATTTCAAGTCAATTAAACGCTCGTATAAATTGGACAACAATTCGTCAACAATTTGCATGTTACACCAGCGAGTAATGTGCAAATTGTTGACGAATTGTTGGCCAAACTGAAGCGAGACTGAGCGGCGAACTGCCGCGGCGGGACTCGAGTTTAATCTTCGTCTGGATCTTAAGACTGAATGTGAGTTTGTGCTAGTAGCTTAGAATCAAATGTGCAAATTGTAATTAGTGTGTCTGAACTGTCGAAACTTTGTAAGACTACAGAAGCATTTTTTATATAAGTGACCCACTGCAGGGTCAGGTCTCCTTGCGCAACGAGACGAATATTATATTGGACTTAGTCCACCACGCTAGCCTGTAGCGTGGTGGTGGACTTCATATATTATGTCCTTGAGAACATTATGAGGAGTTGCATACCGGTTTCCTTACTATGTTTTCTTTCCGTTACAGCTGGTGGCATTTATTTTGTAAAACGCACATACTTACCTTAGAAAAGTCGTAAGTTATACTACATTTAACTATATTATCGGGTAACTTAAGACAAGTTAGTGCACATACAAAAATTATCTCAGACTGGTCGTATTTTAAGCTACGTTCAAATAAGTTATTTTTATTAAGTCCCTTGCTTATCTTTCCATCGTACTCGTAATTTATCTCAACGCGGGGATTAAGGACAATGAAGCTGTACTCTCGACTGGGCGGTCGTGCGGCTGAGGGCCTCTTGACTCCTACTTCTAACAGACCTTTATCAAACGTTGGGTAATTGTTGGGCGGCGCTGATAGCTGATAGCTCAGTGGTCAAGAAGGTGGTTTACTGGAAAACAGTTTAAACGGTTTTGTGAGAGATCAAGAAATGGTAAAACTAGATTTTACAGCGTTGATGTTGTTCGGTCATTCCAGTTACAGAAAAGCGCATGGAGAGATTTAGAAATAACATTATCAATAAAATGCCGTTACTGTCAAACGCTAGTGTAAACATTCAATACGGCTCATTGTGTAATCATATTAATAAATCCTATAACACTGTCTTCACACCAAAAACTATCTCTCCGAAGCATTGTAAATCTTTCAGTGATTGGGCGACACCGGGAATACACAGAAGTAGGCTTAACCTATATGATCTTTATCACGAGATGTCGTATAATCGTAGTAAGCCCTTCTTAAATCATGTTAGAAATTATTCCAAAATATTTAAAAGAGTTTGCTTAGCAGCTAAGTCTCTGTATATTCGGAATAAAATTAACTCGAGCAGTAACAAAATAAAAGCGACATGGAATATCATCAATAACGAGACTGGAAGAGCTAAGACCCACAGTTGTGAATACAAACTTATTATTAACGATGTCTCTGTGGAGTCAGATGAACATGTTGCGTCAGCCTTTGAAAAATACTTCAGCAACATTCCAGTCTCCGTTACTAAGTCGCTTTGCTCGTCTCCCGACGTAGCCGAATCATTGCTGAAACAAAATGTAAGCGAATGCAAGAGTACTTTTACTTTTCGACCCATAGACGACATTGATATTGTAAAAATATTTAAGACAATAGAAGTTAAGAACACTGCCGATCTTTGGGGAATTTCTGTAAAATTATTTAAATCCATCATTGATGTAATGGCACCCCATCTAGCTATAATATTTAATAATTGTATTGAGAGTGGTGAGTTTCCTGATCTAATGAAACAAAGTAAGGTTATACCTTTATTTAAGTCTGGCAGCACTACTGACCCCACCAATTTTAGACCAATATCAGTGCTTCCAACTTGTAGCAAAATATTTGAGAAAATTATTTTAAATCAACTCCTAACATATTTCAACAATAATAAGCTTTTACACAATAAACAGTTTGGATTTACTCGGGGTCGCTCTACGACTGATGCAGGTGTGGAGCTTTTCAAGAATATTATTGATGCTTGGGAGGATTCACACGACGCTTTAGGTGTGTTTTGTGATCTATCCAAAGCTTTTGATTGTGTCCATCACGAAACCTTAATCAGGAAACTTAGTCACTATGGCATTCACGATAACGCCCTCAGGCTTCTGATCTCGTATCTAAATGATAGGACTCAGAGGGTTGAGGTAAATGGTAAACGTTCGTCTGGGTCAATTGTCAAAATGGGTGTTCCTCAGGGCTCGATTCTCGGCCCATTCCTTTTTTTAATCTATATTAACGATCTACCTCACCTGGTAGAGAAAAGACATGAGATAGTATTGTTTGCAGATGACACTTCCTTAATTTTTAAAGTTACCAGATCAGAAAATAGTTATGACGATGTGAACAATGCTCTCTCTACTGTTGTTCATTGGTTTAATGCTAATAACTTATTATTGAATAGTAAAAAGACTAATTGTATTAACTTTTCGCCACCTAATGTAAAGCATGTTGATACTAAACCAATACTTAATGGTCAAGAGCTGAATTTTGTGGACACGGCTTGTTTTCTTGGAATCACTGTTGATTCGAAATTACAATGGGGACCCCATATTTGTAAGTTGGCGAATAGACTTAGCTCTGCGGTCTTTGCAGTTAGGAAAATAAGATCTCTTACCGATGTAAACACTGCTAGATTGGTTTACTTTAGTTACTTCCACAGTATTATGTCTTACGGCATCTTACTGTGGGGCAATGCAGCAAATATACAAACTGTCTTTGTACTGCAGAAGAGGGCTATTCGCGCAATATATAGACTTGGGAATAGAGAATCTCTTAGAGACAAATTCAAAGAAATAAATATACTTACTCTTGCATCGCAATATATTTATGAAAACATTATGTATGTTTATAAAAATAAGAGCAAGTTTATAACATTTAAGGACTTACACAAAACTAATTGTATTGTAACCAGGAATGTCCACAAACTTGTGTTTCCAAAATGTCGGCTTCATAAAAAAAGCCGGTCATTTATGGGAATGTCCGTGAGAATATATAATAAAATTCCAATAGAAATTCAATCCCTGCCTTTTCACAAATTTAAACAAACTATCAAATCAGTCCTGTGCCGAAAGGCCTATTATGAAACTAAGGACTATTTAGAAGATAAGAAAGCGTGGGATTGAATAACTTCACTATAGGCTATTTCTATACACGATGTAACATTATTTATTTGTGAGCGGATGGCAATGGGGCGATATTGACACACACGATAGCTGTCACGTGTGTTCCTTTATTGGACCTAGCCATACTGCATTATAGACTAAGTTTTATTTACTTTTAAAAGAGTGCTGGGAGTTTTTTTTCGCCCGCTTTTTTCTCCCAGTCTACGTTTTGCCTGAGGGGCGATCAAAGCGGATGAATGTAGAATGTATAATTTATCTGTATGACTTTCATTAAGTGTGCACAAATTGTACCTAATAATGAATAAAAGCTTTTGAGTTTGAGTTTGAGTTTGAGTAGTTTTGGGATTTGAATGAAAGTTGGTACATTCTTACAATCCCTGATATGAATCTTGATTATTTCGCGAAAATTAAAACACTCTATTAAACAGCGATACGCTCAGAACCGACTGAAGGGATTTGGGACAATCTTTGTATAAGTGGGGAGCGATGGAATATTGACGCAATTTATTTATTTATATTAACATTCTAGAGAGGGGCGAAGCGGAGTGTAAGGAGTGGAGAACGCGTCAGCTTAAAAATGATGAGACATAAATGATATAGAGACTGTTTAGTTGGCAAAATATTCTTTATAATTGCTTCGACAAATGTTACCTGGCAACCAAACGTTACTAAGGTATTCCATATCCGACGATTGATCATTGAAACCAGCCATAAGTCGGTAAGGGTCAGGTAGTTTTAGATATTATAGCACTACTACTGTACCAACAATGTTTTTCGTTTGTTGCAGCAACAAAAGACGAGTCGGAGGGCGAGAGCGAGTGCCGCGGGCGGCAGAACGGCGGCGGCGGCGGGCGCGGCAAGCTGCCCTACAACGGCTACTCGGAGGAGTGCCTCGACCGGCTCGAGCCCAACGGCAACATCCCCCACGACAAGGACTCGCATTATGGTGAGTGCGCTGACATACTGAAATTCATTAATCACTAACTTTATTAATATTCTGTCGGTTATGGACAACGGATACGAGTATGTACAATCGACAAAATGATATCTTGACCCATGAAATCAATTCCTCCTCTTCTCAAGCATCCGTGTTGCACTTAGGATGTTTTTGATATTAAAATCATTTTTATGTCAAAAAGTCGAATGCCAATCAGATTTTGTCATATATCAAGGAGTGAAAATTGTAGTTATTACCTAGTAGTAGACCATAGAAAAAAGAATGAAGTAGAAAGGCAATAATAACATTGGTTCTTAATACACTACGGCTAGTAGTGGCGTTTACGCTCCAAACTCATTCTATCACTCTCACTCACAGTCGCGATGAGAGTGATAGAATTGAGCTCAGTTGAACTTTACATAATTATAGCCATACTATTTCTTATTTCAATGCTAATGTCAACTGTCAAGATTATAAAACAATAACAAGGTTGTTTCCAAGGGAACGAATATTTACGCGAATTTCGATCTAATTGATTTTGAATGATTGTAGCAAAATAAGTTTCCAGTGGGTCAAGGCATCATTTTGTCGATTGTACATAGCCAAATAGACGCCTCATACTCGGCGAACGATACAACACATTACACTTAAAAGTCTCATTCACAGGATCACGAGCGCGAAATCTATTCTGGTACCGGCCACTTCCTTGACCCGTGTACATCTTCGATCGGAACTGATTCGAATATGCCAGGAACATGGCTGTTATTAAATTTGTTTAGAATTCATCTTACAGTGGTCACTAGTTCCATAACCATACCGTCTGAAGCAAGATGGTATGGTTCAGAGCAATTAATAGATAATTAGATGTCAATAGATATATTGGCAACTGAACTATAAGCCTACGTGACGATATGTTTTTGAAACCCATCATTAAAAGCTTTGTTGTGATTGATTGTCCAGTTGCCATGGAAATGTGTAACTAACTGTGTATTCAAGTAAAAATCGTTAAAAATCCGTGTGCCATTACAGCGACAGAAATCTAAAGTCTATAATTAATTCAAAGCACAAAAATGAACGAGTGCATAAAAATTCAAAGCTCCAACCGCCTATTAGTCGGCAGCCAGTTGAAGTGTACATTCGTACGTGCAATTATAGTAGTGCGGTAGTTGCGGAGCTCCATTCACGTCGGGCAGTTACGAGTACGGAATACACCCCTGAATCCCACGGGCATTTTGCTCGACGTGTCGCCGGCAATAATGAGTTGTAATTCGCTTTTAGATTAATTTTATGTGATTTCAGGCACCCTCTTTCATCCAGAAAGTCCAATAGTATTTATTTTTGCTTTGAGCCGACGTTGGTTTACTGCTGGAAATAGGCGGAGGCCTTTTGGGAGAACCCATACGCACCCCTGATACCGGTATCGGACTCTCGAACAGGGCCCTGATTCTGTATGACGCAAAAGATTGCGTGCCGATATCGTGTGACATCAAATCGTACGTCATTTCATGAACTCGGCACGACAAGGAACCTTAATGTCTATTCTATAAGGCACACAATATATTGCCACGATATTTGACTTTTAAGCCTTTTTTGACTTTTTATCACGGATAAGACACGACATTGCCGCGATACGAGTGTGATGATCATACAGAATCCGGCCCCAGGTGCTGTCTGTCCGGCACATATCACGTCTTTTTCGGTAGCAGCATTTGGCTGTGGAAAGCTCAAATGGTCGTTTACACAGAAGATAACCTAGATCATAAAAAACAGATATTTTGCTTAAAAATATTTTTGCGTGACCCGATGGTGTATCTGAAATTTGGGAAAAAATAAAAATAAAAATCATCGTGGTTTATCCACGGTGGCCGGATTGTCAGGCAAAATTTTGACAGAGGACTCCGTCAGTCCGTCGATACCCATAACACCATGTCAATGATACTAAGATGAGGATATTCCTTAAACATTACGTTACTTTTTAAACTAATAAATTGTTAATTATTCTCTGTAACTTTCATTTGGACAACTAACTGTTCGACATTTGCAGAAAACATTTCCAACGACACTACAAATAGTAAACTCGTGGTCGTATTATAAAGCCAAAGGCATTACATCAAATGGGATCGTAGTCGGCAGTATGCAATATAAACCAATGCAAGGGAAACCCTGCTTTCACTGCAGGATTTACTTTTACTGCTCGCTGGAAATGCATTTAAGCTTGATGGAAAAATATCGATATATCGATATACCGGATATATTTTAAATCGTTACATCGATACAAAATATCCAATATCGAAAATTGTATCAAATACGACATTATTTTTCTTTTATGTTACATAAGTAGCCACCAAACCAAAACCATAAGATTTAGAAGTCCGTTACTTTTTCGTAACTCGTAAATTGATTTGAAGGTACTTTGTGTTGTTTTGTACTAGCGGTTTTATACAAATTATTTAAATATATAAAAAAATCAATAAAAACTGTTATATGTACGATGATTTTCATATTAAACGACTCATGAGATGCCTGATCTACCTAACATAAAAAATTAATTGATATCTATAAAAGTGCGTTTGAAATTATGGATTATTTTGAACCAGCTATTTTTCTGAAAATCTTACTAAATTTTACTTCTCTATATTTTTTCCTCGATATATCGACGTCGATATTGATATTTTTTTTATAAATATCGATGAATCGATACATCGATGTTTTATTTCGTTTTCAACATCCCTAAATGCATTGTGACTTGGAGTGGCGCTATTCTAGGCCGTGTGGTTGCCGGCCTAGAATAGCGCCACTCCAAGTCAACCCGTGGAGATCGTAAGAGGCGATCGGAGGGATAATACTACCAGGGAGTGGGCAGCAGCGTCTCCCTGAGTACTAAACACCTACTGCGGTCACCAACACGCACTTGCCAAGCGCGGTGACTACGGCATCAACCCCCGCATGACAAGCACAACACAGCCACGGCCCCCAGTCCCCGGCGGCTCCGCTATTCCTGGCTCTGGCAGCGGCCACGGTAACGGCGGGGCAGGGGGTGCTAAGAATCTCCGGCAGAGATCGCGCTGCCACAAACGACGACTTCTGCACCTGGCAACATATAACACCAGGACACTGAGGACCGACGACAAGATCCGTGAGCTGGAAGACGAGATAGACAAGTTAAACTGGAGTGTCGTGGGATTATCCGAAGTCCGAAGACAGGGGGAGGACACGATAATTCTAAACTCCGGTAACTTGTTCTATCACCGGGAGGGCGAACATCTGTCCCAAGGTGGTGTCGGGTTTCTCGTCCACAAGTCCCTCGTCAACAACGTGACGGAAGTCGGGAGTGTGTCGGCAAGGGTAGCGTACCTTATACTCAGAATATCCAAGCGGTATTCGCTGAAGGTCATACAGGTTTACGCACCGACCTCGGCACACCCCGACGATGAGGTTGAAGTTATGTATGAGGACGTAAGTAGGGCCATACGTAACTTCAAGACCCATTTCACGGTGGTGATGGGGGACTTCAACGCAAGACTAGGTGCGCGAGACGGCGACGAGCTAAAGGTGGGGCCCTTTGGTATCGGGCAAC
Organism: Erynnis tages; assembly: GCA_905147235.1. NCBI lineage: Eukaryota > Metazoa > Arthropoda > Insecta > Lepidoptera > Hesperiidae > Erynnis > Erynnis tages. Next base: position 2,192,399 of record LR990081.1, read on the forward strand.
GGAACCACCGGGGCCACTTGCTGGCTAACTTCTTGGAGAAGGAGGACTTCTATATGATGAACTCCTTCTTCAAGAAGAAGCCACAGCGCAAGTGGACTTGGATCAGTCCCAATGGTTCCGTTAAGAGTGAGATAGACTTCATCATGGCAGACAAGCCGCACATATTCAATGATGTCTCTGTGATCAGCCGGTTTAAAACCGGAAGCGATCACCGGATGGTCAGAGGCACATTGAATATCAATGTCAAGCTGGAACGGTCACGCCTGATGAGGTCTACGCTCCGACCAACACCTGCCCAGATCCAGGACTCCGAGGCCTTTCAGCTGGAACTCCGCAATCGTTTCGCGTGCCTGGAAATATGCAGTTCAGTGGACGAGTACAACACCAGGATGGTAGACACTGTCCACGAGGTTGGGTCTAAGTATTTCAAGGCCCCCTCCGGTGGTAAACCTCAAGTTCTCTCAGAACATACTCTCGGTCTTATGAGGGAAAGGCGGGAACTATGTGTGCAGTCTCCAACCTCAATGTCGAAATACCGACTGCTCAACAAACAGATCTCTCGGAGTAGGCGACGCGATTTGCGTGTTTATAACACCAAACGCGTAAAAAACACGATCGAGCGGAACCAAGGCTCGAAAGTGTTCGCAAGAGATCTGGAGGTTGGGCAAAGTCAGTTGACGAGGTTGAAGACCGAAACCGGCACCATAGTTACGTCTAAGCCCGAAGTTCTGAGAGAAATTGAGAGATACTACGGACAGCTGTATACCTCCTCAAGAGCTCCCGTTCCCAAGGCGGCGAACGACAAGCGAGCTAAATTAACCCGGCACTATACCGAAGATATCCCGGACGTCAGTCTGTACGAAATTAGGGGGGCACTCAAACAGCTTAAAAATAACAAAGCTCCGGGGGATGACGGAGTTACAACGGAGCTGCTTAGAGCGGGCGGCAAACCCGTCCTAGTCGCGCTCCAGCAATTGTTTAATTCCGTCATCAGCACTGGAAGTACCCCGGAGGCGTGGAGCAGAAGCGTGGTGGTACTGTTCTTCAAGAAGGGGGATAAAACCCAACTGAAGAACTACAGGCCCATCGCGCTTCTGAGCCACGTCTATAAGCTGTTTTCGAGGGTCCTCACTAATCGTCTAGCGCGCAGACTCGACGACTTCCAGCCTCCCGAACAAGCCGGTTTCCGAAAAGGCTATAGTACCATAGACCACATACATACGCTTCGGCAGGTTATACAAAAGACCGAGGAGTATAACCTGCCGCTATGCGTAGCGTATGTGGACTATGAGAAGGCCTTCGATTCTATCGAGACCTGGGCGGTGCTTGAGTCTCTTCAGCGATGCCAGATCGACTATCGGTACATCGAGGCGTTGAAGTGTGTATACAATGCCGCAACCATGAAAGTCCGAGTACACGACAACAGTACGAACCCCATCCACGTGCAGAGCGGCGTACGACAGGGGGATGTCATCTCCCCAAAACTTTTCACCGCTGCACTGGAAGATGTGTTCAAGCTGATGGAGTGGAAAGGACGTGGTATTAACATCAACGGCGAACACCTCTCACACCTCCGATTTGCCGATGACATAGTGATCCTGGCGGAGTCGCTGGAGGAACTCAGCATTATGCTCAGCGACCTCAATAGTGCCTCACAACGGGTGGGTCTTAAGATGAACATGGACAAGACGAAAATCATGTCTAATGTCCATGTCACACCCGTACCGGTGGTTGTTGACGGCACTGCTCTCGAAGTTGTAGACGAATACGTTTACCTAGGACAAACGATCCGAATGGGTAAGTCCAACTTCGAGAGAGAGGTCACTCGAAGAATCCAACTCGGCTGGGCAGCGTTCGGGAATCTACGACACGTCTTGACGTCCGATATACCTCAGTGCCTGAAGTCGAAAGTTTTCGAGCAATGTGTGTTGCCAGTGATGACCTACGGTGCCGAGACGTGGTCCTTTACTGTGAGCCTAATGCACAAGCTCAGAGTCGCTCAGAGGGCAATGGAGAGAGCTATGCTTGGTATTTCTCTACGAGATAGAATCAGAAATGATGAAATCCGTGGAAGAACGAAGGTAACCGACATAGCTCTCAAAATTTGCAAATTAAAGTGGCAATGGGCTGGCCACATCGTTCGCAGGACTGACAACCGATGGGGAAAAAAGGTCCTCGAATGGCGACCACGTTTAGGCAAAAGGAGTACAGGCCGCCCTCCGACCAGGTGGACTGATGACCTGAAGAAGACAGCGGGAAACCGTTGGATTCAGAGGGCCCAGGACCGGGCGGAGTGGCGTCGATTAGGGGAGGCCCATGTCCAGCAGTGGACTACTAAGGGCTGAAAGGAAGGAAGGAAGGAAGGAAATGCATTGAATCTCGCTTCGAAATATTTTCAACAGTTCACGATCCTTGCCAACTAGGTAGAGCAGTTTACCGAACTCTTTACAAAGTTGCCTTTACATTTCGTTTTCATTTACTAGTCTATAAAAGAACACTATAAAATAATATCGGATATAGTGGATTGGTTCTGGCAACATAAAGGCTTAAGCCCTGTATTCATCGTAAACATATTTGTTTGATTGCATGCTTTTAACATGTGTCACTCAATATTAGTGTTGAAACATTGTTGCCAGAAACTTTTAATGTAGAGAAACTTTACATTTTGAGCAACGAAAGCACAACAGTAAATGTTTACAATGAACTTAAATATAATATTGTACCACTAGCACTAGACCGTAAAAAGTCTTAATTACACAGTCTGAAGGGGTCATTCTCTGTTTGTCTGTCCGAAATTAAGTACCTATCCATAAGGCGAAGAAATAATTATCCAAATGTTCTCTTCAAGACAAAGACTGTACAGTGTACAGTGACACTAGGTGTCAAGAATTTTCTTAATGCGTATTGTAAATATAATGTTCGTAAAATTTCATTTCTACGATAACAAATGACGTGAGAACGAAATAAAACTCATTTAAAAATTCCCCACACGTAACGTAAGAAACAACATCATAATATATTTCACGGAATCCATTTCAGGCACATGTTATTATTATGTGAAAGTATGAAATTATTTTTCTTTGTAACTACGTTTTCATTTTAAAAGGAACGAATTGTACGTGTTTGCTATTTGTTTACGTATCGTTCAGCAAATGAGATTACATTCGGTTTCGAAATGTAAGTCTTCAATCGTATCACAATGAAACTAGTTGACGTCGAAACTTGGATTATGTGTGTTCTGTTCGGATTACATTTTCCGTACAATTGGTTACTGATAATCACATATTTTGTTATTCAAAATGTCTCTTTTCCACTTGGTGAATTTGATATGCCTTTGAGAACATTATGGAGAACTGTCAGGCATGCAGGTTGTTCTTCACGATGTTATCCATCACCGGTACAGCATTTAATATATCAAAAATGAACATTATAGCTTAAGTAATTCATGCGGGGGTTTGAACTTGGACCCCTCAAGTTATAAGTCGAATTCTTACCGACTGGGCTACCATTATTCATATTTTACACTTCGGCACCAGTCAGCCCTTCGTTAGTCCACTGCTGGGCATGAACCTTCACCTCCTGACGCTACTTCACCTGTCTTCTTCAGGTTATAAGTCCAATTGTTCGGAGAGCGGTCGGTTATTAATCATTTTGCGTGGTTACCGTTTAAGGGCCTTTCTACCCTATATTTTACACGACAAGTGTTGTTACATTCTCGTAATTCAATTAATCACTACGCCGCGTCGGAAACATACATGCGCGACCACGTTTCGGTACGATTCTGTATAAATGCAGTCGCTGTCATGTCAGTGCTCGTGCGTTGTACAAACACGATTTACGTCTCAGATTTGCGTGATACCGCTCGGACGCTGCGTGAGTGACGTATCGGTCGCTGCATCTGTGGGCCGGTGTCGCGGTGACTGTTAACATGCGCGATGCGTGCAGTTTTAAGTTATGCCGCAGGTAATTTCCACGGTAATTGGATCCTTATTACATTAACGTTTATCTTTATTATAATCAAAAACACTTATAGGTACGTATCTTTCCATCTTCTTTTGAAATGTGAATTAATAGTTAAAAACAAGCTTTTATTTAATTGCCCTAAAGCAAAGAAAATAAACTCTAAATTAAATCAAACCAATCAATTTCGTACACAATTTACTAAATTGTATAAAAGTTTGTGTAGAGATTTGTACAGTTACGAAACATTTTCTTCTTACATAGAATTGCTTAATATAAGTATGTTAAGCGAGACAGGTTGTTTTTGTATTAAAGTAAAATTAATCTGAAACATCTAATTGGTAACTTGGCTTTTGAACTTTCTTGTCTCGAAAGTAGAATGATTTATTTCGCTTGCAGCCACCGCCGTAATAACGTTGCGAGACATCAACCCGCGCCTAGCGCTAACAGAATAACTTTGAGTTACCTCCGTTATGGTAGAGTTTATTGCAAAAAAACATTAGGTACGTGGAGAATTTTTGTGAATTTGAACTGTGTAAATAGATGGCAGAATAATTGTTGTACAGACCCGCCGCCCTTAACACCCGCCCTTACATGAAGTAAGGGCACACATACAGGTAACAAAGGAAGTGTGACATTTAGGGGGATTCCTTTGCCAGATAGCTTCATCTCTTGCAGACAATCTTTCCTTCGTTCTGTTTGTGATTGAAACGTAGTCATAGGTAATATTCACCGCTTAATATGAGAATGTCTGCATTACTCTTTGTCGGTAATTATTGTCATAATATTTTTTTATTTAATCGTAGTCAATTTCAATGTAATTTATAGGTACATTATATAAAAATTGCATAGATAATAGATAGATTATATAAATTAGATAATTATGATTAAATCAAACCCTTTGACGATCTCGCACGTAATGTGATTTGTTCCAAAAACTCGATACATTTCTTTCGGATAAGTAAGTACCTATAACTTATTTATAAGTTTCATGTCGGCAACCCCTGGGGACCCGAGTAATTTAGTTGAGTTTGTCCTCGGCATTCCTTGCTTGATTGAATGTCGATTTCCTGACATGTTTATTATACAAACAAAAAGAATCAACCTTTTTGTCATATCCGAATAGATTTGGTAAAACTTAAGCGTTAGTTAATACAGTAGGCAAATTACTGTATTATAATTAATGAATAATTTAAAACCTACGTGTTTGAGATCAACTGCGTTCAATTGGCAAGCAATAATTGACTTTACTGCATTTATTTCTTAATGATCATCTAATGAGTGTGTGCTGCATAAGGCAATTCTGCTAGCTCAACTCAACTCTACAAGGTACGTTGATCAGTTAACAGGTTCCATTGACCATCTATCTTCTCTAGCATTAGATACCTCATTATTACTATACTATAGTATTTTCATCCTTGATAACTGTGCAAAGTTTCAATCGACTCCGATATCTCATATTGACTGAAATTACATTAAAAGATTCTGTTGAAAACATCAAACACAAGTCGAACTAATAAAATTGTGTTAATGTGTAAGAATACGTGCCGATGTGACCAAAAAGGTGGTCAGATTGCGTCCATAAACTTTGTAAATGTCACCACATTATTACACGGAATACACTGTTTCAACGTTGTGGCGTCATAAATTTCCATACGTGTCCCGTCAGTGTGACGCGACGGATGACGTGACGATAAACCAAATATGTAATCGTTAGTTAGTGAAGCTTACCATGTGGCAGGCTTGGATATATCGCAACCACATGTCTTGGGCACGCGTTGTATGGCATTGGTAGCGACCCTTAATGTACCACTGTTGTTCACGGGTCTCATCCCACAACAGGGGGAGGCGTGAAGCATACTCCACGGTTTGATACTCCAGATTGGTGGAGAAATAGGCTAGCGGCTAACCCGCGTCGGATGTTTTCAAACCATCAATAGGGCCTCCGACAAGGCTTAACGACTGTTATCTTATCGATAACAACCGGGACCGACGGCTTAACGTGCCCTCCAAAACATGGAAACGCGCTTTAATTCGCCACTAGCGATCACCCATCTAGGTACTGATCGCGCCCAACGTTGCTTAACTTTTTCGATCGTTTGCGATCTACTCCAGTAGCGAGGCTTATGCTTCACGCGTAGTAATTTTGTGTTTAATACGAAAAAAAGTTAAAACTCCAAAAACGAGCTTGCCTGTCACGGCGGGCGTTGCGGTGGTAGGTAGGTAGGTAGGTGGTAGGTAGGTAGGTAGGTAGGTAGGTGGTAGGTAGGTAGGTAGGTAGGTAGGTAGGTAGGTAGGTAGGTAGGTGGTAGGTGGTGGTATCTCCACGGGAAAATACCTCGGGACCTTTCCGGATTTCTCGACCACCTGGCTGCAGCAGACGGCATACGTTCGACTCGTCGCCAGTTCGACACGTGTAAACAAACGCGCCTATATAAATATTTATGAGCCGAATCGGAGAGCACGCTCAAACTTCACATTCGAACCACTTACGCGTGCTTTTTATCAACACTCAGCAGGTGTTCGTTGCTGAGAGTGTGTTCCACAGATCTCGTTTCTTAAGGCACTCCGACTGAGAAGCGGTGCTAGGCAAGAAATTTATGTAATATCGTGTTGGTTTCAACGTAGCAACATTCCAATATGCCGAGTAAATTTACTGAACGAACAGTTCGATTGTATTTAAACTACGAGTAAATTGACCTTTGATCAATATCGACAAATCAATTTACGTTCAATTTTAGATATTTGAATGTCAAAGTTGTAGTTCCGAAAATGGTTTATGCGCTATTTTAGGATCACCAATTTTATTTAATTGTGTTCAATGGCTGCGTAGGTGCTGTATATCGTATCATTTCAGAATCCTTTGACAGGGTATTTTTCATTTTGAAAAAGTTTTAAATGGGTTCATAGCTTATTGTGTTTCAGTTTTATTTTTACATTTTTTGTGATTCCTGTTTTCTGAATCTAAACGCAAAGTTATTTTCGTATCTCTTTGTTTTCGCTCGATTGTCGTTTCAAAAAGTGTCATTATTACATAAAGCCTTAAAATGGCTTCGCAGCCCTCAGTCACATTGAATCTATTCTTAGTACGAAAACTTATTACAATGTCCATCTAAATAAAACGATCTCGGGAATTTCAATTCGTCGCCTCAACAAAATTTGCTGAAAAGAAAATCTCGCTAGAAACATTGCGAAATATTTTCACTTCAGTAAATCAGGTCCTTATCCATTAAGCACACTTCATTTATATTAGGCACGTAACTGAAAATTATGGGGAGGGCGTAAACCGTACCGTGGTTATCCGACTCCATTATTTTTAGGGAACCCGTCAGATCCTATATAATGCTGCAATGCGGGTGTTCTGTTTGATAGTTTTGCCGGAAAGACGTCGCCTTAATCAATCGTTTGGGTATTTTTGTCAGAGAAAAGGACAATTTAACGTGGAATTTGAAGTCATGGTAATCGTATGTGGATAGTCAATACAAGTGGTTTAATATTGGTTTAATACGTTTATAATAACAGGTGAGAGTGCATGCCAATGGGTGGTAAATTTGTTTCTTCGGATATAACATCTCTCCAAACAAAGACAAAAATGAGGATCGAACGAACTAACGAACATCAAGAGATTAGGAACATGCTGATTCACCATAAAGACGTTTACTGTTTTTATAGTAATTGAGTAGCAGACAAGCATAATATGCAGGCCACCTCATGTCAAGTGCTCACTAAAGAAATTGTATCATAAGTTGTATGCGGCTTTGCTATTAATAAGGAATAAGATTTTCGCCTCAAATACAGTATCTCCGTCGTGTTACTATTTAGTTAATATACCGTTTATTATTAACAAATATGTAAATATTATAATTCATTTTATTTTATATTAAGTATATATTAGAAAACGCACTAAGACTTAATATTTAAAATTTTATATTCAAACCGTACACATAAATAGAAAATCACCAAGCTTAAAGAAGTCGTTTGTTGATCTGTTTAGAACAGTCCGACATACAGTCGGTCGGAGCCCCTTGCTATGTAAACACGCTGCTACCAGGGGAATCTTATAAACACTATGAATACAAACAAGCCTGATGGGGTTGTATTTGTTTTTGTTCGGACACTGATTTGCATACGCCTCGTGTCTACAGGCGAAGCTTTTCCACGTGAGGTGAAAAAAGGTTAACCTATCACAAGTTAGCCACCTACCTAAGTACGAAAAGGATAGCTACTGTAATTTAGTAACACTTCAACTTTATGTTATCCTATTTACATTACCAGGTAATAGTTTTTGAAATTTAACCATTTATTAGCAAGAACACTGGAAGGCATAAAGATGTTTACATAACTTATGAGAGTTCGTTGTGCCATACCTACATGAGCCGTGAAAAAAATTAATAAGGCAAAGTGTCTTGGCAACCAAACTGTAGTAACTAGTAGCACTATCCATAGGTACTCGTAGGTATAAGTCCTGTGTTATCCGTACAACAATATCAATTACTGTTACCATAGGCATCGACAAACTCTGTATAAATAAAGACTCTGTTATTCAATGGTGTAACGGCGCTTCGTTCCTTTGTTTGTATCTTCTCGAAATGACTGGTGAAATAGGATTGGGGTTAAAAGGAAAAAGTTTTAATGCCTCAGCAAGAATACTCTCTCTGTGGGACATTTCAACTTTCCTCTCGACCTGATTCCCAGTAACACCGCAGTTCAAATTCAACTGAATTATTTTACGATTCTGAACTTGGACTACCTACCTGTCAAAAATTTTAACGATTTGGATCGAATGCTGCAATGAAAACAATGATACTTTCGGGACTACAGTTCCACAGACTACAATGAAAAATAATGTTTTAAGTGGGTTTTTGAATCGTTGGAAGCAAAGGCATTCATTTTAAAGCAGATAATGTTTTAGTGTTAAAAACAGTTCGCTATGTTTTAAATAAAACCAAAATGAAATTTTATTAATGTTCCTCCCTGTTGACATGATTTAAATCGATTCATGGTTAATGAAGTGGACTGGGGCGCGGTATTGGAATTTATTAATCGGATAATTCGATTCTGTTTTGCTTTTAATTTTTCGGCTCCATGTTTGTTATTTTAATAGACATTATTTGCGGTCGTTATTTGCATTTAACTATTTCGTTTTAATTTCCAAAATCTCTTCATTATAAAATCATTGTCACACCGTATAGAAAAATTGTGCATTAAATAAAAATGTTTTGAGTTGTAATATAGAAGAAACGCGGAGTTCGGATAATGTTGTTGTCAACATAGAACATCTTCAAGAAGGGCATAAAAGCTCTCCTTCATAGCCGGCAACGCACTGGCGACTGCTGGTGTTGCACGTGTCAGTCGGCGACGGTGACCACTTACCATCAGGTGGCCCGTCTGTCTGTCTGCTTGCTCCATTTATATAAAAAAAATTGAAATATAATACGAAGAATACGTAGTCCTCCCACACTCGATACAAAAATGCTCGGACGGGTGAGTGATGGACGGCCTGTCCATTTTAATTAGGTAAATTTCAACGAGGCGAGGCAGCCCGACGCGCTTTAGGGCGCCGTAAACATTTTTATTCCGTGTTATGAAAAATTATACGCGACGCGACGTGAGCTTGCAAGTACGAGTATATCTACGCACTCGGCCGCGGTCGAATGTCAAAAGCCATAAAATGTAGTTATTCCGTATTCGTGCACGAATGTACATAGGTAAATGTGATGCGAACGTACGAGCAATGATGTAGTAAAATTTGGTTACGACAAATTGGGACTTTATACATGGTTCAGGGAAATGGTCGCATGTGCGGTCTTTCATTTCATCTGGAAACATGTGCGTGTGTTTTGTGATGATTTTGTTCTAATACTACTCAGCATAATAGCGGTGAAAGCGAAGTGGCTTCGAATTCGACCTCTTAATCGAGGGGTCCGGGTTCGAATCCCAGTGGCACGCACCATTGACTTTGTAAGAAAGTTATGTGCGTTTAATATAATTACATATATTACCTGTTGTTACGGTGAAGGAAAACATCGTGAGCAAACCTGCATGCCTGAAAGTTCGTAAAAATATAAGATCTCAAAGGCACGTGAAGTCCACCAATCCGCATAAGGCCAGCGTGGTGGAATAAGGCCAACATCCCTCTCATTGTGAGAGGAGACCCGACCCTGTTGTGGGTCATTAATGGGTTACAGACTCAGCAAAAGTGTAATTTGTACGTGTGCTCCTGAGAGTTAAGAAGATAAGGAATTATTAAAAGTTTCGAGGGCGTCTATTATCATATTATATAGGGGCGCTTCCGCAGGGCGGCGCGCTGGGGCGGCCGACCGCGCCCGGTCCTACCCCGGTGACCTATTTACATTATTTATGGGATAGGTGACTGCCGTGCACGCCAAATTGTCATTTCTATTCACTATTCCTTTCTGTCTCACCGCGAAACCCACAGTTTTTATCCCGCTGAAACGTTTCCCCCATAACGGAGGTCCGAATGAATATTTGACATAATCCGAATCCGAATATAGTTGGCGGAGGTCCTTCTTATTCATGAATGTAAATGTTCTTCAAAAGTTACCGAGCGACAACTTTCTCGGCGAAAAATATTGTCGGATCACCGGATGTAGCACCGAGCATCGCTCACCGGGTACCCTCGTTTTTAAACGGCATGATCGATTGTCTCCATAATCGATTTGTTGGGCGCAACCGATTTCGCTGTTTACCGATGATTTATTCGCGTCGTGTTTGCGTCGGTATCTCGCGTCTTTGTGACGGTCGCGTCGCGCTCTCGGAATGCCTCTCTCGGTGCGGAAATATTGACGCCGAGAGGAAAATAGCCTCTTTCGAGCGATGCCGATTCGACGCCGACGCTTTTTATTTTGTCGTGAATTAATTCGCTAGCGGAGCACTTGTGGGGGGAATTATGACGGGATTCCCAGCTCCGTCACTCGTGAAGCTTCTGAAGGCTTTCAATGCTAATGTTAGCGTTTCTTGGCCACTTGATGCTTGTTTTGTGGATCAAATCTGTTGGATTTTGAGTAATGTTAAGGAATGAACAATACGTTTTTTCCTTGATTTTTGTTGTACTTTTTCAAGTTTTGTTTGGGGTTCAATTTATGTGTTCATTATTGTTCATACAAATTGACTCTTTACAATTTTCACAGTTTAACCTACCCACGACACAGGGAATCTTAGTGAGAGCTTTAAAGTGTGAAGCTTAGCACTGGTTTATAATTTAACATATAATTATGTTGACAACCTAATTTTGTTCTTGTTTATTTCAATATAAGCTGACGATATAACCTCCCAACTTGTGTTGCCAACTAAGGAATGCCTTTTTATAAGTGTCCCTTGTCCCCAGACTGGAGCGGCGGCGGCAACGGCGAGTACCGGGTGCGGCGGCAGCTATCCGTCTCGTCCGACTCGAAGCTGCTAGACGAGGGCGCGCGGGAGGACGCGAGAGTCGTCATGAGGCCCAAGAGGCCGCCGCGGCCCAAGTCCGAGGCCTTCCTGGGGCCGCACGAGCACAGCAACAGACGCACCAAGCGATTTAGTGCCTTTGGGGTGAGTGTCCTTTAAAAAAAGATCACGGCGCGAAAGAGGACTCGAGGGTTGTCATGATGTGTAAGAGTTCGCTAAGGCCCAAGGCCGTGGTCCTGGGCGTTTCTGGGCATCAGACGCACTAAGCGATTTAGTGCCTTTGGGGTGAGTTGTACTTTTTGTGGCAGTGGGCATGCCTGCCCCCGAACTGCTAACCGCTCGGGAAGACGGGTCTTGCAGTGTAGACCAAAGACAGGCAACCGTAGTGTAGGACGTCCTTAGGCTCGCTGGACGGACGATCTGAAGAAGATAGCGGGAAGCGACTGGATACGGAGGACGGAAGAGCGTGTGTGGTGGCGTGCCTTGGGGGAGGCCTATCTCCAGCAGTGGAGGGATATGAGCAGATGTACTTTTAGAACCTCTAGTAGACCTTCAACCTTCGATAACTCCTAATTGAGGGCGTGAGAGAGGACACGAGGGCCGTCAAGAGGCCAAGGGGCCGCCGCATGTACACTAAACACTTGATTGTCCTGTGAGTTACATGTGATACATACTTATAGTTAAACTTCTATATCTATGTAAAGAACAGGCAAAGTGTAATGAACCTGTAGTAGATCTTCAACATACGATGGTCCCAAACTCCCAAGTTAAGCGGCTTGTTAAACTCAGTCAGAGTATGCTCAGTTCGCTAACCCCTTTATTAATTAATTAACAAAGACATCTGCATTGTAATGATAAATATTGCGAACAGGTTGTAAGCCCAAACCGGATGAACTTTTGACATTGACGGATAGCTCCGACTCTACAAGCTGTCCTTATCATTCACAACTGGGTGGGTCTCCTGCTAATGAAGAGCGAAATGGTCCATAAAGAAAGCGTTTTGGGGAGAGCGGTACTAATGGTTTGTCACCGAAGCTAGTAGGGAACGACCACACACGGGGTAGGTGATGAATATTGCGAATACAACCCCCGAGGAACTTATGACGTTGACTGATGGATTTTTCAACTCTATAAAGCGTATGACTTGCTGTGTTGTGTTGCTTTGTCCCGAGTGTTGACAAGCTTTTGTACCTGATGGTTCTTGTTCTCTATGACACCAAAAATAGTTTTTGATTCTGGGCTTTAAATAGGCGATAGTGCCCTAGGAGTCGCCGTACAATCTTCCTTTTAGGTAGATGTAGTTTCCGGGCATACATTATTTGAGGATTGGACAAAGCATCCACAAATCCACATACACTTTAACTTGGACTTTCCATTTACTTAACATCAACCTAAATCATCCCGACGAAATACATGAAACTACGTCGAAATGGAAAACCGTCAATTTGTTGCGCTGCGAAGCAAATTTGTCTAAAGCTCTCGGCGCGTGCCTCCCAACGAGACGTCTTGAGAGTTGGAAAAAACTCCACGCGGCTTCTGCCACTTGAGGAGAAAACGCCGGAGCATTTCCTTGTTTAAAATAACGTTGGCTTTAAAATTAACCCGTCGTGCCTGGAAATGTTCGAAACACCAGTGGAAAAATGAAAAGGAATCGACATATTTGCCAGAAGTTTGTACCTACATACTTGTGAAGTAAAAATCATTATTTAAGTTAGACTACATTTTTATTGCTTAACTTTATGGGGACGAGTATATCTTCGAGAATTTCCCTGTGGGGTGACGTTACCAAGGATAGATGAATTAACTCATAGAAAGCATGTAGAGTATGTAGACGTCGCTTTGCTTAAAAATGATATTCCATTAGTGATATTCAGGTACATTTACCTGACGCGACGCAGAACGTATTAAGACCTAAATGAACAACTAATGACCTTGATTTTAGAATTCAATATCATCGAGATAAATTTTCATTATAAAGATTTTTTTACTACGATGAACGTACGGGAGTGTATAAACTTGTATGAAGCTCTGTGGCAAGCAGGTCGTAATGTCTCGAACACTACACCTCGGTCGGACGGAGCAGAGTTTATCCGCGCCGCAGCGGTTGTTTGTAACGATTAGCGAGAGTGAAGTATCGCCACTCTGCGTCCAAAAACATCGTTTCGCTTTCTTTACTGGACCAATATTTATATTTATATTCTCTTTGTATGTATTGTTGAATATTATGTATAATTTCGTTCAAATTTTAGGTCCGTTTTACTTTTTTAGTTTTATTTAATATAAAAAACTGGAACAAAATATAACTTACGACAAATATAACAAAGCCTGTTTTGTAAGATAGAACAATATTGCCAACAAAAAAGATCCTAAATCTTCAGATAAGAGAAGTAACTGCCATTTTAATTGCATTGTTATACTGTTACGTTAAAATTGAATGAATTTTGTAAAATCATGTAAAAGAATTTTTAAGATTCTGTATAAAACAATTGGGTACAACTCTTGTAAATATTTAACTTGGCTACTACGCTCCGAGCGCGGCTGAATGCGGGCTCCAACGTTGAATTCCGTATCTTCGACAGTGATTAATGCCATCTCGGAAGTATGTAAATAATTCTATTAAAAGCTTGCCATCGGTACTTGCTCGGTAACAAATGTTGTGAGATTGCGCCTCTGATGTGATGCGGATTTATTGGAATATAAACAGCTTTTAAATCTTGCTGTTTTTACATTTCATTCCTTTATAAACAACTTGTTATTAAATCATTTGGTACAAACAACTTGCTTATAAATTTATTAATAAGAATCCGTACGATTTTAAAGTGATAAAAATATTGTTGCGGGGGGGATTATGTGCTACATTTGTGTTTAATTACTGAATGTCTTGTACTAAGCTTGTCATTGAAAAACCTTAAGTAGGGCAGGCGTAAAGGTGACGATTTAAGAGACCTAAGTTCAGAAGTGGTTTTGAAGCGTCTAGGAAATTCTTAGTATACGTACTCGTAGATATGTAATTTATTCTTTACAGTTGTTTGACATGTTTTACCTCTAAGACTCGTTCGTTCTTTTAATACTTCAGTCTTACACTTGACGAAAGCATACATTATATATGTAGGTAACGTTATTTTCTGTGTGACTTATGTAGTCGAGGCAAATATGGAGGTATTCTTTATTGAATTGGAACCGCATCATTGTATTGCGGCTCGCAGCAACGAACATACTCGTAAATCTCGAGGTTACATGCGAAAAGTTATATACCGGTTCCGAGTGGATTCCACTTCGTGTAGTTGGAAAGAAACTTTATTCAGATTCTACTCACTATATTGTCGTAAGGGAAACAAAATCATTCTCCCGTAGTGTTCCAAAATAATCAATGCATTCTTGTTCAGTCAGTTGTGAGTTATAGAAAGAGGATAGTCCAATAAGTTGATCTGGTGCTTTGAAGTGTTTATTTCTTAAAGTGTTGTCGTAATAAAAACAAACAAGAAGTGTCTATAACTTAAGGTATTTTCTATTGGATTGATGTGAATTGTACCCAAAGTAGCCATACTTTGGGTACAATTCACATTACACTACTTGAGCGGAGCAGTTTGAAATGAAAACAGTTTGAAATAAAACGCCACATACACACCACAACTTTGAATACTTTGACATGCACACACATACAAACATGACGCGTACGTACATTCAGTTACGTGTCAAATTCAAATTTTCATTAATCGTAGTCGAATTTCGACTACTTGGCATAGAAGAGATACATATATAAATATGTATCCCTCTCTTCTATGCCCAGAATTTAATGCATACTTCGAATACAAGTAGGTACCTACATATAAAGAGTTGTAATAATGTTGGTTCTGTAGGAAAATTGTATAGAAGTGATTGACATCGATTACAGCAAACTCATTTCTAGTCGGGGCACATTTCAGTGACATAACGCCCACATTTCGCTCGCGCTATTTGCTCCGAGCTCGATTTTTCCGATAACCGACCGTTCTAGGCTCCATTTAGCTCTCGGCATAGTGCGCTCTCAGCTCGCTAGAGTTGACGCTTCGAGTGCAAGCAAACCTTATCCAGGTTAAGCCATAGGTACCTAGTCTTGTAGTGTAGGTAACACTGTGTAAGGTGTTATGATGCTTAACACATACACTGTAAAGACGCTAAAAACTCTTGAACCGCCATCGATATTTTCTTTCTTGTTTAACGTTTTAGGCGTATAAAAGAGGGTATCGTTTTTCAACTATCCGTGAGGCATTTGATCGATGATACACTAACATGATCTCCGAAGCACACGTATTCGCTACTGGCCAGTACTGGCAAATCATCTATATTTTTACAATCCTATATGGGATTCACTGGTCTCACAAAAATTGATCACATCAAAATTTTTTTTTTCAATTATAAATACTATGCGTGTCTCATTTAAATGTCTACTTTGTTAAATATTTTGTTTTTTGATGTTTTGTATGGGTGTTTAATATCTGTTTTTTGCCAACAGGGTGATTCTCCGTTCGGAAAGTCCGAAGCCTATATAAAATTGGAGCCGCTCGGAGAAGGGTCCTACGCTACAGTTTTTAAGGGATATAGCAAGTATGTATTTATTGTTTAACGATTTGAAGTTATTGAATTGATAATTATAAATTATTTAATGATTTAAATAATTCTGATGAATTCTTTAAATAGGGTATTGAGTGAATATTATTCGATATGTCGTCTTTAAGAACAATATCTAATAAAGGAAATGTAAGTAGTTTTGTTATCATATCTTCTGGATCTTATTAAGTGATGGTCATCTAATTCGGCAGAAGTAAGACGCACCCGAATAATATCGTTAGTTCAGCCAAAAGTTTAATGTGTTGTTTTTTTTTATTACTCGGCACGCTAGGTTCTGTTTCTATTATGACTGTGAATAATACCTATTACTTGATTGATTTATTGGTGTAATTCATGATTGTATGTACTTTCGTGATTATTATATAATTTGTAACCACTTATAATGTATATCAATATATTGCGTTAAAATCAATTATACCAGTGAGCATTATTAAAGAACATAGGTATTTATGATTTCGATTTGCGAGACTTTACGTAACTTTGATTAGGGTATTGTGATAACGAAGGAAAACGTGTTTTATGCACAATATAAGCTCGGGATTCTAGAGTAGAATCCCGAGCGTAGCGACGTATTCAAAGTACGTCGCCCGAACCAAAAATATATTTTGTCCCGAGTGATACACTCTACTTCTCATCATCTTCTATGAGAAAATGAAAGGGGCCTCATATTCTACTATAATATTATTATTTAATAAAACACAGAGTAACAACTAAATTGAAATTAAATAGTATTTGATAATAAAACAACTAAAAAGTTATTTGAGACATTTTCGCAATTTTGAATATTTATTGTTACTTACTTACAGTTTTATCTAGCGACGTATTCAAAGTACGTCGCCCGAACCAAAAATATATTTTGTCCCGAGTGATACACTCTACTTCTCATCATCCTCTATGAGAAAATGAAAGGGGCCTCATATTCTACTATAATATTATTATTTAATAAAACACAGAGTAACAACTAAATTGAAATTAAATAGTATTTGATAATAAAACAACTAAAAAGTTATTTGAGACATTTTCGCAATTTTGAATATTTATTGTTACTTACTTACAGTTTTATTAGGAATACAGATTGTTATAATTTTTTTTCTGCGTGTTTGAAATAATGTCCGAATCTGGCTCATTTCTAACAATCCGTGAAAATTGACAAAAACGTGGGCTGTAGTTCTGTAGTTCTGTCGTCTTTATTCAAACGATATTTGCGTTCGATTTTTTTGGCGCTGAACACTAAGAATATGTTCCAAATTCAAAAAGTGCGCGGATAAGTTCTATGCCGCGCATTTTTTGAATTTGGAACTTATGAAGAGGGAGGAAAAACTCATTCCTGCCCGCTAGAAAGTTTCTTATAGAAAACACCAACTTTGGGCGCACGCAAAGTCGTACTTTTCGAATACATGGGATGAAAAATATTTTACCTTGCAATGGACGGTTGACGTTGATTGACATTTATATAAATTACGTTACTGCTCATCTTTTCGCTTGTTTATTTCGTTTATTTATAAGAATTTGTTTCTTCGCTTTACAAATGTAGAAATGTATAAATATATCGTATAAATCACGGAAGCGCCTCAAAAACCTTAAAGCGTTTTTGTCAAAAAATAAAAGATCCAATGGAAAGTGATGTTTATCAAAAAAGATGGCTAAATATGCTCCGGTCTTCCTCCTCTTGTTAGGAGTGAACTAAGTCCGGCAAAGAAATACTTATACAGTTATACACAACCAAGTATCTACATCATAACAAAAAAAGAACACAGGGTGTACAATGAGCGTTACATTTGATCTTGACCAAGTTTTCTCTCGATAACATTACACCAACAGAATGTAGTTCACGCTAACGTTTCAATGCGATCACTGAACGAAGCAACAAATAAATAAAAACCTCTGCCTGTACAATCGTATCTGGCAATCGGATTCCTTTTCGCGTTCTTATACATACTCGTATATCCCATTGTGCGCTCCGAAGAACAACCGCGGAATTATAGGGTTTTTCCTCGCCTTTATTGCGAATATCCCCTTTACCGTCCTCGAAGATCATTTTCGGAATCGCCGCGCTGAATCGGATATATTTGATTGTTATAAAAATTATTCGTCGATTTAGTTTTGTTCGTTATTTGTGGGGTTCAATTTGTTTCGTAGTAAAAGTAGTTTTTCAATCCAAAACGATTATTTGACGACTTGTTCTTTACTCTCTAATGGCCGCACTCAGAGACGTCATTTAACTTAATGTTCATTAACCAACAAATAAAATCGTCTTTATTGGTATTGACATAAGTGTCATCGTTATTTACATAATGAACCATTAACGTTAATGAATGTCTTCTAGTACGGCAGTAAGACTCTTAGAAGTGTTACTTAATTGTAAGTTTGTTCGTTCTTTTGTTTGATTCTTATAGTCTATAGAAAACACAAACATAAGCCTCGTGCCTAGTAGATAATGTTTAACATGGCACGCTGCGTCGCTAACAGCTAATGTAAACAGTACCTTAATAAGTCCACATCAAAGAATAACTTGACACACCGAGCTCCCTATTCACCTCGCTACGCAATATTTACGTAAATACGGTCAATATTATTTTGTTGTTTTCTTGTTTGCGGTAGTACCTACTGTACCTACTTCTTTATTGTTATGCGTTTTATTTTCACGACTGATTATTAATTTCTTAAATTTGGTAGAGTGTTATAATTTTTTTTCTACTGTAGTGTTGTTAATTACGTGGTTTTGTATTATCTTTATGGCACACACTTTGAAGCCAATCATGGGTCATTTTAAGAGAGTACCAGCTTTAATTCATGCAGTTTCAGAAGGTTCCTTTGTGTTAGCAACATGTTCGACTTTCGGATCTGTCTGTTGGATGTGATGGATCTTGGGCTGCTGAGACCGCTTAATTTAAACAGGCTGACAATACATATGTACAAACATTGATCGTGCCAATTTAAAACCGAAAATAGTTCACGTCAACGATTGTTGCTATAATGTCCATTATTGTCCAGTCATAATCAATAATAATTGTATCTTTTTTCGTAAATCAAACCCTTTCGTGCGTGCTCTGCATGGAGTTCCTCGGAATCCTTGGTGAGATTGCGGCGATAATGACTCAATCAGATCGAGCATTCGTCTTCATTAAGGGCGAAGGGCGCCGTTAACACCCCTTCCGTTCCGTAATAGGTGACGAATTCATAAAATATATCGCGCCGGATTCCTCGTCAGGTACAATGCCGTACCTATTCATTATTTCACAGACAATTTCACTGAGGGGATCCTATGCAAAAACCGCTGTTACAATGTGCTCTGTAATATTCAGAGATTTTTTGTTCGCGGTTTGTTTTTGTGTTCCCCATAATTGTATTGTCGGATGTTTGCATATTTCTTATGAATTCGGCGAGCCGATAACGCTCACAATTATTACCTTTTTTGTTTTCCTTTAAAATCGCTGCGGTACTCGAAAAGTAGGTATACGGTTTGTAAAATTAAATGTCACTTGCTGTAACGGTGAATGAAAACATCGTGAGGAAACCTACATGCCTGAGAGTTCACAAAAACAATGTTCTCAAAGGCATGTGAAGTCCACCAACTTGCACTAGCCTAGCGCGGTGGGCTAAGGCCTACAACCTTCTCATTGTGAGAGGAGCCCGACCCTGCAGTGGGTCATTAATGGGTTACAGATAGACTCGAAAAGTAGATTTTGTCTCTGATATTTGCACGGTTTATTAAATTGCTGCTTGAAAACTTCTACAACGTGCGAAATGAAGTTGGTTTTAATTTAGCGTCGCGAAGATTTTAAGTCTGCTCTTGTATTGTTGCATCCCGTGAATATTCTCTTCATAATTCTCTCAGATGCTTCCTGAATATCTCTCGCCTGTTTGCAAATAAAATAGTGCTGTTAAATTTCTCTCAGCTGGTAGTAGTTAGTTATCTTGCAACGTTTTAATAGGTCCTCCTTCTTCAACAAGCTTGTCGTAGCTTGATTTGTAAAGGAGAGGAAATATTATTCGAAGCTACGGTACTCGCTATGATAGGGTATGGTAGGTACCTACACGAGCTTTGTACAATCCCGAGTATTATTCTGCTCATGAATATTTCCC
Organism: Erynnis tages; assembly: GCA_905147235.1. Lineage (NCBI taxonomy): Eukaryota > Metazoa > Arthropoda > Insecta > Lepidoptera > Hesperiidae > Erynnis > Erynnis tages. The sequence goes on from LR990081.1 coordinate 2,212,463, forward strand.
AGCGAATCCCGCGTCGGATTTTACGCGTATTCATTTTTAAACTATTGTGCGCCACGAACACCATCAAACACGGCCTATGTTGCAGCATGTAACAGTGCCACTTGTTAAAATCCACCAATGTCCGAATTGTATGTCGTTGGATTCATCGTTTAGAAAAAAAATGAGATCATTGCATTCTTTTCTACGTATGTGATTTTTAGAGAGAGATCAAGAGTTTTTTTTTAATTTGATTATAATGAAATAAATAAATATTTATTGGCATATTGCGTAGGTATACGGCATCAAAACCAGTTTTTATTTTTTGATTGATCACCATAACCGCATAAAGTTAATCAATAATATTATTATCGTAACCAGTGTTAGTGTGGTAGTCTCTTAATACTTCTTTATTAGTTAAGGATGTTCAACTGTAATAACTTTCAAAAGCACCTACTACTGTTTTTTTATGCAATCCTTCGACAAGTCTTTCGGGTCGCAGTGTTTAAAATGGTTTTAATATGTACGAGTATGCCGGCTTTATAATAAGCTCTGTAATATTCAGTGGAGTATTGTTTCAGTCGTGAATATTTTGCGGCGTATTCCGCTCCTGTTCATATTTAATAAATTTCATCCGAAATCTCGGCATTTCATATTTGTGCTCAATATAAGAGTTTGCAATTTGGCTAACTTATTTTGTATTCTCGTAAATTCGCGCACGTACGAAAATTTGCCTGCGTATGGAGAATAACATGCGTGTAATGTATTGTACAAGCTCTAACGGTGAAGGAAAATTCGTGACAAAACCTGCATACCTGAGAGTTCTCCATACCGTTCTCAACATGAGGAATTCAGACCACCTGAGTGTCTGAGTTGAGTTTGAGTTTGTTAAGTGGCCACAGCAGCCCATGGACACCCAACCTGAAATGAGGAAGAAATCATATCTGACGTTGTCAGGTGTTCGAAAAAAAGTACCTCCAGCAACTATGTATACCTGCCAAGTCGAAACTCAAGACATGAAGGACATGCTGCTTTACGACGTGTTATGAGGCCGGCGGTACCTCTCCTGAAGAGCTAATACGGCTCTGCCATCTAAGCAAGAGTAATGTGTAGAATGTAACGATAACTTGAATGTGTCGTCGATAGTTAGTTACCGCCGGTCATGTAGTGCTCTGAATACGCGATGTGAGCCGAAACTTGCAGTGTACACCGAACTTGGGCCCGTCGCGTAAAGATCCAACTTTACAGCCGCCGGCGACGTAATGAGAGCAGTTAGTTACCAAACTGGCGTCCCATGTCGCGTGCACTTAATAAAGTCGCTCCCTTACGATCTCTCATTGTAATATTCTAAAGTGCTTCGGTAGTTTTAGCAGGAATATCCTGCAAGATAATTGCGCTTTAATGATATTTGCGGTGCTAGGATTTTCAAGTTATTCCTTCCGTATGATATGATTTTACATTATTTTGGAATTTTAATGTTCTTTCGTGCGAGAGAAGTGGAAATATGAAATGCATTGATTACCTACGAACTGAAATTGTTGGTATGTACGATAATTTTTTTTGCATTTATTTTGTAAGGACAAAGTCGCGAGCCCAGAACGGTTTGGTCTTAGCATAAAATATTTTTGTAAGCGTAAAATAAAAGTTCAAGTCGGGGAAATGAAATTTTCTTGTAACTTTACAACGGCGACGACCGTGCTAATGAGGACCGTCTACTTGCCAAATTATCGTATTCATTGCTATTAATTTTTTTATTTACGGACTTCCTTTAATGAGGTAACTTTTATAGTGGTAAGCTTTAATAGTGGCTGAGAATTCTATACTTACTATCAACGTTCTGTAGCGGTGAAGGATCATCGTTAGAAAATCTGCATGTCTGAGAATTCTCCAAAATGTTATCTCCCTTTGAGATGTGAAGTCCACGAACTCGCATTGCAGCGTGGTCAACTAAGGCCTACATCCTTCTTATTGTGAGAGAAGGCCGAACCCTGCAGTGGATCATTAATGGATTAAAAACTACTTGCAACGTTACTTATAGGTTCTCGTACTTGCAACATAACTGGTATAGTGGGGGCAAAAAGATCTTTAATCGTCGTTGCGTTGCGCGTGCAAATGTCGCCATGTGTTTTTTACAAACTTTACAGGAGACAAAAAACATGGTTCAAATTTTCGTAGCAGTCTCGTTGTATGACATGAATGTCACATAGCTACATTCCGTAACCCTTGTAACTTTTGAAATATTTAATTTATCACACAGCTGTTTTTGCAGTATGTATATTGAAATAACGATTTAAACTCCTCAACAAACCGAAAATGACTAAATAACACATAGCGACTTTTGCACGCGTAACGACGTAATGTTTTGTTTCTTGGTTGTCTCGGTGGTCTTTAGTTACGAGTACTCGCGTGGCTGGGTATCAGTCTCGACGTTAAGGACGTGTGGGTTTGCGGCAGACAAAAGAAAATAATCTCCAAACCGATCTAGACGAGATATGGCACGGCCCAGCAGAAACTTTCATAGTAACCTTGATCGTTGATTAGTGTTTTGTTAGATTGTTAGCAATATCGGTTCCTCCGGAACCTGTGTTGCTGCAAAAGTACAATGTTCACTTAAAATAGTATTTTAATTCCCCAAAGCGATGATAGTCCAGTGGCTTAGAATTCCATCTCGAATCGAAGGGTCCGGGTTCGAATCCCAGTGGTACGCACCAATGATTTTGTGAAAAGTTATGTGCGTATGTTATAAAATTAAATATCACCTGCTGTTACGGTGAAGGAAAACATCGTGAGGAAACCTGCATGCCTGAGAGTTCACAAAAAAAAAATGTTCTCAAAGGCATGTGAAGCCCACCAACCCGCAGGCCTAAGCCTAACTCTATGCCTACTACGACTAAGGCCTACATCCCTCTCATTGTGAGAGGAGACCCGACCCTGTAGTGGGTCATCAATAGGTTACAGACAACCATTAACCATAGCTGGGAATATATCTATGTCGAAAACGCGAATGACGTTAACGATCAATTGCATTGTCACCAGTTTAACGCAGCAAGTGGTCGCGCTGAAGGAGATACGGCTGCAGGAGGAGGAGGGCGCGCCGTTCACCGCGATCCGCGAGGCGTCGCTGCTGAAGGAGCTCAAGCACGCCAACATCGTGACGCTGCACGACATCGTGCACACGCGCGAGACGCTCACCTTCGTGTTCGAGTTCGTGGTGAGTGACGTCACTGGCAGCTCTTGAACTACACACGCTGGTGGCTATGGAGTGGCTCTCGATAGACAGGTAGGAGTTGGGAGGGAGTGGTCGAGTTCGTGGTGAGTGACGTCACTGGCAGCTCTTGAAGTACACAAGCTGGTATTAGCTATGGAGTGGCTCTCGATAGACAGGTAAGAGTTGGGAGGGAATGGTCGAGTTCGTGGTGAGTGACGTCACTGGCAGCTCTTGAACTACACACGCTGGTGGCTATGGAGTGGCTCTCGATAGACAGGTAGGAGTTGGGACGGAATGGTCCTCGCATGGCGACCGCGTCTCGGAAAAAGCAGTACAGGCCGACCGTATGACCTGAACAAAACAACAGGTACATTGTATCCAGCAGGTCCAGGATCGGATTAAGAGCCCAATTGGCTATGGCGTGGCTCTCGATAGACAGGTAGGAGTTGGGACGGAATGGTCCTCGCATGGCGACCGCGTCTCGGAAAAAGCAGTACAGGCTGACCGTATGACCTGTACAAAACAACAGGTACATTGTATCCAGCAGGTCCAGGATCGAATTAAGAGCCCAATTGGCTATGGCGTGGCTCTCGATAGACAGGTAGGAGTTGGGACGGAATGGTCCTCGCATGGCGACCGCGTCTCGGAAAAAGCAGTACAGGCTGACCGTATGACCTGTACAAAACAACAGGTACATTGTATCCAGCAGGTCCAGGATCGAATTAAGAGCCCAATTGGCTATGGCGTGGCTCTCGATAGACAGGTAGGAGTTGGGACGGAATGGTCCTCGCATGGCGACCGCGTCTCGGAAAAAGCAGTACAGGCTGACCGTATGACCTGAACAAAACAACAGGTACATTGTATCCAGCAGGTCCAGGACCGGGTTAAGAGCCCAATTTTGGCTGTATAGGACGACGAACCATCCACGGACGGAAGACGGAGACACGTCTAGTGGCAATGGACTGGCCACATCGTTCATAAGACACATAATCACGGCGATCCGCGAGGCGCTCGCCTTCGTCTTCGAGTTCGTGGTGAGTATACCAATTGGATTAATTTTATCGATGATGATGTGAGAAACTGGTGGCAACGGACTGGCCACATTTTTCCAAGACCACTGAGCATTGGCTACGTTACTAGCATAAAGACCGCGTCTCGGAAATAGCAGTACAGATTGACCTGATGACCTTTGGTTAGGTCACAATAGGAAAGTTTTGTATCTAGCAGATCCAGGATCGTGTTAAGAGGCGTCAATACGAGTAGGTTCAAAAGTGAAAAATAGTATCAGAAATCAGCTTCAAAAGTTGGGCTGTAGAGGCTGTAGTCAGGCGAACCACGACATCCTGCCGCTGAACAGACTAAAAGCCGGTTTCAAAACCGTACTGTCAGGTGTAGATAGCTCTGCTACTCTGTTAGAACTAAGAGATTGGTCGTATGGTTTGAGTTGTACACACATACAAGGAAACCATTGTCGCTACAAGTTTCTAAGAAAACATTATAGAGCCCAATTAATGTCACTCAATGTTCGTAACATCGGACCACCCTAGATCTCAATTTTCCTCACAATCGTTCTATACATCGCTGGAGTAGTAAAATATTGTAACCGGGCGTACGTAGAATTGTAAGCGTCGTCAAGTGTCGGTTTTATCCTTTTACCCCTAAACGTTTTACTGCCCCTTTAAGTACTGCGGTGCGTGCAACTGTACCAACCATTCAATGTGTCCCACTAGCATAATATTTTTGTATAATTATGTATTTGTAAGACGCGTTCTGATTTACACAATGTTTTATAACTTTTCTACTTATATTAGAAATTGAGTTAGAATTAAAGTAAATCTTTTTTACTAATTAGTTTATAAAATTTTAACACAGAATGTTTGTGTGCCCAGACGAAATTTAATGATACTTCATAAGGAAAAGCTAGCTAGCTAGCTATTCAATATCTCAAATATCTTACTTAAATATTTCTGTTTTGTATGTAATAACTAAGTATTTATTTTCTGTACGCCTGCTATTTTTTAAGTTGTGTAATGGATATTGATTTCTTAGTAAGTGAATTATTGTTAAATCTTTATGGGAAATAATAAAGTTCTTAAACCATAAACCATAGTAATTTCAAATCATTACTCAACCAACAGCAAATTATTCTGCATATTTTTTTATAAAAATGACGTCAGTTGAATGCTTGATAAAATGAACTCGAGAATTTGAAAAGGAAGGAACTTAATTAAATAGAATGCGAGGCATTATTACCGAATGCCTTTTACATCACAGAATTAATAAATAATCACTGAAGCGTGAGACATTATGAGATATTTTCAGTAATATAACGCAAGTCACCCGCTAATGCTTCTGATAAATTATAATTTACTAATGAGTACGATGTAGGTCGGTGGGTTTTCAGTTGAATTTATAAAATTAATCTTTATAAGAGAAAAAATGTTGTGGTTTTTGCGGTGTTATATTTTGGAAAAATATTTTATCTTGATATTCACTCTATCAGCTCTTTGAAGTCTACTGCTAGACATAGGCCTCAATATTCCCTTCGATTCTGGGCCCTCTGAATCCCAATCCCCCCTGTCCTCCTCAAGTCGTCAGTCCACCTGCTCGGAGGGGTAGGTATTACCCCTTTTTCCAAGACATGTACTCAAATGTTGTCAATGGTTATCTATTCACGGTACTGACACCTCTTCTAAACCAATGAACTGAAAAAGCTGTCATTCTTGAAAGATTAATACCTACGCAAAAAACTTTGTACGGCTAAAATATTATTATAATTATCAAGAGTACTTCGAGCTACAGACTGCGGTAAGGTCGCTCGTGCGGAACAGACATTTCATCTTAGTTTGATCTTGCTACAGAAATATAAATATTTTTTTTCTAGAGGCTCATTAATTTGTGTTTTAATTAAGGCGCAGCAAGCCGTCATTATCCGACACACAAAGGCGCGAAGAGTAGGTACTCGACGCCGCCTTACAATACTCCACTTGCCTTAGCCAAGTCTAGCCACTTGTTAACGCGCACACATAAATTATGAGATCGGAATTCGTTGCTACTAACTACTGCTACATAACACCCCTGAGGACGAATAATTGCACACTCGCACAGGTCTTAAGTAGGGTTGGTCTAAATGGTTTGGTTTAAATGGTAGAGCTGTTACTTCTCGCCAAAAGAGGTTACAGCAACGCTCATAAACCGCCGTGAAGCATCATTTTCTTCATATAATTATCTTGTGTTTCGGTTCGTTACTGAAGGCTTCTTTAACATCCTAGTCCAAAAGTAGCAACTAGCAATGCATGTAAATACGACTAGTGGATGGATGGATTTGGGTACGTGGGGTATGGAACGATGGATTTGGGTGTCCATGGATTATGGTGACTACCATCACGTGGCCTTTATGCCGGTTTGCTATATAAAAAACCTTTAGTATTTTGTATTTAAAAAAACAATTCTTCCCTTATACTTAGGTAGTTACTATAATTATGCTATTTTTGATAATTTTGCATTAACCTTATCTTCTTATGCTATCATTAATATAACGCAGCAGACATGGTGGTCTAACCATTAAAGTGCGCCGTGTAATGTTTCTTAATCGCTACAATTTCACCCAGTGTGAAGCGAGGAAAACTTGCAGACAAGTGCTTATTGAGTTTGTTTTCCTCACAGTGTAAAGTGTGTCACAACGGCACAGCGCTTCGCCGAGACGACCGAACGATAACAAAATTAGCCAAGTTATCTAAACAGTGTTTTGCTCTTGCATGTTGATTAAAGTCTTGTATAACATTAATTGAGCCGAATATACAGCGTATTAATTAACTAATAAACTAGGAAGGTTTCGTTCAATTAGATTATGGTAAGTGCATCCGCACGCGAGAAGAATAAGTAAGTTGTAAGGGTGAATGAATGTGCCTGTGTTTGTTGTTGCAACATTTGCAACACTTTTAGTAAAATAATTAAAATAAATTAAACCGACTTTGAAATAGGTACTTACGTATATTAAATAGATACTTTAAAGTCGTTTTAATTTTTTTACATACCTATGTATTTTTCTTTCTTTCAACTTGTTCTATAAAAATTGAACACACAAAAAAATAACATAATGCTCTTCATTATTTTGGTTCCTTTATATTTTTAAATGATTCCAAAATAAAAGGCAAAGACTGTGAATCATTTCTCACATCCTAAATTTAGTCGCGACTATTTTGTATTCATTATCTAGGAAGTATTCATTATCTTTGTTTGCCTCTAAGTACAAAGTGTTATATGAGAGTTCTGTCGTCGAGACAAGAACAATAACTAACCAAGTTATCTTAATTGCGACCGCCTTACTGCTCGCGTGTTAGCTAAAGTCTTGTATTACATACATCTTGCGAAGAGACACAGAACACAGTGCTCTAATTACAGACCAAGAGCTCACTAACGATGTTTTCCTTCTAGTGCGAAGTGTACAGAAGCGAGCACAGAGAAGAGAACTATTAAACGGGATATATTGATGGCGATGTGTTCTTTATCACTTGCGGGTTGAAATGAATATCACACTGCAGGGTCGGGCCTCCTCCTACAGTGGGAGGGATGATATAGTCCAGCACGCTGCCCTAATGCGGGTTGGTGGACTGGCAGACAATATGAATCTGAAAGTTAGTGAGGATGAAGCTATTGATGTAATGTACACCTGCAGTTTATAACCTGGGTTGAAATTTATTTGTTTTTTTTAATTATCTAGCAAGCATTAATCTTTATAAAGTTAGCACTGGCGCTTTCCTCGGTGTTGCTCGTAGAGATCTCTAGATAGCGTATATGATCACTTACCATCCATCCTATACGTGCCACATACGTATAACTGATTTTTAGGTTCAGTTCTATAATAATACGTTTTAAATATATATTCTCTTAATTCTCATTAACTTTGCTTCTCTCCGAGTATAAAGTGTTATATGAGAGTTCCGTCTCGGAGACAAGAACAATGACTAACCGAGTTATCTTAATTGCGACAGCTTCATTACTTGCAGGTCAGCTAAAGTCTTGTATAGCGTACATTTTACTTTGAAGAGTAACGATGCATTTTAATAGTTAGTGCACGTTAATTTTGTTTTCCTCGTAGTGCAAAATTGAAATTTAAAAGTTAATTTCCTCTTGACAGCAACGATACGAGTAGTTCTGGTTTTCTTTGAGCCGTAAAAAATATTATTTTATTTACTTTAGGAAATGTTTTAAGTTATCAGGTTTTAAACGACTTGAAATTTTATGGCAAGTTTCTTACCTGCTCTCTAACATTAAGTATGTAAGAGAGCAGATAATCCAGCTGTTGCAGTTAAGAGGACCTTTAGCTTCTTTTCGATCCCTAGTTTACTAGTTGAATTTAGAAACTACTGTTCTAATTATATTTACACCACTTCACTCCACTTACTGATGACTGTAACCTAGTAGGGGCTCAATTTTTAGCCACTTGACTATCATTACGTCATTATTTGTCCAGCACACTAAGCCATATTTTTTGTTGTAACAGGACACAGACTTATCACAATACATGGAGAGGCACCCCGGCGGGCTCAACCACCACAACGTTAGGCTGTTCATGTTCCAATTGCTCCGAGGGCTGTCCTACTGTCATCGGAGAAGAGTGTTACACAGGTATGTTTATATAGCCCCATAGCCCCGATGCTTTAGTAGATCGCAAGCGATCGAAAAAGGCGTGACAAATTGAATGCGCGCGAAGTGCACTTTAAGTCGTGTATGCTCCAGGCCTGCTGTGGAGAGAAACCCACGCCCAACAGTGGGCGATAAAAGCGTCGCAGCCAGTAAATATATTGCGTTGCTTCAATGTAGATATTCTACAGTTATATGAGCGCGTGCCACACAAGAAATGTTGACCACGCATGAAAACGCAAGCATTGAATATAGTAAACAATAGACCACGCGTCATACTGAGACTGGCCAATCGGAAGACGTATCCTCAAACGCGCTATCAAAGTTCCATAGAATCTGAGCAAATAAACAAAATATAACATTCGGCTCGCGGTCCCTAGTCAGTGTCCTCACTTGGCGGGAAATCTCCCCTTTTCTTCCAAAAGATGTTAGATTTTATTACTTAACTTTAATTTTGTTTGCAGGGACGTGAAACCACAGAACCTGCTCATAAGCTCCCACGGCGAACTGAAGCTGGCGGACTTCGGCCTCGCGCGGGCGAAGTCGGTGCCCAGCCACACGTACTCGCACGAGGTGGTCACGTTATGGTACAGGCCTCCAGGTGCGAAATTATATTTGACTTGTTTGTTGTTTCTACAGGTATCAGGAGGGCGACTTGTGACGCACTTCAATCACTAAGGTTTAGCTGAAAAGAACTGCTGACGATTCAAAAAGAGCTCAGTTTTCCCGAGCATCAGTTAGTGCAAGATATTAGCACTAGGTGGAATTCCACTTTTTACATGATTGAACGTTTGTTAGAACAAAAGCGGTCCATATCGTTGTATGTGGCTGATAACGATACACTCATAAATTTGACAGCTCAACAGTGGAGTTTAATGGAGCAGTGTATCAATTTATTAAAGCCCTTCGAAGAAATGACTAAAATAACAAGTTCTGGACGAGACGTGAAGAGATGGGAAGAAGCTCTGTTTGTATAGTGTGTGTTACTTAAGTGAAGTGAAGACGAAGGTTAATTATTATTATTAATGATTATCTCATTTGTATTAAATAATAAAAATAAAATAAAGAAGCCTTTTATTCTATGCATTTAAATTTTACATTTACATAATTTATAGATTCCATTTTGTTAATGATTCTATATAAATAACTAGCTAACCCCGCTAACTTTGTTTTGCCATATAAGTTATCGAGCGTTTAAAATCGACTATTAAAAATAAGGGTTGATGATAGAAGGGTGAAAATTTGGGGTGTATGTATTTTTTGATGCCACATTATTGAAAAATAAAAATAAAAATTTGTTCAAAAAATAAAATAAAAATGTTAGGTGTGGACAATCCATATCACTATCACTAGGGGTATAATAGTAGCCGATACTCAGACCAATAGGTCTGGGAATCGGCTACTGTCTATTTTTCATACCTGACCTCTTTTTATGAAATTTTATACTTATGCATATTCATCATAAAATAGGTCAAGCCGTTTTTGAGGAGTTAAAACTGTGACATGAGAATTGTATATATAGATAATAATAAATAATTTAATGTATAGTTTAATTTTGTTAATAAAACTATGTAATAGTGTGTGTATAATTGTATATGTGTGTGTGCACAGACGTCCTGCTGGGCAGCACGGAGTACTCGACGTCGCTGGACATGTGGGGCGTGGGCTGCATCTTCGTGGAGATGCTGTGCGGCGTGCCCACCTTCCCCGGCGTGCGCGACACCAACGACCAGCTCGACAAGATCTTCAAGGTGCGTACTCACCGCCACACGCCACCCGCCACTTGCCACTCGCCACCCGAATCACGCTATTGACGTTTTGTAAGGTCACCGCCTGTGGAGGGCTCCGGGATCTTGATACTTAGTCTGAGCTTTAGCTATGCCGCTACCTACACAGATACGTAAAAAATCTATATCATGTCAAAATGCATCAGATTTCATACAGAAGTTGAGTGGCTTTACCATATGACAGTTATTTACTATAACACTAACACTTATTGTGTTATTATGAACTCCTGAAAAAATCTAAGCTGGATGTTAACCATATTTACTTGATCTTAGATTTCTTAGTTTAAACCGAGAGATAGTATATTATGTACATCGTCAATGGTCACGAACATTATGTCACCGCTTCATTCACAATATGTCGGCAATTCTATTTAATTGCCATCAATACGTTACCACCGGCAGTGGCAGTGGCATTCTATGCAATTCATGTCACTTTTCAAACACCCACACATTCATCGAAGCCCAGGTCACGTCTCTCCATCACGATGTCCGGGCCATACACGTAGCCACACAATTATACTAAAACACCATTTATGGTTGTATTCTAGATAAAATGCGTGTGTACTCGAACAATGCCCGCAAATACCGCGCTCCCGAAGATATAAATGTAGGCATGTGCGATTTGAATAGCCTTTAATATTATCTGCAAGTAGAAACCACATGACATTCATTTAAAGCAGAACCCTATTTGCGATGAATTATATCGTATGAAAAGTGCGTTTCTACTGAAACTGTTGTCAACTTCTGTGTTTCCAACATGTGTTGACAACATATTAGCGGAAAATTTTTCTTCGGTGCAGATCCAGCTTAAGAACTCTTGCAAATAATGTTTGAAAACAAATTTAAATCTTTATTGTACTATTGTGCTAAGAATCCGATATCTTACGCGTGACGTCCGGAGTTTCACCAACTCGCATCAGGTCCGTGTGGTGGACTAAGGCTTACAACCTTCTCATTGACAGTGGAGACCCGGCCCTGCAGTGGGTCACTATTGGGGTACAGACAACCACTATAAGATACGAATATCTATCGTATATACGTATATTGAAATTTTTGTATAGCGGTTATGGTATTGTTTATTATTTTTGATAATTGATTCATTTTCTGATAATATTTTTTAATCCTCTTTCTCGCACACAGGTGGTAGGAACACCAACGGAAGAGACCTGGCCGGGGGTCAGTCGGCTCCCGGGGTTCAGGACCCACGTGAGCCGGTGGGGCACCCGACCGGCCCTCGGGGGCCACGGCCGGGGGCCCTCGCCCTCGCTGGGCGCCGCCTTCCCGAGACTGCGGGACGCCGGGCGGGACGCTGAACGACTAACGGCTGCGCTTCTGCAGTCGGACCCCACCAGAAGACTGGCCGCCCCGAGGGCGATGAACCACGCGTACTTCGCGTCTCTGCCGCCCCGCCTCAGGGACCTACCCGACGGTGAGTCATTTAGACTAAGAACAGGCGTTTTTGGGTCGCTTTCGTTCGGCTTGACTTCGGCTTGGGACTATAAAACCGAGGTTTCCGCTAGGCAGGCATTCAAGGCAGGAATTACTTCCTCACTCTACGGGGATCTTTCTGATTAAGGGTCCACCTGGTTTGTATAAACTATATAATTGAAGCGACCTTGAGCACCCTATATTATGTATGACTTGTTGTTATAAATGTAACGAGAACCGTTTGCATTGTTACAGAAGTGTCGATATTCACGGTGGAGGGCGTGTGCCTGCAGGCGGAGACGCGGCACGCGGCTGTCAAGTGAGCCGCCAGCCGTCGCGCCCGCGGTCCTTAGTTAGAGCCTTCAATTCCTATACAATTATAGATTAATCGACGACATCCGGCCGCCGCCCAGCCCCATGGCGTGATCCCCCGCCATGGGGCCAGGTCCCTCCGCCGAAGGCCAGGTCACCTTCCCAGGGTTCAGGTCCCCTACCGATGGCTTAGGAGGTTCCTGCCGAGAGCCTGGGTCCCCTGCTGAGGGCCCAGGTCACCTGCCGATGGCCCAGGTCCCTACCGAGGGCCTAGGTACCCCGCTGGGGGCCCCGGTCCCTCGCGTCGATCCACACCCCTCGGTCTGCGTTTGTCCATCCGTCGGTCGCCCTCGACTCGACGCTATATTTAGCGCTTTTTAAGCTTCTAACGTAATATCCATCCATATAATTCAATTATTCTATGGTGACAAGGTAACTGATAGGTATCGAGTGTACGACTTGTATATGTATAAATATATATGTAAACGACGGAGCAGTGTGCCATGTATGTATGTATATCTTAAACTGTGAACAGTGCGACGAGTTATTTTAAAGGAAGAGTTTTTATGCTGGATATTATACGCTCATAATTTTGGTAAAAATTTTGAAGATGTTTATTTATATTTACTAAGGGATAATGAGCCGAGTCGCCGCAGTCGGCGCGAGTCCCCCGCACCCGCTGGTACCGATCGATATATTTTCATTAACGCTACTTTTAAATTTAACATTATTTTTTAACGCATCTATTCTCGATGTTAGGGAAACGTTTCGACTGAGATATTAGCTGACGTGTAATGTTATCGGCGCTCTGAGTCTTATGCACACATTCCTGCCACGGCGCTCGATAGGAAGTCGACGTGTCGTCATACTGAGCCCGCCGCACGCTTGTCTTGAGTTGCGTTCGACCGTTCGAGACGGCGATATGAACGACGACGTCGTTAAACAAAATTTTATTCGATACCACGACAGATCTCGAATTGATGATGTGTGGGACCGTCCTGTAAATTGAGAAGTGATAGGAATTACGATTATAAATGATAATGATAAAGCTAATTTAAATACTAAAATTAAATCTAATCCGTACAAGGAAGGGGAAGCGGTAGTGGGGACGGATGGTAGTTTCCGTCTAGCCTAAAGACTAGTGAATTTACCAGTTTAGTGGGAATTGTAGTGGGCCCTCGCGTGAGGCTAGCCGTTAGCTGTAGGCCCGTGGGCTCCCGTTTGAGAAGCGGGGGATTAGAGGAGAATTGGAGGGATGTAGGTTCCTCGTGTATCCTAGGGCCTGGTTAGGGTGCAATGTAGGGTTGTGGACAGAAGGGCTAAAATTAGACATTAAAATCTCGAAGGTAGTTTAGTTTCCAAGGTAGTAGATTCGAAACTAAACTACCTTCACTATCAGTTTGGATCCAAAGCGATACCCAACTCTGGTCCTAAATGAATAATATTTTTTTTTTACACTTTATTACGTAGAGGTTCAATTCAGGGGGGTTACTACAAACTCCTAAAACCATCATAAAGCAATTTTGTTTTGTTTTAAATTAAAAACATCATGTTTTAAATTAAAACAAAACAGTCGTAAACAGTCTACGCAACATCGGCAACACACGTTTAATGAACATTTTAATTTAAAACAAAACATCATTGCTTTATGATGGTGTTAGGAGTTTGTAGTTACCCCCAGGATCGACAAATTTCATGCCTCCTGTATACGACGACACACATTGAAAGATTGCACATCTTCGAAAACGTACCCATGATACAGAAAACCCTCGTGCCTTTGAGTGTGAAGTGTATGGTTATTTTGCTAATTTGATCTAATTTCAGCCCTATTTCCACACCGTTAGGTCACCGGTGCATTGGCAACTTGAAACAATTTTTAAAATTTCCCAATAGAATTTTCGAACTTTGTAACATCAGGTAGTGTAGAGTAATCCCGTATAGATTGTAAACTCGTAACGTTAACACCAATTTGTGCCAATAAGCGATCGATAAAATAGGCTCTGAGATAATATTAACCTATAAAGTAATAGCTGTATCTTAATAGCAATATTTTTGTCGACTTTATTTCCTGTGACGGTCTGCGCCTTAATTGTATAAGTAATAATATCGTCTGTAAATTTTAGATAGTTGATGGAAAAATTGCAATTTTCACAATCAGTGCTTGTGTTTTCGATTCTTACTTGCAAATGAATATTGTGCATAATTTTTTCAGTCGAAAATCATAATTTAAATAGTGGTATCCTTAATAGCTGTTTCTGGATTTTAAGGATACATGTTTGAAAATTTATTCTTTCGTTGCAACCTATTTGATAATATGTATAAAAGCCGATACTTTCATTATTAAAGTTCGTTTTGAATCATTTATGCACAGCACAATACATCTAATTTATCAGAAAGCAAAAAAGCAAGTCAGTGTTTTCAGTTTGTACGATAGCTATGTTTTATTTTTACTATTTATGTCTATGCACTTCTAAACTCTTAAGTTAGAAAATATAACAAGCAATACACGGTGTTATGTTAAACGAATACAGTCTATTTTTGCGTGAAGCGGCTTGAGCTTGTCAGTGAGAGGAGTGAGCGATTCCGTTATTTCAACCTGTTATTTTTAACTTTCTGTAGAAATAAATACAAGAGGAACGACGTTTATTTCAAGAATAACCCTCTGAAGTAAGATCTGGTTTTGTATTTGTTTGTGCACGTAACGGTTATGTATTGCACGATTTGCACTGCCATTAAAATAAGACCGAATTCGTAAGTAATGAGACTACAAAGTAGAAAAACATTATATATAATGAAACGCAAGGATGGGAATATCTTTAGTCGACAATTCCGGCAGTACAATTTACAAGTGACGTTGGTACATACCAAACATACTGGGAGAAATAATCATTATTAATCATATTGTGCTATGTAAACAACGTAAAAACAACGAAATAATTACAAAATTTTGCTACAAACAGTGACCTAAATTCCTATGAACATTGTCAAAATAATAATTTTGTACTACTATGATTCAGGAAGACTTCAAATCAACACATAATAATACATTTTATTATGATGGTCACCCCCTCACCCCCTCACTAACGCGATTCTGTCTTAATTAGATCATAAGTCCAAATAGTCAGAGGGTAAGTAGCCCAATCTGCAATCCGCATTGTAAGTAGCCCAATCTCCACCAATCCGCATCGGGGCAGCGTGGTGGAGAATGCTCCAGGCCTTCCCTTTTGTGGGAAGAGACCCGTGGCCAATAGTGGGCCATTAAATGATTGCAGCCAAGTGGCCCAAGAGAGACCTACTTACCTACTGCCTAGACTTAGGTCCTTGCATCCTACTCCCCCAATGTTCAATTGGTAATGGCGGAATTATCGACACGTGATATATCGTCCTTGTATAGTGTAGATAGCATCGGGTTGTCAGTGCTCGGGGCGTAGTACCATTTAGCGTAGCTGCCGAGGTAGGGGATATGAGTATTACAACGACTACATAGCCAAATAGACGCCTCATGACAACACATCAGACTTACAAGTGTTATCCAGTACAAACAGCGTGACATCTATGCTAGTACCGACCATTTCCTTGACACGTGCACATCTACGATCGGAACTAATTCAAATATGTCAGTAGGAACATGGCTGTAATCAAATTTTTTTGAACTCATCTCACATAGGTTAATACACGCCGATCAGTAATTCGAAACAAATGGGATATCGCGTTTTTGTCTGACCGATCACGATGCTTTATTTTTCTTCCCTCCCCTCTCACTTTCAATGTTTTGACTGTGTTGTTTCTTTGGAGAAGCTGTGACGTGCGGTGTCTATTAGGTTATGTGGTCGATGGAATTTTGTGAGTGCGGTGTGACACTTCATCCGGTACCGATAGCCACTGAAATGACGAGGATCAACCCTCAATAAATGTTGGGGTTTAAAAATTCAAAGCGGAACCAAACGCGAATTTTATTCGTGGTAGGCATACCTAGATCAAATTGAAAATGTATGTTGAAATTATGATTGAGACAAAATTCTAGTGAAACTATTGGAAGTTTTTGATTGTTTGGCGTTCAAGTTTGTTTGCTACGTTTCTTTTCACGAAATCAGGTTTGTTTATGTTTTGTAATGTTTATGTATGGGAATATGCTAATTACAAATCGATACTCAATAATATTTTTTCAGTTATTGGTTTATGTGTTAATTTTTTTAAGATTAGAAATTTGGTTGAAAATGTTGCGATACAAATCATGATAAATTAAGTGAGCGATACACATAAAAATATTATGATCCCTCTGGAAAGTTATCAGGACCTATGACGTGCCTATTATAAAATATTTGAACAAATGAAACGTCAACAATGATCTCGTATATGATACGATTACGATAGGATGTCACAAATTGTAATGTCGAGTGCCACGCCCGCACTCCCGTAGTTAATCGTAATTGGCTCCAAACACCAAATTAGCGAGTAAATAATGATAAAATTGTAATAAAATAATATTGTATAGTTTCTAAAACGGAAATGATTTCAGTGTATATGATTTGTTGAATTTTTTCATACGGCCGACATTTGCGTTTCACGACTATGTCTGACGCTGACGTTTTTTCAGCAATGCCTTATACCGCTATGTATGCATATCTATTAGTCTGGGTTGAGAAGTTGACTTACAGGTGCGATAGCTAGTGTATTTGTAGTTATTTTGATGTATTCTGCAATTGAGAGCGACATTACTTGTATGGGTGTATCTTTATAACATCTTCGTGTTCTTTGACACCTGTCAAACGAACAGCTGTCAAGGACATAAAGGTGTCAAGAGTTGTAGAGTCGCGATAGTAGACTTCAAAGCAAAAACTAACTCACTCAAAACTATATAATTATTTGAGCCTCGTTAGCATAATTTTACGAACTAGGTTTATCGCTTAAATATCTATGTTCCTGCTTAACGTACCAATATTATTCTTACCATAGGTAGTACACCCAATGTGCCTTTATTATTGATTTAATAATAAAGGTTGAAAATGTAGGTAGCTAAAATATTAAAACATCGTGAGGAAACCTGCATGCCCGAGAGTTCTCAAAAATGTTCTCAAAGGCTTGTGAAGTCTATCAACCCGCATGAATCCAGCGTGGTGGACTTAAGGTCTACATCCTTCTCACTGTGAGACCCATTCCTGTAATAGGTCAATAATGAGTTACGGACTAAGGTTAATAACAGCTAAAGCAGCTGGTCAAGTTGGCACATAGTCGTGAGGTTTAAATGGGTCCTTATTGTGTAATTAGTGGGAAGTTAATATTTCACCCGTTGAGTGAGGCACCGAACGCACCCCGTGCGATGTATATTGTATACATACTGTACATTGATCGGAGTTATATGTGGAGCATTTATTATGAGTGGTGATAGTGTATTTCAATTTCGACTGTTACTGACGGTATTGTGACTATTCCCAATTTGAATGATCAATGTACAATAGCCGGTTTTAAAAATAAAAATAAGTTGTGTTATTAATATCTTGATTGATTGTTCCATTTTACGTGCGTATTTCATGGACAATGTACGTCGTTGTTATTGTATCTACCCGTGGACACAACATAATATCCGGATGGCTGAAATACACGAGTATTACCCGGCTTTGTACCCGGATGAAATGAAACTATTGAAATGGATGTTCGATACATATAAAATTTAAGCCGATTAAACATAATTTGAATGGGAATATTTTCAATATCGTTAATAAGAGCGTGGAGCGCACGTATCGGACATACGGCGATTAATTTTGTTCGAATAATGAACACCGCGATCGTCTGTTAACATTTAACTTATTTATGCTCTACAAAGCGGGAAAACAGGTAGTTAAATTGTATAATTTTACAATTAGTCAATTTTTTGTAGCAAAATAGTGAAAGTTGGTAGTTATTGTTTATTTTAATGTCCGTAGGATATAACTGTTCCAAAATAGGGTGATCTAGTTTGGACAGAGGTTAAGTGTAATTTACCCTTAATAATTTTCAGATTTGAGATTTTGATAGTTAAATCTTTATGAAATAAACAAAATCTGTACGCGCGTAGAGGCATTTGTCCAAACACTTGGATCATGGAAAGACACTGATAAATTACATCTTTATTTGAACCACGTATGCCTCTATTGCTTTATTATTTACGTCTAAAGGTTAAACTATTTAAATCTAAAATGAAATAATAATAACCATTTCGGTACAATTACATTTAACTTCTGTTTTTGACTGAGAAACCCTTTAGTTAAAATTAACATGGCGTGCAACTATAAGTTCGCTCTCAACCACAGAATTATTCGTCGTATGACCGATGAACGAGGAACGAATGAACGGATTGTATGTAGTACGTGTATTTGCATTTGTGTGTATAATGAAGAACTGATGTTGCGGGTTAACGAATATGTAAATACGGTACGGTCTGGTTGTGGTTCGTTTCGTTTGCAGTCCTTACAAGTTGCCATTGTATGCTCCGTGGAACGCTTGAGCTGTAGTCTGTTCGCTTAAAAAGACTGCATTTGACAGTCCTGTATCTGTTATCTGTCAAGAGAGAGATTTCAGTTCACTAGAAATCGGACTTACGAGATATAATGCTATTTACTGTGCAGAATACTAAGTATGTGCGGAATACATGACCTTGATTTTTGAGGTGCAGATTTTTAGGTGATATTAATTAACAAGCATCGCGTTAAATATGTCGTAAATACGAGTTCTAGTGTATTGAAAAACACCAATAACTTAGAATAATTGTTCAGGTCGTAATCCCTATGAAACAATCTGCTTTCGATACTGAATAATATCGATCAGTCTTTGTTATTATAATGTAACTCATTTTTTTCAATGTGACATTCACTATATGTCGTTGAATGTTCTGATACCATGTGAGCGAACAGACTATGGTTACGGTAGTGTGAAATACAGAACGACTAAACAGTATTATGGTTTACAGACAGCTAAAATAGTATCTTATTTTGTCTGAATTAGTGACAATTATAGCATTTTTATTCCATTGATACAGACCTATCGGTTTATAAACATGGTTGCAAAATTTCCTGTATTTCATACTATCGCTATAAGATGTTGAATGTTTAAGAGGAATGTCTGTTAATATACTTTCATGTGATTGCCGTGTCTTAACGTAAATTAGCTAGTGTTAGATAATGTAAGCAAAATACGACTTTATTGTAGTTATACTTAGGGTTCAAAATGACATGCGGTATATTAGCAGACCTCGTTCCTTACTACTGACATGGAAATTTTAACATGAGATTTACTTTTAATTTTAATTATGTACAGATACTTTAACTCATATTGGAGCGTGATACTTTGTGTGCGTTAGCCTGTTTAGATACAGTGGTTGTGTGTGCACCAAAAAGTGAGAACATAATTGTTGCGCTGATGACGTCACTGCCACACAATGCAAAACTGCGTACTTACAAGCGCACTCACACATAGCACCGCGCGCCAAGATGTGTTAAAGCACCTATACTAGGGTATCTAATGTTTTATTAACTTGATTTTATTATTTTACGTGTCACGAAATTGTTCTGCCGCGCTGATTTAATTTTTTTATTATCAATGTGTAAACAAATGTGCTTTTAATCATTTAAAAGAATGTAAATATGATATTTGAACTGATAATAATAAAATTTTTATTTCTTAATGAGCTTTTGTGTTTTTGTGTACCAACCTGATCCTCTTGACATGTATCCTATAGATTACTTTACAGGAAGACAAGATTCTTCACAAGATATGTGTACTTTATTTTGCCTACTATACTTCACAAGGAGAAAAAAACAACTGATAAATGCAATATCGTTCCATATTTATTTCATATTAGGAACATTCTTGTGATGTCACGAACAATCGAAGCTATCGGATTCATATCGACAAGTTCCAATATCAGTTCCCACGAACACTACACGAAAATCCGAGCCAATCGCGCCCACTCGTGGCGTTCGTGCCTTAATATCGGGAAAGAAAACGAAAATATATATGATATAACAAAGGCCCCAGTTGACGGTTCGGAATCGGAAAACCGTGAAATTCAGCTCTCGCCTTGGCTTCACGCCAATACCGTATAATTCGGATACACCCCGGCTACTTGTAAGATTGTCTCCACGTTATAGATAGATAGTTTATAGTTTATTTGTTTTACACTTGACCTATTTGGTATCATGAAGTTTTGATAAATGTCATGTTAAACAAATCTGGCGTTTTGTATGTATGATAATCTGGAATAGCGTAGCCGTATATGTGGTTGTTGTAAAGAAAGGATCATGTTCAGCTGTGGGATCTAAAAAGTAGGTAATATTTAATTGTATTATCTACTTACTCGTATTTTAGGTATTTCTTTATTTATGCTTTTTTACCTAAAATTCAGTATTAGAGGGAGTTCACTAGTCCAGGATTTTACTTAAAGCATCGCATCAAATCGTGAATCAGTCAGCTTAAAGAAAGTCGTTCATTGCAATTCGCATCTCGACGCCCAAAGATTACTCTCAGCCGTCCCAAATGACTTCCTCGTCAAAAGAATTAATTCCCAAACGAGATATAAATCGTCAGTTAAGCTTAAGCTGAATAATAGTCTGAATCCGTCAAAAGAGAGGAGCCGGCGATATCCGACCTAATTGTCTTTCCTCGCACAAACCAGGAAATAATGGCAAAGCGAAACTTCGCCGCCGTTTGTGCGTAGATAGCCTTTTGTTGTCTTGACTTTTGGTGTTTCGAACTGATAAAATGAGAGCGAAAATGTTTGATCTTCTTGCTACTGCTCATAGAAAACACAATAGTATTCATTTTTCTATGGAACTGCTACATTTCCAATTCAAGCTTAATGCAATTATGAACGGATTAAACTTTTTTTAAGGACGACGCAACATTCTATAGTTGTCAAAACATGGCCTATATCATTTCTGTATAAAAAATGAGTAATACGAGTACGTATGTACCTACGTTGTCGAGAATAATACAGAGAAAGTTATCATCCCCTAGTATGAAGTGCCGGCAAACACGCAATACAGATATTAAAGGCAACAAAGCCTACTCGTACATATTGAGGCTTATCTGAAATTGTTATGGTCGAACAATCCGTAATTACGTAAACTTAATGTCCTATTCCTGAAACTAATCCAAAACTTTTATAATTATGAATGTTCATGTGATGTACGAGTACATTCATATCTTTATATAGAAACGGGCCCACCCAGCGATTATTCCAAACTTTACCCAATTAACGCTACTGATATTAATAATATAATCATTAATCATGTATGATACAAAATTATATAATCAATCATAGAGTTATTGAGTTACCTAAAATCGGATTCTTCTATTATTCTTCTAAGCCTTCATAAGAAGGCTAGGAAGATATTTTTGCATCGAAATGAATAATCATTTCGATGCAAAAATATCCATTTATGAGAGTCTTTAAATAACCTAAACAAACAAAATGGTAACGGTAAGCATACTTCAAGCAGTCCGGCAGTCGATGCCATTTTTAATGGCATCTTAGGCATTGCTTATTTCTGATAGATTTTATATATCAGATTTATAAAATAGAATTCAGACATCAAACACTTAAAACGCATCCTATACCTTCATACTCGTAGAATCAAATTATTTTATTTAGTAAAGGACACACACTATAGTTTATTTATTATGCAAAAGCATAGTCACCTTGCCACATTTCCCATTACTAAAAGATATGGCAGCATACACTAAACACTATTAAAAAGCAATTCACTTTAGTTGAACTCTGACTCCCTGCATTTGTAATAAAGTTTTATTTAACCAACACTCGGAATACCGTATTCTGTAGGCTTCGGAGCCGGCATAGGCGTTTAAAAACTACTTCGAATTGACGAAGTTTTAATTAATGAACTCGTCGAATAACTTCCATGTTGTTAATTATAATAAATTATTTATTAACAGAGATTTTTATTTACATATGTTTCATAATAATAGCCCTGCGGTAAAGGTGGTATTACATTATACACTTTAATATAAAACATCAATATTTTTAAGAACCTAGTGTGAAAGCAGTTCAATTGTAGTATTAGTATAGCACAGCTGTTGGGTCTACGCACATGACTACGTTTGTGCTACGGCGTAGCATGTAGCATCATCATTCATTATTATAGTAAACTTTTACTATAAAAAGTTGTTTATACATGCTGTAAACAAATATTATTATATATTTGTAATTTTTACTTATTTGCGGCTGGCTGACTTAGATTTTGTTAACTTCGGGGATGTATTACTTTGTTGGCAATAGTGCAAATGAGCTTGCAAATCATTGCTAGAAAAAATATTGCTATATAAAAAAGGAAAATAGTGCTGTTATTATGAGGATTTTTTTTAATTATTCTGGTTTGGTTTAATAGAAAAAAAGACTACCTAGTGTCATTAGTGCTTTCGTGTAGAAAAGGTCGCCGTTAATTTGATAAATTCTCTCTCACGGCAATATTTTCAAACAAAGAGTACCGGATAAATCTCGCAGGCCTTTTTATAAAAATGTTTGCAAGAATTATTTCCCTTAGTTAAGCTCTCCGAGCGAAGGGGCTGATAAAAGGGCGTAATTTTTGAAAGAACGGCTTCCGTGGGGAAGGCCCACGGATTGACCTTCCGGAGAGGGTTTATCAGAGGAAAGCCGTTCCAGGACTTAGCTGTAACAAAGTGGATTACATAAAAATTTAATTGATATGAAAATTTTGAGCACTCTTTCGGATAAACCTTAATCTGAAGTTCCTTCTTATCTACCTGATATACATAAGTAAAATGTATCCCATTTTACCATAGAGGTATTAATACTAACTGGATTTAAAATGACAATGCATTGCTCTACAGTGCATAATATGCAAAGTGCATACATTTCCTTACATTATACGAATAAAGTGACACAGACTCAGCAAGGTAGACGTACATTATCGTAATAATTACACTACGCAATACATTACCCACTAAAAGTGCTATTACCATTACAAAGCTCGGATCTCAAGGAAACGAAAATGTGCCCAAATTGTATTATGTGTTTCAAGGAGGTGAAGGAGGTCGATGCTATTTTCGGGAGCGAATCTGAAGAGAAATAGTACTGAGCGCGATGATATGAGAGGATTAAGAAAAATAACAAAAAAGTAATGGCAATAAAATCAACAAATTTATTCTGACATGTCGGATATGGCGAACGCTAAACGCTTAGTTTATTAAAGTAGCATAAAAACTTTGATCTTGTGATCATACTCGTAAAATTATGTGCAGTATTCGCATACTGTACACATGATCCCAATCCAAGCCAGTTTTAAATCATATGGCTAACAAGATCCATATCTGATAAAGTAATTGAAATATTAACATTTTTTATACGGAAAGACCACGTCTGACATGCAACGGGATACCTGATAAGCGTTAGGTCAATGTTACACAGTGTGTCACATATATCTTTTTACGCGAGGAAATCCTTCATGGATTCCTTCTATCAGGTT
Source organism: Erynnis tages (assembly GCA_905147235.1). NCBI lineage: Eukaryota > Metazoa > Arthropoda > Insecta > Lepidoptera > Hesperiidae > Erynnis > Erynnis tages. The sequence goes on from LR990081.1 coordinate 2,236,300, forward strand.
GGGACCGAAAGTGGTACAATTCACCACGAGTACAATTCCGTATTATACTTGTTCAGCACCTTACAATTATACCTACCTAGATTAGCAAAGATATTTTGAAACCCAGTGCGTTGGTTTGCAGGATAAAAATTCAGGAAATACCTATCACCGACTTAATAAGACGACATGAAAGATTTCTCAAATGAAACTATCGAAGCGTAGAAATCATTCGAAGATTTAATTTAGCGCAGTTTCATATCTTTCACGCTAGCAGTCATAATTCAATATGTCTAGTGAATTGATCAATGGATTACATATCTCAACGTTCGATCGTAAGTGTTCTACTTACGTTCGCTCTGAATTATACATTCATAGCTCATGTGAGAAATTCACATTGCATTAGCGAACCTAAGTGGAAAATGAATTCAAAGGCCATTATGTATGAGAAAATTTGCTCCGATATTATTACTCCGGTATAATTGCTCCGATATTACTAAAAGCGGATACGGAATAGATGCTCGTGAAATTAATATCTTTGATTGTGATTGTGATTTACCTCCGGCGTAAATGTATTGTGGTTAATGCAACACGAAACCGTAATTGATCGGTAAATAATTTCGTATGTTATTTCAAGGCTTTAAAATGAAATCTATGTTTTTGATAGGTTTTGAAGCTGCTAATTCATATTCTCCAGAAAATATGAAAAATCTATCTATCTCATAAAATCCTTTTTTTTACTTTTCGTATAACATAGGCCTGTCGTAGAAGTAGCTTCGTCTTATATTTACAACTGATTGATTTTCTTCCATGTTCCATATCAAACATTCATGTCGAATATGCCAAGTCGTATCCTTTATGCGACTATCCGAGTGTGAAAATCATTGGAGATTTAATTTGGCGTCTCGCTACGAATGCCCGTCATAATTCAATCTGTCTACTGAAATCGATTTACGGCAGGAAATGTACATTTCCAGTTTCCTAGAAGATAGTCTGAGCGTATTCTCAAGAATATAAAATTTTTATTATCCAAGTGGTTGTCTGAAGGTGGAAGGTACACCGAAACACTTAAATGAATAATTTTCTTTTCAATTTTTAATACATATGAGTAGTTATAAAAATTAAGCTTGCACTCTCCTACTACTGATAGAAACGATACTTCTCTGTATAATCACAACAAATTCTCGATGCATATTATGCAAATATCCGCTTCGAGAGTTACTTTTCGATTTCTCTCCGTCTCCGATACAAAATAAAGCAAAAGTCGAGCATAACAAGTCTCGGAAGAAATGCAGGCGCGAGTCAATTTGATTTATTTCTATTTTAGACAAGTATTGACGTTTCTCGTGAATTACGGCGGAAATGGGGGGCGTTGAGCGGAACCACGTAGCCGGCGTACTGGTGTACTTTATTGAAAGCCCACGTATATGGCTGATAGCCTGATAAAAGGTTTCGATTGAATCCTTTACTTTTCTTTTAATATTTTAAAATATTACCTTTTAAGATAACAATTCACAAAGTTGTTTGGTTAGTAGTCAGAGATCATTATTCAAAAACTTTTAATCGTTCAATTAGAAACTGTCTGTCTGTCGGTCTGTTTGTTCCGGCTAATCTCTGGAACGGCTGGACCAATTTTTACTGGGCTTTCACTGGCAGATAGCCGATAATAAGTAATAAGGAGTAACTTAGGAGTACTTTTAGACAGTTAAATTCCACGCGGACGAAGTCGCGGGCACAGCTACTGTATGAATAAATTTCATATAACGTGTTCGATTTGAGGATGAAAGGAGCCACTAATGAATTCTGGCTGAACGACTAATCACGTTAAGTGGTCCTTCTAAGAGCTAGCTCTGGTTTTGCACTCAGAAATAATCAGAGTATGACTCATATACAGCTCAATATTTACGCCTTTTTGTCACAAGGGAAGGGGGCATGTGTTTTGTAGACGATTTATTTAAACGCAGGAAGGAATTTAAGTAATTACGTACTTCCGTGAAGTGTGTTTGCAACTGAGTAGACTTCGATCATTGAAAGAAGCGAGTAGATTTAAGTTTTATTTGTTGTCTTACATGGATACGTTGTTATCCATAAGGACTTATATGATCTCAGTCCTTAAGAAGGCAGTCTTAACGTTCTTATACACATAATGCAATCACGCTAAGTGGGAACTAAGCCCTTAAACAGTAATCCATGTTATAGATACATATTGGCGAAATATTTATGAGACGAACTACGAGTATTGCTTGATCTTACTGAGGGTGTATTAATGCAAGTGCGTTACTAAGGGGACAAAGAATTCGGTTGAATTGCCCCATATTGTTAAGTATTCGAGATTTTTTTTATTGTACTAAAAATTGATAAATTATTATTAAACACTTGAATTTACACTGTAAATGTCAATTCACATGCCATTAATGGCGAGCATAAGATCTTATATTTGTTTGTAATCTGTTTTGTATCCACCGTGTTCTGTGAATAAAGAATTATGAATTATGTAGATAATAGGTTCATAGTAGTATATTGTAATATATAGGTTGAACCAAATAGTCTGGATGGAGTTGAATATACACATTAGTAGACCATAGAAGTTCTAATATACTAACTACCTTTTGTACATCAGACCATGATTCCTCGATGTTTTATGCTTAAAATAAAGGGCAAAAACGCCGAAGATGAAAGGGGCTCCCTAATGAATTCCGTTCGAACAACTAATCATAGTAAGTGGTCGTTGAAGCGCCCATTATACCACCCCATAATACCCATAGACTAGACATAGCGAGGTTCAATAGAGCTTAGCTTGATGGCTACTTGGGAGTTTTGACTAATTAATGAGCAATACTTGTATATTGGTTATTAGGAACCTGTTAGTAGTAATTTAGATAATGTGTTAGCTACCTGGAGGCTATTCACTTATTTTTACCGACTTTAAAAAAAAGGAGGTTAGCAATTCGACACGTATGTTTGTTTGTCCACGCATATCTCCGAAAGTAATTGACGGATCGTGTTCGTTCTTTTTTGTTCGTTTGCATTTTGATCAACTTAGGGAATGGTAAAAGTTTCATCAAAATTGGTCTAGTCGTTTTCGTGATATGGACTTAAAACTAAAAATTACGAAAAAAAAAATTAAACCGACCTCAAAAAGGTGTGCAATAACATTTTGTCCTTAAATTAGTCATCTGTCATTCATTGAATTCCTTTCCAGAATTTATTCCTTATTGGTGACACTATCGAATTGTGTAATAACACAGTGTGATTTTTTTTCAAAATCAACGGATTCGATTCTTGGTTAGCATATGTACCTATTGCTTTTTCAAAAATCTAATGATGCAGTTTTAGTTTTCATCGAAATCAGACTCTTTTAATCACTTTTCGCTATTCCTCATATTGTCTGATTTCCCCATCCACGTAGACTCGAAAAATTCATCCTGCATAGTTATATAATTTTAAAACTAAATCTTATAAAATCAAATTTAATATTTAAGTTTTTGTAGACAATATATTTTATAAATAGAGTACTCAATTAGAAGGTCTACATAAAAAGAAATTTCCAGACTTTATTCTTTTACCCTAACGATAAAGCATTGTTCTTCAAGACAGACATTTTTTCTCCGAATAAGTACCTATTCGGCATTCAGACTAGAAACTAATGAAAGGGACTAATAAGATATTTAAATGAACATAATTGAATCAGGAACTTTTAATGAAACCGTAATCTGATATTCGTAAAATACAATGCTTATTAGTTTGGTGGACTTCACGTGCCTCTCGTCGCGTTATCGATCGTGATCGCGGTTTCCTCTCGATATTTTTCTTCACCGTTAAAGCAGGGGAATTTTTTTATTAAGCGCACACAACTTTCAAGAGAGTCATTAGTGCGTGCCACTTCGATTTGAGTTTTTTTAACCTTTTTCAGTTAGAGGCCGGATTCTTATCCATTGAGTTATCAACGCTCACATCATTTCACGTGCATTTTTCACAGTGACACCTATTTATCTATACCTTCATTCCTACCTATCTATATCTATATCTTCATTCCTAATTATATCAATGTCAAGTTCTGTTGGTTTATCGGCTCAAAGTAAATTAGTTGCTGCATACGAGCGTATAAGCTATTCTCGGAGAGCATGAGGCTATACGTATGGTCCAACTTCAAGCCCCATGGGAGCTAAGTTTTAGATTGCAGACCGCTTCAGCAAGCACGTTTGTCTCAAGCGTCGTATAGACGTCTCAATGTCGTAGTGAACGGTTGACGCTACATAAACTACATACAACAAAATAAGTATCACTGAAACATTGCTATTGTCTAAAGGTGAGTTTCCACCGAAACTGTTGCCAAATTCTGTGTTTCCAACATGAGTTGAAAACACAAAAGTTTGTGTCAGTGTAGACCCAGTTTCTTCATCTTCTTTTTCAAACTTAATAATGTACATGTAAATAGCTTACAAGGGCACAGCTTGTGCTTATCCCATGGGTCTCTTACAACAGACCCGCAAAGACTGAGAGATTGATGCAAATTCTTTCCTTCTTTTCAGCCCTCTGTAGCCTCTGCTGGACATAGGCCTCCCCTTATCGACCCCACTCCGCCGGATCCTGAGCCCTTCGAATTGAACGGCTTCCCGCTGTCTGTCGTAAGTCCACCTGGTAGGAGAAGCAAACTACTTCTTTCTTAGTCCAAGATCTCAGGTGGATGCGCTGATCTTGCCAAAGTCTCCTTACAGGCTCGCAAATTCGGCTCTTGGGTTAGAAACCAGCGAAGTAGAAATGTTTGTTGAAATTTTGTTATTATTTTGATGGGTTGTAACCTACTACTTATTCTGTTTTCTATGGTAACTGCGATCCCTGAAAACCAAATTTTGTCTATGTCTACTCCAAACCTTACTCAATTGTTTTATTCTAAGAACAAAACATTCTCCCACTTACAAAATCAGTATTTTCAGTTAATTTAATTAAAGCGTAATTAGTTTCCATAACTTCGACATCGTTTAGAAGTCTGTTTGGTTTTCATTAACACGTAGCCCTCGGCAATGTCTATGTTATTGTTACATCAAAATTTGGGAAAACACGCGAGCCAAGCCTTGCAATAATATTTAAATTTAACGCAATCATACTTCACTGTATAAACTTTTATGTCAAGATTTCAGTGCTTCATGCTTCTGTAATGATACCGACCGAGGTTTTTGCATAATTCGTCATGTCGCGGGAAAATTATAAACTTTATTTCACTGGTAAAAGATCAAATGACGAAAATGAAATCTTTTGAGTAAGCGCGCAAAAACACGACATATTCGACGTTAAAGCTAAACATTGCTGTAATAAATATGAATTTGCCATTAAAGGTTTTTTATTTTTCTGGTACAGCCACAATGATAAATTAATAGGGTATAGATAGGTTCTTTATATGAGTGTGTGTTAAGCCTGTATAGATACAGTGGCTGAGTGGCTGTAACAGCATGGATCAAAAAGCATTAAAAAGCGTATTGCGAAATCAATGTCACCGCCACATAATGCAAACTGCATACTAACAATTAGACACACAGCACTGCGCACCAAAATGAGTTAAAGCATCAAAACTTGACTAGTTCTTCTTCTTCTAAGTAGTTACACTCTTGACAGAGTGGTCGTGGTCGTCTGTTTGTACGATGATTATCTGTTTGTTTGTTTTTTCTGTTTTTTTTTTAAGGTTTGTACCACGCTTTAGGTACTACTCGTCGCCACTCTTCCCAAACTGCCACTTTCCTCGTGCAACTTGACTAGTAGCGAAACATTAAAAGTGACTGTCTTTTCATTAGAGCCAATTTCTATGAGAAGGCACTAGATATAACATTGGTATATATCGTACATAGGTGTTTGCAGACGTCCAGTATTGGACAGTACAGAGTAGGTACACAGTCATGTACAGAGGCCGCGTTTAATTGGACTCGCTAGCCGCAATTGAATCCTCTGTTTGAGCTCTTGACGTTTGCCGTTTACAATTAGCCATACACTGGGGTTTGGTTACGTTCGAAAACTGAACTAGTCGCTTCATGTTTCTTAACTGGATTTTAGCCGAGTATTTTGGCCAAAAGTTACTATATCATCCTAACGGTAGGATGTGATCCTATCCTGTGAGCTGTACCTAACTCTTTCCAGGCACATCACAGGACATGGAGTAACCTTCGCTGTTTCAATGCGGATTCTTAACTTATGCTAATGCCCAACTCGTGTCGAATGATTCAGCAGGTAAGGACGTTAGATAAGCTATGTGAAGGCGAAAATTGGGTGCAATTAAAACGGCAATAGGATAGCTATTATTCCGACAAAGTTAAAGGACTGTTGTCTTTCTACAACATAACCAATTAACGTGTCTTTCAGAGCATTAAATAATTGCGCGTTATACTCAAGCGCACTATTGTAGTTCCATAGAATTTGAGTTTTTATACAATTGACTGACCTGAAGTTAGCACTCGGACCGCGGTCCCCAGGCAGTGACCGGCGGCGGTTATCTCCCCTTTTTCCTACAAAATGTAACAGAGATTGTCAGTGAGTTACAACCACCCACTAGTGCGGTGCCATGCCCAAACGGCTGGCAATAAAGGCTGGTTCGGTACCGGAGTGGTCATAAAGACGCGCGTGCCCTATTTCCGAAACGCTCACGTACTCGCCCCACATTGCCCACACACTAAGTGATTTCCATATTGAAATTCTATCTTCAGATAAGTGGAGACTGGGCTATTTGTGAATCACAGCAATAAAGAAAAAGGTAAGTTGTGAAAGTAATGATTAATATGGTAATATATTATCTGACACGGAATTGTGGAATGACCTTCAAACATGGCAAAGTCCTTCAAAATACGTGTGTTCAAAACACTTATTCTATAGAGATTTTTTGCATTATTGCATGCAAAAAAGAAATTTAAATAAAACAAATGTTATAAAATGGTGTATCGCAGTAAAGAAAACATTGTAACATCAACAAACCAAAAAATATACCTTCCTTTATACCTATGGGTTTCGTTTGTTTTGTATTTTCCATGCATTAGTAGTCATTTTGTCTTAAAAACTTTGTTGCGAGCCTTGAATATTACGGAAACCGGACCTGCTAATGAATATTGTGGTCACGTGCTTTCTTAATGAAACTTTTCGGTATTCGCCGATTTCAAACACAAGTAAACACGAAATTGAATTTCCAATTGCACATTGTTTGGATACTAAGCTCTACCAAAATCATTACTTTTTTATAACATATAGCAGCAAACGCCTCTTAGTAGTTTGACGGCCCAAAAAGGAGAGCTGGAAACATTTATATTCGGAAGACCCAGGACCGGGTGCTGCTGTTTGAAAAAAAACACTCCTTTCTTCCTGCCTTTCGGCCCTTGGTAGTCCACTGCTGGACATGGACTTCTCCTAATCGACGCCACTCCGCCCGTCCTGAACCCTCCGAATCCAACGGTTTACCGCTGTCTTCTTCAGTTCGTCTGTTCATCTAGTCGAAGGGTGGCCTTTGCTCCTTTTGCGTAAAGTTGGTCACCATTCGCGGACCTTTCTTCCCCATCAGGGCCATCAGTCGGCAGGCCTGCGAACGATGTGACCTGCCCATTGCCACTTTAATTAAAAAGAACACTCGTTCGCTGCTATATTAAAAAAATCCAGTCACAATATAGTTTGGCCTCGCCCGCCTGCGATAGACTAGACCTGCAAAATCGCATCCACTTGAAAATAATGATGCAAAATGGGTTTTCATGCAGACATTCCCTCGAAAATATGGCGGCGTGTTGGCGGAAATGTGAAAATCTAGACGTCCTTACGTTACACTAACTTTCCTTTTAACTCAGACACTTCAGAATGGAACACTTTAAGCAGGTGCTCTTAAAAAGGAAGGATAACTGTTTTTACATTTATGCGATTTTTAGCTGCTTTTAATTAGTTATCTGAGGGCACGGCAGTCGCCAAGACGAGCTCAGCCACTTTCGACCAATGTAACCCGCAAGATTATTTAATTATATATTTTAATTGTATATTGTATAAATGAAATTCTTTTTTTTTGTTTATTTAAGTGAACATCAAGAAATAACTATAAGTCAACTTTTTGCTCAAGCAGCGCATAAGCAAAAGAATAGCGAAATTCCTTTTTAACACTTGACTAGCAACAGCTACATATAAATCTGGCAAAACTTCACAAGGTCAGCACTAAAACAAAAGGAATCCGAGCTTACCGCATCCCATTTTAGTCGAAGACTAAAAATAGAATACTTCGTCCCTGGATTACGAATCGCGTTCGATCCGTCCGAATTCTCTTTGTGCGTTTCCTTCTTCCGGAAACGAAGCGTGACGGGATCACGTATTTGGTATTTTACACGACTTTTACCTACACCGCTAATACAAAGGATTTAGAGGTAGTAGAGTTCATAAACCGTAACTTTACATGACTAATAACTACGAGAGTTAATCTTAATCTCTCCCTTTTTATGAAACAAGCATCCATGCCACCTTATTATATAAGCAGTCACTGCAGATTACAGATAATCAATTTTATTTAGACTTGATACAAGACCAAAACTTGGGTGTGTTGCTACTTTAAAGGACCGTAGTAGATGCTCTAAGCCAGTATACCGTTTTCAAAGTTATGTGAAGTCCATCAACTCGAATTAATTGTGTTTATTCTACCAACCCATATTAGGCCAGCATAAAAACCAGAATTAAAAACCACTATTCAATGTACCTACTATTATATCCAGCATCCTAACAGATGAACTTTTCAACGCATCAAACGCGTTTTACTTTGTTGACTTAACGCTACGCCGAAGTTAAGTAATTGAGGATGAAACTGCAATTGTTGCGGTTAAAACCTCTTCATATAATTCACGGAATTGGTTCTAAATGAAGTAAATTTGTTTTGAGTAAGATGGTTATTACCTACATTTATATTTTCATCTATACCTAAGGATACGATTATAAAAATCTAAGTTATCTTAATCTCATAACTAGGTAGGTATTAAATGCGGAAGTTTGTTTCGGAGTTAACGGAAGTACCTAATGTACCTTCTAATTATTCGAACATATGCTTCAACATTTGACAAACTTCACTTTTAATATCTTAATTATTTAATAATTAAACTTAATAAAATGACAATATTAAATCGAAAAATAACGGATTAGTGATAATTTTCGAATCCGATAGTTACTTGCTACTTAATCTGCCTTGGTATTTATTACACAAGTCGGTCTTACTTCATGATATGTGTAGGTACGTATCCCGAAACTAATATAATAAACTAAAAGAAACCTTATAGGTAGTTGGTAACAACTACCAACTATTTTATACGTTGTCTTCATAAAGACCGTCCTTTCTAAAGGAGAATGTTCACAAGTATGACAAAGGCAATTTTCTTTCTATTTTCCGTCCAATGAGGACCGTTTGTGTCCAAAAATTCATTCAACGAAATTTCTTCATTCTGTGAGGACAAGCTGAAACACAAAATGGGAATTCTCTGCAGCAAAATTGAATTTTGTCTTACATAAATTATGAAAAGTGCAATCCATTCTTTATGTTTTTGTAGATGATCGAAGGTATTTGTTGTGTTGAATGTTTATAGAATCACTGATAGTGATAAGTAATAAAATAGTTAATTTATAATTATTTGAAAAACAAAATAAATAAATACGTCCAGCTTACATTCAAGCTCTAACGTGGTTTTTTATTGATCAGTTTCAAAATCTAGTCTTACCAACTTCCGAAATTATATCTTTTGCTACTCCTACTACATAATGCAAATTTTCAATCACTCTAAAAATATTTTTATTGATATGTATATGCTTTCAGTAAGTTTCCTTCTTCTTATTATTATTACGATTTCACCCCTACAATATGTGAAATATATTTTGGCCTCCTCCTCCTCGCGTCGTTTTCCTCATTGCTGAGGGTCGTGACTCCCCCGCTGCATCAATTTCACTCGTACGATTTCCCTCCATCTGCTGCGATCCTTAGCTTCGTGCAGGGCATTGTGGAAGTTGATGTTCAGAGAAGATCGTATTTGGTCCGACCATCTTGTTGGACTGCGTCCTCTGGGACGTTTGCCGTCTACCTTGCCTGTCACCATCAGCTGTTCAAGATTGTGACCCTCTTTGCGAGCAATATGTCCGAAGAATTCCAGCACCCTACGAAGGCATATGCAGTTTTCACCCCCTCACGCACTTAAATGCTTATCCGGTATGTTTTCGATTGCTATCATTTTTCATAAAAATTGTTTTTTCGTAACCAAATCACCCAGTAGTTTAAACTCTTTGACACTTTGAATATTTTTTTTGAATTTACTACATTGTAGGTTTTTGATAACTTTTATAATACTTAAAAAGAGAAAATGTAACTTTTATCTTTTACTTCCGTAAATCAGCCTGGCCCGTATTACATAGTTAAGTTTTCTCAGAGAGAAGTTATCAAAATCTAATTAGTATTTCAAAAATAAATATCCTAAACTCAACTTTATTTAAACATGTTATATTTGTTTATTGTAAAATCTTTTCATGTATTCAACAGATACTAATGAAAATATATTTTTAGTAGCTACTTTTTAAATTATAGAGAAACTAACAATAAACAAAGTACATACAAATTTCAAAATTCTAATTACGTTTTTGGTCAAACGTTTCCTCATCCCGTGACGTCACAGTTCATTTCCGGCACAAGAAAACGCTCGAAGCCTCGAAGCGAAATTCCGTGGGATCGACCGGCAATCGTAGCTCATTCATTCCTTCACAAACAACTCCCCGCTGCTTTGTGCCTCAAATAGGTAGGTAACTATCTTCTGAAATATAACAGTGGAAGCATTTTAATATCAAGATGGTTGCAACACTTTTTTATTTCTGTGGGTCCCCACGGAGCAATCACACACCACACCAATGAGGTTTTCAAATCGCCCATCGGACTCTGGCCCTGCCCATTTTTCTCTCTTGAATTTTGAAACTTTACGGTCTGGGCGGCGCAGAGGTTAAGTCTTGGAGGGTCCTGGGTTCGATTTCGAGCGGAATAGAGATTTGAATGATGTTAAATTTCTGTTTCTGGACTGGTTATGTGTGTTGTTGTCTTGTGTGACATACACAATACGATACAAAGAATCCTAGAGTGGGGCTGAGTGTGAAGTGCTATTTATGTATTTAACCAAAGCCCCAGAATTCATCTCCTTCGCGGGTAAAACTTACAATTTTATAAAACAGAATGCGACTCGCTTATTTTGGGTAAAGAACTTTAAATGATCTCGGAAGAAAGCTATTTGGGCCGTAAATTCACAAATTGTTGCCATTAGAGTGAGAATGGAGATCAAATTGTTGACAAGTTGGCACAGTACCGCCATAGTGGGGACGGGGGAGTTGCGGTCGACTCGCTTCTCCACCCGCAAGGAAATTTTCCTTGAATAGTTATTTCTTGTTCCTTTTCTCCCTGCCTTTGTGCTTGATTATCTATTTTTTGTTACGACAGAAGTGGTGAAACCTGATCCTGGGCAGACGGCAGCTTGAGCGCCTAGAATCTGATCGAACTCGGATCTGAGCGGCAGCCTGGGGCGGAGTCTGATGCTGGGCGGGTGGAAGCTTAGGCGCTTAGGGACTGATCCTAAGCGAATGGGACTGTACTACAAGCGAATGGGACGATTAATTTCTGATCTTGGGGACGTAATGGGGACTGTATGTTGTTAGTACGGAATATACGTATAATGTTGACATCACTGATATATATATACTGATATATTCATCACACTTGAAGAAATGTAGTTAAGTTTGTATTGTTTACTCAACAATTTGTGAAAAAGATTCCATAGTTTTATGACAAAAATAAAAATTCCCTCTAAATGCTATAACTGAAACACAAATATTTTAAAAACTTTTTCTGTAGTACAAAGTTTTATTCAAAAACAAGAATTTCTGACTGAAAAAGTTAAAAGCCGACTGAAATTGGGCCCGAAACGTCGCACTGGGTCAACAGCTACCAGGCAAACAGAAATTTAACGAACTGTCTTCGGAGTTCAGAATAAACCCGTGTTAGAGTTGAAAAAGGTCACTTTCAAAGTCGTGCTCAGAAATAAGCAACGAAGTGACCTCGCGAAAAGAGTTGCCTACATTTTTAATGAAAATACTAAAATATTTTACTAAAAGATTTGGCTATAAGTTAGTTGATGCCGCAATATCGTTTCTAGTATTTAGGTTCACGGTATATTTATTTTTTATTTTATAACAATGTATTAGGTATACATTGTTGTACAAAATAAGTCTGTACCACAATTAGGTGCTGTTATAGCGACTTTTGCTACTCAAAAAGAGATGGCGCCACGGGTATCCTAAATCACGCTATTGAAGTTTTCTACAGTGCATTTTTATTCTCTTGTCTTATTGGTAAACAATCGTGGCACTGCTTTTTATTGAAATAAGTTTAAAATTGCTTTAAAAAATAAATTATCTTTTCTAGAAATCTGTTTCTGTATTAAATGACAATTTGTTTTTAAATTTTTATATTTTTGTGTCTGCATAATATTTTTATCGCAAATTAAAATAAAAAGACATGCTAAGATTGTTTACCAAATACTTGTGACAAATTAATAAAAATTAAAAAAGTAGTAATTTCTATTACATATAAATACTTTATTTACACAATTTAAACTATATACTTCAATAAACCAAGCATACCTGAAGCTGAAGTTTATTTACCTATATTTTTCTTTTCCGGAATGGTGAATTACATTACGATGGAGCCATCACTTTGTTTAAATTGTAAATATAGCCTTCAGATACAGAAATAATATCGTCGTTGTATAAATATTCTTGTGCGGCACAAAAATAATAACTGTTTAGTATTCAGTCTTCATTCTGTCAATGTTTTTTCATCACTCTGTTCAAATTTTTATTATTAAAAAGAAATTGAACGAACTAGCGCATAGGTTATTTTGAATACCTAACAAGATATTATACTTATTGAAGAATAACAAAATATTATTACACAGAGTGAATTTTTCAAGTCTGAATGGCGAAATATTTGAGTAGTAGCGAAAAATACTCAAAGGAAAAATTCTGCCTGTATATATAGCAGCAAGATCGATAACATTCAACAAATGACTCAAATCGAAAATGTTATCCCTTCCATTACCCTCACGCATACAATTCAATTCTCCTTAAAACAAATTCCTTAATTCATTTCCCAACCAACGGTCACTGCGTTCAGATCAAAGAGGGTTCTTATAACCCTCGTAAAGCCCATCGGAAAGCGAGGTGCAATAAAAAGAGCCGTTTCCGCACAATAGAGCCGACAATGAGGAAATAACGCTAAGAGTACATCGCTCGCAATGAGGACGGTATCGTTATCCTTCAGCTGTAATTAATATTGAGGAATTATAGGAATATTCTTTAACTGAATCCACCTTCCACCTAGGAGCTTAAAGCTTAAAGCTTAATAGTTAAGGTTCATAATAACAAAGGATTTCTAGCGAGTTGATTGACGCGTTGTTTAACGCGCGAACTAATCTGCTAATGTGGATTCACCCTTTACGATGATTTATATAAGTCAAGATGGAGTTGAATATCAAGAATGGCGTTACATTAGCGTCTTTAATGATTGCTGATGCGTCACTTTATAGTGATACATACGCGTAGCAATATATTTTTCTAAATGGGTAACCCTTACTATGATGACCCTAAAAAGCTTACATTTTATTTCAAAAAACAGTTGTTGAGCCCAATTTTACTCTAGTTTCCATCTGGTTATATAAATGTTCTATGAGGTATAGGAATATCAGTGACCAATTAATTTATCCACTGCTATCTGCATTTTGTATATTCGGAATGATACTACACACATATGCTACATGATGTGAGAACGAAAAAACCTTCAGTTTTCTTCATAATCAAGAGTCAACAATAAGAAAAAGGTTATGTAGGTTTAAATACTTCCCTGCTTCAAAGCAAAACGAGTGAATAGCTTCATTGACTCAGTCACCGGCGCCGGGAGTCAATAAAGAGCAATACAATATCGATTTGTTCAAAGTTTCCTCATTAATCGTACAGTCTGTACAAACTGGGTAGAATTTCAGGCGAAATACAATGTTATACGGAATATTCAATTCATTCATGCTTTCGACTATTTCTTTGGTATTTTATATGTTGTTGTTGTTCTTGTCGTTTTATATGTTGATATTTCTTTATTATATGTATCATTATGTATTATTGTGTTTATGTGTTATAATCTTTACTTTGAAATTATGTATCTAATAGTTTAATAATTTATGTAGTCTCTTAAGAGATATTCAATATTCAAGGCAAAAAAGGTACATCTTAATAGATTAGATATCACAAAAAAGTACATAAACAAACACACTGCTTACAATTTTTTCGCGTCAAGGTTTAAATGATTTAAATTATTACTATTTTACTAAAAGTGGGTTTCAAAAGATCAAAACCGATCACCTTTTCTAACCCGATAAAACAAAATAAAACGATACTAAATCGCGTAATTTTCAAACAACTTCGTTTTGATGTTGGCAGTAATCAGCTATCCGTGTTCCCGTAATTTGTACCTCATAATGGACGAATCGGCCGTTCCCGAGGTAATTGAAACGATTCACCGCGGTAATTGGGAATTGTTTTGCTGGAATGACGTTTGAGTTATTCGAGTACCTAGTACCTGATATTGGAGAATTTTGGGCAACTAAATTTTCTATTTGTCATTTAATTTCAAAATGCAAGGCTCTGATGGAATGAGAAATAACTGCGTTCTTATGGTTCGCCGTGTGTATCTATTTGTATGTACGTGTCGCCGGAATATGTTTTTTAAGTTCATATGTTTTTCAGATTCTTTTATCCTTACGTATGAGTTGAAAGCAACATATCAATACGTCAAGTACAGAGACTCCTTCACTCTTACACATATCCAATTTTTCCCGTTTTCACGTAGTTAGATCGTTAAATTACTCGGCACACCCCTGTCTGTCTGACGAGCCACTATAATACGTTTTCCCCACTGATTCAGGGGATGTGTCACGAAATGATTTTACACACACTAAAATATAGATATACCTACAGGTGAATTTTTGAAGTGCGGTTGGGCGGTTGGATTGAGTCTGTCTTGAAGGCGATTTTTATGAAAATTCAAACTTCATCATTCAATTTTTGAAAAATCACTATTTCTATTACACCGTTTGATCCTGAATTATTACACCGTTTCATACTAGTGTCACTAATAAGGGACGATTTCTGGGAAGAAATGACATACGTATAATATACTCAGGTAAATTAATGGCGTCATGATCGGATAAATCAATAATACTAAGTTTATGATAAAATTTGATGTAGGTACCTACCGTACTTGCGGGGAACCGTAAAACAACCATAACGTTATACTCGTAACTATCTAAAGTCGTCAAAATATTACGAAGATATTTTGACGCTACTACACTAAAATTTCCAATTTCATATATTGCTAAACTCAATTTTTACTTTAAATGTAACTAACTATTCCATTTTGCTTGACATTTTCTTGCCTTAGAACAGAAAAAGCAAAATTTATAGTGCTGTGAAATCGATGGGATAATAAATTCTTTAAATGGATAGAACATGATAAACTTCATGTTCCATCCATCCATTTAAAAAATTGGTGTACAAAATCAAGATATTATTCACAAACAATTTATAATTGAATATTGCTGCCAGCTTGAAACGGCAAACAAATTAATGTTATTTCATTAAAGGGAATGATAAATGTAGGACTTGAAAGGTCCGTCGGTTGTCAAGCGTTTTCTGAACTCAATAAATAAATGATTAATGGATTGGACCAGTCGAGATCAAACATAAAGACCCGTTTTAAGGGTTCGTGTCGCACTGTGAGTAAATCTCGAGCGATTTTATTATTATTGAGGTAAGAAAGTGGGGAACGAACCGACAGACTAAGAAAGAAGAAAATCGTCAAAAATAACGCTTGCAACAGTTTTTATGTATTGTTGAGCACATAAATATATTAATACGCAAACCGGCAATTTTCATTTTTCTGCGATGTTAACCACTACGCTACAAAAAACAAATAAACTTGCACATTTCTTATGATAGGTAGTTCATACGTGAATAGACTGTGCTTAAGAAAAAAACACACATCACAAAAATAGAGATTCTGTGATCAATCGTGTTTATACATGGTTTGCGGTCACCACGCAGCTTCTATCGGTTCAGAACTATTTCTGTAAATATCTCTTAATATAAATATTCTAAACAACTTTTTACAATGGTCTTTTGTTCAAGCCTTTTTTTCTACGTAGTAGATGTAACCAACTAACCATAACCAAATATTTCAAAATATGTCTTTAATCACAAAATAAACGTTCGTATCGACCAACCCGTATTAGGCCAGCTCGGTGGACTAAAGCCTACATCCTTCTCATTACGAGGCCTGGTTACCTACAAATAATGAAAAAATTAAAATAGCGCCATCTATATTACGCGTATTTTCACAATTTGTTTGAGTGTACGTACTCTGAGTGACAAATGACTGTGACAGATCGTGATTGATTTGTTGAGTAGGAGGCGTTCCCCGGTCGGTGCAAAGGCGATTTAATCAATAGTCCAACACGAATCGCACAGTAACACCCCGCAATTTTGAAGCTCTTGCTAGAACTAGCTACCGATTAATCCTTGAGGAATTTGATGAAATAAATGCTATTAAATCCATAAGGGATTTGATCAAAACGTGGTTTCTATGATTTACCTGCGACATAGACATCGAAACAAAAAAGCTAGTCTATTATGATCAGTTTTTTACACCTATTTTAATGTTTTTTTTTATAACCTGCCTATACTTCTAAAACATAATATGATGAAACTGCAACAAAACCTTTACGAAGGCGATTTTCAAATCATCTCATCGAGTGCCTTATGAAGTTTATTTTTAAAAGTTTCCTTGCCCGCCGCTTAAAAGGTATTTATTAACAATTCAATAGGTCTTTTAATTCCCATTTGAGTGGGTCCAACGTAAATTGAATACGTACACCTTTTACTGAAAGTAAGACTAAAAGGAAAAAGTTTTTAATTAGCTCGCTGTCCCCGGACCCAGCTTCGTATTTTTGAAAACAATTCTTGCACGGTGTCCTCTTCCCCATGTCCTCTAGAATTTTAATGAATTTATTGTATTTTACACGAATCTAAAGCTAAACGCAAATTAAATGAAATTAAATTTCTTCATGTAGAATGTTAGGTATATTAAATGTGGTTGGTTTAACATAAATAACGATAGGAGATATTTTCTTTCTGTCTGTCCGTTTATTTTTTAGGCAGTCACAATAAATTTTATTAATAGATTTTAATGAAATTTGATGAAAAAAACAATATATAGTTTTGAAAAACGTATAGATTAGTTTTGTCATTTTTATATGCTTAAGTATTCCTAATGCTTATGCACGTAACTTTTCAAATGCATATTATGTTAATTTTTAATTTTTTTGTAGGTATCCATGGAATACACAAAAACGTTTGCATTAAAGTTATGAAAATTGCATGACGTTTAAATACGACAGGCGCTGGCGGAGGCACGACGGAATATTCCGACAATGAGCAAACATCGCAAAGCCGATGTCATAAGCTTTGCACTTTTCAAACGCGGGGACAATATTGCACATTTTCCACGTGAGAGCCTGCGGGAAATCTCCGCCGGTTTAATCCCGTCTCATTCAATTTTAGTGAATGAGCCCCGACTTGACAGGATTTAAATTCTTTTTCATTCCGCTTCGTCTGCATTTTTCAAGTTTATTTTTGACATAAAAACGCTGCTCGTCATTCTATAACTATCATTTTTAACAAGATTAAAAATAAATTAGGTTTTTATTGGTGCTTTACGCTTATTCTGTTGAGCTTTTATAGTTGATGCTGAAATGTCATTTTGCAAATGCAAATACAGAAATGTACACAATTTTTTTTCTCAAATTTTATCGGCCTCTTGAAATTATGAAGTGCAAGATATTAATGAAAAAATATAACAGAAGAGTAACTAACTATAGTAAATAAGCTGGCTAAGCTTATTTACTACATGTAAATAAGCTTAGCCAGCATTTACTACATGTAAATAAGCTTAGCCAGCATTTACTACATGTAAATAAGCTTATATACGGTGTCACTAACTTTTAACCGCGATTTTGTATGCGTAACCTTTTTTTATTTAAGGCGTCGATAATTTTATATATAAATGCACTTTGCATTCTGCTTCATTCGTCAGATTTATATTCAAGCCCACTAATAGATACTCGTACATACATTTTTCTGGGTAGCTTTCAATGCCCACTGATCAACCGTAATCTACCTAGCACGTTGTCGGTAGAATATACTCGTACAAATAGGGAAGTACTCGTACGTATTCCGGTCCATTTATGTTAACTATTGAACCGCTACGTTTCTTCCCCAAATATCCTAAAATATGCACTCGGATGTTTTCAGATCCCACACGGAACGCACGCTGAGACGGGCCGAGTTACCGCAAACAACTCGCCGACGGCACGATAATACGGAAAAATGTTTGAACTACGAGTACCTACTTACAGGACATGGCTGTTCATAATCATGAACAGAAATTCACGTAGTGTATTATGTTCCCCTAAGACGAAATTGAACGCGCGTTCCATTAATCTACTTTAGATTACTTAGAATCAGGGCCGGATTTAGGGGAGGGCAACCAGGGCTACCGCCCCGGGGCCTCCACAAAAGAGGGGCCCCCACAATAGACTTCGGAAAAAAAATTAAATTAAGACTATACACTAGTATACAACTTTTCCTTTCATATTTTTTTTTGTGTTTTACCTTTACCTACAGTACTTTGTACAACCATGATTACATTAAATATTAACAGAAATTAGAATAAATATTTTGTTCTCATCAATTAGGCAATCAGTAAAATATCAAAATATCAAATGGCCCTGATAAGCATTTGCAATTTATTATTATTATTTATTCGAAAACTCAACTGAAAAAAATTGTTGATTTTATTTGGATATTAATTTGGGACCAAGGGGCCTCCACTCCTTTGTTGCCCCGAGGCTTCCAGACTTCTAAATCCGGCCCTGCTTAGAATCTATATTGTAACGATAAATTTAATCAAAAATGGACGACTGTTGCCCTACACCTAGCATATCTACAAAATAAGGGGGGCTTCTCATTACATGACGAGCATCACGGCATCTTTGTAGTACAGGCGCGCGGCTGTTACGGAGCTCACGACCTAATGAGAAGGCGCCCTAAATGGTAAATTGCTGACTCTGCATTTGACATCAAATAAAACTTTACTTTTATTTACGACATGTCCGTGTTTATCCTTAATAATAAAAATAAAATAAATAACCATATGCCTTTATAAAATAATAGAAGTAAGAAAACTATTTTGTTCCATCTACATCGTATGTTGGAATAAAATCACAATTATAAATACATAAATACGTAAATCATCAAAACATCAATATATCAAGCAACAATCTGTTACATCCCTTTGTTTGTTTCAATTAATCTCAATGTCGGAAAAGTAAGATATTATTTCTAGCTTATCAATCACAAAACTTCGTCTGTTCGTGTACAAAGGGGCAAGCAGTAAACATAGTGGACGGAGGGTGCAAGCAGGCGTTTAATCACAGGTGACTGAAATCCATCAATGTCGCGGTTTCGGTTACCCAATTACCCGAGAATGGTGGAAAGAAAAAAATAGTTGCATTTTTTCCTATCATCATAATTTAGAACGTAGGAAAACATTTACAAACACAAAAAGTCACATCCTTTTTCAGTTTTTTTCAAAAATACAAATCAAAAAAGGCTTTTTGAAAAGTTTGAATCGGGCAAAGTAGCTATCTAGTATTGAGATCACAAATAACACAGTTCTTTGAGTCTTAATAAGTAGATGTGAATAACGGACGTTGTGTTTTTTGGAACACTACAGTTAACACAATTGTTCTGTACCCCAGGCGGGCAGACGTACCTTAGAATCTACTAAACTCAGCGCAAATTAGCTCACTGTATCAGCGCCATCGCGACTGTGAGTGAGAGAGAGAGATAGATGTAGGCACATAGCTCTTCTATCCCCATCCAATATCTATGTAGCAGGAGTTTAACCGCAGGTAACTGATGACGGAACGACGGTGGCCCTCTGGCCCTAGTCACTACATGAATCCCTACACTTACAGGATTACAGGATTAGGGCACGTGACAAATGACAAAGTAATTCGTGACAGGCAAAGTAAAGGGTGCAACCGTCCCCTTTTATACTGTAAACATTATTGGCCGATTCGTATAGTTAGTATGTGTTCATGGGCCACAAGAACTATTGAACCTTTTAACGTTAGGCGATTGTCACTCTTACTTATTCGCATCTGGATTGCATAACGGTGTAGTGTAGATATTCTATAGATTGCTAGATTATTATGTGCAACCAGGTAATTATTACAAATATCAAAATTGTTTAAAACTGAAATAGTGAAGATCAAGAAAGAAATAATTCATAATGCAGTCCATAAGCGAACAACAGAAACCGAGCCCGATATTGAATTTCGCGAATAGCAAACTGCATTATACCGTAACACAGACACAATATTGAACTACGTTTTGCCGTAAATTGAACAATATCTCAATATCTTCTCTCATTCTTATAAAGCTAGTACTACATTGAACGATATAAAAGCGTTAGCAATAGTCGGTCGGATCACTAGTCCTAGCCAGTTCCATTCCCGTGGACTTGAATTTTGTCTAAAGGGAGATAAAAAGTACCCTTTACATTAATTCAGGAAATTACCTGCATACCCACTACAGAGACGAGTCTCCTCTCATAATGAGGGGGATGTAGGCCTTAGTCCACCAAGCTGTGCGCGTTGCTGGACTTTATATGCCTTTGGAAACATTTTTATTGTAAACTTTCAGGGGTTCGGGTTTCGTTACCTTTTCCTTCATCGTAACAGCAGGTGGTATTTAATTTTATAAAGCGCACATACCTTACTTTACAAAGTCGTGCGTGCCTCTGGGATTCGAATCCGGACTCTCGATTAACAGTTCGAATTCTAAGCCACTGCTATCACCGCATTATGAGCCTATCTTACCGCGTTATCCATTCGATGTGACACAAGCCTAAGGAAAGGGTTGCTTAGCAGTTTCGGTCGTGTTCGTTCAGTAACAAGTTTATGTGTTCGGAATGCATCATGAATATAAATTGACTCGCAAGGGTCGGCTAGCTCTAAAAATATTACTTTCCAGTCTACGGACTTTATTCTCAGATTTATGGGACTTGTTCCACCGCGAACGGTCTACTGGTGGCCTCAATTCACGATTTTTTACCCGTTTTCCATCCTCTACAGTTCTAAACGCTAAATTAACTGTTATCGTCGTGTTTACTTTAGTTTGCACAGTTACACTAGTTGAAAATCTTTTAGTTACTTACTTTCAGGTAGGTTAGGTACTTCCTTGATATTAAAAAAAACTATCAATCAATTTGTAATGCGTTTTCAATGCCATAACGCAAAGAAATCTAAAAACAATCAATGGATTTCCGCAAAGTAAATTTCAAAAAAAAATTCAAATTCTTTTTATTGTTTGTTTTCACTTCTTTCAGAATGTAATTTACTGCCTTAAAAAAATTGCAAGCAAATTTTCTCTCTGTAAACTTATAATTGTTTCTCCTTTCTTGTTCGAAACATTTTATTTCCTACCGCTTCCTCGTTTGCGATGTGACAAATTGATAAGTCCTCGGCTGTCTTAGCGGAACAAAGTTTATGGAACGTGAAAAATAAAACTCCTGCAAGTAAGTACGTCATAAACACTGGAGAGGCAAATACGTCTCTTACGGCGCCCTCAAAATCTTGAAACATCGTAACTTCAGGTGATTAACTTGTAAATGAAATTGTAATTCGCGCGATTTCGGTTTCATTTATTTGATTATCCTCCACGCAAATGTTTTGGAGATGTTTTGGTTGGGCGTTAACTTGGAACTTGGGAATTAACTTGTCTTACTTTTTATGTTGTCAAGTGTCTTTGACAAAGAAATTGTAAATTCAAGAGAAACAAAAGATGTTTACGGCGTGCAGGACCACATACGACTAATATTTTGGATTATTTTGTGAATTTCTTATGATTGTTGTGCTAAAAAACGCAGTACGTTTTCTTGTAACAGTAAAGTACTTTAATAAAAAAAAGACTCTGCTGCCATTAGTATGGAAAGATGTCGAGACAGACTGACGTGTGACATAGTAATGACTGACATTTTGAATAAATACTTTGACGATAGTGTTTATGCTCACGGGACTGAAAACTTTATACCTAGCTATATACGAATGATGGCCAATTTCTGGCAAAATCCTCAGTCAATTTTTAACGGCAATTTGCAGCAATTTTGACGCCAGACACAGCAATCAACCGGCTCTTCAATCTTTTCAATCAATTTTTCAATCATTGCAGTCTACACCCCGCTCTGAAAAAATTACTCACTTCAGTGTAGCGCAGATTCGCTACAATTTACCATTTCGTGTGATGTATATGCCAATATAGCGTTTATTAGCATTTTTGCTGACATTTTTATAACACAGGGTATAAAATAACTTAAGCTAATGAATGTTCCTTATCGTTATTCGATAATATGTCGCGAGTCATATCGACACACTTTTAACTAAAAAGATTAAAGCTTTATAAAATCCTGGACCGTAGTCTACTATTTGATAAAACATATTTAATTAATTCAGTAACTTATACTACAATGTTATTTTCAAAGATTTAAGATATTACTAATTATAACTCTGCTAAAAGTTGTTACGAAACAATTTGCAGCAAAAATGAGCTTTGAAAAGAACCTTCCGTCTTTTAAGCTTACAAAGTTAAGAATCAATAGCCAATTTTGTAAACCGAGGCGTTTTTAATTTCTTAGAAGCTTTTCTTATTAACACTGTTGGAATGTGATTTTTTTACATTTTCATCCCTTACTATTACTATATTATGTTGGTGATAATAAAAAGAACATTTCAGGTTTAGGTGAAGAGCAATGAACAAATTTCGATGTTACTAAAAATTACTTCATAAAACGAAAAGGGCACGTATGTCACGTATGTCAAAACCTTCGGCATACCTTTTGAGGTACTTTAGTTTTATTTCCTTAGCAAGGATTTTTTGTGATTGTTGAGTATGTGATAAAAAATCATCCCGAAAATACGGAGTAACTTGTATTTCATCTTTAACTTGAGTGTCTACATATTGCGCTACTCGAAACTTAAAAGGAACGGCAGACTTTTTGGCAGTCGTATAAGGTAAAGCAATTTCCTAATGCGAGCCAAAAATCTGTAATACCCGCCAAACCGGCCATCTTCGAGAGGAGCCGTCAAAACAGAGGAAATATGAAGACGATCCTATCTCTCGGGAGTTACCGTCCCATTTTATGTGCCAAATATCCGGGCACCACTGCCGTTACACTGTAAACTTTATGTATGATGATAATAGAGTTGACACTGGTTTGCGACACCAATATTATAGAATTAGATCGAACCACGGATATATATCTGAATAGATAACGCAAGTAATCCCATATTACTGTATTCAGATTCAGAACTAGCATGCCGCTTTGTTACTTCCCACTGAGACAAGACAAGAACAATTAGTGATGGGAATCCCACATCACACACACACGCAAAGCCGAATCATAAGTGTCAGTACGGATAATATTCATAGTCTACAGAAGTGATTCGAACCAGTCATAGTAATGACGAGTATCAAACAAATCGATTTTATCCGAGTCCGAATCTGCCTTCCCGTGTGTAGGCAGATTTATCCTTCCCTTCCCTTCCCGGGGGTGTGCGGACTAAATGAAATAGCGTATTTTAACACCGGATCTACTAACATTTGCGTGTTCTATTTAGATCTATACATGTGAATAGAAGCACGCAGGTGTATACTGAATTTTTTGACATTTTGACAAATAGGCTTATCTGAGATTTGTGGCAAACGGCCAGCCCTCGTAAATAATATCGATGGCGTGTCGATACAAAAAAAGCCTACAAATAATATCCTCAAAGAAAGATTTGTTATTGTTTCGGGGCTTAGGTATCTGCCAAATATAGACTCGTTTTTCTTCGCGTAATCTTGCTTCTTACGAGAGTTTTAGCTTTGTTAGTAGATCGATACTTTTAACAGACTTATCGTACTAACTTTGGAAATTTACTGGAGTTTCTTTTATTTCTGTAAATGTTTTCTTAGGTCTTTTCAGAAACTCTCCGTACTCTTTACAGATAATTTCATTCAATGTCAGGCTTCGAAACTGTGTTTGTTTTTTAATGTAGAAAGAAATCATGGTTATCATAATTATGTAGCGGTAAAGGAAAGTAGAAAACTGCTGCCGTTTTAATTAAAACCCATTACCCCTACTGAAGCTTGCAGGCGCAAGCGAGTTACAATCTTTTTTTTATTTGTTATAATTAACTTTTCTCAAGCAGA
This sequence comes from Erynnis tages, assembly GCA_905147235.1. NCBI lineage: Eukaryota > Metazoa > Arthropoda > Insecta > Lepidoptera > Hesperiidae > Erynnis > Erynnis tages. The sequence continues at coordinate 2,260,705 of LR990081.1, forward strand.
ACTTCCTTTTTATTTTACCTAGATAATAATGCGGTTTCTTATTACGAATTGCTCTAGCTAGCTTTAAAAAGTAACAAGAAATACAATAAAAGGCCTCATCAGTCAATTAGTAACTGAGGTTTCCTCACGATGTTTTCCTTCACCGTAACAGCAGGTGATATTTAATTTTTATAAAGCGCACATAACTTTTTTTACAAAGCCATTGGTGCGTGCCACTGGGATTCGAACCCGGACCCCTCGATTCGAGGTCGCATTCTAAGCCACTGGGCTATCACCGCTTCGCTTCGAAATTGAGATACTAATTATAGGTTAATTGTATAAAAATGGTATTTTTGAATTCTTTAATAAATAATTAACTATGAGGCTCTGTTATAATATTCAATTAAAAATAAAACCCCATTTTGTAATATTCAACTCATCACAAACAAGTGTCACCCATCGTTAGTAGCGCGATCACACTCAGTCGTCAAGCTAATGATATCTAATTACAAACTACACAGTACAAATTAATGGCTCCCGCGAGATTAAGCGCGTATAAACACTGATATTATTACACTTTCTTATTACCTTCTTCAGACTAATACTTGTTTAATGTGGGTATTAAAATGAAAGTTCTAGATGAAATTCGGTTCATGACGACCTGAGTGGCATAGTTGGTTAAGACGGTAATGCGCTGTGTGGAGGGTCCTATGTTCGATTCCCAGCGGAGCAAAGATTTGAATGATGTGTTTCTTCTGGTCTGGGTGTGTTGTGTTGTTGTCTTGTGTGTGTCCATGGCACCTACGACACAGGGAATCATAGTGTGGGGCCATGAGTGAGAATGATTTTATTTATTTATTTTCAAATATTTCACAATCTACATTAAACTGTAGGATATATTGGATGTCATCGCGATAATATACGCTATTATCGCGTACTCATTTACGTAGCATTTACAATGCATTGTAATCATGAAACAAAGGCATTGCAATCATGAAACAGTATGAGAGATATCTAACCAGTTAGTATTAAATGTCACAATAAACGTACAATTCACGCATTTACCCCATATACGCGGGTCGGTTAACTTTATACTGATTATAATGTCATTCCATATAAATATCTGTATAACATGCTTTTTGTATCATAATATTTAGAATATATAATTATATGTGCAATCCAGATATTTATATTACAATACATTAAAGTTGTCAATTGCAACCCAGAAATGTGTGATCGGATGAATGGAATCGAATCGGTAACTTTCGTAGACCGTAGACTTTAGTAGCGCTCTTCGTAGCTCCTCGTAGCTAGCGGTATTTATTACGTGTATCAACATAAAAGAACATACTAGTGCACCGAGAGGTAGGGGGGGGGGGGGTGGGTCCATGGTATAAGCGATACATAATATATTATTATGTATCGCTTATGCGGATTGTTGCAAAAAATATAAACGCATATAAATCACATACGCGCCAGTATGGCCCTTTCTAGTACCTATTGCTAAAACTCTTTTATGTCCCACTGTTCTCTCACGGCACGGGTCTCTCCCCGTAACAAAAGGAGGTCTGGAGTACACATGGAGTACGCGCAACACTGTTCTAATGGTAATCTATTGGAGAAACGGGCGAGTGGCCATCCAGTGTCGGATGTTTTCAACCCACCCATAGGGCCTGACGATATGGTTTAACGACTGTTATCTTTTAGACAACAACCGATACAGACGGCTTAACATGCCCTGAGAAGCACGGAAGCGAATTAGATCGGCACTAGCAATCACTCATCTAGGTGCTGATTGCTTAACTTTTTCGATGTAAACCATCGGGGCTATCGCTTGTATGCGCGCTTCTATCCACTAAGTATATCGTCATAATATAACATACTACACGTACGTACGAGTACAGTTATAGTATACGAGTACAAAATACGCACTGCGTACTACCGGAGTAATCAATCTCTGTACTCCCTCAGAATGTGGCGCTTTTTGTATAGAGTAATTAATTGTATCATTACCGACAGCCCTTTGTTGCCGATGCCTTTAGCATTGTTTCGTGCTGCCTTTATTCGAGGCTGAGGAATGATGTACATTTGATGGTAATTATGTTGATTACGCACATTTTGTCCGGAAATTTCAGAAATGTATTACACATTCTTCGTACATTTGTGGAAAGATAGAAATAGGAACTACTAAAGCTCTTGTATGAAAGTCATACAAAATAGTATTTTCATATATAATTTAATAACAAATGAGTCTTAATGTTTATACTTACAAATGTGATTCATCCCTACGGCAAGTGTGCATGCACCTTTACATTTTAAATATTACTATTCCATTTTTAAAACAGAACTGGTTAAAATAACGAATATTTACTCAACTTTTAAAATATTTTGCGGGCGCTTTTTAAATAAATAAACAACTTTATTGAAATACCGACGGAATCGGAAAAGCAAATATTAGTCGCTGGAGCCGTGATTTATTTGTACGTATTTTTATTCACGGTTTTAAATGGATTCCATTTCGGTCAAACATGAGGTTTTATAAAAAGGCCTTTTGAGTGAGATGTAACTAAACGTATTATTATACTCTACAATTACAAAAAGTAGCGAATTTGCGGCGCTTGCTGTGGAGACTTTGGGCCCTTGCTCGGCTAATACGAAGAAATTTTATAAAGACCTGTCTGCGAAGCTTATCCTCGCTTCGGGTGACCAGAGGGCTGGCAGCTTTTTAGCTCAAAAAATTGATATTTGTGTTCAAAGGGGCAAAGCTGCTGTAAATAGTTTTTCATAGTATTGTTTTTATATGTTATTTAGTTGTAGACAAACAGACATATTTTTCTAAACATATTCTAAATTTTGTCAACAATCATGAAAGTTTAAAAAAATATTTTAAAATTGTTACGTTTGGTGTCCTTAAAAGTCGATCGAGATCCAGATCGAGTTTCCAGTATTCATTAAGCGTGTAAGAAATAATGAACTCACATGAAAGGGGTAAAATTTTCAAAAGCGATCATATTTCACGCTGAAATCGGTCCATAAAATTGAAAATTAATAAAATCGCGCGGCGAACGCATCAGTGGTTTATTGAGCTTCAGTTTCCGATACATCGTTCCTTTACGACGCAAATTAATATTTCACCCAATTTGCTGCTTCAATAAACCTGCACAGAAGGTTAAATATGGTATTGTATCGTAATGGTGGTATTTTCGTTATTTAGAAAAATAATCTCTTCTTGCTTTAACTCCTTACCTAGATGGTTGTCTGGGAGAGATCGCTCGTAGCGATAACACCGCCAATTGTGTTTTTTCTCTCTCACGTTTTATTCTTAACAGATTTTGTATGTATGTGCACAATAGAGTCTTTTCTTAACTTTGAAAGACTTTACTTAGAACTAAGAAATAACCCTAGGTATAATACCGTAAATCACCCACCTATCCCAGACCCAGTGTAGTATAGTTGCAAGGTACAACTTTTATTTTCAGTCTTAATCGACTCCTCCGGTAATTGAAGGCAGTAAACTAGTATAAACAGTACCCATAGCCAGCCAGCCAGACACATTTATCAATTACCAACACAAAAAAAGTTTTAGTGATAATTAGAACAGCAGTTTCTTGACCTTGCCGCCTCCCTCGTAACTCGCCATGAAGCAGCCTCTTCTTGTGTTTCCGGAGATACTTTATTTGAGATGAACATTCGGCCGAAATATCTTTTCGTAAAGTCGTCAAGAGTAGCATGGCGGAGGTATAACGGCGGAGAAATATCTTAACGCGCCGAATCGTGTCATAATTTTTTTTTATTTATAATAAAATACCTATTGAAATAAGCTTACCTACTACTACTGCCACTTATAAAAGACGTAAATCTTGTCTAAGCACGGTTCCAGGAACGGCATCCTATATTTAGTTTACACTCCGCCTGGGATTACCACGTCCGCCGGACTTACCTTCAGCGGCTAATTAAACCTACTTTATTGCCTTCCACACCACACGAGAAAACTGGGAATTTATAGGCAACGGGCACAGAGGCAGAGTCCGGCTTAGTTATTTATAAACAAGTTTTTGGTATAAAAAAAGGCTCAAAAACATGTAAGCCTGTGTCGTGAGCACTATCATCAAAGTACTTAATAGTATAGTCCCCGTAATTAATATACCCCGTGGAGAGAAATATCGCCGCAGCCCTGAGACAGAGATAACTCATCTTACGTGCAACTCAACACCGACTCCAAACTTTGAACTACATACACCAAGAACTTACCAATGTGACCAGCTCTTTGAAAAAGATGAGACAGTGCAAGGATATACGATAGCATTACTTCAAGATAAGAATAAATCTCGGACAAAGAATAAATTATCCTACCTCTCCGCTACAGCGAGATAGATTACGAACGTGAGTAATTTCTTGTCCAGTCTGAAACAGTACGAAGTAATAAAAAAATGTATTATTAAGTCGTAAAAAATTAATAAAATAGGTACGAAAAGAAGGCACAGTACCTTGTATGTGTAACAACTTCTAATGACATTTTAAAATTTTCAGCAATTATTGCTATTAAAAAGATGTCTGTCCGACTTTAATTAGGTTACAGTGTTTTGTATATTGTTAAGTACCCCTTGTCCACTCAGCCAAGCCAATTTTTGTAAGAAATAAAAATAGCAACGGACAGTCTTATTTCATACAGTAAACATGTCGACAATTTCGTCCTATGAAGCAGAAAAACTCCACAAGCAAATATACTCCTAGTTCCTATAACACAGCAGTGAAACTTGCAGTAACCATAAAAGATGTTGCACAGATGTAAGCACCAAGTTCAGATGTAGATAAATGTTTTAAAGGACCCTTCATGAATCTTTATAATGTACGGCGATTATTTATGGAAGTGTGTCGACCCGTGTATGACGCGGGCGTTTGTCGGGCTCCCCGGGATTCTACCCTCGCTTGACGGTGTCTGGTGGGGCAACAGTGTTTTATATCGCCCATATTAATATTCTTATGTTGCCATACTCGTGTTTGTTTACGCTGTATTTTACAGAAATAAGTGGCAGATAAAGTACCATGAAACCTTTCTCAAGTGCTTTACTATATTTTTTGTTTTTTTGTTGTTTGGATATATATATATTTTAATCGGCACTGAATGATTTAGTAACGAACATAAGTTGATACATGTTCGCTTCCAATAGCACGTACCCTCCGGGGTACATTAAATTGTAGTGTGTGACAGTTCCACCCATGTCCCATCTATCCTGATACTGATAAACGCTTCCACTCATGATACCTCACCAGTATTCCTTGCATCGTGGGTTCCATGGATATACACAAGACGAGGATACACACACCCAGACCTGAAACAGAAATTTAAAGTCATTCAAACTCCTGCTCTGTAGATAATTGAACCCAGGACCCTCCGTACAGAGCACCGGCCTCTGAGTCACTGAAGATAGAAAATGGCAGTAACGATACTGCCATTTTCTATTGTACTTGATTGATGTTTTTACTTTTTCGTTCGCATTCGTTTCACAATCTACGAAAGCATCAAAATTACTATTCAAATTAACATTGCATAATTATCGAATTCATCTGATCCATCATTAAATTTTAATTGAACTGCGAAACAGTTGGACGCTGAAATTTCAAAACAAAACTACCTCGAGGTCCAATTTCAAAACTAAATTGAATGTAATGGATTTTGATACCAGCTAACTCGATAGTTCCAGTGGACTAGCCAAACCCAATTACAGTTATCTAATTATCTTTAGATTTTAGAATTGATATAGTTCGCTGTAACTTGTCAGTGACCAGACGTCAGTCAGTGACAGGGTCGAGTCCTTTCACTCGATGAGAAAGATGTAGGTCTTAGTTGACCTCGCTGGTGGTTTTAACATGCCTTTGAGAACAACAACTCACAGGCATGCAAGTTTCCATAATGTTTTGTAAGAAAGTCTAATTGTAAAGTCTAAGTACGAGCAAGAAACCGAATTCGTAACCACTGGGCTTCATAAATCTATTAAAAAAGTTTAAATAAATTATTTCTTAAGTCTACAGAGAATTGATAAAACACCTTTTCATTCTGTCAAGCCACGTTTTCCATTTTTGTATTTTAAAGTTAGACGGCTGTAACATACCATTGACTTCCGGTCAAAATATTCCCAAACGTCCGGCGCGTTTGAAAATGGAAAAAGAGTTGTTTTCCTCTGCATGTGAAAAATTCAACGGATCTCTGTTTGGTTATTCATGTGGTTCCTGTGTGAGGCGGCACGCGCACACATACATACGTTGCGAGGCGAGGCTAAATAACACACAATTTGTGGACATTCGGTCCCTAGTGTTATTGATATATTTTGTGGTTCCTACGTGGCTGGAAGTTCGGTCTCACATTCTGGTAATATTGGGACTGGGAATATTTGTAGTTAGTACTATCTATGCTATTTATAGAACGAATTTAGGTGACAGAATTATAGAAGCTCGCCTGGGAAGGTACCATTCCGCCAGCTTCTTAACCCGCCGTAAATCAGCATGTTCTTCATAGCTTGTGTTTCAGCTGGAGAGATATGGTTGCCGGAGATATTTTATTTGAGGCGACATCTTAGTCCTCATTTTGCTACTTGCTTTGCTTTGCTACTCATGAGACCTAATATGCAAACTCAAATAGGATTTTATCTCTAATTAAGGTGGGATGCGGACGTCCATGGGCTGCAATGACAACTTAACATCAGGTCGCCTGCATGCCCGTTTGCTACTCGATTACTATAAAAGAATGCGATTGTGAAAACTATAGATAAGACTATATCGAAAGCGAGTCTTAATTATATTTTATAATGAAACACCAGAGCTAAAATTACACAATAAATCTGAAGGTACTCGTACCGTCTTAATTTCTAAAATTAAATATTTTTTCTAAACATGGATTATTAATTTTAAAACACCATTATAATTTTCACTCAACAAAAGTGATTACATTACACAAAGTACGCCGCCGACTTAAAATACAATTATAACTCCATTTCCATTAGGAAATGTTTTTCTAATTTGCCGAAGAAACCTTAACCGGGGAAGCTTTTACGAAATTAAATTGTCCAAAGTATTTCAACTTCCTTTATCGGTAGGTAAGTCTAAGTTTCATAACCCAAAGGAAATTGACTCTTCCTTTCTTGGAAAATGAATTATCTATTAACCGTTTAGTCTATGGAGATTGTTTTCTGATAGAGTCATTAAAGCTATGCCTTTGATGTTATAAATTATTATCTCCAACCCGTGACATCAACCGATTTTAGAAAAGAAATAAAAAGTACCACATATGTTAATCCAGATGACAGATACACTACTTAAATACCGAATTTTATCCAAATTAGTTTAGACTTTTGCGTGAAAGGGTAACAAACATAATAGTCATTGATTAGGATATATTAAGATGTAGCAAGTAGGATAGTAGTGACAAATTATCATCACATATTTATAATAACTAAGTATAAAAAAGAAAATTATCAGACTTTACTCAACTACTCAGCAACAAAAGCACTACTAAAAGTTGCCAACAAAACAAATAAGTACGCGAAACTTTCATAACTCTACCTACGAGTAGTAGGCAAGGGCCATCGATAGGGCCCGGCCGTTACCTGCACATCTGGAGACAAATACTTTTATTTAAACAGACCGACAGATACTATACCTACTAGAAAAAAGTGGCGCGCTCCACTTTTGTAATTTTTAAAAAATTAAAAACGCCAAAACTATTTAGAGGTACCATAGCAAGAAAATTGCGAAACTTGGGAAAAATAGATTGAAAGTGGTTAAGTATCACTACAAAGTAACATAACCGCAGTGGAAATAAGAGCGTTCTTAAAATAAAATCTATTTTTAGATATCCTGCCACTCCATCTTGACCTTTAAAAGTCTTTGTTCAGAGATAAGAAAAGTTAGCAAGTTGTTACGAGTCTACGACATTTACCAATAACCCTGATGGTTATGTGGAACGCGTTATGGTAACGGCTGTTCGGAAGTGTTTTTATAGAAACCAAAATTTGTATAATTTCACTGGGGAATATCGCCAAAACTGCTCGATAGGTATTATCACCTAATAACTCAAACTCAAAAGCTTTAATTCATTATTAGGTATAATTTGTGCACACTAAACGAACGTTGTACATATTGCATAACCTGTATAAAATATAAATGAATTGTTAATAGGATCGCAATAGACTAGCTTGGTGGGCTTAGTCCTATCTTTTTCTCATTATGATAAGGGACCCAACCCTGAAGTGGGTCATTGATGGGTTACATAATATGTAAACATATTATAACATTTGAATACTAGCGACTCACCGCGGATACGCACGATTTAAAATAGACTTTTTTATATATGCCTGTAGGTATTAACCTTCCGGAAGAAACTACGTTTATGAAAGAATATAGATTGTTTACAGTACATAGGTATACCATCAAACTTTCAACTCCGTTTTACTCATCGTGTAGGTACTGAGATAGACAAACAAGTCTATTAAGAGAAAGAGTCATGAGTTCACTGAATTCACTGATCCGTACATTATTATGATTGGAAATATCAGAAATAGTCACAGTAACAAAGATTGTATTGCTCATTTACTTTCTGAATGAACTGTTTCTACCTGCGATTTTGTTGCATTCAGAAAACAATCAGATATCCAATGCAGATATACATACAAGAAAAGTTTTTATTTCTTATTAAACTGAGACTCCGCAAAATCATTAATCCATCTCATCATTCTTCTTGAATCTTCCGAATTCAACGGATCTTTCCTCATCATGAAGATATTTGGATCTGGTAGACCATACTCTTTGCTACTCCAATACGGGTTTGGTTAGTGGACACCCCAGGTTGATGTCTTTAGAAGAACCAACAGGTAACTATTTTTTATATTTGTAACAACCTTTCAAAGACTTAACATGTCTTTCAAACGTGACTGCCTAAGTGGCGCAGTAGTTAGCATACTGGTGCGCCGCGCTAAGGGTCCTGAGTTCGATTCCCAGCGTAGCAGATTTAAATTATGAGTTTCCTGTCTCTGTTGTGGGTGTATGTGAGTTCTTTTCTTGTCTATCCATGGCAGGCACGACTTAGGAATCTTAGTGTGGGGCTATGAGTGTGAAGCGTTAATTTATTTTAAAGTTAGGAAGCGCACATATTTATGTATAAATAACTCGTAATTTGCAAATTACTTTTTTCCTGTTTGACAACATCGCACATGGCAGTTACAATTAGTTGCATAGTATGTAGTAAAAGCAAGCATCGTGCTATCAACTCAAACCGCGGAGCTATACGCGCTTTGTTATCGTTAACAACTGCTGTTAAAGTACAGAAGAACTTACTCTGAAGCCAATTTTAACGACTCAAATATTACTTTAGGACTTATTTCTGGATTAAGTTACAGAAATCCTTGGGAAATTTGCAAAGGCGATAAAGTTTCGTCGGCAGACAGGCAGGGCCGTTATATGAGGAAGTTTCTGGAACCGAGTGGAGATAGGTATGTAGGTACTTCAAGATATTCTGCCAAGATTGGGTTCACCGTGGAATGTTTATTTTTAGATTAAATCTTAATTTTTAGAAGTAAAAACTTCTTAAGCCATGTAAAGGGACTTCTCGAAATATTATTTTTATTTTAGACTTTTAAAAAAAATGTTAAAGAACGTAGTAAAATACGTGTAGGTACCTACACGTTAAAAACATTTTGTAAAATTGTATTTCCATTTATATTTCATTTTAATCATCTCTCAGCTCAGTATATCATGTCACCATTAACTTAATGATAAAATGTATGTAGATACATTTTAATTATAACTCGTATTTTATTAAATAACTACTTATACATTTTAATCCAGTAAAAGTTCCTTAGAAGCGAAATGCACATCCAGAATAATCCGGATAAAACCAGTTCGTGTGGCAAGTACCCTGAGCCAGGTGCAAATTTGGTCTAGCATTTCCTCCCGGCCGATAATAGCCCAGTTCAATAAGATCAAAAACGGAGTTGACATCGAATAAAATATAAGTACTATGGGGACAAGAATTGTATGAAATAATAATTAAATTGCAAACAACTTTGTTGATAAAAATTGAAAATAAAGGATTTTTTCAATAAACAAAAATTCGCCCTCTTATTCAAGGTGCAACAGGGTGTGTTCCTCATTTTCTATTGAGAGTTGCCGCTGCTCAACCCACCCATGGAGCCGCAGTTCTTCTCTCTTAGGCAATCTACAAATTATTGGCCCGGAGGAAATGCTTCACGAAAACCGGTCGCTGGCTTACGAACCATACATCCAGTACTCTGCTGGTATAAATATTTTATTCGACACACGCTCGTGTATGCATTTGGCCTAATTATTTCGGCCTACAAATAGTATTTTAGAGCACTTTCAACATATCCGACACGATATGCATTTTACAATGAATCTATGCAAGTCGTCAGTGTTATCGTAACACAGGACATACATCGTTCTGCCAAACATTAGTGCATATTCGGACAGCAAACCGGGTGCATTCATAGCATTTATCATCCATTAGCATTTTCACATTATTTAGCTAAGTAATAGTTTAGAGTAATAAACTTTAAAAGAGCTATCGAAGTGTTTAATTTAGCAACAGCAATCAGCGTAAGTCGCGATCCTCCACAGAAAATATTTTCTTATTTAATACTTTATAGATTGTGGTTTTAAGTAGTAAGGTTTGAGTTTTTTAATATATTTTTTATCGCGCTTTCCTTTAAGGACTTTAAGGAGAATCTACGCTTCTGACCAGTATGGAAGGTATAGTGCGTTGTGGGAAATACCTCTATGTTCTAGGCTATTAAAAAGCTATCAGCGTGGGTTTTCAAGCTTGGCTCGTCTATCAAAGCGCCGACTAAGCCGCGGTAACTCGATCAGCTCGCGTCTACAGCGGTATATTGCCGAATGAAATGTACAATGTACACCTTTGTCCGCTGATATTATCCCGGGATTCCCATTACAAGTTTTTCTATTATCATATTTTGATGGAGTTAGTAGCTAAAGTTGGTGTGATGGGCCACTATATGATGGGTACTTCATAAATTAAGCAATATGACGCGTAAAACTCAGAAAAATTGGTCGGTTTTTTTTAAACAGCTTTACGGAAAAATTGGTCAGTTTACGGGCATAGACAAGCAGAGTGACACGTGAACTCGGAGATTTTTTAGTCGGTTCTACTATCAACTAAAAAATTAAAAATAACTAAGTACCTATAAAAACTAATACCTATAATCTAAATACCTAAATCTAATCTAAAACTTCAAGCTCTTTAAACAGCTAAAAAAATTTCTTCGAATTTCCAAAACCGTTATTACGAGCCGATGTAAAAACATAAAATTCTAATTGCGCCCTTCTTATTTTGTTAGTTAATATTTAATAACTCACATATTATATACCCTAGTAGAACGGGAATTGAATTGAAAAGCGCTGCACATCAAAAATTGCTAAATGCTTATTTAGAGCAATTGAAAAGAAGAAGAACCAATTGTGAGCGAATATTTGCTTAACTTAAGCGTAAAGTTTGTTAGTGTCGACTGTCGAGTCGATGTTTTCCGACATTTTCATCTTAAATGTATTGTTTCAGGAGCGTTCATTGTTCACGGCAAAAAAATTCCGCGGTTCCGTGTATCGTGAAGGGGAATCGGAACGTTTACGTCAATTTACGAGCTTCCGTTGTTTTCTGATGGAGAAAATCAACAAATAGTGTATCCACCTTATAAGTTCTTGTATTTTCATGTACAGTTATATGTATCTTAACTTTTTGTTTGGCTTTGCCTAAGATTCTATCTGAATCGTTTAGATTAAAAGCCAGCATTATTCTCTGCATAGGGGAAAAGATTTAAAACGTGACCAGTATTATCATCTACTTACGTTAGTTCTTACTTACGTAGGTAGGTACTTAAATAAAGCTAATTTAATTTAATACTACGGACAATATTACAGGAGAATTGTGGGAAGGTTCTAAAATTGCAACTTCTCATATTACAGGAAAATAAATTATTTTGTTAAAACCATACCGCAAATAAGGGCGTAACTAGTAGTAGTATACTATAAATACACTGAAAACGTACCTCACAATAACAATAACGACAATAGTTATGTATTAAAGTAAGGACAACGCCGCATTTCCTGCCCTATTGTTGTTTTACAAAACACTTCCAATCAGTGTCCGTGCGGTCGCGTTAGTATCCAAGGGTAGGAAGACCATGAGTTAAGTCATAAACGGCATAGACTACAGATGTTTAATAATAGGAAAATCTGTAAGAGAATCATTCTTCTTTTTCATCTGATTGAATCAAGCCATGGCTTTATTGAGGCGTACCACGAAGCCCGATCTTCGTCTCTTCTCATTCAGTGTCCTCCCTAATACATGGCCTCCCTAAATCATGGAGAAAGAGTAGTTAATAATACCAAGATCCCAAGTTTTATCTGCTTACTATTTTAATCAATAGTATAACAAATATCTGCAAAAACTTCGTTCACATTAAATTTTCGAATCATAACTAGATCTAACCGTACACGAGGTTGCTTTGAAGGCAGCAGAGAAAATATTGGAAAAACGTAACTGGTATCATGGTATCCCTACACAGGACACCGAGCATAAATAAATGCTGGATCCAGCGTTTTTCCACTCGAGTTACGTGTTTCCTCTGAGAACTGGGTCGCGTGCCCTACGGCTGCGGTTTGCAAACTCCACCATTGTGACCTATCCCTGTTAAGCAGTCCGTTCTTTGACCTCTTGCCCCTACGTTAAGGATAATGGCGTACTGAGTGAATGTGATTACTGTAAAAAAACTACGATTTTCCTATTATTTACTATTATTTTATTTAATACTAAATGTTAATAACACTACTTTTATACTATTAATATGCATGTTGATTTTTCAAAAATCCAATGATGTAGTTTTAGTTTTCATCCAAATCCTTTCAGTATTTTTCGCTATTCCTCATAGTTTCGGATTTCCCCATCCACGCACACTTGAAAAAAATTATATCAAGTATGATGTAAATACATATTTGCGTATTTGAAAGGTGTAAGGAAAAATATCGTTTTAATTCTGTAATCCCTCAGTACGATTGCGTGTTTCACATGTTTGTTTACTCACTTGTTCCTCCTAGAGCGATTAACTATTAGATACGATTTTTATTGAAATCGTAAGAACGTATTGAATCGTAAGAACTTGATCAAAATATAAGGTGTGAATAATATTGAATACAATATGATTCACACCTTATGTTTTGATCAAGTTCTTACAATTCGAATAAAACGTCCAAACGATATTTGTGTTTCGAAATAAAAACACCTTTTTTCATTGGATAAAATAATTTAGCTTTTCAGACTCATTAATTTTACCAAATCGTCAAATTCCGTTAAGATAAATGATTTCATTTTATGGTTAAATATCCACTTATGATACTAGAACAAAGCAATGAAACAGCTATTTGATATGTAAAATTTAATGAAATATAGCCTACGTATACTGCTTGTATACACTAGCAGTATATTTCATTAAATTTTCTAAAATTGTCAACCTATTAAAATTTCCCCATTGATACAAAAACTAAATCAATTTGTTGTCGATTCATTTCATCGTTGTCCCGCTAACCTGTTAATGTAGGACATGTTTACAAAGCCAAACCTCGGGTTGTAGACGTTAACAAATTGGTTTGAAATATTCAGCGACGACAAACGAGGTACAAGCCAGAAGGGATTAATTTTTTCATTGCTGCATTCAACCCCGCCCTTGCATCTATGTAAATTTGGTGTGTACACGTAACTTATTTAGTAAACGACAAACAACGTGCTGGATTTTGATACACCGTTCTATAAGCGTTTTTACGATTGAAAATAATTAAGCAAATAAATAGGCAGATTGAAGTAAATTGTAATGTACTTTTATTTCAATTCTGCTTCCCTTTACAGTTGTTGCCTTTCTATAGAAACTGACAGGAATATTAGGATGAAGGCCTCTTTTGTCCCGCAAACGGTACGGATTCAGTATATATATGCGTTTGGGGTGAAAGGGTGTTTGTGCAAATAATTGTCGCAGCTAATCTCCAAAACTACTAGTCCGATTTTGATGCGGTTTTTGAATTCTTATTGGATTCGTCTTTTCGACACACGAAAATTCTTTATAATTTGTACAAGGTCTTATATTTGTGGCATTCGAGTATTCCAAGTTACATCACCATGCAGTATCCCAAATATTCTGCACTTCCTCTTTATAAACTAGTCAATAAAACATTTAGTACTGTTGCCACATTACGGCTTAATACGTAGATTAGTACTTGCTTATTCGAGATTAGTGCTCAGCTCATTTCAGATTAGTGCTAACTCATTTGAGTCAGATCCTGTCTGCCGGCGAATTGGGGCAGATCTAAATTTAATAAGCACCCGACCCGAGGCGGGCAAACGAATTTCATTAAAAAATTTATTTCCCGCGTTGTGGCAGCCATGGTTCTTGCTAATGTAGGATGAGAAGCGTAAATGGAGCATAAACATTGAAAATTAATAGTCTTTATTTACAAAAAGACCATGCGAACGGGCCAACTGATGGTTAGTCACCGCTGCGTATCGACACGGGCAACACCAGAAAAGTCGCCAATGCGTTGTTGGTTTTGAAGGAGAACTCTCTTTCACGGCTATATTGATACTTAGTTTTATTCTTCTTAAGGCTTTATTATTTAGGAATTAAATTTAGTTAGTATTTTATTCTTTATTATAATGTGAAATGTAAATGAAATGTAAATTAAAATAATTTTATTTATGTATACCGAAAAATAAATAATTTAAACTGGCACTTACGGGATGTTTATATTTCAGCGCCGATTAGGTGCAATTATTTTATATTACGGTTAGCCCAGATCGTCTTCTTCTTATAACATTTCTTCCTGATTTATAATTATTGATATCTACTGCTAACATCATTATCATCGTTACTCATGTCAGATACGCTACCCAAGGCGCGCCACTTAGTCCAATACGGATTTAACCTGTTGAGATGTAGTAATAAAACATTTGTAACTATGTTCGAGAAAGTTACACGATTCGACGGTAGCTTGGTCGTCGTATCGTGCACTTTCCTCGTCTGCGTTCTCGGGCTGAGTACGTAAAATATTTATAGCAATCTTTTCTTCCACCATTTGTTTGGTTCAATTTGGCAGAGCTTTGAAGAACTTGATAAATATGCTAAGCTTATGGCCGGCAGTTTTACATGCATGTGAGCGTGAGCGAGGTGTGTTGAGATTGCGTGATTACCTGCTTAAGGCGTATTTCGTAGACCAATTTGAAATGTAAGTAATTGTTTTCTTAATTTGTGTATGCTGAAAGTGGTGAATAAAATGGTTTATAGATTTAGGCTATACATACAAAGAAAATTTTATTCGAGTATTGAAAACCGGTACGTTTACAGAAACGTTTTAACAGCATCTTGCTTTAATTAGCAACATTATTTGGCGCAATAATATATTCTATTTAAAAACATTTTAGTACTGTATTGGAAACTTTAATCGCTCTCTATAAGCGATTCTTTCAAAATTTAGCTTTTTTCATTCCAAATATCCACGAATTTAGGTCTAAATATGGTTTTATTCTGAACTAGTGGTCTAGCTATGGACGAAAGGATGAGATGAGATGTCATTTGCATACGAGCTTGCGTGTACTAGGTAGAACAAGTCTTGATCCTTTAAAAGCATATTAATCTGTAGTACCCACACAATAAAT
Source organism: Erynnis tages (assembly GCA_905147235.1). Lineage (NCBI taxonomy): Eukaryota > Metazoa > Arthropoda > Insecta > Lepidoptera > Hesperiidae > Erynnis > Erynnis tages. The sequence goes on from LR990081.1 coordinate 2,276,408, forward strand.
AATTTAAATACCATCAAGATGACCTGATGCTGCAGTGATTATATGTTTATGATAATTATTGAATATCCAATAACATGCACTTTTACTTTTTCACGTTGGTAACGCTGCCAGCGTTCTGGGCACTATGCCACAAGCGGAGCCTTTGGATGGCATATTCACTTTATAATGACTTAGTTTTGATTCTATCTTACTAGGCATAATTTTAAGAATCATTTTTAAAAATAAGAAAATAAGATGTTTTTTATCGAAGGTTTTTCCTAAAGCAAAGGAATTTTGGGATGATATCCGTTTATTTTATTTTATTTACTACTTTTTAGTCACTAAAACGTATCAATTAGTCTTGATCCAACAACCAATTCAGCATGTCAGTCTCAATTGATTACCAATATCCGGTCCGTTTAAAACGAAGGCTTATGAGGTATCATTGAGTTGGGGTTTGAAATCTATTTTTATCGCTTTAATTTTTTTTTTACTATTACACAGTAATTAGGTATTTAATAAATGAGAATGTGTCCCTTAGTAGAGCAAAAGTAACGTGTTAGCATTTGTTCGTACCAACTACCAATACTCAAAAAGGGACAAAAAACCTCATCGACTCTATGTATACACGCTGCAAGGAATCGCAGCCACAGACCAATCGAATGACTTGCTTTCGTACCTAGATACACTCAAAAAGGGAAAACACCACTCTATACACGCTGCAAGGAATCCGTAGACCAATCGAATGACTTGCTAGCCGTTACAGCTGTGTTTCCAATTACAAGCCAACAGAGAGATTGCTCTATTTCTTGCCCAGTATTTTTAATGAGCGCTACTACTTATCTACTACTACTACTATGTATGTATCTAACTACTATCTACCGTTCCCTTTACTAGTAGCAGCTTCTAGTAGCTACAATAGTGGAAGCCTATGTTTATAAAGAAAATTCGTAGAATAGTATTTTCTATTTCGGTTTGTTCACACGAACGTGATAGTTTTGTGAGTAAACTCCTTGCACTTTACCTTTACGAAGCGCTCAAATTCTTGATGTTTTGAGTATAACAACAAAACGAAGACGAAACAAGACTAGAACTCGATGGATAAGTTCCTTTAAATATTCAAGAAGCAAGTTTCGAGATAGCTGACTAAAGTTTCCCTGCGTACCGTAATTGGGGGCAATCCTAACTCTGAGTTCCCCGACTTCGCTTACTTTACACAAAGTACGAGGAACGTTCGAGCAATAATATAAATGCGCTTTGTCAGTGATCAAGGTACGTAATTACGAATAATGAAATCAAAATTTCATCAATTATCCTATTTCCTATTCTACTTTCTACTACTGTTATAAATGCGAATGTTTGTAAGGATGGGAATGAAATACGAATTAAAATGGACTCTGTTTTTTTCGGTCGGAAAATTTCCAGTATATAATTAGAAAAATACCTATGAAACAAATAATAAGCTTAATGAAATTTACGTAGAATCAGAGAACGAAACCTAGGTTAGTTTTCGATCTCCGACTCTTCTTAATTTAATTCATATCATAAGCTACTAATGGTACTTACAACAAGCCAGCCGCGTCTCATCGATATATCTTCAAGCCCCGTACTTGAGTTTAATGTTTTTGAGAAAGTTGTTAGATCAGCGCAATCTGTTCCTCATCAGCCGTAAGCGAATCCATAATGGAGGGTGGTATTAGTATGTTTCTAGATATTTATGTTCCTCTGCTTTATGTTATTGTATCAGCAAATTAAATCATTCAAGAATTTTGATTCCAAAAACTTGTTAGTCTCATTTTTAACAAAAGTTTGAAAATATTAAAATAAATTAAAAATATATTTGTCTAAAATATCTAAAATGTTTTTACACGTAGATATAAGAAACAAAACAATAAAACTGAGTTAACAAAAAGGCAAGTGCTGGAGTTGCCTTTTTGTTAAGCTCTTTGTGGTAGGTACTTTATTCCCGCGAAAAGCTGCTTAATGGCGGTTTAAGTGTTTCTTTATCATAAAATATATAATATTATATATTTTCTTCTTATTGTTAGATTTTGGGTTTTAAATATCACAGAAATTTAATGCTGAAAATTTTGGAACTTCGGAGAAATTAATCCAGGATTTTTATGACGCACTGTTAACAATAGGGTATTTCGCACCAGGCAAGGAAACATCCAAAATTAAGTAATATTGATAGATTTTGTTAAAAGCAAGTGAAAAATGGTGATTTCTGTTCTAAAAAATGTAGTAGACATTTATTATTTCAATTTTAAAATTCAGGTTTTTTAATCTGTTTTTCAAATGTCAAAAACGCTATACGCCATGCAAGCTATCGGCGTGGCGTCATTAGCAGTGTAAATAAACAATGGAGTATAACTTTCTTCCTTTACTAAGATGTATTGTTTACACTGCGAGTGACGTCACAAGCATGGCGGCAGCGCCGAGACGGCCGAGACCGTGTTTTCGCGGTGATTTTTGAAATTTAAATTGAATAGTCTTTTTTTACATAATATTTGTTTGCAAAATATTTTTTTCCAATTTTTTATGGGTTTTTATGACTTACGAATTCTTATAAAAAGCTTTTTGACACAGGCCGTAATACCCTATTGCGCAAGACCAAAACTTAGCCAAACTCACCATTAAGAGTGAAAACGTACTAAGGTGCAAACTACACGTCTTTTTCGCAAAACAACTAAGCTATCTAAAAATGTTTTATTATAAAAATAAAACAATATAAGCATTCCAGCAGTTGCCCCGTTGTTAAGCTCTTTATGCCCGCGCAAGGCTAGCTTCCCTAATGGCGGTTTAAGTGCTCGCTTCTTTCAGCTTAGACTTCTTTTTAATTTTCTTCTGAATACTTGTTAGTGTACAACGTGACTAAAATTATAAATAGGTTATAGATAGCGTATCGGAACAAGATGGTATTAAATAAACAACGGAAAATTGAGAATACTTTTAGTATAAAGGAATTAACAACCGTCAGTGAAGTAACCACATACATAGATGCAGATTTTTACTGTGGAACGCGCGTTTGTCTTTATTTTTATCTAAAGATGGGACTTGTTAAACTTTGTCGGGAATCCTATAGGCGGTTTACAGGCACAGGCTAGCCCATAATGTAATCCATCCATGGAATCCATATATGCACCAATCCAGTAAAGTAAATATAGATATAAATGACATAAATAAAAAAAAATCAGACCTCGAAAACAAGAAAAATAGCGGTAAATATCCCGTAAATAATTTTTTTTGCAAATGTAAATAATGATTTTTATGAGCCAAACATTAAGTAATTGGGGAACAAATAAATAGGTAGCAATACCACCACAATATCCTCAAAACGCCGTAGCTTAAATTCCAAGTGTTATTAGAAGAAAACCACAGAACACTTCCGCGAGGGAAGCGGCGTCGGAATGACCTAGTTTAACCCCGTCCCCAAAGAGACATTTCGAGAAAAAACGCGCATCCCGAGTACCGTGTTTCTTTATTTCTTATTTTATGCGATATACATGTTTACCTTTATTTAATGCGGAAGAACACTCTTGACTAATCTTATATCTGTCTGTAACCTACCGCAGGGTCGGGTCTCCTCTCCCAAAGAACATTATCAAGAACGATGAATGCCTCGTTCTTTCCTCACAATGTTTTCCTTCGCCATTATAGCAGATGATATTTAATTTTATAAAGCGCACATAACTTTTAAGAAAGTCATCAGTGCGTGCCACTGGGATTCTAACCCGGACCCTCTGGTGTGAGGCCAAATTTTTAGCCATTAGTACATCTGATATCGTACATCAACGCACTGTTAGTACCACCGCACCGCAGCTACCCGTGTACATTTACATTTAGTAAATATACTCCATTTTGTTTCCAAGGTGAGAAACATTTAGGAAAATAAAGTGAAGAGACGATTTATAACACAATAAAGAATAAAGGGAAAGATTTAAAAGACCTAAATAAAGGACAGTAACAAATGTACCAACAAGATTCTCGGAAAGCCGTCTCAAAGTGTTTTCTTGAAAAGGCTCGCTATTTAGCTTGTTTACCACAGTTTAACTTGCTTATTAAGGTAAATACAAAAACAGTTTAAGAACGAATTCGATGTTATGAAGATATTTGTAGCAATGTTTAAACGTGGGAAAGCTTTCTTATGCATATATTGGAGTAGTATATACTGGGTAAGTGTAGTAAATACTGGGTAGTATATCTAACTTTAATATTATTATCTCCATCTTTCATAAAACATAGTCACAAAAGTCCAAACGTCTACGTGCTAGAACCCTCTTTAACATTGTGACATTAAATGCGCCGTTAAATCAAGTTTTTCAATACCAAAAAAATTTGGCCAAATCTCCAAGCCGGCAATTTGTTTGCCGTCTTGTCTTCTCAGATTCAGCAGAATCGCGCTTTATCTCTCTGATGGACCATTACCGAGTGTTTCTGTAACAATTCCGTTTTTGTGCACAGTGATTGCGTTGCAAAATGCCGGGCCTTACTTTGGTAAAAAAAGAATTGTACGGCATTTGAGAAACGGAGAATAATTAAGAAAAAATCCGTTAATAGATTAACGCAACGTCATATATTCAGTGAATGATTAAAAGGTTAAACGTAAAAAATATATCTTTTAAACGAATGTAGCTACCTAGTTAGAAAAAAATCAATGCAAGTGTTTATACACAAAAGATAATTAATAAAATTAAATATATGTATAGGTATACTTACAACTTGATTAGGTAAGTATAGCAAATTTAATTACCTTAATCATTTTTAAGTATCTAATAAAAAAGCATCCAGCATAAAAAAGTTCAGATTATTCTAAATTTAATTTACTGTCTCTTCTTCATCACTACAATAAGTGGTTGATATTTCCGAACTAGTAAACGCGCCAAAAACTACAAGAAAGATCTCTTCAATATTTCGTGGCGACACGAAACGATAACATATAAAATATGTCACTGTCATTTACTCTACACTAGCGTGCGCTCCAATGCATAAATTGCAAGAAAAAGCAGAAATAAAAATGCACGGGGATGCACGGGGTTTACCAACACGATGCGCGGTCACGTGCATGACAATAATTTCAATATTTTAGTTTATACAGTGGACTACGTTGAGACAATATGGATTACGTTACTTTATATTCACCGTGTCGGTGGAAAACTATTTTTACTGAAATTTTCCTATCAAAAACTAGCTGACCGAAAATGTATCGCTCTGTCTAGGTGGAACTTTTGTTAGTATTTATTTCATTTTTAAACTTCAAGCACCACAAAAATACAAATTAACGGGGTACTTAAGGCGTAGTTAGTGCCGGTCTCTTTACCAGCTAATCCTAGTCGATGATGAAAATGCGAGGTAGACATGAAAATCAGAAAAACTTATATCACCACACCTACTGCTTACTAAAAAAAATGCTTCTAATTAGTTTATCCTTTGTTGCGAATGAATGCCTTTTCTTTCTTTCTTCTTTACCGTTGAAGCTCTATTTTAGCAGTCTGTAACTAAATGGGAACGAACTTCGTTGACATTTGAAGGCAATTTGAAGGTCCAAATTCGTAAAGCTGCAAATTAATGTGACCGCTAAGCCGAGCTAAGAGGATTTGAGATGAAATATGCGGTGAATTAAACGCATTAGTTCGTGGTGTGTAGATGAGTAGTTGTGTGTTACTGCTCTCACGGTCTCACTACAGTATGTTTCACCATTACAAAATTAAAGTTCTCATATTAATATATTATAATAAATTGATAGGTACTTATACAATCTTATCTAACAAAATTTATTGTCTAGTCTAAATACCGCTGAAAAGATCTGAAGCTTGCGCTTTTTGTTTTCTTAGGTTGTTGTAATTAAATTAAATTCATAGTGAACCTCCCCATTGACATGAATATATACGAGTAGACATGATTTTAGAAATAAAGAGAGTCTGCTACAACATAATAAACAAATCTACAGCAGCTAATAATTGTTGGTAGTTAAAAACGTTGGTGAGAAATAAATTATAATTCAACTTGATTGCAGAGCTTAGCAATGTGGTCTAGCACCACATTGCTGTGACGTAATTATTCGCTGTCAAATCGACAAAATGTATAAAAACAAGCTGTCCTTATTATGTATTAAAAATACGAGTACCTACAAATTAATCGATACAATAAACAAATAATGAAAGTACGGCAGGTGTTGGTACGGTACTTACTTATTTACATATTTAGCAAAATTTATTAAGGTCTGCAGTTGAGTATCTACCGTTTCTATCAACATAATGTCAGCGTTTTTTTTTTTTTTTTTTTTAATAAAAATGTTCCGCTATTAAACCGCTTTATCGGCAACTATTTTCTTGTTTAAAAACCCCTTCACTTCTTTCTCATTAATCACGTTCACAAAGACATCTAGCTAGAGAATTTGCAGCTTCTAGACCAAAGTGGGTCAAAAGAAAAAACAACCATTACAAGGCATATTGAACTTTAGCTATTAGTACGATAATAAGCCTCGTTATAACATCTTGAGTTTTTTCTACAGCAGCCGTCTACTTGCTCGAGGAAACCGACTTGCTTCAAACAAATCTTTTTGATCGTTATTGTATTTTCGCTGAAAATTCTTTATGATAGCTTTTCCGTTACGAAGTTTGTTTACATAAGTTTGGATAAAATTTTATTGTAGGTACTTTCCTCCTTTTTTACATATCCTTAATTAATAATTAAAATTCACTTTGGACAAAGATACATACTTACAGGCCATTAGGTACCTAGCTATATTCAAAACCAATGTGAATACAGTTTGTCACAACCACCACAATCATCAATTGTGAAATCGTATTTTCTTTTTACTCGCTTGCTTTCATTCGACCTCAAAAACCTGTGATTATTCGCTTAGCTGTCACATTTCTAGCAAACTGCTATTTCAGTAAACACATTGCAAATGGGAACGTAATTCGGTAAAGCAAATCCGACGTACGTTTTAGCGAGACACTCCATTAGTGCTGAGCTGTGCAGAGATGACGTGGATCCAGTAATGTACTGCCACATATCACTGATAATACCGCTCTAAACTGGCGAGTTATAGACAAGAAAGCAGGGGAGATATATTGGTCAGAGAATGTATTGTTCCCTGAGAGACAACAAAAATCTTTCGTTGTTCTTTTCAGCTATTTAGCACCTTGGGCCTCCACTGACGCCACTCCCGCTGTCTTCTTCAGATTATAAAAAACTAATCCACGCAATTAAAACGCATTAAAGAACCATTAGAGGGCTTTCAAAATATGAACTTAAAACAGAAACAAACAGTAAAATCCGCTAAAGCGAATGAATTTCACTAAAGCCGACATCAAAGGCGTTGTAATGACTCGTACATTCGAACAAAGTGTCCTCTTTGAGAGTGATGCTTTTATTGTTTACGTGCACTCGCCAACTCGCTTGAACTCCAGTCGAAATATCACGTTGACTGGAGTGAATACAGTAGGTACTCTAAAAGTTTCTGTTGATATTTCGCTTTTCCAAGAAGCGAAAAATAATTTCCTATTTCTATTCGTAAGTACAAATTTTTTCTTTAGCGAGAATCGTGAAAAACATCTACTTAGCTACAGTTTTTAGAATATTTATACCATATCGAATATCACACGTATCTAATCGTAATACCTACAGTTTGAAATTTAAAATTTGAATTTATTTATTAATGATCACCATTTTTTTTAATATTTACATATATTCATAATATTGAAGTGTCTGTAACATAAAAATTATGTGTACACGGTATAAACTTATACCAAAATATCATTTTTTACAATTTTGTCTGTCTATGGTATGGTGGACCATTTTTTTAAATCCATGCGTGTCAAAGACACTTGCTAAGATTGTTGGTACGATATAAGTAATCAATCAAAATCAATATGAGTAGAATTGAGCCAATAATCCTTGTATTTAAACAAAAGCCTGTAATAGATAAACCTGACGTACTTAAAGCTCGTAATATGCTAATGCACTTGCTTTAATAACTGCACTTTAATTATGAACGTAGCCAGGGTTAGGGTCACTTAAAGATTCAAAATCAAGGTCACGTTAAGTGCAATCGACATAACATAGTGGACGAGATGCATTTTTGAATACCTATGTTAGTAATTTTCGTATAAAAAGGTAAGGAAGAAATTCTCTTCTCGCACTGAAAATATACGGCATAGTTGTGGAAAAGACTTAATGATAATTGCGCATTTTTATGTTTCCTGTGTATATTTTGAATGTATGTACGAATTGAGAGAAAAGAGTTCAAGTTGGGATTTAATGTTGAATGCTATACGTAGTAGGTTTTCAACATTTTACTCAACATTTTGTTGATGTAAACCATATGTAAACCTACGATACATGAAAGAGGTAATTTGTATGAAAACGTTTTGTCACACAGTAGATGATTTTTGAAATAACCACGTTTTTTTTTCAATTCAGAATAGATCAGATAGATAACCTACACCAATTAATGATTTTTATGAAATATAATTATGAAACACAAGTGTAGGTACCTAAACAACTAATTAACACTTTAAATTAGCGTACTCAAAATGAATGCCTATTTAATACGAAAAACCAGTGGTGCTTACTTTTAATTTAATTGCCGTCATCAACATTTCACATTAAAAAGAAAACTACCAAGTCGTTTTTTTGAGGTTGCTTCACTGGGCTATGCTTTCTGCTGTAACGCAATTTTGCTCTAATTAGACGCCACTAAATACGTTGGCAGTAAAAACGTTGAAAGAAGTTCTCAGTTTTAATTTTTATTCTTACAAAATGTGAAGGTTGTTCATATTTTGTAAGAGTTTTAAAAAAGATACCGCTGCACGCAAAAGCCACAACTTAACCATGTAAATACTATACTATATAAATAAATAAATAACGCTCCACACTCATAGCCCCACACTAGGATTCCCTGTGTCGTGGAGCCATGGACACACACAAGACAACAACACAACACACCCAGACCGGAAACAGAAATTTATCATTTAAATCTCTGCTCTGTACCCTTAGTCTGAGTTTTAGCAATGCCAATCGTTCACATTCATCATTTTCGTTTTTAGCGTTTATAACCACTATGATCCGGTTGGGTTAGGTTAGGTTACTACTACTGGCACTACTGCCTACTAGTGACTAAGACTGTCAAAAAAATTGCGCTTTGAGACTTTCTCTTGACTTGGTGCAAAGCTAACCTCAACAGTGGAATTCACGTCCATAGATTATAATTATTTTTCTTTACGGACCCACCCAGAAAGTTGTGTTTAAGTAGCCGTGTAAAAATTAAACTTACAATTAAGAATCGCTGATCTTGAGTATCATTTACTTAAAAGTCATCATGCCATGTTCTAAAAGGGAAAAAAAACAACAGTTTGGCATTGTCGGTATCATTTAATAGCCGGAGGATACATTCATAACATAGGGTTGATAACAAATTATTTTGGCAATACAAAGTAATTTGTAAATACGTTTAATTATTTATTTACATGACTGCGATATTACTGAGTTGGCAAAATCTAGTGAATTACAACAATTATTATAATCAATTATTTTATTAAAATATTCTACCGTCATCAAACAATATGGAATTTTATTAGATTATTACACATAATGTAAAATACAAAGTTGACTTTCAATTCAATTAGGTACACGTCAATTATACCACACTAAAAATAGAATTCCTTAAAATAGATTAATTATATTTACAAAATTATTTGGAATTTTATTTTTAATGCAGGCGTAAGGTCTTAATTCGTATCACAAATATGATTACTATAATGATATTCAGACATCGTTGCGATTATTTTCATTACAGCGAAAGATTTGTATGAAGATTTTACAAATAATACTTAATACGCAAATTAAATTTTCGTAGCATGTTTGCAACAATCGTAGCATGATTTAATTTCAATCATTTAAATAAATTATATTTATCATCATTTCAATGATTTAAAAGAGTCATTGAGTTTTTAATTTAATTGTAGCTTTCGAGTTCACTTAAACACCGCATTTACATTCCTCAAATTGATGATCTCCTAATATTTTGCTATATATTCTGATCTATAAAATGACACGTTACCTATTTACAAATAAGGGGTTAGCAAAAGCTGCTACTTATCCAATTATATAATTTTAAAAAATCCTCTACCATAAAGGCTGGCATACAAAACACATAATATATTTTATACACAAATAATACGAGATTCAAGTTTAACTGTTCAGGACTAATTAAAAGGCCTAAAATACACAATTATTATGCTAAAATATAGTACCGCAAAAAATATCAATGATTTATATGAATTTTTCAAGTTTGTCTGATATTTTTCATGCCTAACAGTTTTATTATAACATAATTATGTGCCTATTTCGGTATATCTTATGACTCGATTACTGCCATTCCATTTCAACGTTTGAAAATTTTAACCATTATTTTAGTCAATATTTGTCCTAATTTTAACGCGTGGTTAGCGTTTTAACAAGTGCAAAATATTTAAATTCACAGTTGAACTGTAATCCAAAGAATGAATTATCAGTCTTTTATATTTTTCAAATTTTTATCATGATTATCATAAATATTAATTCAAATAGGAAATCATATAGGTTATTTTTATGTTGACTACAAATTAAACACATAGTTAGACATACATAGTCTAACAGATAGAAGTGAAACAAAAGCATACAATAAAAAAAACACCAGCATGTATTAGTATTGTTATAACATTTTAACGTCGAATCGCAGAAAAACAAAACTACATAATGAATGAGAAAAATTTACTCGTGCATAAAAAGAAATAAAAAACTGCCAAATGTTTCGACTAATCTGCACGTGTTACATTAATATTTTTTATCTACCATATTATATATTAGGTATATAATTAGGTTACCATTATATATTAGGTATATAATATTAGCTAATATAAAACATGTTTCATTTATATAAATATAGCCTGACCAGGAAAATTACTAACTTTACTGCCTCGAAGATGAACTTACGCAGTTTCGTATAGTAATCGTATCGAGCCATTAGTATGGGCAGACGACAAGACAGACTGACATATTATGACATACTAATGACTGACTTTTACTATACGAGTACTTCGACGATAGTGGTTCATGCTAACGGCATTGAATGTTTAATAAAAAATTGTGAATTAATTGTAACAGCAAATAATGCACACAATTTCAATGTATGTGGGTTTTTACGCATGTGTTTCAGCCTGATTGCAGCCATCTTGCAAGGATAACATTAAAAGCTGCCCCGTGTTGTGTTGCCATCAATAAATATAAAGTATAAAGCCTGCACCCTACTTGCAACATAATACTCACATGTCATGTAAATGACATATATAATAGGTCATGTTTTAGGCCAATGAGCATACAGATATATGACGATATTCTCCTGGTCAGATATACAAGGACATATACTATACATTGTAATCCATGTTATCAAAAGCTACAAACATTCCTCGCCACTGGATATCACATAGCCGTACATAGTCTCTCCATCAGATCACTCGTCACCAGGGCCTACGTAATACGTTTAGAGAGTAGTTACATAAAACAAATAAACACATACCGAATTTTTACTAACAATGTCATTTTATAATCAGTTTTAATCGAATCTGTCCTTCGACTCGCATTAGGCCAGCGTGGTGGACTAAAACAATGGCGTTCATTAATATTCAATAATGGGTTGGTGACAATTGAATCATTTTCATTAAAATGTTGGAGTAAACAATACAGTTTCTAGTAAAAATACAGTAATAATAGTTTTGTGTTGGATTCTAGACATTTGAGTTCGATGAAATTGGTTAAATGCTTTATTTAAGACACGATCCTTTTTACAGAGCTAATTTAACAGCAGATATACAGTGGGTAATCACCATAGCATGTTGCATTGTTGCCTGTCCAATAAGTAGACAAAATAGCTAAACAAAAGTTAAACAATATGTATGTATCACACGTGACTCACACATCGAAGTGGTTAACAGTGAATTGTGCATTTAAATCAAGTTCAGCTCAATATAATTTTCCTATGATGTCATTTGTGAAGTGATTAAACAAACAGTTGTACGCAACTACATTGTAGTAAACCCCGGTTTACTCTACAAATTGCATTAAAAATCAACCAACAGATACCTACTACCCGGGCGAATAACTTGACACCTGGCTCGAAACTCGACCCTCCTCCCGCTACCCCGCGCGAGGCCCCGCTCTCGTCCATCAGTAGCGTTAGCATCATAAATGAATATAACATCCTTTTTTGTTTTATTTCCGTAAGAAATTAATTGTTTTACCTATTTAATGTATAACTACTTTAACTTTTTATAAAAAAAATATTAATACATTTGATTAACAATATTGAAAATTAATCCCAAAACAGACTCTAAATAGTTTATTACTGCTCCAAATCGTAATAAAGTAAAAAATACTAGATTCGTTATAAGTACAGATGTTTTATGCCAGTAGGAAATAAATTATAAATCAGTAATAGTTTTCATTTCAAAACTCGCCATACGGCGGAATTTCAATGGAACTAAATTTATAACGGCAATTGTTATTTTAGTTACAATATAATAAAGCCTAACCAGAAAAATAAAATTCAAATTATAGAACCAAATTACTTAACCAGAAAAATAAAATCAATTTATAAAACGTTATCACGTCAAAAAATTTTTTTGCACTCAGTACTATAGACAAACTTCATTTGAGCCAGGTGTCTAGTGATCGTGCCCGAGGTATAACATTATTCTACTGTAGTGTGACTACACTCGCTAGCATAAGAACAACATTTCCGAGGGTACCTAGCACCTCCGTCGGGAACAGCTCCCCGCGACATTATTCGAACGAAATCGATTATTCGCAAAGTTATCGCTAAAACATAAACGTGGTACAGTTCATTTTTATTCTCTTGTCTTATTTGGGAAACAATCTTTGCACTACTTTAATTTAAAAAAAGTTAAAAAAAATAACTTAGTTTCTAGAAATCTGTTTCTGTATTAAATGACAATTTGTTTTTAAATTTTTATAATTATAATGTACCTACATTATTTTTTAATCGCAAATTAAAATAAAAAGACATGCTACGATTGTTTGGTCAAATATGACAAGAGAATAAAAATGGACTAAAGCTAGACTATCGGTCTTTTTTGCACAGATTCCGTAACATTTAATACTATCATTTAAGTATGAGGGCGATACAACGATGACCGAACACATCACCTCTAGGAGTCACACACATTTAATGAAACAAAGTAGACTAAAACAGATAATCCTAATGAAGGTTATATTGTTAGAAAATATTAATTCAGATTGTTATTATTTGTAACACTGACTGACTGTGTCTTTATGCAAATTTCTGATGTGGAACTCTGGATGTGAATCAGTATTTTTTACATGTCTATGAGAAATATTATTAGTTCTATTTTAAGTGTGAGAATTATTATAAACGTATTTTTTATTAGTGTATTTCATGATATGTTCTTTTTTTTATTTTTTAAATACATTCCTGAGATGTCATTTAAAACCGTAATTATTTATTACAAAAAAGACCGAACGCCTACTCAATCCTTATTAATTAACGAAATGAGCAAACACAATGACAACAGACGACAGTCAATGCCGTATACATCGATCAACGCGATAAAATAATAAAATAGAAAACAAAATAAATAACTTGAGAGTAACATTCCATTATATGCGAACCTAACTATGTACAATAGTTTGCTTATACGAGTAGCTTGACCACAAACGTTGCACCGCATCATACCAATGTGGGGGAAAGAGGGGGAAAGCGGTTTTAAGAACCAATTAATTAGTCTATGTGACCATCAATTAGTGACAACATTCTTTATTTAAATATTTTCGATATTACAAATCGTTAGAAAGGTTATTATTCATCTTTTGAGATAACTTTTACAATAACCCTTTATCACACACCCAGGAGAGCCACATTTGATCACTATTTGGTCCTCAACGATAGCATCGCTATGATTTTCAACCTTAAGAATTTGGTCTTTTTTAATAATAGTCCATGGACTACAGTGACCTTAACATCAAACATTTTCACATTTGCTTAAAAACTCCCGTCATTGACTTCCCTTTCCCCCTCTCCGGTTGTCGCGCGGTAAAACGTTTAGGATCACACTACAGCAAGTAAAACTAGCCCGTGGAACTAGGCACTAATCACTAAAACTCATGACTGGTTGACTGCTCCTGTCGAGAAAACCGAGCTTGGTCTCCATAGAAAAAAGTAGTAGAAAGGCAATAATGACATATTTCCTTCGCCCAGTTCACCCGAATTCGATCTTTCATTCTCACTCACTCGCGATGAGAGTGATAGAAAGAGGTAATATGCGCTCAGTTGAGCAGAATAGGGTAAAGCCGTTCACGTAGCCGTTCTACTACTCCTTTCTTCTCTTGTATTTGTTCAATGTACTCAGTATCGAAGACCCTTGTTCGATCAAAACATAATCGCCCTTAACAGTTTAAGGGCGATTATTCAATAATTACCCACGTCGATTCCACTCGAGTCGGCCTGGAATATAGCAGTCACTTGGTGTAGAGCCGTCGTGCATCTTTATGAGAACTCGTTGAACTGAGCCAGTGCAGTCTTTACTCTGCAATCAAAATGCAAGGAATTAATTACTAGGGAAGGGATAACACTGTTTTTCAAAATCAGACAATACCGACACAGATATGTACAATAGGGTATTTCGCACCATGCAAGGAAAAATCCAAAATTATGTAATATTGATAGATTTTGTTAAAAGCAAGTGAAAAATGATGATTTCTTTTCCAAAAAATGTAGTATACATTTATTATTTCAATTTTAAAATTCAGGTTTGTTAATCTGTTTTTCAAATGTCAAAAACGCTATACGCCATGAAAGCTATCGGCGTGACGTCATTAGCAGTGTAAATAAACAATGGAGTATAACTTTCTTCCTTTACTGAGATGTATTGTTTACACTGCGAGTGACGTCACAAGCATGGCGGCAGCGCCGAGACGGCCGAGACCGTGTTTTCGCGGGGATTTTTGAAATTTAAATTGAAAAGTCTTTTTTTGCATAATATTTGTTTGCAAAAAATTTTTTTCCAATTTTTTATAGGTTTTTATGACTTACGAATTCATATTAAAAGCTTTTTGACATAGACCGCAATACCCTATTGTACACCCTGTGGGTTAAAATTTCGACATCTGTGCAGTTACTTCGCGATATTATCTCTCCAGCGTCAGATGAACGCTCTAAACATTAAAATTTGTTTTTGGAATTTTTGAACTTCCATTACTTTCTAGTGTCAGTATTAACAACGTTTTTTGATCATTTTAAAACCAACGCCAATATGATGTCATAACACACACTGTTTGTACGGAAACTGCGTCGGCTATGCCTTTTAGGACATTACAGAGAAAACTTTTAGAAATTTAGAACATTATAGAGATTTCTCTGCGTTTCCACCGACGCACAGACAGGCAGTGTCGATCAGTGCGTGCCAATTGGGCATTCATTGTCGTTGTGATTGGCCACTTTACGATACGTGAGATCTCCATTAAGGCATTAACAGACACACATACACACACGCGAACTCACGTACACTTGACACCTTTCCTAAAACTATTTACGGATCAAATAGAACGCACTCACTTTTCATGCAAATGTGCGGCGTCTAGCCGTGCCCTGAACAGCTTAAGGGCTCGTAGGACACCTAACTGCCAGTCGCGCCTGTCGCGCCGCCGCATTAGCCTCGCCTCGCCATACTAAGTTGCCCGCTACGAATAACGATTGTCGGAATTTTGTCGTCTTCAAGTGTGACTGGAAGGTTTTCGACGTCGCGGACCGAACTAGTGGTTTTAAACGATTAATAATGGTTGTTCGCGAACTCACACAGCGCGGCCGCGGTCGCCCTGGCCGCGAGGGCCGCGGGGGGCGGCCAGCCGGGTCCCAACCGGTCCTCGGCCCCACCACCTACACTCGCTCCCTTCGCCTCTTACTGTGCGCACGCGTCACATACACTTATAATCTTCAAATATACAGTCCTTCCAAACACGAGTTTTAATTTAGTTAAGCCCCCCAGAATCCACAACTGGTGCTTGACATTCAAACATTGGTCCTTCGAGCCGGATCAATGTTTGAATGTCAAGCACCAGTTGTGGATTCTGGGGGGCTTAATGATGACTCTAACAATGACTCACTTTTCATGCAAATGTGCGGCGTCCTGCCTCGCCCTCAGCAGCTTAAGGGCGCGTAGCACTCCCAGTTCGGCCAAGCGCGCCTGCCGCGCCGCCGCGCCCGCCTCGCCGCGCCACACCAAGTTGCCCGCCACGAACAGCGCCGCTTCTTGCAGCTTGCTCTCTGGGTGCGCCTGGCCGAATAAAAAGGTTATTTATGTTTTTAAATCGATTTCTTAAAAGATAGGCTTTTTTTGTTTTGTTTTTTTTTTGTGTAAATCCTGTAAGTGTATGGCAATGTGGACTGAATTATTGGCTAAGGCTTAGATTTGAGTGGATTATAGTGTGAAATGTATAATGTTTTAAAATCTGACTTAGTATAATTATAATAAATTATTTAAGTGTTTTTTGTGTAGATTTATAAGAGAATAACTGTGACTTACTGCAACTAGATCAATAGAACAGATCAAATTTGTATTCGAATCTCGATTTAACTATTGTAATGAGTGTTATCTATGGTGCCAACTATTTTCTATTTAATTTTTTTTTTGTATAGAATTATTAACCAAACCATTAAACAACATTATTTTATCAATTTATTGTTACATTACACCAACCAAGAGTTCTTTTATTCACAATTTACAAGAAGTAGGTATTTATTTCAATTTTTTATTTTTTAAAACAGATTATAAATTAACTGTCATAAGATTTATTTGTCTTATATCAGAGGTTACTAATTGGATATTATGAAAGAAAAGATCAAATATATTGTATCAATGTTTAATTTGGATTTCTTAGATCAAATCTACAATAAAGTAAAATTATATTTAATTGTTGGATGGTGGCAATGCTTATCGGAGCTCAATGACTTTTAAAGTGAAACTATACGAGAGAAAATGTAAAAGTATGTTTACATTTTTCGGCGTTTGTAAAATAATAAAGAAACACCATAGTAAAGACAATAGAAATAGAAAGGCAATAAGAACATATTTGTTCCACTTCAGCTAGCTCAGATACCGGCATTTACACCTCAAACCCATTGTATCCCTCTCACTCACAGTCGCGATGAGAGTAACAGAATGAGCTAATATGTACTCGATTGAGCCTAATGTAGTGTACGCCTGGTCCAATCAGCCATAGCCTTTCTACTACTTCTTATTTCTACGCTCCTAATACTAAAAATATGTTAGTAGAGGCTACGTGACTTAAAAGTAACTTAAAATCGCCTAATTTTGTGTCAATTTTGCATTTCTATGGCCCCAACACTTAAAGTCGATAGATGTTATTTCATATTTTACACTACAAAGAGACATAACAGCAGCTCCCGCCGAAATAAAGTCTAAAAATAAAAATCCCATTTTGGTGTCCGATACTATCATATCGTATCGCGCCCCTCGGTGGTGTGACACAGAGGTCCAGAGGTGCCGGGTGGCGGGTGCCGGGTGCCGGGCGCCGGGTAGCGGGTGGCGGGTGGCGGCTAGGCGCGTACCAGGTAGTCGACCAGCTTGCGCAGCACGTCCTCGTTGGCCATGATCAGGTCCTTGGCGCGCTCGCCGTCGCCGATGTTGCCCAGGATGCACAGCGCCTGCTCCTTCACCTCCGCCGGGTACGAGCCCTCCAGCACCAGGATCACCGCCTGCCGAGTGACAACCACATCACATCAGTCAGTCAATCACATCACTAACAAATTCGAATTCGCACCATGCAAGGAAAAATCCAAAATTATGTAATATTGATAGATTTCGTTAAAAGCAAGTGAAAAATGGTGATTTCTGTTCTAAAAAATGTAGTATACATTTATTATTTAAATTTTAAAATTTAGGTTTTTTAATCTGTTTTTCAAATGTCAAAAACGCTATACATCATGCAAGCTATCGTCGTGACGTCATTAGCAGTGTAAATAAACAATGCAGTATAACTTTCTTCCTTTACTGACATGTATTGTTTACACTGTGAGTGACGTCACAAGCTGCCGTCATGGCAGCGCCAAGACGGCCGAGACCGTGCATTCGCGGGGATTTTTGAAATTTAAATTGAAAAGTCTTTTCTTACATAATATTTGTTTGCAAAAATTTTTTTTCAATTTTTTATGGGTTTTTGTGACTTACGAATTCATATAAAAAGCTTTTTGACATAGGCCGTAATACCCTATTTGTGCACACTTAATGAACGTCACACATAATAAATAATTTATAAGTTGAAATCAATTGCGTTCGTATGTGTACACACCTGCATGACCTGTGGCGAGTACTCGCTCATGATGGCGTCGATGTGTTGCCGCGTGGAGAGCAAGTTGCGCAGCAGCCCCAGCGTCTTCATGATCACTCGGGTGTCACTGTCGCCCAGCAGGCGGAACATCTGCTCCGTGCCCAGGCACGCCAGGATGCGCTGCTTCACCTTCTGATCCGCCTGGAGGATACCACACTGTGTTTGTTATAAACTATTGCATACACTATGACATGGGGTTCTTCAAGGGCATAAAAAAGCTCTCCTTCATAGCCGGCAACGCACTGGCGACTGCTAGTGTTGCACGTGTCAGTGGGCGACGGTGACCACTTACCATCAGGTGGCCCGTCTGTCTGTTTGCTTGCTCTATTTATAAAAAAAAAACGTAATTGAATTAATTTTGAATTGTTGTTATTATCATATTAATGAATTCTTCTTTGTTGGTGTTGTTTAATTAATATATGAGAGGCATAATGGTACCTGTGGTACTCTTGAAAACAATCTCAATTTCAATTCCGATTCCGATCCAATCTGAACTGTCACATGATTTGGTACCCTTGAACGCATTCGGCATTAAGATGATTACAACGAAATGACACAATTTCATTTGGTTCTGCAGTATCCGTTCAATATTGGAAAATAAGACGCTAGTGTACAACAATTCCAATGACGATCGATCGGAATTGATTTCAAGAGTAACCTATCTGCTTCTAAATAATGAGCAAATCAGGGCAAGCTCGAAAATAATAGAATTTCTATGAAAAATCTAGTGCCAAGATTATGGCTACCACACTAGCGAAAACCTCCCTACGTTGACCTCGAATCTGTACCTCCACAATTCCATATTAGAGCAGCCACCATGGCCCTTCAGGGGACTTGAAGACCCCAGCCCAGCAGTGGGATAGGAAAAGTGGTAAAAAAATTGAGGTTTAGCCATTGAAGCTCGGTCATGGTGCTTCACAAACCGCTGCTAAGCAAACGCCTGGTTTCTATACTTTTTCTGAAACAACCACTTATAAATGCGAATGTTTGCGAGTATGGATGGATGTTTGTTACCCTTTCACGCAAAAACGACTGCACAGATTTGGATGAAATTTGGTACACGGATAGATCATAACCCGGATTAACATATAGGATACTTTTTATCCTTCTCTGGACCAAGTTCTAAAATCCACGGCGGGCGACGCCGCGGGCACAGTCCAGTTTACTATAAAAAACACAGTATGAAACCGACCTGAAACGCCATGTTCATGAGCGCCCATATGCCGTTGAGCCGCAGGGCCGCCTCCTGCCGCCGCGTCAGGCCGCACAGGATCTCCACCGCGCCTGCGCACACCACGTGTTACCTCTCACATGCCACGTCTTACGTCACACTGCCCTACTAACTACATTCCATACACGAGCGAATAGGCATGATGACTAATTTTCAAAAACTCTTCTATGATATTCAGAAGTTTCTATTATGTCTAAAATATATCATATTTTTGTAGAAAATTAAGGTTTTTGTGCAATAAAAGTACATTTAAATTTTAAGTTTCAAATTCATTCCGAAACGCTCGCCCGTGTCATGGCGTCTGTCATTACGCCACGGCTCAGTAAGAAATGCCAGATCGCGTATAATATGCTTACGAAAAAAATGACTGTTACTAAGACGTGACGTAAATTGACGTAATTCGATCTGATGGGTGTTTAAGCTATCATGGCGGATTGTTGTATTTTGTAGATTTATTTTAACAAATAAATAATTAATCTCGACATTAATAAGAGAATAAATACATGTTTCAAAATCTTTGAATCCTATTTCATTAGATCAGATAAATATTTTGGCGATACTTGATTACTGTCATCATGCCTATTATGAGTAGATGCGTGATTGACAGAAATGTATACATTTTCTTTATAATGCTTACTAATAAGGACGTTAATAAGTTAATTTTTGTGTTTTCGTCCTAGTGTTAACCTTATCGGGGCGGCATAGTCACTGTGTGACAAACCACTTTCAATAATAAACAGAACAAAAATCTTTAAAGAAATTTATTGGTGCATGCCACTTTGATTCCAAACGAGTATCTCGAGGCCGAATTTCTAGCCAAGTAGTAAGCCAACCTTGGTCGAGCATGGGCTCCTTGGCTGGGGAGAACTCGAGCAGCAGATTGCAGAGAGTAGAGGAGCCCACGGTGAGCAGCTCCATGCCCGGCGACTCCGTGAGCAGCTGCATCAGCGGACGCCACACGCCGTGGTCCTGGAGACAACATTATACCAACGAATCGTTGCTGTTCTGGATACAGCCATCCGTATATTACGATTTACGTCACACGGTAAACGTTAGCCATCCGTATATTACGTCACACGGTAAACGTTAGCCATCCGTATATTACGTCACACGGTAAACGTTAGCCATCCGTATATTACGTCACACGGTAAACGTTAGCCATCCGTATATTACGTCACACGGTAAACGATAGCCATCCATATATTACGTCACACGGTAAACGTTAGCCATCCGTATATTACGTCACACGGTAAACGTTAGCCATCCGTATATTACGTCACACGGTAAACGTTAGCCATCCATATATTACGTCACACGGTAAACGTTAGCCTTCCATATATTACGTCACACGGTAAACGTTAGCCTTCCATATATTACGTCACACGGTAAACGTTAGCCATCCGTATATTACGTCACAGGGTAAACGTTAGCCATCCGTATATTACGTCACACGGTAAACGTTAGCCATCCGTATATTACGTCACACGGTAAACGTTAGCCATCCATATATTATACGTCACACGGTAAACGTTAGACCATCCATATATTACGTCACACGGTATTGTCTTGGTATTTTTCTTGTAAAATTACAATATATGTAACGTCACACTATGGAGGCAGTCTTATAAATATTTTCTTACAGCTGTGACAAAGATGGATGGGAGGAATAAAACTAGCCAGTTCCTCTTCTAAATACAATTCCATTTGCCATTTTGATTCCAGTTGCCCTTTTCAGGACCTCAGTCTATCTGGTAGAGAAGCAGTCAGTACTCCTTTTGTCAAGATGAGGTCGACATTCTAAGACACTGTTCACTTAAGGGGGCTAAGTTGATTACTTTTGCTTGACTTATGTTAAAAATAGTCGATATAATATCTTAGGCCTCATTTTGTTGTTGTTAACAATGTTAATAACTGGCTAATCAATAATCTAGTTTCCAAGCTTTATAGCTATTATTATTTGATACAAATAGAATTTTCCAATGAAATGGAGTAATTTAAAAATCGACGAACCCTCATTTACAAACTAATATTGTTATCAGTCGAAAGCATGTCTAGGACAGTTCCATTACACAACTACTCATGATAAAATTGTCTAGCAATATTTACCTGTGCTCAATTACCTGAAATGTTGTCCGCAGCTGCTGCACCGACCTCGACAGCGAGTGGAGACATCTCACCGCCGCTAATCTCACCTGGAATTATAGCTTTTTATTTCAAAAAAAAATATTTTTAATGCCTATCACTCGGATAGGTATAGTCCGTCTATTTTTATATGGGACCACACCATCGTTACCACCAAATGAGGAATGATCGAAGACGGATATCTTTAATTCTTGTGTGTATCCTTATTATTAGAATTATAGCTCTTTATTTCAAAAAAAAATATTTTTTTATGCCTATCACTTGGATAGGTATAGTCCGTCTATTTTTATATGGGACCACACCATCATTACCACCAAATGAGGAATGATCGAAGACGGATATCTTTAATTCTTGTGTATATCCTTATTATTAGTCCTCGCATTTGGTGACGGAAGTTGCAATAAGAAAAATAAAAATTCACCCACAGAACATTTCAGGATGATAAGGTTGTGTCCTACGAGTCATTTGGGACACTTTTAATGAAGTGTCATACACATTACCCGTGAACGCACGGGATGACATCATAGTATTTTCGAGTCAACTGACTAATTTTTATTGTTTTTACGCTGGCCAAAATTTATTTTTTAGACATATTGGAAGGACATAGTTTTAGATAGTCCTGAATGCAGCTTTTTAGCAGAATAACATTTTGGAATTATGTAATTGCGAATGATGGAAACACTCCCGTTATCTGTTCAAATCGATCAACAGGTTTTAATTTAACAGTTCTTCTCCGTTGAACCTTGTCGAGATAAAGAAAAGCAATAGCAGGCCTGGCCCACTCCCCGTGTAGGTATCAAAAATGTACCTACGCACTGCGGCCGTTCCGAAACGGCTAGAAAGGAAAGCGAAATAGGTAAGAGTAACGCGCTAGAAAGAGACGCAACATGTAGCGAGAAAGTGGAAAAGGTAAGAGTTACGCGCTAGAAAGAGACGCAAGATATCTATCAGCGTAGGTGATTAAGCGCGATCTGAATTGAACTTAATCGTATCGTAGCTACAGTGTATATTTGTTTAAATGACTTCGAAGTGAGCCTTCTGTGCTCGTACTATTACGACATGTTGCCAGTAACCCATTAATGACCCACTACAGGGTCGGGTCTCCTTCTCGTTATGAGAGGGATGTAGGCCTTAGTCCACCACGCTGGCCTACTGCGGGTTGGTGGACCTCACATACCTTTGAGAACATTTTGTTTTTTTGTGAACTCTCAGGCATGCAGGTTTCCTCACGCTGTTTTCCTTCACCGTAACAGCAGGTGATATTTAATTTTATAAAGCGCACGTAACTTTTATTACAAAGTCATCGGTGCGCGCCACTGGGATTCGAACCCGGACCCCTCGATTCGAGGTCGAATTCCAAGCCACTGGGCTATCACCGCTTCCGACATGCATTCTGTGGCAATAGCAGAGAGTGTCACTCACAGAAGGCTCGGAGTTGTTCATGCCGTTGACGACGTGCACCATGAGGCCGTGCGTCTCGATGATGCGCTTGCGGATGTCCTCGTCGTTGGCGCCCAGCGACGCGAAGCACTTGAAGGCGCCCTGCTTGGCGGCGGCCGACGGGCAGCTCACGACCTCCGCCAGCGAGCTCATCAGGTGGTTGGATATGGCCGCCAGCCGCTGGAGCGACGTGTCCACCTGGTGGCGACAGGTTGAGCTACCTTAGGGACTCGTAAACGAGAAACTCCTACTCTGTTAAAGCTTCGACCTCCGCCAGCGAGCTCATCAGGTGGTTGGATATGGCCGCCAGCCGCTGGAGCGACGTGTCCACCTGGTGGCGACAGGTTGAGCTACCTTAGGGACTCGTAAACGAGAAACTCCTAGTCTATTAAAGCTTTGCGTTCCTAGGGTAGCGGTGCCGCCGTATAGCGGCCGTAATACAGCGGTGAAGGACGTCGCCGGAACATTGTCTATGTAAACAGAATAGGACCGTTTCCTAGAGGACGGTAATTGACGTAAAAAAGTTGACGTAAAAATTGACGTAATATTACGGCCGTCATGCAAATGGTGCCACCGCTATGCTAGGAGAACAAAACATAACCAAATAATATATTTATTCCCTTTTTCGAAAATGGCTCGATTGGTTTGTCATAGGTATCTGGGGAAATTAGTTTTCTCTATCACGCAAAAATATTCATCCGCACAATATGGCGTATGGAAAGTTTGTATGTATTTTGTATAAAAACCGTTTTTTGTTGTTAAAGATGAAAGGAGCTAATCTATAATATTTTTATCGTGATGTAGTATAACGTTATTTGATATAACGACAGGAAAATATTATTGGCTTAATTAATGAAATCATAATTCAATTGACTTAGTAGGCATCTGTATGTGGGATCTTTCAGGTAAAGTGTTATCAGTAGGAAGATTTTTACAAAATAGCCCTATACCCATTGTGAATTTAAGAACTGGCCGATAATAGCTAGATAATGGCAGATAATAGTACTGAAAAAAAATGATCATGTCTAAAAACACTTATGAAAGAGTCAAGCCAAGTTGGGGGAACTTGACCAAACATCAGTCATAACAAACCCATCAAAACTGTAAATAAGAATGCGATGTACATATAGCTACCTCGGCCAAGTACGCGAGCGTTTCCGCGGCGGTCGCCCTGATGTCCTCCGGCATGTCTTTAGTGCAGAGGCGCGCCAAACACGGCAGCGCTCCAAATACCACCCTGCAATACCGATTAGCGTTCCCGGAATTAGCTTCTGACTGAACGGTGCAAGGGAATTTCGACCTTGAGTATAACACAATACGATCCAAGTACATTCGTGGGTGTTCAGAGAAAAAGACAACCAGAAATTGGCTGGGTTCAATATATAGGGTTGTGTTCCACGAGTCAATTGAGATACTTTTAGTAACATATGAGTAGTGTTACTTTTTGTGTGGTGAACGTGCTGAGCGAAATTCATTTCTTAGCCATATTGAAAGGTGGACTAGATTCTCAGATAGTCGTGAATTCAGCTTTGTAGCAGAATACATTTTTTTTACAAATAATCCTGAATGTGGAAACATTCCCATTCAAGTACATTGAGGCATTGAGCATACAAGGACATGTGAAGTCCACCAACCCGCAGTAGTGGTGCGTGGTGGACTGCGGCCTACATCCCACTTATTGCGAGAGGAGACCCCACCCGCCAGTGGGTCGTTAATGGGTTACTGACAAGAGGCTAGCGGTAAGGTACCCGGACGAGCTACTATGGCTCTTCCACCTATAGTATCATTGACCCATTACCTATTATCATCAGCGGGCAAAGCACCAGCTCTATGTATGAAGGTGAGGCAGCGGGCGGCGCCCATCGCTACCGGCAACGGTTTGTCGCGCGACACGAGGGTGGATAGAAGCTCTGGTATTGTTCTGTCACCGTGCCTGGCAACAAAATACATAATCTTCGTATACAGTGTGACCCAGGATAAAGTGCAACCCCGAAAGAGGGTGAAATTAGACCAAAAATTATCGACAAAAAACATAGAGAAAACATAAAAAAAGAAAATTCTAGTTTTCATTGATAAATTAAGATTTTTTTTTTTTTTGTGGACCCTCTGACCCCTCTGTACAAAAAAAGCGATTTCTTTCAAAATATCGAAAAGGTCGATTTCGTTGAAATAAAAATAAAAAATACCAGCAAATACTTGGTAGGGAGGGTAGAATAACACGTAGCACTCAAAACAAGGTTAGGTTTAAAGATCTTTAATCTCAAAAAAGACACAGAAATGTACGACGAAGTACGAATGTACTTCTACGAGAAGATATTAAGCATATTAAGTGATTTTTCCAAATTTGTCGTTTCATACACAGGTAGGTATTACTAACTGAACTAATTCACAGGTTTCACATTCACAACATCACAGGGTTAACTTTTAACCCTGTATTGTCAAACAAACTAGTCTAGCGTATTTCTAGTTCTATATGTATACCTAACCCTAAATAATGAAAGTCGAAAGAATAGTAATTGCGGACTTAAAACAAATGCTGTTTGTTGTTTGGTTCTTACATACATATGTTTGTATCAAGAAGTTCCATTAAAGTATAATTAAAACTTCTAATAATAGAACTTAGAACATTTAATCAATACTGAAACAAACACCCTCATTAGAGAACTACACAGCTTTTTAGAAGCTATTATTATACTGAAAGAATTTTGTATTCAACAGTGAAATACATACGACATTGCATTAAACGAGATGCAATCAAATCTGTGATGCACTGAAATTAACTCGACCTTGCTCCAGTTCCACTAACAAAATAATTTGGAAGCGCTTTTCATTTTGTAAACACCATCGTAAATCTGACATTCAAATGCGTATTTTCAATACGCGCAAGGATGCGCCAATTCCCTCTCCCACATTAGGTCAGAGTCGAAATGTGTCATATCTACTGCGCCACACATCGAAATATAAACGGACATTCACGTTCCAAACGTGTTGACATCGCACATAATTATCATAATATAATTAGCTTAGTATAATTAGACGTCGATAATGTGTACTCACTTTCATTTCTACACTTTTTTTGATATTTATAGGAATCGGAAATAGGTTTCAATCTATTATATCAACCTTATCAGACATTTTTATTGTTTCTCAGTCAACAACTCAATATCTAATTGATTGGCACTCCAGAATAAAAGTTACCTCGTATTCAACGCGACTTGTGATACATTCGCGTTTTCAAAGCACATAGCAGCGAGAAGATCCAAGGCGGGTAGCGCCCTAGCTAGGGGTGGGCCAGCCGAAGGCCTCGAGGCCAGGAGAGCAGCTATCGCGACGCAAGCCCCCGCGGTGCACAAGGCCTCCTGCTCAGCGGGACCGCCACACCAGATGGAGAGGATTCGAACGACGCAAGCACGCGCGTTCGGTGAACCCTCGCGTGCTATTTCTGAAAAAACATTACACAGTACTTTAGAATTCAGCCATTTTGCAGTGATAACCCAATGTCAATCGAAAGCTGAATTTGAATCTCAGTGGCGAGTTATTTGCGAATAATAAACATAAATGACACCTATGTTAAAAGATAATGTCGTGGGGAAACTTGCATGCCTGAATGTAAAGACCACCAGGCTACATTAAACCAGCACGGCGGACTGAGGCCTACATCGTTCTCATTGTTAGAGAACTTCAACCCTGGAGTGGGTCATTAATGGGTTAAAGGCAAAACTGTGTGCATGGTGCTCTCCCCCGCCCCAACCTGATTGCGTGAATACTCAGTTCTGATTGGTCACTTCCCTAACGAGGCAGATATGGGTGACAATGAGAGATATAAAAACGAATTAATTACTCACGTGTAAGTCTGGTCAGGAGTCTCATATCTGAAGGCAGCGCTGCAATGGGCGCTGGCGGATGCAGGAACACGCTCCGAAGGGCGCACAGGGCGGCTTCAACCAGCTTCGTGTCCACGGGAGTTGTGTTCAGCAAGTCCACCAGTGCTGTTGCTGTGCCCTGTTCCACTAAAGATGCCACATTCTCTTGTGTGCCTTTCGCTAGAGATCCTGTGAATAATAACACGTACTGTGTATTCCGACACATATGATTTCTATTTATCGAAAACTATGTTTTAAATCAGAAAAATATTGATCACGATTGGCATTGATTATGAATTTAAGAGAGTTAAAGGTCTGTCAGTAACATAACTTGAAAACAAAACCTTGCTATTCAAATGGATTTTTTATGTCTGCATGTAAAAATGGAATCAGTTGTAACCCTGACAAGCTCTTAGAGCCACACTCAGAGACATTTAGTTTCATTGCACATTCAAAAACCTGCATTATCATACATTTACATCCCTGTTGTCATTCTTTTTTATATGTCTACCATAAGTTAGACTTTAGACTTTATAACTTTATAGCTTATGAAAATAATTTCATAATTATGAGTTTATTATTGATTGTAAACAATTTTATAGACAGAACATACAACATAGTAACTCATACAGAGTAATTATTTATTGACAACATCTCTTCTTCATTACAAACTATTCATAATATCTCAAAAGTACCAACAAATATATAGTTTGTCACAAGTTTCACACCACTGATATCAAAGGGCAGGGGTAAGGTATGAAAAACATAACAGATTAACAGATCATGTTATTGTTACTAACACAAATATTTGTTTAACAAGTGAATTATAAACATAAGAACTTATAGAGTGAAAAAATATTATTTATTGTGATTAAAAAGATTCCACTTGTAACTTTATTCATGACCTATAGAGGGTTAAAAAGTAACTTTTATGTTAACCCAGGTTATATATAATCTACCTGTGTGCCATCCAAATCTGTACAGCCGTTATTGTGTTAAAAGAGTGACAAACATCCAGACATCCATCCATGTATACATCCATACTCTCTGTGAGTATCCATAGTATTTACAAGTATTAATACATCCATACTCTTTATGAGTATGGATTTATACATGGATGGATATCTGGATGGATACTATCACATTTCGTCACTTATATAGCAATACCGCGCAAATCCGAGAGATTTCTGGAGTAGACAAAGTGATTATTCTTTTTGAAATATTTCAGAAATTTATAGTACATTTCTAAAATACAAAATGGTGATGAAAAATGTATAATACAGTACTAAAATATTTTTGTAAAATAATCACTGTTTCATACAGTAATTAGTTTGTTGTCAATACCAAAACCTCTCGAATTTAACTTGAGCAGTATTGTTATATAAGCGATGATTTATATTAATAGTAGGCATGACCTGATAAACCCTTAGCCTACGTTGGTGGACTTCATATGACTGAGAACACTGGAGAATTTTCAGCTTCCAACATTCCATCACTTCAGAGCGGTGATAGGCTTAGAATTCGACCTCGAATCGAGGGGTCCGGGTACGAACCCCAGTGGCACACACCAATGACTTTGTAAAAAAGTTATGTGCACTTTTTAAAAATTTAATATCACCTGCTGTTACTGAAAATATTCCACACTCCATTTCGTTTTCATGTACCAGCCACAATAGTTTCACTTTTTATCTAGTACAGGTAAACATGATTCAGTATGAAATTAAAAGGGAATTAAATAAACTAATTAATTGAAATGCTATTTTTGAACATAGTTCATATTGTATCACACAAAATATATGCTTACCAATTGTGATGGTCGCTTCCAGCCGTATGTTTGGGTCCGTGTCCTCTAGCATCAGCTGTAACAGTCTGGGGACTATTCCTTGCTGAATAACGGAGCTCTTCTGTCGATTGCTGCCAATCACTGAGTTCTTGAGTGTCACGAGAGCTTCCATAATCTTCTCCGAGTCCGATGAATACAATTCGTCGACGTATGAACGCGAGCTTTCGATATCCTTTTGGCAAAACGAAATAGGTTATAAACAAGTGTTACGCTATGTACACTTTTAACACAAAAAACAATTCCTTTACCCACCATGAACACAGTTAGCTGCTGCATATTTTGTTAGAGTTACACAGCGTTGTCAGAATTTCCAAGCACTTCGTAAGAAATTCCTTGGGAAACCGATTGGCGCAAGATTGAAGATTGGTGAAATATGCTTGCTGTCGCTGTCAATTCACACCATCCGTCTTGTCGTCTGCTGGGCCTAGTGTCTGTCCGACCACAGATTAAATAAAGGATTTGTTTGACGTTGCGCCATGCTCATGCCATACTGAACATATTATGTTATGGAGCCACTACACTAGCCTTACGTACTGCCTTAAATTAGATCTACAGATTAATTTATGTAGTCTTTATTTCCACAAAATATAGAAAATGTTAACATTATCCCATTTTCAGGTATATTATATTCCCCAGTTTCAGCAAAACTGGAGAGCACTTAACGGCAAAACAAGATAATGACAGTTGGCCATTTTTTCATTTATTTGTTATCGAGTCCTGCGTGGGATGTCAGCAAGGCGACCCTCTGGGCCCAGTTAATTTCAGTTTTGTTATTCAACCAACGTTTTTATTAGTAGACGCTTCAGCCAGATAGATTTAAATATTAACTTCGACAAATGTAAAATTTTAGTTTTTCATGACATTTAGATTTAAGGTAGGTCGGCATTACAACAGCATTTTACATTTTCATTGTGTGTCGGATTTAGGCAAGCAGATTTTAGGCAGTAAGGTAAGGCTAGTGTATGGAGTTCAAAATCAAGAGTACCTACTGGTACCTCATTGATTGAGTCAAGGCTCTGTGTAGTCTGTGTGAGACTGACTGTCTATTAGTCAGTCTGTCTGTGGTCAGTCAGTTTAATGGTTTGGTTTATGGTTTGTTTGTCAGGTCGTCTATTTGTTTGTCGAAACTCGAAGTCGATTATTTTAAAGAGAAAAGAGAAAGTTTATCTCAAAATAGTGTTTACTTAAGTCTTAACGTGTATTTATCAAGCTCTGTTTCAATTAGGAATGACTTTATAATCATCTAATCGAACACAATACACCATAGGTATGGCTGATTCAGGTGTAGACACCAGTAACGAAAGCAGCGATAATCCGGTTTTTGACCATTCTCAGTGTACGTTTGAGTTTAATCCACCCCCAATCCCAATAAACCCATCCGGACAACCAATGCCAATAGATTTTTTGGGAGAACCTCACGAACACATAGGAAAAATAAAATGTTCGACGAAGGCTAGACATTGTCGCCTTAAATACAGATACGGCGGTACAATTTGTTCATCTAGAAACAGAAAACTTCGTTTTGCTGCTTCTACAAATAACAATGAACTCGTGGAAAAGCTTTTGCTGTCAGGTGCGGATCCTAATAGCTCAGACGAACATAAGAGGAGCCCACTTCATTTGGCATCTTGCCGTGGATACGTTGACGTCGTTCGGTCTCTACTGAAGTTCGGCGCTAATCCTAACATAAAGGACACACTGGGGAACACTCCCCTTCACCTTGCTGCTTGTACAAATAATATCCCGGTGGTGATAGAACTACTTGATGCAGGCACGGATGTTAGCTCTCATGATAAAAACGGTCGCAATCCGATACAGATTGCTCAGAGTAAGTTAAAGTTAATCCAAATGCGTCCGAGCGGAGCTGGTCATTTTGAAGAAACAAAGCAGCTCATTGGTGAAATATGTCTGGTCGTGGAGATGATGCTTAAGTACATGAGAATTCAGAAAGCTGATGCCGGGGAGCTGGAATCTGTCCGTGAGAGATTGGAGCGTGTCAGCACTCGTGAGCAAGTCGATTCTGAAGTACAAAATTTACTCGACAGTCTCGACTCTCTTACACTCAGATAAGTGTGTTTACTTAATTTTCGAAATTAAAAGACTGTCTTTGTAGAAATTATCTAAGGTATGAGCTCACAAGATTGTAGTGTTTAAG
This sequence comes from Erynnis tages, assembly GCA_905147235.1. NCBI lineage: Eukaryota > Metazoa > Arthropoda > Insecta > Lepidoptera > Hesperiidae > Erynnis > Erynnis tages. The sequence goes on from LR990081.1 coordinate 2,307,490, forward strand.
AAAATCTATTATAAAACATATTTTATCTCTTAAGTTTGATCCTGCCATAATACATGAATTTACATTTGTGATAGGTTTAATCTAGGTTCATATAATTTAAATGTGTTATATTCACAGTGTGTAGTATTTTTATTGACATTTTGAAAGCAGTTTTTCTTGATTAACTTATGTCACATCATTAATAAAACATTGTAGCAATTCCTTCCTTTTAGGCCTTTGTGGACAGTGGACTTTAAATCAAATAGTTTTCAGCTGTCTTCTTCAGTTCATCAAGGTCATCACTCCATTTGGTCAGAGGATGGCCTGTGCTCCTTTTGCCTTAACATGGTTGTCATTCGGGGACCTTTTCCCCCCATTGGTTATTGGCCCTTAAATATTGTGGCCAGCCAAACGCTATTCATTTGGAAACTGATTCCTATGGCTATGGTTTTCTATGGCTTCATCATGTTGTGTAGCCTCCATTGCCTGTTCAGAATTTGAACTTTGAAATTAGGCTCCTGGTGAAAGACCATATCTCGGAACTGTAGGTTGTGTAGTACATTTGCATTGTGTGGTAACTGGTAAAACACATGTTACCACTCCATTGGCTTGAACTCTTCTTACTCTGCCATTAATGAAATGGTCCATTGAAGCTCACTGTAAGCAGTGTGTTCTTCTTGACTTTTGGCTCGGTAGTGGTTGCGGAGGATTGTATTAACTGAAAACTTTATTGAGGCTACCACTCTTCTGACTGACTCTTCATAGTAACAATGCATCTACATACATAACAACCTCAAATGGGATTTCTGGTATTCAAGGTTATACATAGGTGTCTATTGGTTGCAGTGACTAGTTTGTTTTGTGTAATGCCATATTGTTCAGTTCCTTGAACAAGTAATCAATGCAAAAAGTCATGTTTTCCAAATGTTTTGTGTCTTTCACATAATTATCTGCCTCAACTTAAGTTAAACTTTTGACAGTTTTAAACAGGCATGAAGTAATCGATAGTGTTGTTATTTTAGAAACATACATTCTAGAATTTAAATGTAACCTTCAAAGTCGCTTTTGTTTCTTTGTACATTAAATTGCAAAAATTATAGCACTGACAAGAAATTATGTGTATTCTGCAGTACACAAAAATTCAAATGTTTCATAGTACATAACAGTTTACTAAGATGTATGTATGATATTATTATGTGAAGGTGTTAGTTGCCTTTTTATTAATGTTTCTTATTTTAATTTCTTGGGTTTTGTAGTGCTACAAAGATTGTCTTGTGACTGTGTACATGACTACATGTACATTATTGTAGATTTTGATAAACAATCTCAGCCCTTTAGAAATAATGAGTGTAATTTTTAAAATTAATCTGTGAAATATTTCACAAAATTAAAAAATACATTAATATAAAATTAAATATGAGTTTCTCAATTCATATAATTGTTGACATAGTTTGAACTATGTCAAGAAAAGACAGTAGCAGCAATAATCAATTTATATTAAAAAATATGTAATATAATATTGTAAGTTATTGTTCAATAAAGAAAATACCCTGTTAATACTGACTTAGCACTAAGAAACTACATTAATTTGATCATCTAAGATTGGTATTCTACTGCAGGGTTACAAATTTAAAAATGTTATTGAATATGACTATTTCTATAAAGGTTTGTGACAAAAAAATCTTGCTTATTAGTGTTAAAATTAGGTTGTTTATTGAAAATCCTTACAGACTTCTTACAAAGAATTGAGATAGGTAAATAACATTGACCAATTATATGAACTTTATACCTATGTTAAATTCTTTTTTTTTATCACAAAAAATATATCATTAATGTAATAATGTTTTCTGTAAGTCTAATAAAATATTGATTGTTATTTTGGCTTTTATTTGAACCATATACATCGTAACTTATATTCATATTCAGCTTTATTTTATTTGCTTTATCATTATTTTTAAAATAACAATAGTGACAAAGTTAATCTTTATTTTTGGGTTTTCATAAGAAACTATGGTAATTGAGTAATGAAAAGAATTAGTTACTAAATTGGTTTTGACATAAGAGATGTAAGTTATGGATTTAAGTTTTCCTGGTTAGAAGTAAGGCTTTAATAAAAGAGAAGTTGGCATTCCTTACATAATTATGATAGGGATGATAAGGTTTAAAAAAGATTTGGTTTTTTGATAATTATTTATTTCTCGATAACAATTTCATAATTTCCACAGGCTTTTTTATTTTCCTATCATTCCATGATTAACAAAAGTAGATGATTTTATAATGAAATATCCATCATAATTGAAAAGTTCAAGTTTTCAATTCCTGATATCATCTGATATTATGGCCTTTAAACTACATTACATAAATGGAATGTAATTAAAGTAAAATTTGTAAAACAACATATAAATAAATACTCTGAAAGTTCATAACTAGATATTATAATAACATCAACACTATTTGTGCAATCATAAGAAAATATTTTTTGGAAATTTATGAAAATAAACTATTAATAAGTAGATAAAACAATTATTTTAAATCTATGTGATAGAATTTGTGACAGTTGCTCATAGACTTATTTAAATAACACCATATTTTCTAAACATGTTTATACTTATCAATCACATAATATTGCAGGAAATTTTATTTTTCTATTATAATATTAAAATTTTTGTTTAACCATATTATTATATAATTTACAGAGTAATTCGATTTTTGGGTAAAACAACATTTATGGGGTCATATTGTGCCAAATACAATTAATTTGTAATTAATTTAATAAATGTACATGGCGGAAATTAATGTTATCACAGAATATTATTTAAATTCCTAACCTAATTACATAAAACTTTGTATAAATGTATAACTTATACATTAAGACAATGTTTTATGTAATACTGCTTAAATATTTAAGTAAAATTTTAAATACCCAACCATATACCTCACAAAACCCAAATAAATTCTTAACTATGGAGGTACCTCACCAACACAATATTACTGGGTAAAAGTAAAAGTAATCCCTACAATTGCAACATTAGTTTACTGTACATTCAATCTTGACTTACATTAAATATTTAGGAATGCGAGGAAAACTTATTCTTAACTCTACATACAGGACAGTTGTTTATATTATTTACCACCACAAAAACACTTATTGGCAATATTAATGTGTAAAAATATTCAATGAAATATTTTTGTGCTTGCCACGATGGTTGGAGTTATGCACATTAATGAGTAAAAGTTGTAGGATTAAATTTGTGTCTGGTCAACAGATAGGCCGTTTATTCACAAAGGAGCAGTGTGGTGGTGCATGCTCCATTGCTCCAGGCCACAGGCATCTTTCCCTATCTAGAAGAGTAAAAATTTGGCTAAACCACTATAAAATAAACATGCACAATTAATATGTAATCACTTTTGAGCTGTGTTTGAACATACCTTTTTATTGTTTAATGATAACATTGTGAACGAACACCTGATAACAACGCGCTGATTCATTTTTATAGTGCTTTGAATTTTTGGCACTTTTTTTGTAAGTTTGACTAGGTGTGAATTTCCACGCTTTAAATTATTATTGGCATACTTAAGATTATTATCACAATTTAAATTATTTAGAAATGAACGCCCCTGGAATTAGTCTACCGATATTCACACGTTGCGAATGACTAACTATGTTGGTACGATAATTATTTAAATCTTTCGCACAACCATAACAATCTGTTTTCTATGCTTATATGACGCGCGGCTCGGCTGAGTTTCATATCATTAATGTAACTAAATCAGTCATTTTGATACATTACCGTTTTAAACCTACATAATATGTACTTTACACGTTATTTTGTATCCGGTACAATAAGATTGACTATGTTAGGGAACACTTCGGCTTGGATGGGGCCGTACTCCACGAGCTCGCCGTCGACGGTGATGTAGCCCGTGGTGTTATTGTCCGGCACTATTCTAAATGCACTCACTGGAATCATTTTGATGTATTCGGTATTGATATCGGAATGATTGCCCTCGTTCATGCCTACTAGGAACGAGAACAGCTGCGAGCGCGAAATGCCGGCCTTGATGATGAGCATCCATATAACGCCGTCGGAAAGTTGCGAGCGCGGCGCGAAAAGGAGGCTCTCCCCTATGTAGGCCTGGTACGACGCGTGGACCATGACGAATTCGCCCTCCTCGTGCGTCCAATGCGACGGAAGCGTGGAGACCAGGAGGGAAGGTAGGTGCGAGGCGGGTCCATACATGCTCACGTGTTCCGGCGACTTCTTCTCCGAGCCGCTGGTCACGCTGTGGTACTCGGAGCCGCGCGCGCTGTGGAAGTCGCTGCGTCTCGAGTTGACCGAATAGAACGAGTCGACCCTCTGGTGACGCCTGCCGTTCACCGCATTCGTGAACACTTCCGCGTTGTCGTCGCAGTCGATGAACGCTTCCGGCTCGGGGGAGTCCAGCGCGCCGTCCTGACTGATGCTGTGGCTGAGCGTCGACGGCCTTTTCGGTTTCGGCAAGTTGCTCACGTCCCGTATTTGCGCGTAGCTCACTACGCCTCTGTACTTCCTCAGCCCCACGAGCCTCGCTAGCGCCCACACCGTGAAGCGCTGTCCTCCGATAGCGCGGAGTCTTTCGCTCTCTATATCGATATCGGAGAGGAAGCCCCAGCCGATGGACAGGAAAGAGAACATGATCTGAAACAACAGTGCGGTTGTCTGAAATCATTGCTTTGTATCTGAACGGTGGATCGGATCGATTTGCGTCGAGAAGTCAACGGCAATAAGCGCGCGTATAAGCCGAACGGATAAAGAAACAATCTGGCAATGTCGGCCGTAAAAAGGTTTAATACCTTCTTTTTTAATCTTCGATATCGTGCTGGGGTCCAAACCGGTTGCCATACTTTCCCGTGCGTTACTAAATTGCAAGGGTGATAACGCTCTAGTCTCTTTTCTGCCTCAAAATACTTAATTACGTTGTGGACTATTTGTCGAACATCATTATGAAGAACCTTCCCACGTTTTCTAGAAGCCATTTAAACAACCAAAGATCTAAACTTAACAAAAAAAACAAATAATAGAACAGTAGTTGTAACCAAACAGAATTAAAATTTTACGAAATGGAGTGCGTCGAGACAGCGCGAATGCTAATCCAAACTGATTATTTTTTTGGTACGTCGTACCACTACTTGCGAGTATAGACAGAGCGACGATATTAACGAGATAGCATGAGAACGTCCGCCATTTGCAGATTGTTTCTTTATCCGCACGGGATATACGTTCGTTTCATAATCGCGAAGATTAGGAGTGTAATGGGATGAGCTATGTGAGAATAATTGCATCCGCACTCGCAGATTGCCTTTTGTTATGACGGACGTAGTCAATTGAATAGTGTAACATAATCTCGACTGAAGGTGAAATGAAATTGCGGTAGGTATAGTACGATTTGTGCGGTAAGCCTAATATACTTTTTAATGTGATAAGTGATATGATAACGGGAAACAGATTACGAAACACGTAATTTTAATTAACAAATCGTTGGTGTTTTTGATTATTTTTGATTCAATACAATTCTGGTCTTGTTTGTTTCTTAATTTTAAATAATAACTCATCTTGGCTGTTAACTAGTGTTAGTTTAAAAACAACAAGACAATGAATATTTCGAACATCGCCGTATTCAATATCACATTATTATAGCACGTTGTGAACGTTTAAACTAATTTGTTTTAAATGGCTATAATTATAACAATGTGCTGTAAATATGAGCTTGAAATACGTGACATTGACATAATAAGGTACATGACTACAGTATAAATTGAGGACCTATCTACTGACTGTATTAGCTGTCCCGGCAGGCATCGTTAGGGGCCCTAATAGAATTCCAATCCTATTTGAGATCGTCAGTAAGAAAATATACAGTTATATAATAAAATAACATTAAAAAAATCTTACTTTTGTTTTGGTTTCAACTCGAACAATGTCGATGGGTGTGGTGTTGCCTCTGGCCAGACCCATCGTGAGCCCTGTCAGGTTATTCCGAATATAGGGCTCGCTGAAACAAGAGTAAAATTAAACGCTAAATTAAACAGCATAATTATTATTATTTTGTATATTTATTGTTATTACGCGAGGTACGCACATTTTTGGCGACTTCTCATTTCACCTTATGAAATGTGATATCTTACGTACAAATCTTATCATATTACACTTATTCTCAAAATGCGTTTTCTTAGGCCTTGTCCTAATTGGGTGACATAATCAACTGACCAACCAACAAGATAAAATTTATACACAGGGCTGTCTAATTTAAATACACTTTGCACTGACATGCGACAAATGTACGCAATGACATCGTACGAGAAACTTTTGCGTGCGTCATGACAATAAGGGGCCATCCATAAATTACGTCACGATGTGACGATTAAATAATTATTTTAAAGATAAGCCAAATACTGACAGTTGAAAAAATATTGAATTTGGATGTAAGGTAATCAAAGAAAAATCATTGAAAAAATTTCATTCAGTCGTACGAGCAACGTTTGCGAGCGATGGCAATAATTTAAGGACATGAAGTAAGATGAAAAGAGATCCAAAACTTAATTTGGCTTAAATACCGTTATTGGACACTATTGTGTGAAAATCACGTTTCTATCATGTCAATAAGTTTATCGACGCAACGATTATTACCAAATCGGTTATCAGATAACGGGTCAGCGCGAACTGTAAAAACAAATATTATGCGCCTTATAAAGCCAACCAATCTTGGTTTGAGGTGTTTATGAAAAATGAAAGTAGTGTTAGCTTACGTAGGGGAACAAGACAACTACAACAGATAAAAACAAAGTTTTGCTTATATTTTTAACCCCGGGGTTACACAGTTAATTGCCGGCTATATGGGGGCACCCTTCTGTCATCTGAATATCTATTCATGGTATCTAAACTCCCAACTGCCTACCGAATATACGATGGAAAACGTTTTCAGTCCAATACAAAATCGGGGTCTTTCTCTAAATGGGAAGAATGTATGCTTCAGTACACCACGCTTATCAATTTCGGTTTGGTGCACTTCACATACCTCTGAGGAGAAACTCTATGGAAAAATATGGAAAGATATTGGCGCGTGCCACTGGGATTTGGGCCCAGACCTTACGAGTAGGTAGCAGAATGAATCGAGAGCCATTGGGTTGGCACAATCTATCTTCGAAGTCAGCTTTGAGGTGAACTAGTCAGTTACCAAGTTGGTACCAGATACTCTCATGTCTTAAGAATGATGGATGATATCGAGTCATATTATTATAAAATTTACAACAAAATCTTAGTTACTTATAGCCTTCCCTTTATTTCAGTACAATATCAGTGTAATAGGAATGAACAACAAAACGTTTTCAGTAGTAAACACACAGTTCTAATTGGAATACCTATTTCAAGTTTGGTATATATTGCAATTAGCCTAACAATCGTAAATGATTATTGACCTATTAAGACGTGGTAATAGGTCGAAATAAAAGTACCTTGTGGTTACGGTCTGAACTGAAAAATAACTGTTTAAGAAAACTTTGTTTATTTAATCAACAACATTTGTTCAAATAAAATAAACTTAAAACAAATTTCATTTTACCATTTTTTAAACCTTTTTTTAAGTTTATTGCAATTGCTCTTGTCATTAAGATAATTAGTTTTCGAAATCCTTATGATAACGTTTTCGGATTACGATTGTTTGCTGATGAAAAGGAAGAAAAAGTTGCAAGTAGATACTAGATAGGGAGTAATAGGTACTTCTTTTTGGGACGTCGGTGCATTTTAAGAACATTTTGTGGTCTTTATTTTGTGCTCAAGATTACGAGATACAAGCTGCATGTTCGACCGCCAATAAAACGTTAATAGGTTTACATTTTTACGACTCGGACAATGGAAAGAGCGTGACAAAACCATTTTTGCTCGCTTCAACAACGATTATATAAAATCTGCCAATCGGTGAGGACCGTTGCCATTCCAAACTGTTACAAAATTACTGAACTATTTTGAATTAAACTAAAACTTATAGTCATTTTAATATTAACTTAAAAGGGAAGCCTCCACTCAATCGTTATTTGGGTTATCGTATTATGGCTTTCGACTACCACATTTTAATAAGATATACTTCATCAAGTCAAGTTCTTCTTTTCTTCATCATGTTTTTGGCCTTGAGTGAGCTTGCAAAGACTTCATAACATACTTCGATAACATTATAAAAGGCAGATATTGGTGTGGCCTTTTTACAGACAAACTTTCGCCACCATTGGAGATTTTTAAATGTAAAAATATTATATATTGTATATTATTCATCAGACGGAACTGTTCTAAGTCTGTGTCTGTACGAAGGCGGCAAGAACGTGAGAATAAAACTGGAAAACGGATTATTGCGGATTGTGATTTGTAGGGTGCGATTTTATTATATTTAAAACTTATCAAATCTGCAGTATTCAAAAGAGGAAATAAAGACAACAAACGCAACGAAATTTTTGCACTCTTTATGCGTTATCATTATCATACATAATACGAAGACTAATTAACTTAGGTACTCATTCTACGACCACGCATCGCGGACGGAAGTACAGTAATTGCTTAATATCATAATGTCACTCAATTTTCCTTATACGGTTGCCCCTTTGGCCTCGTATAATGAACAGTCTTAAAATGAAACATGAATCACCTTATATCCGGTATACCTCTAAGATAAAAGAACTTACCACTAAGGAAAATTTCAACAACAAGAAAATACATTGTGTACCTAATTTGTTTTCTTATCCTCTCCGTCTTTTAATGACATAATATAAAAAAACGATTAAAAACAGTTAATGGCCCTTCACCTTGCGTGTGTATATTTCACGTTTGTTATTGATACAGATACAGGGGGATAACCATCATAAAGCAGTGATGTTTTGTTTTAATTTAAAACAAAACATCATTGCTGTTCATGAAACATGTGTTGCCGATATTGCGTAGACCGTTTAGACCTGGGGAGTTAAAGGGTTAAAGAGGGTACAAGGCTATAGTAAACCCCCCAGAACATGACGTCTTGATTATTTAGCTTTCGCTTAGGACAAATATAATTAGTCCAAACGCGGTTAGGCTACCCTGATTACAAAGTTTTGATTGCCAACAACTCAACAGTGTAAAGAGGCATTCCTCATCGTAGCACACGGTGAGCTACGTCGGATGAATCTATTACAATTGTGTAAAGGTGAGCAAAAAAGGAATTATGCATGCAGGAAGTATGAATAATGATTAAACTAACGCACTGGTGCAGTCGATTAGACGTTTTGTTGTTACCCATACATGAAGGCATGTTAAATTTAATTTAGTGGATTAAATAAAAATAAACACAAAGATTTTATTAAAAGATTTCACTAAAAGGAGATTTTACTAAACGTTGACAGTGTTTTTAAAATTTAGTAGGTACCTCTCGCTCCTCATTTGTCTTATCTCCAGACACGTGTCAACGTTATAAAAGTAACATTAATATAATCAAGTATTAAGATTATGAGTGTCACCTGCACCGCAATATAGTAATATAAGAGTAAATACTATAACTATAGTCCGACCGGCCGGAGTTTTTGTACTTATACTTGTCGCGGAAAAATTATGAGCTAATTTCTTCTACTGGCAATAGTGCGAATGAATAACTATAAACATAGTTTTGAGCCAATGAACGTACAGAAAATGGATATCGACAACGTTAAAATAAAAGAAATCAGTGGCCATGTCAAAGAAGGTGACGCCACTGAATTTTTTTTCTGGTTTACCTATAAATAACTTATAAAGACGATACCGTTAAAGATGTTTTTAAAATTTGATCGGGCGCACACACTAGGCTCTATATAGGTAGCACGGTAATATCATGTTATTACAGCGGTGATAGCCCCGTGGCTTAGAATTCGACCTCGAATCGAGGGGTCCGGGTTCGAATCCAAGTGGCACGCACCAATGACTTTGTTAAAAAGTTAAATATCACCTGCTGTTACGGTGAAGGAAAACATCGTGAGGAAACCTGCATGCCTGAGAGTTCACAAAAAAAAATGTTCTCAAAGGCATGTGAAGTCCACCAACCCGCAGTAGGCCAGCGTGGTGGACTAAGGCCTACATCCCTCTCATTGTGAGAGGAGACCCGACCCTGTAGTGGGTCATTAATGGGTTAAAACAACAACCGTGCTACAGGTGACAGGTATCCTGTGTGTACCGCCGCGCCTGTACTTTTATTAAAGATTCTGTCTTGCAAGCAAGCATGCTTGTTAAAAGATCTATGTATATTTTTTTCAAGGAATATTGCTATAGATTTGTTGCTATTAACCATTCTTTCAAAGTTTATAACCGTATAATTTTCATACAGCAGAATTGTGCTGTGGTAACCGCAAACTTGCGGTTTTAATATACCCATAACACAGTAGGTGATAGCCCTACATCACAATAATTTCTAAACGCCATTTGTGATAAAATGTGGTTGAAGTTTTGAAACTAAGAGCTGTAGACAAATATACCCTCAAAACTCTTGACGAAGGTCTCGTAAAAGCTCAGTTAGTGGGTCAAGGTTTTTAAATTGCGGTTTACTATTCACCTGCAACGTCAATATGGTGACTCAAATAAAAATATAAGGTTGAGCAAAAATTTCTGAAATATCTTTCTGCGTTTTCCACATGTAATGACGCGGATGTATCTAGCCATCAAGTAATACCAGATAAATATAGAATATTATATTGAAGAACTATATTATAGTGAAGGGCTAGGAATATACCTAAACTCTTTGTTTTTATAACTAAACAATATCATTTATCAGGTCTTAGAACCATGTAGTTAGTACGGTTATTTTGAAGAAAAAAAAAGTTATAATAATGAAAATTGAGGAAATATCGAAATTTTTATTTCAACGAACATATCGAAGTGACGAAAGTAGTTTGAACAAAACAATTGGTTACACATATAGCATACTTTGTGTTTGCGTAACACATGTATTAATCAAGGGCAATTATACAAAAGATTAGTTCCAGATTAACGTAGCCGGCGATACCGGCTTAATTGAGGACTAGGTCATTTAAATAGGACCAAATAAATACGAGACTAACAACTGGTGACCTGGTATCCTACTCTCTTACAAATTCAACTGTTTTAATAAGCAGAGAAGTGCACATTAATTATCACATAATTTATTTGCAGTGTAAAAATAATGATATTATGCATAAGTAAAAAACACTTCGTAGGATGAAAAATTGCCACCAATAAATGTGAATTGTTCATGGAATGCAACAAATTGTTCGTATTTTACAACAAAACACAGACTGAAGCAAAAGTCACTTTACTTGCTTGCCTACATATGCGTTGATACCACAAAGGAGTAAGAAATTACAGCTTCATGGTCCTTGACCTAGGGTTTAATAACAATGACAAGCAGGATATTATGTTATTGTTTGTGCTAGTCCTGAATGCACTTCGAAGTTTTTAATCGAACAGGAAAATATTGAAATAAACTTAATAATTTAAATTTGTGTACTTCATAATGTACCAATAATTACCATTTCTGTTAATATCTGCATAAGATAAATTAAGTACCCAAAGACAAAATTAAGGTCTCATGTATCTTTTCGTGATACTAGAAATAGAATATAAGTAAAATAAATATTGATATAGTTATGAAAAATTAAAATAGGCCTAATTTCATTAAAAAAACCATAATAGGGGTATAGAATGTTTTACAGAGATGAAAAAATGATCTCAAATTATCACTCATTCATGACTGGACACACTATAACATGCCCTTGCCACAGATAAAACTCTTCTTTGTGTAACTGGGAAATATATAATGAGAGTAATTCAAAATGTTTTTCCTCTATACTTGTATGAAAATATTTATTATGTTTCCGTATCTGTCATGGAAAGTAACTGGGATGTTTAAGGCCACATATAATTTATATATGTAGGTTAATCTTAATTAAATTAGTCGAGAAAATCTTTGAATTGAAATAAACCATTAATTGTACTCACAATCTCGAGTGAGAGGTTCTAAGCAACCATAAAACATTATGCTGAGATTAATTACATTCTCGCTTTGTTAACCATTCTTTTGTCACTGACAACATAATTATAAAATCATTGTTGATATTAATCATAGTAATGGATGTGCCAGATGACAGAGGTTGTTACAATCTCGAGTCACAGTTAATAAAAAAATCTTTTCACATAAATAAAAAAAATATTTTGTGTCACAATGCTACTTTATGATGATCTTTAAAACTGATTTTAATGCAAGTTAGCAAACTATCTTATTTACTTATTAAGGCTAAGCTATTTTATTTTATCTGACAACCCTAGTGGCACAGTGGTTAAGACACTGGTGTGCTGTGCAAAGGGTCCTGGGTTTGCTTCCTAGCAGAGCAGAGATTTGAATGACGAATTTGAATTTCTGTTTCGGATCTGGGTGTGTTGTATTCTTGTCTTGTACGTGTCCATGGCACCCACAACACAGGGAATCCTAATGTGTGGCTATGAGCGTGAAGCATTATTTATTTATTTATTCATTTATTTATTAATCTAGCCCAATTATTACGACAGAAACTAATAAATTAATAACAAAGCTGCCTCGTCAGCTAGTACCAATTAAATGGCTACATAGTAATATGTTGTCGCACAGCTCAAGTATAAATTGGTGGTGATATGCCTTCAATTGGTCAACCTATAATTGATATCCCTGAACTACAAATAGGGTCAAAAAGTGAGAAATCCTAGACTAAGGCAAGCCTATTCATGCTTCACACATAGTACTGCAAATATGTCAATATTCATAAGTATTAGAAGCTTTTGATAATACTTGTATTATGTTCTATGGGATCCACAATCATAACACACATTTGTGATAAAGATAGCTCTTTGGAACCTAAGTCATTAGCAAAAAAAATCAAAATCAGTCTTTTATTCATTGTCAGGTACGAGTCGTGCACACTTAATGAACATCATACATGATAGAATATTATCTTACATCTAACATCCGCTTTCGGTGCCCCTCAGGCTATCGTAGACCAGGAGAAAAAAGCGGGCGGGAAAAAAACTCCCAGCATTATTTTAAAATCATTCTAAAAGCATAAAATATCATATTAGATATTGGAACATAGATCAACTATTTTTTATAATACAATTAAAATTACAAAAGTTATCTTTCATTTACACTTAAATGCTAGGTACTTGAATTGCTAAAATTCAAGGTCTGATACTTACTACACTATTAATTTCACTTTCAACTGTTGAGGCAAGATATTTATTAATTTTATTTGTACTTTCAATGACAACGTCTATACTGTATCTTGAATTTTGATTTTTTTGCGTATAATTATTTACGATTGTTTTAATTTAAGACCAATAGGAGTTACCTTAAAACTGTCTGATTATCATTTAAACCCACACTATTGAGCCAATCGGACTTTAAGAAATCTTGTAAACTGTTATATCTACATTACAATATTATGTGAGACTGAGGGTACTCACTTGTAATGGTGGTTGATGGTTCTGGCCAGGCCATTCCCAGACCCACATGGCAGGATGCCCAGCGGGACCTGAGACAGTGCCCGCTGCCAGTCCTCCCGCTCGAACATGCCGTTGAGTACCTCGAACAGCACCCCATCACCGCCCACCGCCACTACACCGCGCCACTCGAAGTATGATCCCTTCCTTACAAATTCGCGAGCGTACTGTGCATATTTCGTAACGTGCAGATCGTAAGGCACCTCCGCTTCTTGCAGAATCTGCGACACTTTCGTTTGGAACAGCTCCTTCGCCTTTCCCGACCCCGATTTCGGATTCAAAAGTATCAACAGCTTCTTTTCGTTGAGCGGCGGCTCGTACGCAATCGGCTGGTTCGCTAACAGGCACTTGATTGTGGTCCTCCACTTCTGTGCTTCTTTATTATTATCTTCGTACTTGTCATATGACCTGAAACGCAGTGTTATTGTTGTCTTCTCCCTCTTCAACGTGCGGCCGCTTCGCTTTAAAATGTAAGCGTATATGTAGAGATACGCGCTGATATCGTTCACGTCAAGGTCGCCACTGTTTTCGTCCACCACCTTCAGCTGCTGGTGACCACCGAGCGAGCTGCAGACGCAAGACCCACCGCCTGCTCGCCGTCTCTTGCTTCTCATGCATTTGCTACCCACAATATCACGAAGCGAAATCGTTTGTTCCTTAGATGTTTCGTCTGTTTCTTTCGTTAACGATAAACCTCTTGAGGTGAGACGCACTCGAAACACAGATTTCTTTTTAGATAGAATATAGAACGTTTCCTCTAAATAAATATGATCTTTTGAATCAATATTTTCAACATCCTTACGTTCCTTGACGTGAAGCACGTCGTTACCCAGCTTTGTATCCGCCATAACTAACTTTTTTTTAATTTTTTACTTGACTTATGTGATATGTCAATTTATTGTCATGTCACGTCAGAGTCCTTCAGTCAACATAACAAGGGTTATAATGACCATAAACATAAAGGGTTCTCCTGACTGTCCTATCCTACTTTCCAAATTCTAAATTGGAAGAAATCGGACATCCGACTGTCATATGACATTGGATTATGTAATCCAGCGTTGCATTGCATTATTTTAATAAACATGTGAATTATATATTCTATTTAATTTGTTTAACTGGTTTCAAATTTATAACTAATAAAAAACCTAGAACTAGAATTATGATATAATGTATTTCTATTTAAAAATAATATAATTTATAATAATCGAACAAGGTTAACGTTCAAAAAGGATTTGATAAACGCGTTGTTTAACGCGCTAACTTGCTAATGTGGCTAATTCACCCTTACATTAGTTTATGGTCGCTGTCATCTTCGCCGACCGATATGATATTGACATTTGACTTTGACTTGACAATTCAGTTTTTATTTTATTTTAAGTTTTTTAGGTTACGTGCACACACGTAAACAAAAGGAAATTAATTTTAATATTTATAATAGAAGACTATAATACTAACATATTCTAAATGTGTACCTAAAGGAATTAAATTTAAATTTGTATTATAAGTATTAAAATTCATTTAAAATGAAACATCGCATTTTAGAACTCTACAGCGGTATAGGAGGAATGCACTGTGCATGGAACGGTAAATAAAATATAGTATACTAGTTAGGTACTATTTAAAGAAAATAGTATTCATTATTTAAATTAAATTTTTATTTGATTCCAGAAACAGGATTCGATGGGGAAATTGTGGCGGCAGTGGATATAAATACAGTAGCGAACGAAGTGTATAAACACAATTTTCCTGAAACTAACCTTCTAACTAGAAACATTCAAAAACTCTCACTACAAGAAATTGAAAAATTAAATGTGAACACTATATTAATGTCACCACCTTGCCAACCTTTCACTCGGAATGGAAATTATTTAGACAACAACGATCCTAGGACAATCTCGTTTATTTACTTGATTGAGCTTTTAAGTCAATTGGACGGTATTGAATATATTCTTATGGAAAACGTGAAGGGATTTGAATGTTCAACAGTTCACGGCTTATTTATCAATAAGCTGGAAGAATGCAAATTTGAATATCAGGAATTTTTGTTGTGTCCTATGGGTGTTGGTATACCTAACTCCAGACTGCGTTACTATTGCTTAGCTAGAAGAGGAAACGCCGAGTGGAAGTTTAAAAGGAAAAATGAAATTGTAAGTAATTGTAATTGGATGTTTTCTTACTTTTAAGTTTAGGTATTATGTTAAAATATTTAGGATAATTTTCTCATTTTTGGCACGGGCAACATTTGAAACAATCTACCGTCCAAGTTTTTCCACATAACTTTGGCATGATGTTCTTCAAGAAAGGCATAAAAAGAGTACTCCTCCTAAGCTAGCAATGTACTGGGAACCCTCCTGGTGTTGCCCTTGTCCATCAGTGAACAGTGACCACTTACCATCATGTGGCCTGTTTGTGTGGTTTTCTTTGTACCAAAAATATAGGAATCATAAAAGGACTTATTCAACATTATCAACAACAACAATCAACATATATGTGAGCTCATTATCAGTATTTCTTGTGCCATGTGTAGATTTTATTCAAAGAGAATAGTTTTTTAACTTGAGTGTTATAAGGCTGCTAATAATAAAAAAAATATTTTTACAGGTGTACAGTCTTCCAAATACTTACGACGAGCCCTTTGCATTGGATGCAATAATTGAGGACAATGTACCAGACAATTACTTAGTGAAAGATAATATACTAAAAAGAGCAAATATACTGGATATTTGCTACAAGGATTCCAGGAGATCTTGCTGTTTCACCAAATCATATTCACACTATGCAGATGGAACAGGCTCTGTATTCACTAATGCAACCCCAGATTCTGTTAAAGAATGTTTTGGAAAAGCTAACTTACATGCAGTTGGAAGTGAAGAATTTGTCAGTGTTATCAAGGAAATAAAATTAAGATTTTTTACCACTAAGGAGGTGCTAGCTTTAATGGCGTTCCCAAACTACTACACATTTCCCAAAAATATTACAACAAAACAATGTTATAGATTGTTGGGCAACAGTGTTAATATAAAGGTTATAACTGAACTTTTAAAAATACTCTATTTATGAAATATATTTATTTGAATAAATAATTTAAGAGTAAATTAAATCTTACTGTTATTTAAGCCTTTAGTTATACAGATTAATTTTTAAAACACATTCAAGTTATAGCTGTAGTTTATAATTTATTTTGGCCAAATTGTATTAATAGTCTGTAACAGGGCAATTGCCTTATATGCTTCATTACACTTATACTAACTTCTGTTATCTATTTCTTAATAACTTGAGGTTCATATCGAACCATTGCTAAGCACTTGTCGAGCTCTTCTCTTCGCTCTGTAGTTGAGGACTCTTAATCTCAGCATCACGGCTATAGAAGATATGGCTCCAATAACAAAGGACCAAACCGTGAATTTCCAGTATGCCCTCTCATCTAAGTAGGCCACCCGGTCACAGCTAAAAAACACAAAATTATGTTTAGTGGTTTAGACAATTACAATATTTCTTAAATTTTACTATAAATATACCAAAAAACATGTAGAAACATTCAGAGTGTAACACAGTGTTTGGGACAAGCAATCTGAATGAATAAGTCCAACTTCGAGTAACCGTTGGATTCAGAGGGCCCAGGACCGAGTGGAGTGCGTCGATTAGGAGAGGCCCAGATCCAGCAGTGGACTGCCAAGGGCTAAAGGGAAGGAAGGAAGGACAGTGTTTTGGCCAACCAAGGGTTTGGAGCACTTCAACTTTAATAGTATTATTAACACATGCATCCAATTCCTGACAGTTTAAATCTGATCAGTGTGCGTAGTGCGAGTTGCACAAAATTGTTCGAGTAACTTCACCGTCGCGTTAATCGACTATACGCTAAGCGCCAATTCCGTTTGTCATCTTAGCCACAAGATGGCGCTGCTTCAATCCCATAGAAATCGACGTATTCGCGCTCGATACGTTCAAGCGAAAATGTTTTGTCAAAACTCGCACTCAGCACACTGAGGATTTATGTAGGTGTGTTGCTACTCATGAATACTGAAATGAATCGAAATGAAGGACATCCTGGTTAACTGAGTGGAGGATGTTCCTCCCTGTATATACCCCAATTGTTATACCACCAAAAAATGTATAACATCAACCTCCCTCTTCCCTCTGTGGTAATATAAGCAACAAATTTTATTTACAAGCTGTGACTGCTACAAAGTTTATTTTATTTCATGTGTTTTAAAAAAATTTGTAATCCTACAAAAAGCTTAGGTTTTAACAATTTTATTATATTATGGTCAAATTACCTTCGAGTTACTGTTTCACCATTGGCACATTTTAATATTTCTTTAAAACTGGTGTGGATGCAAACACCAATACTCTTACTTCTGATTTCAAAATCTAAAAAAAAAACAATAAGAATATTTAGTGATTTTGATAGATAATGGTCACAGGGACACCTATATACATTAACCAATTTTACCTGAACAAGGATGACATTCACTTATAACTGTATATGCCTGTTCTTTCCAACAAGTTGAATTATTTTCAGTGGGAAAAGTCTTGTTCTTCATTCTGTGACTACCTGAAAGTGTATCAGCCAATTGGGATTCTAAAATAAGAATCACAATCGTGAGCCTGAAACAATGTGTAAAATTATAAATAGCGACACCCTTATAGATGGGTTAGGCCCACTATCTGTAATGACAAATAGATCACAGGTAATAAACTAATACTAATTTTTATGAAATCTGTAATTGTTATTAGGTGACTGTATTTTTAAATTAAGGTAAACGCAAAGGGGCTTGCAGGCCACCTGATGTCATGGTCACTGTAACCCAGTCCAGTGTCCATACACACATCTTCAACCTCACTGCTGTTGCTACTCACAAGGACTAAGATGTTTGCCTCAAATAAAGTTTACTGATCACTGTTCATCAGGTGAGTGTACCTGTATGTAAACTTAGGTAAAAAAATATCTTGTCACCTTCACAGGCAATTAAGAAAATAACATCAAAGCATCTGTTCAATAGATCTTTGAATTCTTTCTTTTGTACTCCGATTAGAAGAAGAAAGAGGTAGACTTTATACTAAAAGCATTCTCCACCAGACAACCTAGGGTGGTCTAGAAAGATGCAATTGGCTATCATTTATACTCTATTAGTCATTAGTTACTAGCTAGTTCTACATGAAAACTAGCTAGTAACTAATGTGAATATACATAAGACATAAATTATTTACTTACACTCCTAAAGATACAGTTCCTAAGAGCATACATCGTCTAGAACAGGTTTCAATCATATTCGTAAATTTAATACGGTATTTAATTTTGTAAACCTCAACTGTAATCCAAGCACGCAGTGCTTTTGAGGAACGTAAAATTACTAGAGAAATACAATAAAATACTATTAAAACTTAGAAACAAACAAATATAAATTCGATTCAATTTTATTTATTAATTTCTTCATTAATTTGTTGTCTTGTGTTAGGTTTTTCAATATTTTTCATTTTCATTGGTTGTTTCTGTCAATATGACATGTCATCAAAATTTCATGAAATGTCAAATATGAAATAATATGTCATGACACAATACCATAAACAAAACTCACAGAGAATTTAATGAGTCCATTCATTCATTTGGATACATGGATTGGCAGTATTGGCACTGTAAATAAAATTGAGTTTTATTTACTGGGGCGCCGCTTCTATAACTTCATGGCTGGATCCCTAAACAGCCAACAGACTCAAAGAGGCTAAAATTTTTGCACGCCGGGCGAGACGGCGTTACTCTACTCTCACGAAATCTCAAATCAGCCATTTTTATTCGTATTTATTGCTTTTATTTTTAGGATTTTATTATTGAAACCTGAACAGTACTGGCATAGTAACATTAAATTTGATAAACTACTTATCCACATGATACTAAGTAAAAATATCACTATCGACTATCCGCCAATCGGAGAGAAAGGAAACAAGCGAGCGTGAACCCCTCGAAAAGAACCGCGAATACCTTCGTGGCACAAATTTATTTCTACGACCCACATAATAGACATAATAGTTAATCTGCTGTGGCAGCCAAAGAGAATAGAGAAAAGAAGTCTCAAACAATGAATACCATCCATAAACAACATTAAAAAATGCCAACTGAACTGAAGCGCCATGTTAGCGAACTGAAAGAAAACGTAAACGGAAAAGAAAGCGGTATTTTTTTAGTGTATTTGTGTGAAAAGTGCAGCATAGAACGTTTTCGTTTCTAATAAGAGTTATGTGAGTTAGTTACTAATTTTTCTTTTTTAACCCACTTTACTGACTATCTTTTGTCATGGCTTCTAACGAAGTCCCGAGATCCTTTCATCTTTACGTGACCCATGTGGATGGAGATGGTCACTTTTTGAAGATATGTGGGCAGCCCGACCCACAGTCTTCGATGATGGTGGAAAGTCTCTTTAAGACGGCCAGCGAAAACCTAGAAAAAGGCATAGGCGCGGTGCCACCGGCAGCTATTCACGAAGGGATAATTTGCGCCGCGAAATATAAAGATGGAAAATATTACAGGGCAAAAATTATGAATACCACTAATCTAGCAACAGGACTGGTCGGTGTACAATTTATCGATTATGGCAACAAAGATATAATCTCACTGAGTACCATACGCTTCCTCGATAGCTACGACCCCATGTTTTTGCAATTGCGCGGCCAAGCCGCCGACTACTATCTTTCTCGGATAATTCATCCTTCTGGTCGATGGGAAGAATCACACATATTGAAGCTACAAAGCTTACTTTGTTATGCTGAATACCCCGCAACAATCGAAGCTCACACTCATACCTTCCCCATTATCTCTATACAGTTTAAGGGTAATGATTTGTCATCACATTTAGTCGCAAATAGATTCGGAATCGCCGTACCTACGACAAGGCAGGAGGTGTTACTCCTGCAAGTCAGCGAAAATCACCAAGGGCCAAGCTGGTCTCAAAATTTTCTCACAGAGGCACCCACCTTTACTGAACATGTGCCATTTTTAATAAACCAAAATTTCCCCAACCCCGCTTCCGCCATGCGCTTAAACCAGAATGTAGCATTACCCTACAATGGTTCAATGACTGTACCGTCGAGTGTGAGCCAGAGGTTACTAGTCAACAACAACAAGACCTCAAGGAATACTGTGAACCTCCGAGCTCCCGTTCGCCAGCCCCAACAACAGGTAGCCAATGTAATGGGAGCCTCTTTAACTCCGCCATCTACGCCTGCGAATAAGCCACAATCACCAAAGAAGTCAATCACGTACAAGAGCAGGCTCCTGGAGGTGAACTCGGTGCACAAAGTGTTTATATCATACGCAGAAGAAGGGCCTGAACTTTTTGCCGTTCAGTTGGTGACAGATGCTAACAAGTTTCAAGTGATGATGGATGAGATCAACAGAAGACCACACAGCAGTCTCACGGAACCTCCAATGATTGGTACAGTGTGTTTGGGGAGGATGTCGGGAGACCGAATAATTTGCAGGGCTATCGTAATGAACCTCTCTGGATCACAGTGCAAGCTATTCTTCGTTGATTTCGGAGATACAGAAATGGTCTCGTACTACGACATATTTGATATTCCCGAAGAGTTTGTGAAACCCAACGTGTACGCGATGAGGTTCTGCTTATCCGGTGTCAAGAATCTTCAAAAGGGTCCTTACTTGAATGAAGCTTTCAAACAGCTCGTTGCCAACAAAGTGTTGACACTAAAAGTGGTGGCCCCGGAGGGTCCTCCGTTGATTCAATACGGGGAATTGATAATGGACAACAAGAATGTGTTGGATTTGTTGATTGCTAACATGAAAGACAAGCTACAGTTCAAGGGGATCGAGATGCTGCCTCTGGGGAGCAGGCGCTCTGTACTAGTCTCCTATGTGGACAGCTGCCTCAAGTTCTACGTGCAGCTGTCTGATAAAATTGATGACTTGAATGCTGTGATGAAAGCAGTTAAAACACATTGTGAGAGCAGCTCCTACCCGGGTGTCTTGCCTGTGGGTTCTGTGTGCTGTGCGAGGTTCCCTGACGACGGCAAATGGTATAGGGCGAGGGTGAAACAAGTGAATGGCAAGAAGATAGTTGTAGCGTATGTTGATTATGGAAATGAGCAGGAAGTTGACGAGTCAGACTTGAGGACAATCACTCCTGATCTCATAAAGTTACCCGCCCAAGCCATGAAATGCGCTTTGAAGGTGAGTTATTTAATTTCACTATTCTTTTCTTTAAAAAAAATAAATATACAAAATCGAAAGGGTATTAAACAGTCCAAACTAAATTCAGCTTATTATTTATTACCAAATAAGATGTCTTAAATAAATTTTGGTTTATATAGAGGTCGAAATAATTATAGTTTTTTAATTCTTCGTAAATTTTATATTCATGATATTCAACAATTTTGTAGGGTTTCGAAAACAGGCCAGTGGAGACGAAGACCTCAAACCAGCTCGAGATGATAGCGTTGGAGAAGACACTGATGGCCCACGTGGTGGACATACTGACCAACGACACAATGCTGGTGTCCTTAGTGGACGACACAGTCAGCCCCCCGCTGGACGTTGCCAGGCGTATGAACCAGCTGTCACAACCTAGGAGCAATGCCGAGGTAACTACAGAAGTTTTGCAACTGTTGTCTGTCTTCTGTAACTAAAAGCTTTTATTTAACTTGCAGTATATGTTTGGGTTGGTATGTTTGTTCGGGTGGAATGGTTGAACTCAATTTTGAAGTAGATATCTTCAACCGATTGAGCTGAAATTTCGTATACTCATTTAGTTTGGATGACAATGCACGAAATAGTTTGTGACGTCATTCTAAATCCAATATGGCGGACCATCCAAGATATCGGAATAGTTATTTTTAATGCATTTCGACAATATGGGTATCAAATGAAAGGGTTTGTTAAGAGTAACTCGAAAAATTCAAAGTTATTTTTAAAAAAGTTTTAACTTATAACTTATTTAGTGCCTTGGGCCTTTAACATTTACAGTCCCATAAATTAAAGGAAATGAGCAAAAGTTTTAATCTAAAAACCAAAGTGGCAGTTAAATATAGTTAGTAGAACCATTTTCGTCACTCTCTTCATCCACTGCAAAGAAATATGTTCTTTGTGTGGTGTGTGTTGCGTGTGTGTGTTTAGTGTGTCATGAAGACGTTGTTGGAGGTAGTTTTTGACCCCATCATCTCAGTCAAAGATTATTGTACTCTCAGCTAATATTTATGGCTTGCTCCACCCCTTGCAGTAGGGCGCCCTGGGCAAAGGTGCTTTTCGCCCCAGGGTAATACAGGGTGTAATAGGGCCTGTCTCCTCTCACAATGTAAAGGATGGAGGCCTCAGTCACCACGCTGATCTAATAGGGGTTCGGCCTTTTTTATCACATGCCTTGCCTGAGCACATTACATGGAGCTGGCATTAAGGTGTCCTCTAATTCCATTAATGGTTTCACGGCCTATTCGAAAGATAACAGTTCTTGTATAACAGTTTTTAATGCCCAACTTATATCAAAGAAATCCAATTTCATAGTTGAAGCGATCCGATTTTATCGATAAACGCATCACGTAATGCACTTGCGTTCGCAATTATGTTTAATAATCAATTTATACTAGACGTAACTAGGTTTTAAAATCACGTTGGAAACTTCGTGCGATTGGTTAACTATTAAGCAATATTGGTGCCAAGGATATATTGACGACCCGACTGGAGCAGTGGTTAAGACACCGGTGCGCTACGTGGAGGGTCCTGGGTTCGATTCCCAGCAGACCAGAGGTTCGAATGATGAATTTGAATTTCTGTTTCTGGTCTGGGTGTGTTGTGTTCTTGTCTTGTGTGTGTCCATGGTACCCACGACACAGGGAATCCTAGTGTGGGGCTATGAGTGCGAAGCGTTATTTATTTATTTCTTTATAAGGTGCCTGCAAAGTCCCAGTGCGGCACCGATAATACCTGTTAGTGTTAGTGTTTGAGAACGACGCCCATGTAGATATATGGTCCAAAAAATGTTGACATAAATGTTGTTCTTTCAATGGAAATTAATTCCTAATTAAAATAGTCCAAAAAAAAACAAAGTTTACTCCATTTTCACCCCTCCTGTGTTACGTTCGTCGTACAGTTTATTCATTCATGTTTCTTTTCCATGTAACCACGGATTGGAATACTAACCTGAATCTTGCCGTGCATCGTACACGACACCTAATGCTATTTAACCCTATTACGGGTAGAATTTTCCCTGGCGTTATTGTTTCATAGCGTTTCAAATTATTGTGAAAACTGAAAACCTATTACAAGAATCACGAGTCTAAACACCCGTAGAAGATAATTTGTTTGATACAATGATTGGTTATTCTAATGATATATTACACATACATCATGTCCGTCCTTAGAAAATACATAAAATACTTTGAAGTCATGATTGCGTGATGGTTCATCTACTCGCCGAGTTTATAAAGTCTTATAATCTTGGAGTAACGCTTCACACGCCCTCACACTCATAGCCCCACACTAGGGTTCCCTGTGTCGTGGGTGCCATGGACACACACGAGACAAGAACACAACACACCCAGACCAGAAACAGAAATTCAAATTCATCATTCAAATCTCTGCTCTGCTGGGAATCGAACCCAGGACCTTCCGCGCAGCGCACCGGTGTCTTTCAGTCTTAACCACTGCGCCACTTGGGTCGTCAGTGGAGTGTTGTTAGTAAGACACGTTTTGATTACAAGACGATTCAATACAACGATTATCTTGATAACGGTAAAAATTTCATTCGTCAGCCCTCATCCCGTGTCGTCATTGCGAAGGCAAAATCGGTCGCTCACGTCAAGTTTGTCATACGACAACGACATTGCATACATTTACATTTTGTCCCCCAATATTTATTTATTCGCTTCATGTGTATTGTCAGTTGGGACAGCTCCATTCAAAGACCTGTGTGAATTTTGTTGTGTTTGTTGGTTGTGTCGTTTTACGACAGCCAATTAGGCTTTACAGATTCTGATTACGCTAAGGCTTTTGAACTTTTTCGAATCAAATCAAATCAAATCAAATCTCATGTTAATGGTTATATTTGGATGACCGCTTCAACGACCATGCGGACATTTCATAACATAATTATCATGCTATTCTCACAAACATTCGCATTCCTAAGTAAGATCTCTTATTGACTGAAACTCAAGACTGTAATTGCTATTGGTAGGTACTCGTAATACATACCCATGATTGATATATTTTGTTATACACGCATTCATTCTCACACTTGTCACTTTACATATTAATACACTTATGAGCAAAATATTCGTGTGTTTGTATATGAAAAAATTGTATGCATGTGATTTCAAATTAAATGACACTTAAATTTACGAACGCAACATTTTTTTTCTCCACCAGAACAAGGTAACGACGCCTGTCCGGAAAGACCCGCCGGAGACCATCAGCTCCCCTGAAGGCAGCATAGACGATGGCAAGAGGAAGAACTTCCGACGAGAGAAGAGTTTCAAGGACGACAGGAAATCGCCTCGGGATGCTAACGAGGACTTCGGCCAGCGTGGCAGCAGTTTCCGGGGCAGGTGAGATTATAAAAAGTATAATTAAACGCTTCACACAATACATAAGTCACGACCTATTTTTAAAATCGATGTATGTTCTCAGCTCTCTTTATTTTTACCTGGTATACATGTCAGAATAGTTACCAATTTCATTTATTTTCTTGCGCTCTTCCAAATAAGGAAGTTTCATACTACTGTTAAAGAAGAACAAACACTTGATTTTAAAATTTTTCGTGGCATTCTTTCAAATTTTCTCACCGTTTAAACTCTCCTTGAGCTAACGCGAACATTTCGAAACCAAAATTAGCCAAAATGGTTCAGTCGTTCTCGAGTTTTAGCGAGTTCAACGAACAGTGGTTCATTTATTCATTAACGTCTTAAAATTAGGCGTAGTAAATTAACATATTCGTATAACGGCATGGTTACAAATTTCTTATAAACCGCAGAATATATTGCATTAAATTCAACACCGTAACACGATCACGGGTGAACCGGACTCTACGTAAAAAGTACCTATACCTACATTTCGTGGTAGATAAAACTTTTTCATGAAATGCAACAAAAAAGTGCTATAGCGCCGTGAGTCATGGCCGCTTCAACCGCCATGACGGTTCCTTGAACCCACGGCTTCAGTTGAGACCAGATACCAACACGATGTATAGGTAATTTGTTTTGATCGTCATTAATCTAGCGAGTGATTAGTAGCAAGGAGGGTACAGCTGGCAACTTAATAACAACCTGTGTTCTTAAAAGTTGTTTAAACGAATCAAACAGAAAATTTCCGGCAATCTTTGTAACAAGCGACACTTAGTTATCTACGTGTCTGCGTTTAAATATTTAATGGTTGCTGTCATTCGTTTTGATATGTATATCGGGTGTGATTTTAACGGTGACATTTTGTGGTTGCTTTACCAGGGATTACAAGGAGAACTTCGACAGGTCGGCACCGGGGCGTCACAGTGAGAAGTGTGGCGGGAAACCCGATAGAGGGGACAGGTGAGTCGACGATTTGTTTGTCTGAGTAATGTAATGATAGTGCTAAGAATGATCTCACTTTAGATATTGCAAAGGTTATTATATTTTACCGCTTTAGGCAATTATATCGGTATATTTTCTCATCGAAAGTTAACTTTATAAAAGCCGTGATTTGATTAAACCCCTTATTTTAATGTCATATTTGTATTTTCGGGAACTGCTTTTATGTACTTTTACTATAGTCCCTAAATGGCTAGGCTTTTAAAAATAAAGCGTACTTTAACTTTTTTTTAATGTTGAGCTTACTTTAACTTTTCCTCCACTATCGTATCACTCCGCTTTGTTAGATAAAAGTTTTCGGTATAAGGTAAGTTGTTGTTCACAATCAGACGCGGGGGCAAGCCGTGGGAGAGCCAGAACCACGCGCCGGCCGCAGCCGCCGCCCCGATATCCGCCGCCGACGACGAGTGGGAGGAGTCGCCCGCGCCGCCGCCCGCGCGCCCGCCGCGAGACACCAGGGACAGTAGAGACGCTAGGGATGGGGGTGGTCGCGACAGGGACGCTCATAGGTATGTGACGAACAAACGTGCACGCAATCAGTCAAGCAATCAATATGTTTATTTGCAAAAACTCGGTGGATTACTGGATTACAAGATGGTCTGGCAATATTAGTTCAATAATTATGTTCTGTTCTGCCTCGTGGGGCGTGCAATGTCGTTTTAACAATAGATACATTTTAAAAAACAACAATTATTATCAGTCTGTTGTAGTTAAAATAAATTAAAGTATAAAAAGTACCACAAATGTCAAGTTTAAAAAATAAATACGCCAGTGCCAAATTGTTATAATTAAAATAGATATTACAATTAATTACATACATATATTGTTTGGAAAATACTGGCAATAATATTAATATTTCGTGTGTAGGATTACAAATATCATTAATAAAATATTTTTATAACTGGAATGTACCTACTCATATTTTACTGGGTGCCTTTATGATTTAATGGTATCATAGAGTTTTTTGCTGACACAATAGTAAAATATCTGTTATTCGAGTATGATACTTTAAGTGAGAAAATATTTTTACCAGTGAATCAAAGTAAGACGTGAAGTTATGCTGACAAAAAATATAATTAGTGGACTATATCAAAATGTGCAATAATTTATTGAGTTTTCACTACATGCTCCATTAGTTAATTATTTATTCGAATATTCTTACGCATAAGTACCCAATCGTTTTGCTTCAAATTCTTCCTTTCAGGTGTTAAACAAAGTTCATTTTTTCATACAATATTTACAATACATCATACCCACTTTACCACTGCAAACATTTAGGTTAGGTGCACACATTTTTAGAACATAGAAGATGTAAAATATTACAGTGTGCGTATAAATGATTCGACAGAAGAAAACCTAGGTCGGAACAGGGCGAGAAGAATCCTCAGCAGCGTGCGGCGTGGAAGAAGGAAACCTGTGGAGTGGGCAAGAGGATCAAGCAAGCCGCCGAGGCCGCCTCGATTGACGCCCAGAACCATAAGGGCTCAATACAGGACAGGCTGAAACGGTACCTGTAATATAGTACGCGACCCTGTGTGCTTGCTCACCTGATTTTCACGCTTGTGCGTAGGCCATGTTAGACCAATTTCCCCTATGCGTTATTTTCACGCTTGTGTGTAGGCCACGATAGACCAACTTCCCCTATGCGGTATTTTCACGTTTGTGCGGGCCGTGTTACACCAAATTCCCTGTGCGTTACTTTCACGCTTGTGTGCGGGCCATGTTAGACCCATTTCCCCTATGCGTTATTTTCAGGCCTGTGTGTAGACCACGGTAGACTATTCGTTATACTACGCGTTATTGATTAAGTTATACCACAAAAGCCATCCAGAGAAGATTGTTTGAAGAACCATAAAGTGTTTGTACTATGGTACGCTCCTCTGTGTGTTTGTTCACCTATTGTCACGCTTGTGTTAGATTAATTAACTTCACACCATATTAGAAAAACTTCCCCTATGCGTTATAGATAAAATAATACCACAAAATTGCTCCTGAAAGAATTATTTAAGCTCTTACATCTGACTGAATCACCTTACGCACAGTACTTGCTCCACTTTATTTTAATGCTTTTTTGTAGAGCACAATAGACTAATTTTCTTTATTAAATAAAATCTGTGTGCGAAGCATTCATAATGACAGACAGAATTGGTCCTATAATAAAGCATTAACTCACTTTTCTGTATCAGATTAAAGTTGGTTGTTATTTTTGAAAAAAAAATAATTAAGTATGCTTAGTATTTATAATGTTGAGCCACGAAATTAAAACGTTTAAGAAATTTATATGTGTGAACTCTTGGATGGGACTTGAATACACATCTAATGACTGGTCTCTCGTGAACTACAATCCTGTTTTTCTTACACTAAACTTTTTTGTTTACATTCCTCGTTTGAGTATAACTTACACGCCCATGTAATAGCTCTCTTGCTTATAAATTGACGGTCGTCGACCATTCTAAAGAATAAAAGAACATCATCAAATAACAGTTCTCATAATAAATGTAGAAATACGCTTACGAAGGAATAACGTTCTCATTTCTCTACTAATTAGTAATTACACATTAAATATGTATAAACATTTATATACGTTTTTATGTAGTGGTATAATTTTATAGTGATATTATGTTCAAAAGTGTCGTTTCATTTCAATTCAGAATTATATTATCATTTATGTCACGTAGTAGAGAAAGTGCTATGCTATTGTTATAACGATTATGATGTAACTTTGTTGGGCCCAATTTCCGATTTCCTTATTCTATGTTTGTAAAATCTTAATATTATATCATTTCGTTTTTGTAAATTGGATTGTTGTAATACAATAAAAATTCGTTTGATTTCAACAAAAATTTACAGACAGATTTTGTTAATACTCGTATTTAAATTAGTAGTCTACTTTAGTAATAATGCAGTACCTAATTTCATTAAAGTTAAAATTAACGAACGAAGTAACGAACGGCTCATTACAAGCCTAGTTCGATACAAATGATAACAACCGTCCTAGTTAGTAGCTGACTGTACCGATGTATCATGTAGATTCGTAACGATGCCAATAGTGAAACAAAGTGATGCATATCAATTAGCATTCAATGCGAGCGTAAAGGCATTAGCTGTTGATTCGCCTGTACTAGTTTCCCCGCACCATTTGCTTCGAGTCACGCTTGCCTGCACATCACATTCGTATCGAGAGTTCGTTTCGTGGTTGTTGTAGGCGTGTGACGAAATCGGACCTTGGCGAATTTGCTGAAATGTTGCTAGTCACAATACTAAAACATCCAAAGGTGGAAGAGGCTATATTGGCATATGTTACTTATATTGTAATTGCAAATGTTATGTAAAGTTATGTAGTTGAACAGGTCTAATGAAGTTTGTTACACAAATGGAATAAAGAGAATAAAATAAAAATTTGTTGAAAAAACAAAGTAAGTTACAAAGGGAAGTAAAAAAGAATAGTCAGGTTACCATACATAACCTAGATCAAATAATAGTCCAAGCATGAATTTTGAGAACAAAAGTTATCAAATAACAAGATTTTGGTATCTTGTATAATAGAAGAACGTTTTTAAAAAGGATTCAAAAGACCGATAGTACCTAGCTTCTGTAGGTTATTGGTTTTGGCTGTTGTTTTGTTATGGTCTGATGTTGTTTAAACGTTTTTTGTCTTTTTCACGTGGCTTTTTGATGTTCCTTCGACACACTTTTGTATGTGTATGTGTGTTTTTGTAAATTGATATTTTCTTACGTAATTTCGTTGATCTTTAGTTTGATTGTTATTTAAAAAATTCAATAAAATTAAATCACATTTTACATCAAATTACATTTTATATTTGTCGCAAAACTTAGGGAACATCAATAAAGACCAATAAAATGTATGCCTACTACATGTACAAAGGAATGTTTCATTTTCTGCTAGCACTGTATTTTCAGTTTTATTTAAGTCTGTAGGAGCACTTTCTCTCGTTTCATCAATGCATTTTACATAACTGGTGTGGATTGTCAAATGCCTATGTTCTTTAAGTTTATATGTTAATGTTAACTTCTTTGTTTTGTCAAGACTCATTTTAAAGTTGACATGCGTTTATATATTTTAATCAAATTCTCTTATATTCTGCTATGACTCATTTTGTTTTAATATTAATATAACTTGATATAACATGTCTTTTGATTTTATTAACCTGTGAATCTTGTAACATTCTTGTATTACATAAACTTTTAACTCACACTTCGTTTGCACTGTGTGTCTAATTCAAATCAATGTCATCAAATTCGTGACTAACGTATGCATTTCTCATTCCAGAGAGAACAAGTTCAACCAAAACAATTGGGAGGAGACGCACACAGAGGAGCGTGGAAACAGAAACTTTAGAGACAATCGACCCGACAGGAGAGACAACCGAGGGGACAGGCGCGACAACTGGGGTGACAGGAAGGAGAACTGGGGAGAGAAGAAGGAGAACTGGGGAGAGAAGAAGGAGAGCTGGGGAGAGAAGAAGGAGAGCTGGGGAGAGAAAAAGGAGGGATGGAATCAGAGGAGGGAATTCAGAGACAACAGAGCGGAGCGAGGTCACAACAGCAACTTTACACCGAGGGAGCGAGCCGAACGATCCTTTGGTTCTGATGCTAAATCGGACAAGAGTTACCGCTCCCAAGACAACGACAAGGAGCGAACCGGCCGCGCCCCTCCATACAAAGCCAGAAGCAAATTCACCGCCGTCCAGTATAAGGAGCTCCCCAACCCGGTGGCCCTCGACACGCCCTTCGCGGAGCCCACGGTCGAAACGGGCGCCCAGCACGAGGTGTCCGTCACGTGGATAATATCCCCCGACAGCTTCTACACTCAGATACTGTCCCTGCAGCCCCGGTTCCTCGAGATGATGCACAGCATCCCGGACCTGTACAAGGGAGTGAGGTCGTACACCGGCGCCGTGTCCGCGGGCGCGTCCGTGCTGGCCCGCTACCCGGCCGACGGGGTCCTGTACCGCGCGACGATCGTGGCCGTCCAGCCATTCAACAAGTTCATCGTTCGCTACGTGGACTTCGGCAACAAGCAGCTGGTGGACGCGAGGGACATATGGCAGCTGGACAGCCAGCTGATGGAGCTCCCCAAGATGGCGGTGCACTGCTCCTTGGTGGGCGTGTCCCCGAAGGACGGCGAATGGAAGGCCAACCCCGAGATCGATCTCTGTTTCAACGCGCCCAGATACCAGTGCGTGTTCCAGGACTGTGTCGAGGAGACCTTCAGGGTGTCGCTGTGGAACAACGGTGCCAGCGTTGCCGATATGCTGGTTGAGAAGGAGCTGGCTGTCTTGTCCGAACATCAGGCGTCTGTTACTTTGAAAGGTACTTTTTAGCTTAGATTTTAAACGTTTTTAAACCGCGATAGTAATATTTTAAGATTGTTGTCAATTACCTGCAATTAGTGTCTTGGATCACACAAACGTCGAACCGAACACACAGTCGTCAATTTGATAATTCCAATACAATTAGTATAGGTATGAATAAGTTGCCTGCGGCGTTGCCATGCCATTGCAGTACAGTATGGCTCTAACTCTTACATTTGACACTACCATTATGTTATCTATTTATGCTATACGCTATAACATCAACATATTCATAACAATCTGTGAATAAAGGAACATTGTTTTGCAGACGAGGCGATAGACTTGACAATAATAGTCGGACAACAAATCCTGTGCCGCGTGACGCATGTGGTGTCATTCGAGAAGTTCTACGTACAACTTGACTTGGACAAGGCTGATCTGGTGGAGAGCGCCATCGCCGGCATCGATACAGCGCTGGTATGTATATTTGCCACTATTCACTATTCTCAGCTTTTATTTATCCCCATTAAGATTGCAATCAAGAAATGTCTTATTTCGTTTTTGGATGGGAGATAAATATGAAGCTCATTCAATAGTCACTTACACTTGCTTTGCTGTTACAGTTTCAAAAGCAGTCATAACTGACATTTTTCAGTTCTCAACCAACATTGCTCAGTGGTGTTAACGTGTCAGTAATAGTGCACGTTAAGAGGCTTTTGTGTTTGATTCCCACCAAAATACTTTTTTAAATTTCTGTTCCGAATGTCTGGATGTGAGTTCTTGTCTTGTATGTGTGCGTACGACACAGGGAATCCTTGTGTGTGTCTCATAGACCAGATGGTGTATCTACGAGTATAATGACAGAAATAACAATTTGTATCAGTATTTAAGTTGTATTTATATTTTTTTGCAATTATTTTTCCGCACACATGGAGCTTGTTCCACCAACCTCCCTTGTCTCTGGGTAGGTAATAATATACCATCACAACTTATTCCAATAATAGTACACGACACGTGTTTCGCCCCGAAACAGAGCATCATCAGGTGATGTGCACTCTACAAGTTGAGTCCCCAGACAGTTACCCCAGATACCTACTCAGAGAGATAAGGGAGAGTGGTGGGCCCATACCAAAACAAGTTCCACGCGGGCAGATTGTTGCACAGAAATATAATTATTAAATTTGTTTCAGCTCACGCCGCTCACAGCCGACAGCCTCGCCGACGGCATCCACTGCACCGTGAACCACGAGGACAAGATCTACCGCGCCGTGCTCAACGACGTGTCGGACCCCGCCAACATACGCGCCGTGCTACCGGACTACGGCATCACTATCACCACTACTTTGGACAAGGTAATACTAACTTTCCTTTTGAAATCACTTTGTAGTTACAAGTCCATTCGGTTTTGTGGGAATGTAACAAACATCACATTTCATTGTTTTCGTAGTGTCACGTTAGACAAGTGATTATTGTTGATTAAAATTTCTATGTTTCACTTTATTTTGGCTATATTTAATTTTATTTTGACTTAAAATTAAGTGGGCCCTCGGCTCGCGGTCTAGACCAAGGAAAGTACACATTTCTAATTAACATGACACTTCCAGCTGATGATACTGCCCACGGAGCTCAGCGTGTACTACTACCAGGCGTTGGAGTGCTGCCTCAACAACTACACAGCAGAGTCCAAGGCCCTCGTGACCCTGGAGCAGATGAAAGAGAGACTGACCGGCAACAAGGTCATTGTGTACATCAATGAAGTGGAGGAAATCAAGTAAGAATCCTTATTCTATTGTAGATGTTAACCCAACAGACGTCTGAATTTGTGATCACAGTGCTTCCTACCAGATTAAAATGAATCTGATATGTTTTCAAATCAAATGAAAATGAATCATCAAAATTGGTCAAGATGTGAAGAACAGTCACATACACCAGACAAAATAAAATAAATACAGATAAAGATAGATACTCTATCAATTTATCTATCATGCCACTCCGACTCCGTGGTCATTATGACTCATTGATACCAGCAGGTTATCTAATTAGACAGAAACATAAACAAGAAAATCTCTGGCAGTGTTAAACCTTTGACAAAACTCTTTCTTGCAACCTTTTGAAAATCCCTACGCCACAATCTTGCGATAATACATTACACCGGAACCAGACTATTGTTCTGTGAAGATTTAATTACGTTACATTATTTGCAGGCTAGTATCAACCCTGTACGACTGCACGACCGGACGGAAGATCGCAATATTCGAGCCGGACGAGGGCGCGTACGACGAAGTGATCCCGCTGTGCACGCGCGCGGTGTTCAACTACAACTTCGGCCTCGCCTACGTCACGCACGTCGAGAATCTCAACGAGTTCTACCTCCAGAAGTCGACCGATGGCGACAAAATTGCTCGGATGTTGGACGATCTGTATAAGTTTTATGAAGAAGGTGGGTTCAGTTTTTATAAAATGAACATGAATGTATAAGTATAAACGAATCTATAAGACCGTTCAGTTTTAGAATCTTTGTGAGACCTCGATGAGTTAAAAAAAATTACATGATCAAGGAACCCAGTAAGGTTAAAGAATCTGATCCACGGGTTGAAAATCAATGACACAAAACATAGCTTAACCTGAACAAGAGAGCTGAATGTCAATTTATTTTTAGTTAGTTATGCCCTTCAAATACAGTTTTTGACATAGATTTTCTTTTTTCATTTCCAGGTACACCGGAAGATCTTACGAATTTCGAGGTGGACGCATTATGCGCGGCGAGATCCGCTGATGGCAACTGGTATCGGGCTACGATAATCAGTGTCGACGGATCTGAAGTAAAGGTTCAGTTCCCAGACTACGGTAATTCGGAGACAATACCCAAGGAATCACTGAAGAAACTCGATCCGAAGTTCTATGAACCGTGCGCTCTGGCCCTCGTAGCGAGCTTAGGTCTTGTCGCATTACAAGAGGACACCATCACAAAACTCAACGAATGGGTCAATGAGAAAGACGTCCAGGTAACTCTAGCGTTTGGTGCCGACGGTTGGCTGGCCAGCCTGCATCTGGACGGTGTGGATTTGTCCATGAAACTAGTGAACGAGAAACTCGCCACGCCTCAAATTACGTCCACCGAAGAAGTAGCTGAACAGAAGGAGGAAGAAGTCGCAGTAGAACCAGTGTCTTTGCCGGAAGGTTGTACACAAGTGTACATCAGCCACATCGACACCCCTGGACACTTCTGGCTGCAAATGCTTGATAAAGTAGAAAAGATTGATGAAATCCAAGCGGAATTGCAAGCGAATGCTGACTCGTACGCCGATATAGAAAATCGTGAAATGGGAACTTTGTGCATCGCGAAATATCTAGCAGACGATCAGTGGTACCGCGCTGAGATACTGGACTCCGATGCGGACATAACGACTGTGCGCTTCATAGACTACGGCAACACCGATGTATTGGATAACCAACCCGGTTTGATTAAGGTTATTCCTGACAATCTGAAGGAAATTGAACGTTTCGCGATCAAATCTAGCGTGAACGCAGTTCCCACGGGCACCGGCGAATGGTCCGAACCCGCGTCGGAGTGTTTCACACAACTTGTTGGCGACATCTCCAATCCAGTTGACGCTCTGATCGTCCTCAAGGACGTCACGACGTACGTTGACATTTTCGTCAACGGCCAGAATTTAACTGACAAGCTAGTGTCTGAAGGCCACGCGGCGAGATCCGAGGATAACGATTGCGGTGACCTACCGTCCTGCTTCGCTAGTCACGTGAACTCTCCATCTGAGTTCTGGATACAATTAGAAACAGCTGCACCAGAGTTACAAGCCATGGAGTCGGCTATGGTGGACGCCGAAAACTTCCCACCTCTAGAGACGAAGGAGGAGGGCGTCATTTGTGCCGCCAAGTATCCCGAGGACGGAGCCTGGTACAGAGCTCAAGTGATAGTCGACGGCTCCGAGGGAACTGAAGTGTTGTTCATGGACTACGGGAATGCATCCATCGCAAATGAACTTCGAAGCCTTCCCGACGAGCTCAAAATGAAGCCGGCGCTATCGAGAAAATGTGCCTTACAGAAACCCCGCGACATAAAATCGTGGTCGCGTAAATCAGAAATTAAATTCAACGAATTAGCTGCTGAGGGAGCCACTATTTTCAACGTGCAATTTATTGCATCCGGTGATATATCCATAGTTGAACTGTACCTAGAAGGTAAATCCGTTACAGAGGAGCTCGTAGGCTTATGCGAGGACCAGCCAGTTGCTGAGAGACCGACTCCTGTTGGTCAGGACCTATTCAGCAACGGGAAAATCTGTTACGTCAACACACTCGAAGAATTTTACGTCCAATTAGTCGATAAAATTCCAGATATCGATAAAATCACAGACAGTTTGAGCAATGCAGCAGAGTTTGAACCGGCTACTGAACTAAAAGTTGGGTCGGTATGTGCTGCTTTTTGGTCTGAGGATGAGCAGTGGTATAGGGCGCGAATATTAGAATTTTGCGACGTCGGCTACCACGTACAGTTTATAGACTATGGCAACAAAGCGAAATGTGAAGAATTCAGATACTTACCAGAAAACCTATCGTTATTGGAACCCATGGCTAAATGCTGCCAACTTTCTTCATTTACCGAAGATGTAGCGTTGCTAGAGATTGCAAAATCTAAACTTAATGATATGGCAGCGGAAGATGTAACATTCCAAGTAGAATTTTTAGATAGTCTTAAAGAACCTAACTTAGTAAAACTGTTTCTGAATAATGAAGATTTCATAGCCATTGTTAAAACTGAATCAGTAACAGACTCAAATAAACCAGATAATAATGCCACTGAACCAACTTCACAAGATACTAATACTACTGAACCAACTTTACAAGATACTAATACTACTGAACCGACAGTAAAGGAAAATGTTGAAAATCAAAGAAATGCCACTGAACCAACTTTACAAGATACTAATACTACTGAACCGACAGGAAAGGAAAATGTTGAAAATCAAGTAGTTGAAGTATTAAAAGAGTCCAATTCAAAGATTATCATTGAAAGTAGTAATACAGATAAAAATGTAAGTAACGAAAAAGAAACCCCGAAAGAAATGATTGACGAGGAAAAAAAGGAAATTTGTTCTGAAAACAAAATTACAGATAACATTGAAGAAAATAAAGATGTAGGAACTAACGAATTAGATTCGCTGCCACAAGACTTAGATGAAAGTATTGACAGCGGTCAAACGGTGATAGAGAATAGGTCATTTGAAGAAAAATTTGAAGATGCCAACGACAGTATTACTGAAGAGAAAACGATGGAAAATAACACGTCGACACCTGAAAAAGACACGTCATCAGAAACACTAGAGAATTCAAACGACACTCTAAAGACACCAGAAAGAGAAGAATCTAAAGATTCTATAAACACTGACACTGGGTACACAAGTGATGGGGAACACGATAAAATTGTAAATAAATCAGTCCCCAGTAAAAAAGAATGAAAATATGGTTGATGAAGTTAAACTGGCAGCTAAAACTGATTTAGATAAAAAAGAATGTGAATCTGATACGACGAAGGTAAGCGAATCTTCCAAATAAACAGTTTTATAGGCAGTACCATTTTTGTATTATAATTAATCTCAGTTTGCTTTACGAAACAATGCCCACTTTATGATTAGTTATAACTTTACCAGCATACTGTAAATTATTTCTGTGTTATTGCATTTGGATGACGATTGACTGATACTAGATGTGATAATGTACGCAGTGTAGGTAAGCAAAGCGACGGAATCTATATATTTTACAATTTCATTGATACATATTAAGCGTTGTGATCCTTACTACTAACTGTTAACATTATATTAATTTGTTTTGTACGATAAATAAGGTATTTCCACCAAACCAATAGAAATTAAAAGACAAATTACATAAAAGCACTTTGTTGAATTAGGAAACGTTCATGTTTGCGTGATTGTTTATGATTGTGTTGTTTTGGTCTTTGTTAATACTCATTTTTTAGTTTATACGATGATTTACTTAAATGTTTAAATTACTGTGACCCAATGTAATGTGTTTGCAACATGCCATTTACTTTATGCAAAACTAATATTGTATAAAATTAAACGAGTGGGATATTGCTAACTAAGCCATCTTTTACAATTCCTGGGTCCATGATTACTAGAATTTATTTTGTTATTATCCACAACATGCTAGTTATGTTTGTATCATTCTGTTTTTATTGTATGAAAATAAACAATATAAAAATATAAGTTTCGTTTTATTTTTAAACACGCTTTTATAGCTATTTCAGCTTTACCCGTTATTGGAATCTTTAAGCTAAAAATAAAACATCTTATTTTGATGCTGGGACGAAAAGTAATATCTGATTCAAATAAAATAAAACAAGACAATATTTTAAAATTACATTTTATTTAATATGAGAAAAAAGAATGCAAAAATAAATTTTACAAAACATCTGTACAAAATTATGATAATTATTTATAACTCAAGAATTCACATGAAAGACGAAACGTATTCACGTGTAAATATGAGTTACTTATCTACACACTAAAATGTCCTGCATTTAGAAATAACAATGTTATGGCCACAAGGTCAGTCTATTTTATTTCAACAGAATAAAACATACCAATAGTACTATGAAAAGTAAATGTGAATAATTAACATTTTTTTTTTACAAAAAGCTTAAATTTATTGTCACACAATCTTATTTTATTAGACCAATTATACCTATATCGTTAAGTTCTTCTCTTTTTTCTAATATTAGTCCCTTTTCGTTCGCTAAATGGAGTACGGACAGTAAGGCTAACGGCACACTGAGAGATTCCCGCATGTTCGGTGTCAATTTGTTGGGCAGGCGCGAATAAACTGAGAAAAATGTCGTTTGTGTCACAACCTCCTTCCCTTCCTGCGGAGTTTTTTCCGTTAGCATTTTCCAAGTGCAATGTTTCAGTTGCTTCATGTCAACTTTTTTCGCACGCATCGCGTATGGTATGAAAATTTTGGCCACCTGCAAGAAAAACAGTATTTCATTAATTCTAAAAACCTTTTCTTTAGCTTGATGTTTTATAAGTGTACGTGTATAAATGTGGTGTCTCAGTTTGTTTACAAACCAAACAACTAAGCTAAACCAAGAATTTAGTCTCTTGGTTCGAATTATAGTGTCACACCACTGAAGACTTATAAGGTGGTAGAATCATTGTGGTAAACTTAAGAGGTACCTACCATCGCCCTCACACTCAGCCTCAAAGAAAGCTATTTCTTGTGAACAAACAACTCATCCACTTAAAACCTCAAACAGTGCCCAGTCACACTCAACATTAGGTGGTCTTGCAAGCTCCGTTACAATAATATCTAAAAAAATAACCTTAGTGGGTGGTTCCAACATATCGCCTATATCGTCGGGCGGTCTCGAGGTCTCGTGGGGGTCGCCGGCGGCCGTCGCGTCTTCGTTGCCCCATTCGTCGCCTTCCTGCAAATAATTAGAGTTGGATTTCTTAAAAATTCTTTCAGTGTTGGATAGTCCATTTATAGAGGAAGGTTATAGGCTATATTTTATTTTCAAAAAGATCAATAGGGATCCGTAAGAAAATTGAATCGAAAACCTATTTATGCGTGCGCTGCAAAAACTATCGACAAGAGAACAATAATGATGTAGTACGGGTTTGTAGGTCTTATTAAGATCCACAAAAATCTTCGCGAGAGCACATATCTAACTATGATAGTTCAGTCACAATAACCGCAAGTTCTAAAATCCACGCGGGCAAAGCTAGTTGAGACATATTATTATATAGGTTATGTAGTCACCGGCACACTGTTGGGGCAGTACGAGGCGTCGTTCTCGTTGTTGTAGTCGTAGTCCCTGGGCGTGTCCACGGTGAGGGGCTCCGGCTGCGGCGCGGGCTGCAGCTGCTTGTGGCTGAGCTCGAGGTCGCGCTTGCGCACCATCATCACGTTCTGGCGCAGGAACAGCTTGCGGAAGTGCGACTCGTCTAGACCCCTGCGCAATGAATATTCACATATACTCGTATTATAGTAACCGTCATCAGTCGTGAGCACAGATTATTATCAGTGGTAGGGATTTAGAGCGGTGATAGCCCAGTGGCTTAGAATTCGACCTCGTATCGAGGGGTGCAGGTTCGAATCCCAGTGGCACGCATCAATGACTTTGTAAAAAAAAGTTATTTGCGCTTTATAAAATTAAATGTCACCTGCTGTTACGGTGAAGGAAAACATCGTGAGGAAACCTGCATGCCTGAGTTTAAAAAAAAGTGACCCACTGCAGGGTCAGGTCTCCTCAAAATGAGAAGTAGGTATTAGTCTTTCTCACCCTTGAGAAAATTATGGAGAATCAGGCATGCAGGTTTCCTCAGGATGATTTCTTTCACATATATCCAGTTTGTTAATCGCCCAGTGGTTAAGAAATATGGCGTAAAGTCCTAATGGTGCGCTGAGTTTGCTATGTTATGTGCTATATATAAAATAGATGCAGGTGACATCTGTGACAGTGATGTAAGAGTGAAAGAAAAATTGTGAAAAATATTCTCAAACACATGTGATTATCCATTAAGGCCTTCTTGTCATGGATCATTTAATGAGTCGCAGACGAATTCCACAAAACCCTTTCCTTTGTTTATAATTTGTCACCACAACTAATTGTTTGGAAACCTCACCTATCAATAGGCGTTTTGAAGTTCGCCTCATTCCAGGTGTGTCCCGTGGCCAACGTCTTCCTGCTTATCATGATCTTGGCGGGCTGGGTGGGCTCGTACTCTCCGGCGGGCTCCGAGCGGCAGTCGAACGCCATGCCGGCGTTTAGGAAGTCTAACTGCCGCTTCGTGCGCGGTGGCTTCTTGCCTTCCACCGCTGTCGTCTGCGTCCTTTCTGAGAGTTTCGATGCTGAAATGCGAAAATATAGTTCAACACAGATACGGTATAAAGCTGAGTCGTGTCTGGCTTTTTTTTTAATAATAAAGCATTCCAGCTAATATTATCATCTTTAAAATGAACTGCAATCATGTAATATGTCACACTTGTGACTGGTGGATCACATGCTAATTTTGACTTGTTGATCACATGTTAATTTCTTAGCTTCATCCTGTAATTGCGCCCCGTAGTCTGACATTTGCTGCTGGGAAACAATAGGGCACTCGACGAGGGGGTGGTGCCGGTGAGGCGCGCGGGGGCGGGGGCGGGGGCACTGACCTCTGTTGTTCTTGAGGCGCCAGTGCGCGGGCCCGGCCCACGCGGCCAGCAGCACGCTGTAGCTGTACTCGAGGCGCGAGTGGTGCGGCGCGGAGGGGCGCATGTCGGTGAGGCGCGCGGGGGCGGGGGCGGGGGCGGGGGCACTGACCTCTGTTGTTCTTGAGGCGCCAGTGCGCGGGCCCGGCCCACGCGGCCAGCAGCACGCTGTAGCTGTACTCGAGGCGCGAGTGGTGCGGCGCGGAGGGGCGCATGTCGGTGAGGCGCGCGGGCGGCGCGGCCACGGCGCGGGCGACGCACGCCGCCACCGCCACGTCCGCCTCCT
This sequence comes from Erynnis tages, assembly GCA_905147235.1. NCBI lineage: Eukaryota > Metazoa > Arthropoda > Insecta > Lepidoptera > Hesperiidae > Erynnis > Erynnis tages. The sequence goes on from LR990081.1 coordinate 2,348,394, forward strand.
CCTCGCTCTCGATGCCCGCTAGCGGCTCCTCGTCTGGAAACACGTCCGTTACATTAGAAACGTTAAATAAAACACGACCACAAACGGAAATTTAATCTCATCATTCAAATTGCTGCTCTGCTAGTAATCAAACCCCCCTTTGCGCAGCAATGCAACGTCGTAATTACTAATATACCACACAGGTCATCTATTGCTGGGATACAATTTATTGGTAACCCACTCGGTAACACACCAACAGGGTCTGGTCACCTCTCACAATTAGGAGCACATTCACTATATGCCATATATACACAATGTATCACACAAGTTGTCATGTCACAAAAAGCGCAGTGATCTTACAATACCTCAAAAAACTCTTTCTAAAAACTGATTGTATCAAGCAATCTCACCAAATGAAACATACTAACCATACAAGTCATTATGGGCCTCGTCTTGGGGAATGGGCTCCACTTCCGCGTTGACATCGAAAGCCAATGCCTGTTGGGACAAGTTCAATCTGTTCTCATCCACCCAGTTTGAGACACGATTATCACTGAAAAATAGTAGAGAATCGAATTAAATATAGCTGACAAAATACAAAAAATACAAAATATGTACTTTATTAAAATTCCAATTTTAGTGACAATGATACAAATTGTGGCTTTCCTTTTAAGTAAAGATTTATCTGTGCCAGCATGCCCCGCTCTTCTATATCTATAGGAAGTTATACAAAACTGGAAAAGCAAGACATGTGTGTGGAGATGTGTGTATGTGTGTGTGTATGCGTGCGTGCGTGCGTGCGTGCATGCGTGTGTGTGTGTGTGTGTGTGCGTATTAAGAATTGACGCGTGCTAGGAGAGCTTCATGTTCATTGTAATTCAATGTATTAAATAAATAATGACATTATTCATACTAATGGAGGGTACACACAAGCCACCACTTTATTATTACACTTAATTGTATTGTAAAATACCATAAACTTTTATAAAGGAAAGATGAAACAAACCTGTCTTCAGTTTCCGGATCCCAGTTGCTTATAGAGAACCCAGTGAATGGTTCACATATATGATCAGTTTCAGTGAACTCTGGGAGCAGTTTGAGTGAAAGTGTGACGCGATCGTTCAACTCCAACTCCTCTGGGGCATTCTCTTTGATGGGCTCAAGGAATTTGTCATCAGTCCTGTAAACCGTTTATAAAGTGATATTTAACTATTTAATGCAATTACATTTTGATTCAACATTGCATTCAACAGGGTTGGTGCAATTAACTATTGCAATCTGCATCTATATGCAATCTGCCACGTCCTGAGTTTGATTCTTCTCAAAATTTACTTCTATACACAGTGGCGTAACTATAGGGTGGCAGGGCTGGCAAAATGCCACGGGCCCCGGGGCTGAAGGGGCCCCGGATTGAGGCAGCGGGCCCAGAAGTAGCCCCGGATGGTTTAGTTAAGCCATGGTCTATAAGCTAACATATCTAGGTCTTAAGGTTAAACCATTATGTACCTTAAAATAAGCGCCACAGTCTTGTCTTGTACTGGTAATGTTGCGTTGAATGCTCTGTTTGAAGATGTCACATCACCTTGTGTCGCTGCTAGTCTCTCAAAGAATGGGTCTAGAAGCAATAAAGAAAATATAACTTTTATATAATGTAAAAAGTAATACTGACACCTTTATGACACCTTTATCACCTGTAACGTTTGAGTGTGGACTTTAGAGTTTAGAGTTCTATCCAAAAACAGGAGAATGTATCTAAGTGATAAGTATAAACTGTATTTGCAATCCCAATATTGTAAAAAAAATTTAAATGACATAACTAGGCAGAGATGTGATAAGAAAAATGGAATTTGGGGAGTTTGGAGCAAGAAACAAACAGTTAAGAAATAAATTTCAAGAATATATGGTACTTTTTATCCTTCCTTTCTTTCAACTCTTCAAAGCCCACTGATAGATATGGGCCACAGCATAATTGACACCACTCGACCCATTTCCCACTGTCTTCTCCAGATCATTATTAAATCCTATAAATTACATTTATTCACAAAAACCGAGTTACCGCTGGGCTATATTCAGATTTGTATACAGAAAAAATACACTTCTTCATTTTTTCATATTTCATGATATTTTTTTCTTTTGTGATCCTTACCAACATAGTCATTAGAATCAAAATCCCCGTTGAATACATCCGGGTTGGCGGCAATGGCACCTTTGGATCTCTTCTTTTTCTTCTTGGCGACTGCGGCTTCAGAATCAGCGGCGCCCTCCTCCTGGGTCCCAGGTTCGTCGTCTTTCTTGCCCCGTTTTGACTGAAAATTTTGTGTATATCACTTTATTCAGTCAAGACAATTTATATACTTTTTTGTTATCTTTGCTATTTTTTTAAACAAGAGAATTTTGAGTTTTTTTTTTATAAGAAGAGCAGGCAGAAAGAGAAAGGCAGACAAGCCTACTGGTAGTTGGTCACCATCGCCTACTCATACAAGCAACACCAGGGGTGTGTCCAGTGCATTGCAGTGTGTTGCACCAAGCGAGAGCTCTATTTACACCCTTCTTAAAGAATTATTCGAATGTATTTGTAAATCTTCTTCAAGATGGGTAATTACTACCAGTGTTTACTGATAAAATTGTAATAAATTTTTTACTAAGTGTATGTTTATTAACATATTGTCCGTGGGCACAACCACAACACCTATAATAAACTCACTTGAGCAGCTTTCGTTATTCCTCCGGCCATTTTCAAAACGTCATAGTGCACTGCATCAACTCTGAATGAGTAGATTTTGAAAGACGCATCAAACACTGTGGATGCTGTCTGCAAGTTCTCCATGCGGGCGTCATGGCGCCTTAACATGGATGACATGAAGTCTATCAATTGCAGGTTCCATGCATTGTCCTTATTTATTTTCTGGAAACAAAAATCAAATTATGATAAAATTACACATCTATACTAATATTATAAAGAGAAACATTTGTATTTTTGTATGTTTGTAACGAATAAACTCAAAAACTACTGGGCCGATTTCAAAAATTCTTACACCATTAGAAAGCTACATTCAGCCTGAGTAACATAGGCTATTAAATAAAAATAAAAAAATTTAAAAAAATCATTGGCAGAGCGAAGCCTGCTGGGTCAGCTAGTATATATATATATATATATATAACACAATAGTTTTTTAGGAAACATAAGATGCATAGAGAATGGTTTACATTAGTCTACATCAGTGTCTTAACATGTTAACTTTTACATTAAAAAGGCATTATTTGATAAAATCTTTTATTATTCTGAATGTTAACCATGTCTACATTAGTGTTTAACGTGTAGCTTAAAGTTTTAGCATGGACAAAGCATGAGAATGTAACTATTGGATGGTTAGTAGACTAAAACGACACAGGTAATCTTACATTTTCGGCATATAACTTCAAGCAGCCTTGAAAGTGTTCCTTCTGCGGTGAAGAGGACATTGTTTCCCTGGCTCGGTGGTGTGCTGGGGACTGTGGAGTGGAGGTTGCAATAGCACGCTCCGACGCCACCAACGAAGACCTTTCAGCTTCATCATCATTTTTATCCTGAAGATGCCATACTTTTGAGATACAGTGGAATCTCTATAACTTAAATGTAAAGGGGTATGAAAAAAATCGAGATAATGAGTTTTCGATGTAAAGACTTTAACTGATCAAATTTCAATACAAAAAAGTGCAATTTATTGAAAAAAAAAATTACCAACATTTTTGTCAAGTATTATTACCAAGTAACATTGAAAGCAGTAATGATACTGTTATGTTATGTTTTGTTGCACTAGATGCGAAATGAACTGTCAAATTGTACTAATTATTGTGATCTTAAATAAATAGGTTGAGCTCTGTGTTTGAGATAAAGAAAAGAAAAGAAAAGAATGTGTTTATTGTTGACTGTTACACGAGAAAGATGTTACAAAAATTATAATAAGTTAAGAACAGTCTACCCTATGCGGCCATACAATAATTATATCTTAAATAACTAATACTTAATTTTATATTAAATTATAATTATGTTAAAATAAGTTATGATTGTTTAGCAGTCCAATTATTTATTTATTTTAATATTTTTCCTAATTGATGTGTTTCTTTATAGTAAATATAAAGTTATAACAATATCAATGTTATTAAATGATTGATAAAACTTCCAACTTTTCATGTAGAGTTTGAGTCGTTAGTTTTCTTTTCATACTCACTCATGTAGTAGCTAGTCAACACCAACAGCCAAATAAATACTGACCCAAGTAAACAAACAGACCTAAGTGACAAACAATGAAAAAACGTAACATCTGTGTTTCTTAGAAAGTTAAACGCTAAGTTACAGATTCCTTTTGAATTTTATTGCTATGAGCTTGGGGAAATGCAAGTAAGAAGTGAGTATATTTTGTGAACTATGACTTACTGAGTTTGCTTTTTGCAATTCGAGTTATAGGGTATTAAAAAGTACTAATACCTCACAGGGAAATAACATTTTATTCAAGTTACTAAGTCTAAATAATTCAAGATACTGCGTAAATAGGGGTTCAGCGTAAGGGAATGGCATTATTTTTGATTTACTGAGGATTTCGACTTAACAAGATTCGAGTATTGGGTATGTATGTAGTACCTGCTATCTTGGTCTTGTCCGCTGATGGATATTTAATAAGATATTGGGCAATAAATGTTTTATTATATGATTGTTGTTTCTCAATCCCAATTTCTGTTAGTGTTTTTGTTGTTATTTTATCACATTATAGTCAAAAAAGAGAAAAATATATACGTATACTAAACAGAGAGTTTGTTTGAAAATGTATAAACCTGTACAAGGAACATTAGTGAGCCGTTATTAGCTAGTAATTTTAGTAGAACGCAGATCAGACAAGAATATTTATAATAAATTATCTCTAATCTTTCTTAAGATCTGCTATTTGATTTTTTTTACTTTATTGTTGGATTTTAAGTACATACCCCATCCTTTGCATTGTTAACGCGATTTTGTGGTTTTATTAGACTTCTCCGTCGCAGCGGGCTCTTGCTCCCGCCAATACTTAGTCGGGATAAGCCCGGATTTGAAGATATTGGAGTCACTATCATATTTGCACGTAAACTATTTTAGATCACTATTTTATGTACAACTTTTATAACTTAGATTTTCGTATTAAATTTTTACTGTTTACTATAAAAAAGTAATTCTAACCAACGGTCGATTTTTAAGTTGACTGACTTTGACAATTTGACATTGTCTATTGACGCTTGACGCCGTCGACAATTGCCTTGCTGGCCGAGGATTGGTCCGCTGTGCTGTGGCGCCAAGTCAGAGACAACCTTTTTTATGCTTAATATTAAGGAGAGGTAGATTCCATCCATTTCCTTTTTTCCGACGTTTTCTTCTTCTATTATCTTCTCCTCCATACTCTTATCTATTCCTCTTTAATCTTTTTTCTGTTCTATAATAATGTCTTCTATAATTAAATGGAACAGCTTAACAAAGAATACAAATTTCACTGTTGTGTAGAAGAAATAAAATTACTGGGCATATTGTATATAAAAATAAATAAAGGAAATTTTATTTTAAGAAAAATAGGGCTTCTGAGTACTTCCGACGAAAACACAACTTCAAATAATTATAATGGTAGAAGTCGGAAGTCCTAAATTGTCTTTTTAGTCTAAAAAATGGTGCGAATGAGACAATTCATTCAAAGCTCATTCAAAAACAACGTCAAAAGAGAGATAGGTATATTCTTACAGAGGAATTTAGTTTATAATTTTTTTTATCATATTTTTAAATATTCTCTATTTAAAATACTATAGTAGTCGAACAAAATAATAAAGAAATCCAATATTTCACCACTCTGAGTTCCAGTTCCATTTTTAAAGAAATTAAAAAGTTGAGACATAAAATAAAAATTTGAAAATGTAATTTCTTTTAAGTCGAAATACCTTGTCGAAACTTATTTGAACCCTATAAGATGCGTTATCTTTATAAATTAAATAAACCTTTTCTTAATTGATTATCTCTTCATTCTTGTAAGTATTCTCGTTTCTTGTCTGTTAAATTATCTATGGTATTTTTTATCTGTTGTCTCAGCTGTTTGTAAACGCTGCGCTTGTTGCCAACTTCCCGTCAGTCATTTTTATAGATGGCTGTTGGTTTGCGGTCGACAAAATCGTAAAAAATCTTCGTCATCGGCAAGAAATTTTCAAAGTGACAGTATGAGTTCTGGAATGCCTGAATTGGGCTCCAAGATTAGCCTAATATCTAAAGCGGACATTCGGTATGAAGGCCGTCTCTTCACCGTCGATCCTCAGGAATGTACCATCGCTTTAGCTAGCGGTAAGTTGACAAATGGATACTTATCTTGTTATGCGTTCTTTTCTCGCTTGTCGCCTATATACAATTTACAGCAGGGCTGTACTATTATTATTTGCGTAAAGCGACGAGATTTTATCTATCATCTTGGTAATTGTTGTGTAGTCTGATCTTTTCCCTCCTTTAGATTTTAGTTGGGATTGTTTAGCATTTCGTTCTTTGTGAAACTTCAATTAAGCGAAACGATTCGAATTACACAGCTCGTTTAACATTGTTGAGCTGATTTTAACGTGAAAAGCACGTTGTTTTCGTTCTACCCTCAGCTTAGTCGGCTCGGTTGTAAAATTAACCGTAAGTTCAGATTGCTGACGTTGATACGACTATTTTCTGGTAAACAACTTTGTTCCTCAAATTCCCGTGTAATATTTTGCGTCGTTATCAAAAAATATCCGTATCTTAAAAAATTACTTAAATGCCACTAAAATGTACTAGAAAGTGTTCTTTAACAGATGAATTATTTTTGTCTACCTCTGTTTTAATAATTATTATTGTAAAAGAACGCGGTTCAGGGTGATTGACCTACATGAACTGGCCAGATTACTTTACATTTTTTGTCTTATGTGGGTAGTAACAGGCAAAGCAGGTCAATATTGCTATGCAGGGTCAGGACTGGTCTTACCATATGAATACATGAATGAATACACACGGCTATAGAATGTATGAACTGGTATTGAATATATATTACACTAAATATAGCAAAATTTTAAACTGAAAATATAATAGTTACCCTACAATTGTCTAAATACTTAACTATGGTAGTTATTTTGTGTTTCTCTATTTTACGGCTGTAACTGTGTGATAAAACTAGATTCAAAGTGAGTTGAATGAATTATTGTTTACAGAGTTATTTGTAATATGAATATTAACTTATTTTTTTTACATTTCAGTGCGATCATTTGGTACTGAGGACCGAGAAACTCAGTACCCTGTTGCACCCCAGAGTCAGGTGTACGACTACATCCTCTTCCGTGGGACTGACATCAAGGATATCCGAGTCCTCACCAATGTCTCGTCAATGCCAAATGACCCTGCCATTGTGCAGATGTCTGTGCCGCCGACACTGGGCGGTGCTGCCCCTCAGGGACAGTACCCCGGGCAGTACAACCATCCCGTGGTGGGTCAGACGCAGTTCAACCAGTATCACTCCATGGCTGGATTCCAAAGTAGCGTCCACAATCAGCTCAACAAGACCAGTGAGTTGTCACCTCAAACATCGGTGGAGCTGACTCCTCAGCCTCAACCCATAGCAGCTCCCATCGGCTCGGGAGTGATACACCACGCCAACCAAGTGAAAGACCAAGGTTTTCTTTTAAATATACAGGATATTGCTTTGAGTGCTTTGCCACCTTGCGATTTTTGTCAGTTTACCAACAGATATTTCTTGCAACTGAATAAATATTTACATGTTGTTAACTCCTTTGTTTATGCCTTGCAGGAAGTATCTGGTTGTCATACTAACATCAGCTTGCATGTTGAGCACTTATTAACTATCACTCTCATTGTTCTCTTATTCTCCTATTTTCTATATCTATCTTCACAAATACAAATCTATGCAAATTAATCTTTTAACATTTTTCTATATTTGATAACATACAGTAAAATGTAATTTATTCTCAAAATAAGACGAATAACTTAATAATTAACAAAGCTAAATACATAATTTCACATCAGATCAAGTCATTATTTAATTTATTATTATTAAATGTTGTTATTGTATCAATCTTATAAGATATTTGTTTATTATACTAATAGCAGCTGTTGTTAATTTGTATACTTCCAGCTATTTCATATTTTTGATAAAATACTAACTATAACAATGATAACAATAAAATGAAATTGGACATTAGATTAACAATAAATAACACCAATATTAATGAGCTCTTATTTAATTTTCCTTGTGATATTAAGTAACTAATACTCAGAAAATCGCAAATTTGCACTGTCATTCCTTGGTCTGTTGCTTGAATGCAAAAAACATGATTTACAATTGAACAAACTGTTAAAAACTCTACTTATAATTTATATTTATTATAAACTTAGACTTGCACTTATAAGATTTCTTACATTATTAGATTAATAGTGTATTATTAGTTTGATATAAATACAATGTATGTATGTAGAAATACCATTAATTTTCCATGCATATTATAAATTGTTTGTTATGCATCATTCCATGCTGTATGTGCTTAAGCAAAATTGGGTTATTATGCTTCAATTTGATAGTCATTTTAAAGATGAGATTATTGTAGAAAAGTTGTTGGGAAAAATATAAATCTTAATTTATTATTTGATTAAAGCCTTTATTGTTTTTTTTTTTACAAAATACTGTCAAAGAAAGAAGAGACTATTAAAAAAAATTCAAAAACATAGTTTACAATACTCATTTGAATTGGATGTGACTACAATTTAGCATTATTTTTTTAGTTTACTAGCACTATTACAGTTTCATCCTATAGTCTTAATTTCTTATTTTGTGACCATAGATGTAGACGATAAAGGAACATAAACCTAACAAAATGTGAACATGTTTCAGGTTCAATGCTTGATCTCATTGGTGGTGGGTCCCAGCAGAGTGCATCGAGGTCCGGCACTCCGGCCACTGGCCACAGGAAGAGCCCTACGGCTGACCAGGAGACACAGGTAATCTATATTTTGTATTGTAGTTTATTTAAAAGTGTTATGTTAATACTTGTGAGATTGCATTGACGCAATGAAAGTATACTGATTAGAGGCATTTGACCTTAGTTATGATTTTTTATTGTTATGTTATTGTTTACCTAAAAAACTAAGGTTACAAAGGGCAGACTTAATGTATTTCTCTCATTCATTTGCAATCTGGCACTATT